>JANVCC010000074.1:792546-815329 GCA_025345505.1 Todiramphus chloris collaris
GTTGGTGCCCCTTGGTGCCCCTTGTCCTGTGGCTGGGCACCACTGAGAATTCTGAGTCTGGCTCCATCCTCTTGGCCCTGTTCCTTTAGCTCTTGCTCAGCATTTACAGATCCCCATTGATCCTCCTGCTCTCCTCCCACTGTCCCACCTGGAGAAGGGGCAGAGCAGAAGCAGATGAGGTGGGAATGCTCAGTGGAGGCCCATGGTGCTGAACGGGTGTATTTAAAGGCTTGCACGGGTTGAATTTGCCTACAGGATGGTTTTTAACCTACCCACTTAGCTTTGGATTCCGGGTCAGGTTGCACAAGAAGTGGGGGCAACAGGAGCTTTTGGTCCTACCTGGATGAAGATGGTTTCCCTTTCCAGTACCACCCAAGTGCTATCCAGATGCCAGCCCAAGGCATGTCGAGGCTCTCTGGAGATGGTCACCTCCATCGGCTGTGCCAGAGCCTCGTGTGCCACCCCGTGTGCTTCGCTTCGGGGGCAGCGAGGGGGGAGCTCCAGCCTTGGCTGCACTACCAGGCTCTTGCAAAAAGAGACCGTGTGCAGTTTTAATTAAGCTACGGAGAAGAACTGGTTTTTACGAAGATTAATAGGTCTATCTTTTAATTATGGGGAAATAATAGACTAGAGAGCTTGGAAAGTGGGAGGTATCAAAAAGAGAGGATTAAAAACTTTAAGGAAGCTGAGTGAGACTATATTTTTCTGTACTTACAAATTACAGAAGATCATCCCCATTAATAATGATCAGAAATATAATAAAATACCTTCAGCCGTGTATGACAGCTTAACAGTAAAATCTATTTTTTATGCTTGTTGAGTAGAGAATTTCTGATTACAATCATCAGTTAAAAAATAAATTGTTCTTTTTTTCCAATCTTCTAAGTTTAAAAATAGAATAATTATCTTCCGAGTTCAGCTATAGTTTAATCAATACTTTTGCAAACAAAGTAAAGGTAAAAAAGAGCCAAGAGTCACTTTTAGTTAGGGATTGTTATGTTTCCTTAATTGTGCTGCACCATTATTATTATTATTAACTTCTAAAAATAATTGGTCCTGTACATGGGTTTTTACAATCACATTGCAGAAAATGCTGCCATGATGCACAGCAAGCTTAGAAAGAAACACAGTTTAAGGAAGGAGAGGAAAGGGGGAAGAGAGGGTTGGAAGGAACCACAAAACCCATCTGGTTCCACCCCCCTGCCATGGGCAGGGCAGGTTGCTCAGAGCCCCATCCAGCCTGGATCTGAACACACCCAGGGAGGGTAATACAAAATATCTGTGCAAAACCTGCTCTGTCATAGAAAATCACCAAGGTACAGGGGAAGAAAGAGACCAAGCCTTCATGTAAAGGGGGAAAAATTCCTTGTTTGTCCTTATTCCTGTTGCTCAGCAATGAGTACCATGCGGAAGCATCACCTCCCGTGGCCAGGGTGACTGCAGAATCCTTTCCAGCAGGAGCTGCGTTTCCAGAAATAAGGAGTGATTTGCCAACGGAACAGGATTAGATTTGTTAGATTAGAAAACATTTCTGAGATGAATCACTTGATTGCTTCTTCCATGGAGTAAATATGTACTTTAGCCATTGCATCTCGCGTGCCTCACGGGAAAAGCCAGCATCTCGGCTGCTCTTTAATTTGAACGCTGCCTTCTGCACAACCCTTCAGCCAAATTCAGCACCGTTTCAAACGGGTCACTCCCAGCGTCAGGGAATCAGGGGTGTGGGGCTATCGAAGGAGCCTGGTCTCAGGTGAAATGTTTATTTAACCTGTTTTCGAAGAACCTTACTTGCAAAATCATTTTTAGTTGGCAGCCGTTGTGCTTCCCCGGTGCGGATGCTTCGTCAGGGTCTGAACAAGATTGAAATGTTTCCTCCTACTGATGTTTATAGAAATCCATTTTGTGATTCAGTTTTGCATCGAACTTGGAAATCTTTCTCAACAACTGAGCTCTGTTCCATTTTTTAGTCCCCGTTTTTCATTGTTCTGTGCAGGAATTGTATAGTGCATACAATTACAGTTTGGGTTGGAAGGGGCCTCCAAGGTCATCTCGTTCCAAGTGCCCACCATGGGCAGGGATGCCTCCCTCTAGAGAGGCTGCTCCGAGCCCTGTCCAGCCTGGATCTGAACACACCCAGGGATGGAGCATGCTTTTTATTAATTAGTAGCATATAGGAGCGGGTTGAATTTAGCAGGTTTTCATCTCTATCTGCGATTCCCATGCACCTAGAAACCGATGAAGCAAGATTTCTCATTTGGTTTAGGGAGCAGTTTTAAGACAATACCTTTGTATATCAAATAAAGCAGCAAGGGGTGTCGTGTACCTTCCTGCAGGGCTGTACCACGCCGTCTCTCAGCGGGAAGAGCCACGACACCCAGAGGGCTCTGGGTGGAGGAGGAGTTCTCGGGAAGCGTTGGGGCTTTTGGAGCAGGCAGCGTGAGGAGCTTTGGAGCTGCTGCACCCACCGCCCCGGGCTCTGCCCTTCCCGGCGTGGCTTCCCTGCCGTTCGCTTGGCGTCTCGTCAGAATTCTGCTCCTGGCTTTAATTAAGAACCAGACATTGCAACTTTTATTAGAGATATTTATTAGGTTTTTTTAAGCAAGGCTATTTTTTTTTCCTTACAAGTTGCACAGGCAGCAGGGAAGGTGAGGCTGGTTTTGTGTGCTGGGTGAGGAGGAGACTGGTTTTCTCATCAGCCACAGTGCTTCCTGGCTTGCTTCTGGATGTGTATAAACAACAAGGGGCTAACGTGAACTGGTAAATGGTCACTGAAACTCCAGACTACCCTGAGAAATGTTCATTTATAGCTGACTGTGCCTGGTGCTCTAGAAATTCTGCTAGAAAAGGAATGCGCTGTAGAAAAGCACTGGCTCATCTGAGCTCTCTCTGCTCTCCCCGCTCTTCGGTTCATTAGAGGCAGATTGAAAATGTTCCTAAGACTTTGAAAGCAGCTCCTTGTCTGCTCCAAGTGGATCCGGATCCCACAGCTCTGCTCCTGCTGGGATGCAGAGACGTCAGCTGCGCTCTCTGCGCTCAAAGTGATGCTTCCCGGGGACACCCCCGCTCCCGGCTCTGCGGACGGGCGCTTTTCATCCCGATTCGTGCGCAGCTCCTCTCAGAACTCGTTCAGATTTCCCGTCGAGCCCATTAATTAAATGAACGGTTATATTCGTGATCCATTTCTGAAGAATTTCAGCCTGATGCTTCTGGTTTCTTATTCCTAAAGGGAATGTGCTTTTTCCCCTCAAACAATGCCACCGTAAGCCGAAGCCACCAAATCACCGTTTTCCCCCACCCGACAGCTTCCGTAGTTGTGCTATTTTAATGTTTTATCAAAGGGACAGGGTCTGGTGTGTTCTCTTCTGGCGGATTTCCTTCATCTGAGAAGCCTCTTTATCAAATAAGAAGGCCCCGTTAGTCTGTGGCATTTCGTGTCACCTTCCTCCGGCTCTTCAAGGAGTTGTAAACCTTCGGTCCTGGTGTGGGCAGGGTGCTCAGCCTGGGGTTTGCCTGCTGCCCTCTCTGTGTTTCCTTAGGTGTCCGTAGCGCGTTTCTGACTCCCCAGCCCCACGGCATCGCTTCCGCTTCCTTTGGAACAGCCCCACGCGCTCCTGCATTTGCAGTTTCATGCTCAGATGTGACTCCGCTGAGGTTTTTCTCTGCCCTTGGCTCTGGTAGCTGCTCTGCCTTTGCTGGGTGTCACCTGCTTTATGGAGAACCAGAGCGTAATGCTCTTCTGAGCCGTCCTTCACTGTCCTGAACCTCACTCCAGACAGCCCTGGTCTTTTTTATCTGCTGGTGGAACTGAAGCTCTCCCTGTTCTTCCACCCCCTCCCTTCTCAGCCACCCAGAGGGACTCTCCTTGCTGGCAGTTCCTCCTGGACACCCTGTCTCCTCCCAGCCCTGTGTTGTTATCATCTCTACCCAAGCTGTCATCTGCTTTTTTTTGGTCTCCAGTTCTCTTTTTAGGGCCAATGCTCCATTGTCTATGGTGTGATGGTGCTTAAAGTACCACCGACCACGAAACCTTTGCTTTATGGGGGAGTGTTTTTGGATTGAACTTTGGAAGGAGAAGAATCTGTCTGGGTCCTGTCTGCTGCTGATGGCAGGGGGGTGTGGGTGTTCCCCGAGCTCTGAGCAAGGTGCCAGTTAAACCCCAAAGAGCACTGGCTTTGGTTATTGTTCTAATAATAACTGAAAAAGAGCTGATGTGTGGCACAACAAACAAATTGTCATGGCTTGAGTCACTGCCCTACCAAAGGTGGTGTTTAGTTGCTCTACCCTTTGTATTTCATTGCTGTTGTCGTCAGGGAAATCCACGCTCACTGAATGTGTGTTTGCTTTAAGTGAGATGTCTTGAACATAAGGTTAGCAGTGGCAAATCTAATAACCTTTTGAAAACAAAAAAATAGTATTTTAGATACTAAGATGTCATTGTAGTTTTTGGTGGAAAAAGCCTCTTGGTTCCCTACCTGAGCCAGCAGAAGGTTATCGTGTCTCAGGAAAGGGCAGTGATTTTGCACAGCAGCACAGGCTGACTCGGGGTCCCTCCGGGCTGAACCTGGAGCAGAAAGGGTGAAGCCACCGAGGCCAGCTCAGAAATAACCAAGACTTCCTACCTGCTGCTCCACTGGCCAGTGGCAGGGGAAGGAAGAACGTAGCAGAGAAATCTATTGGTGTTTGTTGTGCATTTGTAAGAGAGGCTTTTGCTTTTACCACGATGTGTGAATTAGCAAATGGCTCGTGCTTTGAGGTTTGAGTCTAACCTCCTGTAGCTCCATTCAGCCTGCACATCAACAGCAAGTTAGTGGCGTTCCAAAGCTCCTCCGCTTTCATGCTTACGCTGTCACCTTCTTTCCCAGGTGTTACTTGGAAGATGGAGCTTCAAAAGGTGCCTGGCTCAACCGGTCGAGTATTATTTTTGCTGGAGGTGACAAGTGGTCAGTAGACCCTCGAGTTTCAATCGCGACGGCGAACAGAAGAGAATACAGCCTGCAGATACAGGACGTGGACGTGACGGATGACGGGCCCTACACCTGTTCTGTGCAGACTTCACACACTCCTAGGACCATGCAGGTGCACTTAACTGTACAAGGTACGTGGGGAACTGCAAACTGCCATTGGAGATGTGCTAGAAAAGTCTGTGTGTGTAGACAGGAGACGTCCGCTAAGCACGGTTTAAAGGTTTTTTCCATTCTTTCTTTCTTTGTTGTTGGATGTACGTAGCCATTGACTCTGCATGCCATGACTCTGGGCCCCTGCAAATAGCTCATTAGCCCAGAAGGGTCTCCAGCTTGCCAAAATCCTCACTCCTGCCCTGCTGCCACTTGAACAAGATACAAAAACATAAGAATAAAATAGCAGTACAATGCTGGATGTATAGTTCCCTGCAGCAGCGCTGGGCAGGTGCCTGTCAGCTTGGTGTCGGTCTCCTGCGTGGCTCAGAGCTTGGTGGTTTTGCATGATCTCCAGCCCAGGCACGGGGTAAAGGTGCTGAGTTCACAGCAGGTTTACAGCCTTTGCATTGTGACATTGATACCAAATCTGTCCAGAAACATCCTCATTTCCTTCAGGCTGTCAGGATGTGCACAGAAACAGTCAGTCCTGCTACTGCAGCACGTCGTGGAAGGGTCACTGGGGGGCAGAACCCAGTGGTCCTTGGGGAAGGAGCGAGACGTGTTATGATTGTGCAATAGAAGTACTGAGCAAAAGGCATCGGATGGATGCAGTGAGACAGAGTCGCAGCCACAGGCTGGTAGGGTTGGAAGGAACCTCTGGAGATCATCTTGGCCAAGCCTTCTGCGAAAGTATTGAAGGCAGACTGCTCGAGAGACAAGGTCTCTCCTAGACAGAGTGGTTCTGTGGTTCTACCTCTATGAACCTTGAGGTGTGTACATTTTGGCATCATCTAAAAGATGCAGTATTTCATTTGACCGCCTCGAGTGCCTTTTCTCGTGTATGCCATCACAAGTATTGTTATAAAACCAAGAATTAACTCATCAGCTTAAAAATAAAGCAAAGCTAGAACACATAGAGCAGTTTTTCAAAACCTGAAGTTCTGTTGGAGTTAGAAATTTAATATATAAAGTCGTTACAACCAAAATAAACCAGTGAAGACAAAATAAGCTGGTTTTGCATTCAGATTGGTAGGTTTTGCTTCTTCCAGGCCATTTTTCTCTCAGAAATACTAAGATCCAAATAGTGTTACTAAGAAGAGTTGATTTATTTCCCTGAGTCGGTTTTCTGTTACGAGCACGGCAGAATGTCGGTGTCAGTCTTCCACGGGCCGAGGCGATACATGCTGTATTGTTCCAGGCTGAACAGTTCTTCACCTTGTCTTTGTAACAGTCAATGCCCTCCTGTGAGGGGATAGGAAAAAAAAAAAAGTTGGAAATTAATTGCGTGTATAAAACATATAAACAGGAGCTTAAAATTAATTAGGCTAACTACAAGCATAGAGAGAAATAATAACTCAATGGTTAAAAATATGCATAATTATTAAGCGATTGCATTTATATCTTCAGAAATGCAAAGTATAACCTAAGGGTTTAACTTATTAGTCTTTGGTGTAATCATCATTAACATTTTCTTTTGCATTTTTATGAGTAATAAAGCAATGAATAAAGAAGCGAGGAGTGTAAGTGGCAGTCTCTATTAATCCACATGGCACATCAAAATCCCTTACAAATAACGGACGTGGATCGCTTCTCAAGCCAATTGTTCTTACCCGCTGGACCTTTCGCCCCGGATGGTTTGTCAGAGGTAGAGGGTTGCTTTGTGGGAGCCGAGTGTGTCGGTTGCATAAAGATCATTATTTTATTGGTGTAGCCCAAAAGCCATCGCTCTGGCATTTTTGTAACCTTCCTCAGAGGCGGCTGTTGCGTGAGGCCCCTGAACGTCCTGTCGATGTCGGGGGGCTGTTCAGGGATCACAGAGGTGTTGTAGGGTATCGGGTTGGGAACCTGCAGTGAAGAAGCCGGGACAGTCTGTTACGATTTCAGTTGGATATGTGTATTCAGTTACTCCAATATTACAGCAGTTATACTCTATAGGCCTTAGGGACTGGTTCTGCGAAGCACAGCCAGAACAGCTGAGCCCTTTGCCAGATAAAGTGAAAAAAACCAGTCCTTGCCCTGGTGTTTTCTGCTGTGTAGACCTCTTAGCAAGAAGGGAGAGCTGCCGAGTGAGGTCCTGCGTCCCGTGAGCGCAGGGCGGGCTCAGCAGCTCTGCAGCCTGCCCCATCCATCCCCAGGGTGTCCGTTCAGGGGGCAGCTTTGCCTGCCTATTGCTATAGAAAGGAGTGCTTTACTATAGGCACTGTTCATGACCAGCCTTGCAGTGGGTGCGTGGTGGGTCGGGGGCGAGTCGCCCCGACCCCTGTGCCCACCCTGAACCAGCGCTGGGGTTTGCCCAGCGATTTCCAGACCCGCGTCGCACCGATGCTGTCGTCATCTGCCCAGGGCACCCATGCGTGACAGCGCTTTTAATCAGGTCGCTTCGTACTTCCACTGCTAATTAAGCCATCGCTTCACCTTCCGTGAGCTCTGAGGCGCGGGAGGTGAGGATGCAAGATTCATGTGTCCTTTGGGAGGGAGATTGACCTGTTGGAAAGGAACCGAGACTGTGAAGGGAACATCAAACGGCTAATTGGTGCTGTAAGCTTATATATCCTTTCCTGCTGAAGAGGGTTCAGAGGGATGATATAATAACATTTTATGGAAACAGTTTTATGTTGCCTTTTAATATTGTTCCTGGCTTTGTATTTCAAGATTAGAGACAACTTCTGCTATGGGAGAAATAAATGAAGGGAAGAGCAAGTCTTTTTCCAGAGTAGGATCATCCAAAGGGCTGGGATTCCTTTTACACTGTGAATAACTGATCAGCAGCAGAGCTGGAGCAGCACGTGAAATAACAGCAGAAAATGAAAATTTAAAAGCAAAGTCTTAGCCCTTTACAATTCCTCTGCCCTGCAGGCCGTATTCTGTGGAGTAATGTTGAAAGAAGCCATTCTCCTGTGGAAAGCAGCAGAGCTGGGAGAGCTGGGGGGTGTGCAGCGGGCCATAAATTAAATGAATAAAGGCTTACATCTGATCATAAGCTCCCAAATATATTCAAACACCAGATTGCAAAATTATTTGCTGTGAAACTCCCCTTTAAATCCAACTGTCTTTTTTTTTTTTGGCGGTGTGTGTGAGATCTTTCTATACACACAGATCCTCATCTGGAATATCCTCTTCTCTGCTCTTTGGGCCGACGGTTTCTGAACACATACATGTCAGCGGTTCAGGGAATTATATACATTCCAATGGGTTAAAGATGCCTTCATTTCCACAAGTAGAGCCTGAAAGGTAGCAGGATGAGTAGACCACCAAGGCTGAGGGGAAGCGGCAGCATCTCCAGCCCCATCCCACGCGCGGGTACGGGGAGCAGCCTGTGTCTTGGCCCCAGTGCCTTTGGCCACAGTCCATCAGGAATCTCTGGCAGAGCCTGAAGTTGAGTTTCAGTCTCCCAAATCCCTGCTCAAAGCCTTAAGGAGTCAACCAAGTCAAGTCCAGATCACTGCTGCTTATTACATTGTTAGACCTTTTTATACTAAGAATATTAATCAAGGGAGTTACTAAAAAAGAAGACCCTAACGTGTCTTTATCTCCCATTTACACCAGTGAAAGAGAACTCCCATGAGAGAGAGAAAGATAATCCAGTTAACTTTATTTCAGTGACCTTGTTAAAAAAAAAGGCAAGAATTCTGAAGTAATTAATTAAAAGCTTAGAAGGTAGGCGTTTGTAATCAACTCAGTCAAGCTCGCTGCCAGATGCTGGATCTGCAGATGATTTAAACGTCAGATGTTTGCCGCAGTCAAGTCAGACATGAAGCCCCTCTCGCTGCGCTGCGTTGCTGCTCGTTTCTGTAGCAGAAGGCTGTCATTTCTGCCGTTTCTGCTCCGATGTTTGTTCTCCCCAGTTTGCATTGCATCCTCCGAGCTGCTTTTCCCTCTCAGCGTGGAAAAGCATTGCGCAGCGTTTGCCCTGAGTTTCTCCGTGGGGCTGAGTGACCGGCACCGGGTCCCTGGTGTGGCAGGGCACCGGGACAGGACAGCTCGGGCTTCTGGGAGACAGGGGCCAGGACAGGGTGTTCAGAAGCCCTTGGCTGCCAAGGGAGGGCTACCAGGATGGTCAGGAGAAGAAAACCACCTCTGGAAGAGGCTGCTTCGTGGAACCTAGAGGGGCTTGGGCTCGGGGAGAACCATGCTGTGCTTTGATGATACTCCTGGCGTGGATCACAGGAAGGGAGCACAAACGTACTGGTTCCAGGAGAGCACTGTCTGAGGAGCAGGCAAATGCAACTCAGCCGTGTGTGAACTCTGCTGAGAGGGGAGGGGAAGGTGCCAGTCCCCATCGCGCTGTAGATGGGCTGTCCAGGGACAGGGGCTGGGGTTTGGGACAGCAATTCCAGCAGGGGCTGGTAGGGCAGTGGTGACCCTGATGTTGCTGAGTGAGGTTTGTGACCGTGGTCTTCCTACTGATGGCATTATAAAATCATAGCGTCGCAGACCAGTTTGGGTTGGAAGGAACCTTTAAGGCCCATCTAGGCTGTGCTTTGGTCTGTCACGGATGCACAGCTCCATGGTCCGTGGTTTAGGCTTTGACGTGTAGATAACAGGGCTCACTCCCTTCGTCTCCAGCTCCCCAGGGTCTCTGCAGCCCTTGCCCACCCCCGTGTCACCCTCTGCCTCCCCCACCCCGCAGGAGCCCGGTTCCTGGTGACACCAGCGCTGCCCAGCAGCACCCAAGTGCTGATACTGGGGAATCAGTGCCACAGAAACGTTCTTACATTAGTTACTAGACGTCTCAATTCTTGTTTGACTCTATCCCCTGCTGGGCACGCCTAGGGCTCCTCCTGGGACAGACCCCGTGCCTCTCGGATGCGGCACTCGCTCCCGTCCTGCCCTCTGTGCATCCTCTCACTCCTCTGCCTGATCCGCGCCTGCCACGGCGTGCGTGTAAATAATTCAGTTATCTATGCAAATGCCATTTATAGATTCAGTCAGAAACTGCAACCTATATTTTTTATTTAAGCACGGTTAATATTTCCAAAGTAGTACTCCAGGCCCTTTTTCTGTTTAATAAACCTCCTTAATGTCCCCTAAATATTAATGTATTGATTTAGTCTTTGCAGTGTTTGCAAAGTCTAATTTGTTTCCTCAATCAGGCCAAGAGGGACTTGCATTTGGAGCTAACAAGATAAATCTTACCTAAATTTATTTAAAGTGGGGCAAAATAAATATGCAAAAGACTTCTAAAATCATATAACAACCACTTTCCAGCTAAAACTGACAATCCATTACTCTTTCAAATTGCCAGCGCTCGAGTTGGGTGTCAGTTTTTGTTATAGAATCAACTCAGTAGCGTCAGCCACTGTTACCGTCTTGTCCCTGCTCAGCACAAGAGCAAAAAAACTTAGAGAAACTCTTCCGGAGCCAGATTTGCTCCGTGCCCAAGGACCCCTCTCCAGCAAACAGCATCCCCGGGCCGCGTCTGCAGCCATCAGGGTGTCGCTGATGACTGGGCAGAACCTTTCCTCCAGGATTTGTATTTTTTATCTAGTCATTAAATTCCTCCCGGGCTCGTGCCTCTCAGAGCACTGGAAGGAGCTGCAGGGGCTCTCCTGAAATCCCTACGAATGGCTCTTCCCCTTCTTTAGAAAGCTGGAATTGTAGCAAAGGTTCGTGTTAGCGGGTGATCTCATTTACGGCGATGTAAATCAGGAGTGTTTGATCTCCACGGGGCTCTGCTCCCCTGAAACTCCCCGCTCCGCAGTGCTGGAGATGCTCTACAGTCCGGGCTGCAGCTGGATTTCCATTATGACCCTGAGATTCCCATCTTCTGAAATCGGCAGGGGGAGGATAATCTACACAAAAAAGTCATTGCTCTCTGGTCTGGAGGGTGTTAGTCCTGTTACGTTTGAGTTAAGGTGAACGAGTTGTTTTGTGACCCGTGAGAGCCTTGCAAAAGGTGTGCTAGCAGAGTCCAAAGGGTCCTTCAGCAGCTTCTCCCGTTATACAGCAACGCCAGAAGCAAGAGGAGTCAAAAACAAGGGGCGAAAGAAAAACCCAACAACTTAGGAGAAAGAACACAACAATAAAATGCCAAGGGCAAAAATGCAGATTATTAAATTCTGAGCTTTGTGTCCTGACTGCCTTTTACAGACGTGGTATCTACTGATACTCAGTCAAAGGGCATTGGGCAGGCCTGGCACACGGGGATGGGCGCTGTTGTTACTCAGCACCAGCAGCTCCACCCTGCCGGTGTTTGTGCAGCTCCGTACCCCCAGCGAGCAGCGGAGAGTATTTTATTGAGCATTCTGCTGCCTGTCACGGTGATCACTGTGATTACGGGGATTTATCCATTGTTTTTTCTTCCATTGGGTTTCCTGTTATTTCATTGTCTGCAGAGCGAGCCTGTCAGTTGTCAGGAGAAAGAACGATGTCCCTTGTTTCCAAGTTTGTTTTGTGCCTGGAGTGATGTTAACAACAACCTTTAAATACCCTGGAGTGTGCTGGAAACCCATCTCTGCCACTCTCCCTCGGGGTGCCGTCTTTTCCATCGCCTCCCTTTGAAAGAGAATGGGAAAATATCCCACCCGGGGCAGGCAGGTCCGGAACCTGCTGGCTTTATCTTGCCAGAAGGGTTTCAACCTAAATACTCCGTCTTGCTAAGGAGGTGCAAACTCACTAATTATCCTGTAACAAATTCCCAACACTTGTGAAAATCCTTCTCTCTCTGACTGAGGCGAGAGACCTGGGAAGGAATTTCACGGTAAGGGTTTTAGTAAATTCTTCCTCACAGGATTCTAATTAAGGCAGTTAAAATCTGCCATACCAGGAATTCTCTTCATCGTCATTAATGAAAACATAGATCTGTGTATGAAAAGCACTTCTGTAAGAAAGAAATGGAAAGAAATGGAGTAAACCAACAGGACACATCAGACATTCACTTGCCGCACGCCGTGCCCCTTCCTCACGTGGTCGAAAGCAGCTCGTCCGCTGCGTCTCTGGGAAGGACCATGGTCAGCGTCTTGCTTTTAGCCTGATTAAAACTAATGACATCTGACGTGCTAAATATCCTAGCTGAAATACTATAATCTGATAAAAACCTTTTGTCAGGTTCAGTTAGTGTTTAAAGCATGAGACAAATGGGAACCGTGCGGAATTTACAGGTTTCCCCGAGAGCGAAACTTTCCCTGTAGCAGCTCCTGTCTGCTGGTGCCACCTAAGATGAGAATTATGTCCGTGTGTGCTTCTAAAATCAGTCAGTTGTCTAATCACAGAATCATAGGATTGTTCTGTTGTTTTGTGCAGTGATTACAAGACATACCAACTAGTAATTAAAAATGACTTCTTAGGGTAACTCTTCTAGACATTAAAATAATTTTTCAGGGAAAAGAAAGGGAGATGCCTTTTCTGGACTTCTTGACGCTAGAGAGAAGAGCATTGTGGGAACAGCAGGACAGGACCAGCTCTGTGTTCTGCTGTGTGACGTGACCATGCTTGGTTCCCAGTCAAGGCTTTCAGAGTTGCACGCTTCTTTGCTACAGTAATGAAATCCCAAATTACTTCTAAACTGCTTACCTGGCTGTACTGCAGGGTAACTAGCTGTTAATTGTAAATAATTGGGGCCTGCAAGAAAGATGGGGAGGGGCTTGTGGTGACAGGACAAGGGGTGATGGCTTCAAACAGGAAGAGGGGAGATTTAGGTTAGAAATGAGGCAGAAGCTCTTCCCTCTGCGGTGGTGAGAGCCTGGCCCAGGCTGCCCAGGGGAGCTGTGGATGCTCCATCCCTGGGTGTGTTCAGATCCAGGCTGGATGGGGCTCTGAGCACCCTGCTCTAGTGGGAGGTGTCCCTGCCCATGGCAAGGGGTTGGAACGAGATGATCTTTAAGGTCCCTTCCAACCCAAACCAGTCTGTGATAAGCACTAGAAATATTGTTTCAAGTGTCAGTACAGGAAATTATAAATATATTAATATAATTAAAGTAACTCTATATAAAACCAATAAATATTACACTTCAGCTTTTGAAATGTTTTAAACATAGGTGCAGGTTTTTGCAAACACATTTTTCATTGAAGTGGGTGGAGGAATTAGAATGATGTCCTGCAAGCCGAGCTAAGCCAGCCCTGTTCTGGTTTTGCTTCTGCATTTTCGTCCGGTTCTCGTGCTCCGGTTTCCTGGAGGTCTGGGGGTTGTGGTCACCTGCCTGGGAAGGGTAATGCCAGGCAGCCAAAACTCACAGAGTGCTTTAAAAGTGCTCAAGCTGGCAGTGTTTTATGTTGCTACAACATGATGAGTTCTGAGAACAAATAGAGATAAGAGTTAATTACAAATCACAGCGACATGAGACTTTCCAAGAAAGTCTGCGATAACCACGGCGCGGTTCTCAGACATTTTATTGCTCCAAATTTGGATCGAGTTGGGAAATGTCTCCATCCCTCTGGCAGTGGCTGTGCCTGGGGTGCCAGCAGGCTCCATGCTGAAACAGGAGGATGGAGCTGGTGTCCTTCCTCCCGGCAGCTCCCATCCCCTCTTGCCTCCCACCCCCGGGTTTGCTCCCCTTATTTCAGTGCAGCCCCCGGGCTGGAGGTGGGGCAAAGCCAGGGCAGCTGGCAGGGGTTTCTGCTGTGGAAACGCTGCTAGAACAACGCGCTCACGCCGGATTCTTTGCCACATCATCGTGGAAGATGGGGCGGCTTGTGACCAGCCGTGGCTTCCTGTGCTCCCAGCTCAAGGTGCTCCTTGCTGGACACTGGGACCTTTCTGAATTTACTTGCAATTCATCTTAAATTTAGCCTTTTGCAGTGTAATGTTCAGAAATATTGGAAATTTATTCATACAAGGAGTATCTCATCCATATTAGCCATAGGCTAAAATCACTGTAGCCACAGTCAGTAAATAATGATTGTCCCATTAGAACTGTATTCTTTTAAAGCTTCAATTTAAATTTGCATGACTGTTGCCAACTAGAGAAAAGAATTACCTTCCATTTTACAAATGGGGACCCTGACAGGCTTGAGAGGATGAAATCAGACGTATTTCATGGTCTGAAATTGCCCTTCTGACATTCAGCACAGTGCAGGTCCAGCCAGCGAGGCATTAGTGGAGAGAAATAAAACTGGTGGCTGGCTTCAGCCCCACTGGTTTCTAAATGCAATGTCCATGATCGTCCGGGGGGCAACGGGCAGGAGTAGAAGGGACTTTGCTGCTCTTTACAGCAGCCCCGTCAGCAGTGAATGGTCCCGGGTGTGGGTGAGTGTGTGCCAGTCCCGCGTTGGGATGGGGCGATTTTCTGTAGCTCTGCCTTTTTCCCCAGGGGATGGCATTTGGTACTGGCAAGGCAGCACTTTGTTAGCAGCGCAGACTGTTTCTGTAATTGGCAGATAATATATTTTGTAGTTGTATGTGACTGCTTACAACTGGTGAGAAACAGCTTTGGGTGTGTTCACCGCTGACCTTGTGTTTTTGAAGGGAATTCTGCACGTACATTGAACTGTATCTAATGGGTAAAAGCCCTCTGCCATGAATCTGAACACTTGCAATGTAAATATTACATACTGAAAAGAACCTCAACTCATTGACATTAGCATCTAGAATTCAGAAACCCCAATAAGCTTTAGTCTTACTGGGATAATTAGAGAGCAGCGTCTGTGAAAGTGTGAAGTCTTGTGCGCTCTTCAGAAACCTGTTGACAAACTTGTTTAATTTTGTACTTCTGTGAAATTTAAACAATCCCTGGCACCATTGCAGGGGAGGTTGCCCGGGGCTCTGAGCACCCTGCTCCAGCTGCAGATGGCCCTGCTCCCTGCAGGGGCTTGCACTGGGTGACCCTGAAAGGTCCCTTCCCACCCAAAGCGGTTGTCAAAAGATTTGAGAGCTAATACAGGAACAAAGCAGCTCTGTTCCACCTTAAATGTAATGATAACTACTTGGTGACAGCTAATGCAAAGCATTTTTTGTGCTTTTAGCAGGCGGCTGGTGGGTATTTTAAAATAAAATAAAAAGCATTTTAAGTGGATGGAGGGGACGTGCTCCTGGTAAATGTCTACGGCTGCAGTTCCCTTTCCAGTGTGACCTTTGTAGCTGAAGGTGTTCCAGGGTGAAGCATAAAGAGCTGGCTATTGAAAAGCTAAACACAAAAGCAAATGAAGTAAGGTTAAATGAGGAGGAAAATGTGAGGAACGTTCTCCACATGGCTTTTCACCAGTAAGAAACGGCCAAGTGTAACAATGAAGTCTAACACGGCTTTAATGCGGAGCATGGCGAGTTTGGGGGTTCGTTTTAAATGCTTTGCTATTCTTTTTTCTCTATCAGTCTCTTCCCACACTTCTTTTTTTTCCCCTTGAAGAAGCATCAGTTGTGTGAGTGGAACTCAGCCAAGCACAAGGAGAAATGAAGTTGGGAGTTACAAGCAGAGAGAGTAGTAAACTTCAGAGAGCTTTGATAGAACATTTGCAATAAACTGAGCTGTCTGCCTCTTGTTACAGTTCCATATTTAATGCTGGAGCAGCTGATAGCACAGAGAATTGGGCTTGTCTTTTATTTCTTTAGATGGTGCATAATGCTCATAGCTGCGCTTCTAGTTGTAGCCTGCTCTGAAGAAATCCTGAAGTGAGCCTGTGTACCTGCTTTTAAATGGATGCTGTCCTTGAGAGTGGCATTATTATCCGTAGCAGTGTAAAGGACCGTGATTTATATCCTTTGTAGCCAGCTCTGCTGTAGCAAAAAAGCTGATGCGTGACCTCTCATCCTGCCAGCCTTTTTCATAAAGCTGACTAAATTATACATAGGCAGAAATATTCTACCTCCAGTGACCAGTCCATTAACAAAAATCCATAAACAGGAAGGGGTAGAGAGGTCTCATTAGGAAAACCAGATGAAAGAGTGAAATGCGTGAACTTAAGGTATCTGAACAGCTAGAGACTCCATCCGAGGAAGTGAATATTCAGTCTGAGAGGAGGAGCTCCCTTTGCCTCACAAACAGCCATAGGTTGCACTGGAAAACATGCGGCGTTTTGCTGGAAATACATAGAGCTCCGGATCCAGCCTCTTCTGCAGTTTAATGACTAAGTAAATACACACACACAAACTATTAAATGAAGTTGAGACCTTATCTCCATTTGTATCAGGGACAGCATCTCTATATTCTGTATTTATGGAAGATTGTATTTGGGAGAGAATCAGTCTTGAAATAGATGTATTCACTGTACTCCCCCTGGTAAGGTTTTTATATCGAGTCTGTCTCTTCTGTCACCAATGCCCAAGGGTAATTCCCATTCATAGTGGAGCCCATTAGGACAAAAAAAAAATAATGCCTGTGCAACTGAACAGCTCACAAATTGTTGCTGAAGATTTTATGGTTACGTTGGCACATCGTCTGCTGAGCTATGGCAAACTTTATCTGCGTGGCATCAGTGATTTAATTAAATGAAAAATCAGAATGGTACATTAGCTCTTTAAATCCCTTCTGCAGCAGATGAAGATGCGAGTACTCCCTTTGGATTTATTAGATGGTCCATCTTGTCTTGTTTTTATGAGCTGGGAACTTGCAGAACAGAAATATTTTGTACTGTGTATGAGGTGTGTTGGATTCACCGTTACAGGGGAATTACCAAAAGAGAACAAGCATGGGGATGGATTTATAGAAGCAGCTCCTTCTCATATGCTCTCTTTTCTTTTGGAATCCTCCACAACTTAGTTGTGATTTTATAGCTTCAGAGAGGGTAAGAGGGGATGATGGCAATAGCTGATACGAGCAGCAAAATCCACCCGTTGGAAAAAGCAGAAATAAATTAGTATCTTTGAAAAGAACTCATAGTGCTAATTTGGGAAAAATTCTGGAAAGGGCTGAAAACAACTGAAAAGTCAAGTCGCAGGTTCCTACAGTAACATTGAATTGTAAGGAATTTGAAAGAACACTTTAAAGGATATGGATTGAATGTTTCCTGCCTGGAAAATCTCCATTTGAAAAAGTTCACCTTTGACGGTACCGCTTTCAGAAGGATGTCAAGAAAACTTTTCCCATCGTTATCCATCAAAAGATTGCAGGACAGCAAATGCAGAGGTCACCGAACCCGAGCCATCTGGCAAGGATGCGAGGCTGCTTTCTCTGTAGGGGAAATAAAGATGCTGCTGTTCTTCTTTTCAGCGTTTGAAATACCTGCATACTGAGGTTTAATTCAGGAGGCTTTAGTTTTCTAAATTGGGCCTTCAAAAAAAAGGAAGCTTCTGCTCCTCTCCAGCTGGAGGTAATGAGAGGATTTCTCCACCCCCCCCAAAACGTGGGGGTCTGGGCAGGCTGAGCATCCCCCTCCTCCTCTCCGGGCTGCACATTCCCACCTAGAACAGTGGCCAGAGCGCCCCGCTTCTGATGGCTGGCCTGGCGCAGTCGGATGGCTGGAAACTGGATCTGGAAATAGTCCGCTTGTGATATGTGAAGCCACAATTACAGCGTCATTTACAAGTTGTAAAAACCACTTCAGTGATGACTGAACGTGTGATTAACTTTGAAATCCCTGAACAGAAAGAACAAAGGCAAAAAGTAATGAATATGTAACTGTGTACTGCCCTCTGTTCACACTCTGATTGCATTATATCCCGCCCAGTAGGCACGAGAACCAGCAGCTACGAAGCGGGTCTCCTTGGTCAGGAGTCACTGGTCTTCAATAAGCAGATTCATCAGTGGTTTATTAATATCACTAGACAAGGTTCAATTAGCCCTTGTTTTGTAAGTAAAACTGAAAAAGAAGTCACCCAAGTAGTTTTCCCTTTGATGGCACGGCTTTAAGCAACTCTCGGAGCCATCCTCCAGCTACGCTTCTCTCTTGCCTCTTAGAAAACCACAGCGCCGATGGTACAGGGCAGCCCAGATTACTCTTCTCTTTCCGACTTGGTAATTCCAGCAGGGATTCAGATTTGTAGGATACATTAACTGGGAAAATAGGGTTGAGTTTCCCGCCAGGAGATGTGGCTGTGTCAAAGGCCCCTCTGTCTAAGCCTTCCTCTAGTGCGAGATGCTGAGCCCAGCGTACAAAGATAAAGCCTCTCGCACAAGGAAGGGAGGGGATGAGTTTCAGAGCAGCTCAGCGAGCCCCAAACATCAGCACGCTCAGACGCAGCTGCAGCCTCGCGGGATGAACTGAATTAGAATAATGTTTGTAGCAAACAGCAAATCGAAGCCCTCTTTGAGGCAATTAGCAAAATCAGAGCATCCTTTGACGCACACAGGCATGAAAACGCTGCTCTTGCACTGATTTTTCAACTACTTTATTTGGCAGCTTTCTGGAGCGCCTTGAGTTTGTTCGAAGGGCAGCAGAACTGAGCGTCCAGCCCAGCCAGGTTCCTGAGATGGGGGTGGGTTGGGGTTTCCCGTGAGCTCCTCACCCGGCCGTACGAGCGTCTTTTCAGTACAATCAGGGAAGACTGAGGATTATTAAAATAGCCCCATTGATGGGTGAGTTATAATTACGGCCATACTGGATTGTATATTATTATATATGTGTGTGTATATCTGTATGTTATAATGACCCCCCTGGGGATTTGCACCCTGCACCTAGTGAGGGGTGATGAGGAAATCGCTGTGGGGAGTGCAGAGGAGTAAAGGGGAGAAAGGTAGAAGGACAAAACCACAGGTTTGATCCAGATCTAAGGAGTTAATTATCATCTTCTGTGGGACTCCTTCCATATAAAATATTCAGCAGAACATCTGGTTACAGAGCGGGAATTCAGATAGTGCCTTTTTTCCTGAAGTCATGGTTCACATCTTCATCCCTCAAAACTTTAGTAGAACTTTCTGCTTTTTCAAGGATTTGTGTTCTCATCAGACAATGCTCAGGATTTGAATTTACCCAGGTCTGGGGAGGCGCGGCTGAGGAACCTGGGCTTGTTCAGCCTGGAGCAAAGGAGGCTGAGGGGAGCCCTTCTGGCTCTGACAGCTCCTGGCAGGAGGCTGGAGCCAGGGGGGTCGGGCTCTGCTCCCAAGGGACAAGGGACAGGACAAGAGGAACCGGCCTCAAGTTGCCCCAGGGGAGGTTTAGGTTGGAGCTGAGGAACAATTCCTTCCCCTGCAGGGCTGTCCAGGGCTGTGCCAGTGATGGGTTGGTGGTTGGACTCCATGAGCTGAAAGGTCTCTTCCGACCCCAATGATTGTGTGATTCTGTGATGTTATCTTCCTTTATCCCGTGTGACTAACAGACATGTTTCTTCCTTTAAAGAACAAGTCATATCACACTAACTGTTCATTTACAGGAACAAATCTTGTGCAGAAATGTTCTGAAGAGTTTCCTTAAAGGAACCACAAGATGAAAACTGTATGACTTAAATTACCGGGTCTGCGTTCCCCGTGTACTGTAATTTATGGAGCAGTAACAAGGATAATAAATGGTACGAGAGCTTTTGCGCCGTGCAAGAAAACTCTGTGGCAAAGTGAAAACCATATAGCATTGATTCTTAATGCAACCCTATAATGTGACTAACTTCTATTATACCTCTTTATCACAGCTCTTATCATAGCTATTCAGATAAAAGCTTTGGATTTTTTGCAAGCAGAATAGTCTGTCCCCATGGGTAAATTCTGAAAACTGCTCAGGGAGATGCGCGTACAAAATCTGTTCATTTACTGCCTCTTTTGGTACTCTTTTCTTTTTTTTTCCACCTGGCATTTTGAGCATTTATCTCTTCAGGCTAATGTGTTCTTTTAAAAGGGAAAAAATTAAACAAAAAAATCTCACAAGAGACACGTGAACTTGAATCTGAGTGCCCAGATTTGAATGGATAAAGAGGCTCTTTGGAGCTGGATAAAACAAGCGCCTTTATAAGCCTGTGATTTTCAAACCTGCCTCCAGGCCAGCAGTGCTGAAGACGTTACACTGAGACAAAATAAACAGATTTTTGCTTACTTCTAAGGCTTTATAATACTAAGGGCTTTAGTATAGGATTGTAAGATGGTTATTATATTGTCCCCAGAAGATTACTGGTTTTGTTGTCTTTAGGATTCAGAAATGTTCTTATTTTATTTAGGCTGAAATTTCAATCATCCCCACTTTGCATTTAAAATATGATATTATTTCCCCTTCTATCCTCTGTAAGAGAAAACTGGAAAATTGCCTTAATAGTTTGCAGATTTGCTTTGTTATGTAAAACAGATCCTTGGCAAAAAAAAAAAAAATAATAATTAACACGACAGTTCCATTATACAATAAAAGGGTTGTTTTATATATAAAAAAAAGAAAAATCTTCCTGTTTGAAATACTTCAAAGGCAAGACATTGTTTTGTTTCCATAGTGGGCTGACTGTAGCTGGCACATGAAAATATTTTGCCCGTAAACTTGTCTGTGCAGTAAGAGCGAAGTCAGGGTGCAGCGAGCTCTGCCTGCTTCCCAGGAATGCCCCGGGGTCTGCACTTGAAGAGTATTTGCCATAAGTCTCTTTCCAGATGATAACCTCCCTTTGAATGTATCTTTTTTCTCAGATGCTCCTGTATCACTGCAGTGGCAAGCTCGTATTAAATACCGTGTCTCTAATGGCTTCTGTCTAGGGATCGTCTCTGCTGGCTTTCAGGTGTCCTGCTCAATCAGTCCATCCCAGTAAGAGAGATTTAAACCAGAACTGAGGACTAAGATCAGCACGTAAACATCACCATTCATATTTAATATAGTAATATCAATATGATTAGACTGTAATTAATATGGATATTGTGGGGTCAGGCTCTGCTCCCAAGGGACAAGGGACAGGACAAGAGGAACCAGCCTCAAGTTGCCCCAGGGGAGGTTTAGGTTGGAGCTGAGGAACAATTCCTTCCCCTTCAGGGCTGTCCAGGGCTGTGCCAGGCTGCCCAGGGCAGGGGGGAGTCCCCGTGATCCCTGGAGGGGTTTCCAAGCCGTGGAGCTGTGGTGCTGAGGGACAGGGGGCAGTGGTGCCCTGGCACTGCTGGGTTGGTGGTTGCGCTCCATGGTCTGAAAGGTCTCTGCCAACCAAAGTAACTCCGTGATTGTGTGATTCAACACAAATAGTTCTAGGTTTACAGGAATTGCTCTCTATCATCCATACAGTCTTTAAGTGCTACTCTCGTTTACTTCCTGGCACTGCGTTGAGATCCACATGAGAAGATAATTAGAGGAACTCTTCAAAATCAGCATCTCCTGCCTCCAGCTTTTCGGCTGTCCTTCTCTGAACAGCCTTTTTCTCTGCTGGGCAGGATTCCGTAAGCTGGAAAGGAAACAGAGGCGTTTGGGTGAGGTTGAGCAAAACATTCTTAGTTCCTCAAGGAACTTCTAGTTTTTTTCATTTAATTTCTCAGAACCAAACCTTTCCTTTATTGGTTCTATGTGAACTGAAATTTTCTTTTTCAAACTTAGGAATTCAGGTAGTACTCATAAAAAACAATTCCATTATTCATTCAGACTTCACCACATGAATTTCCAGGCCTATAATGTGGTATTCAGGTAGGTTTCAAGTGAGATAGAATACGAGCACAGTGTAAATTCTCTCAGACAGTTTTGTGCCCTGAAATTGCATATTTTAAATAGAAAACTACAGAAAACCTAAATTAAAGCAGTGCAATGGATCCGGTATAACACCGTGGTTGATATTTTCAGCAGGGCTCCTGGAGGATGCCTGCAGTGCCTGAGTGCACAGTGGGTCTGGGGGCCCAGAGCGAATAAGCACAGACGCAGACAGCGGGTTCGCGTCTCGTTCCCCCGGGCACGCACCCGTTTTACGAGTCTGATTACCTACAGCACGGGTGTTCATGCAATGGAAGCCTGATTCCAGCAAGCAGGTGCAGAAATATTGAATTTTAGAGCAGAATTTCTGTGAGTATTTTTTCCCAAGGCATCTCCCCGTGCGCGGGTTTCAAAAGGCCGCGGTTTGCGTTCGCGGGCGCGGTTTGGCGGCCGTGCGGGAGGAGCTGCCCCTGCTCTGATGCTCTCCCAGAACGTGTCTGTGCCGTTCCTTTTCCGTTTCCGTTGCCAGCAGCCACTGAGGTGCCCCGGGCAGCGCGTGCCCTCCAGATTGCTGCCACTGCACCGGGCTTTGAAAGCTCTTGGAGCAGCCTCCGTAAACACGCTGCCTGCTGCGTTCGAGGGCTCGGCTTCCCAGAATTCTGCAGATCCCGTTCCAGCCGTGGGCCGTGGTGAGTGATTTCCTCCATAACTTAGAGCAGATACACAGCGTCTGTTCCGAGCGAGAAGCAGTTTCTTATTCAGAGTTCCCATTAATTTATGTCAACAAGCCATGGAGCACTGTCTGTCTGTGTGGAGATATTCCTCCCTCCTTACAAAGGGCAGGATTTCCTGCCCCGGTCCCCGGGGCGTTCGAAAGGAGCTCTTTGCACCCGGACACAGCTCAGCAAGAACAAGCTGCGTTTGGCCTTGAAAAGGCGTCGTGTGAGAGGAAGCCATCCCCGCTCCCCTGGTGATGGCCGGGAAAGGCACGTGGGCTGGAACGGGCAACGATGACCGTTGCTCCTTAAGCCAGGTCAGGTGCTGTTTGGGTTGCCGTTCAGGGTCATTTTCGTAGCCCCGCATGGTCTGGGGTAGAAGAACAGCCCATCATCTGGTGTCTGAGCCTCCTCCCCTGTAACCGTGGCACTGGCCTGGCACCTTCCCTGCCCCGGCACTGGCCTGGCACCTTCCCTGCCCCAGCACTGGCCTGGCACCTTCCCTGCCCCAGCACTGGCCCAGCACCTCTCCTGCCCTGGCACTGGCCTGGCACCTTCCCTGCCCCGGCACTGGCC
>JANVCC010000074.1:822356-889140 GCA_025345505.1 Todiramphus chloris collaris
TCCGTGTGCCGGGCGATGCTTTGGTGCCGCTGCCGGCTCCGTGTGCCAGGTGATGCTTCAGGGCCGCTCTCTGCCTTGGGCCTTCGGCTGCCGCACTTGTTCCAGCAGCGCATCTCCATCCCTCCTTGGAGAAGTGGTGGTTTCCTTCCAGTCTGGGGCCAGCCTCTCTCATACGTGACACCTACATTATTTTGCTGAGCTCTTTTACTTCCAGTCTTTGAAGAATGTGGATGGACCATAAGCATTGGAGGTATGAGCATAGCCCTGTAAATCAGTTCCTGAAAATCACTGTTCGTATTTAATAACAGAAAAAAATCCACCTGATATTTAGCCTATTTTTTGTTTAAATTTCTAGGTTTTCCTAATCCATTTCTGAAAAGATACTCAAGTGGTTCCTCGTGAAATGCTTAGCTATTCCAAGTGAAAATCGATCACAGTTAATGCACAGTCTGCAAGATTTTCTTAATCTTCTTTTCTCATTAATTCTAGGAATAACTGTAGCCCTCTTGTAGGGGCTCCCATTCCTAGAAGTTTTACACTGTGGTTCTCTCTGAATGTGTAAGTTTATTCCACGCACGTGTCCTGGTGGGCTCCTGGCTCGGTGGGTGTGCTGAAGCCCTGCCCCCTGCCTGCCCTCCCCCGCGGCTCCACCTCTGCTCACAAAACTTGGGTGGAAGCCCGAACCTTCGAGAAGTGGCAAGTGATGAGCACGTAGACAAAAGCCACTGTCTATTTTTGGTTTAGTGATGCAGAGAAAATGTGTTGTTCTGGTGAATCTATAGCAAAACTCTCACTGACATCAGCGAACTTATCATAAGTATAAATTCACTTTTTGTTTAATTCCCAAACTCAAGGCATGGCCCATTTTAAGTTGGTTTTGACAAATACAAATAGATTCACTTGAGATAATAGAATCATTGCTTGGTTTGGGTTGGAAGGGACCTTGAAGACCATCCAGTTCCAACCCCCTGCCATGGGCAGGGACACCTCCCACTCGAGCAGGGTGCTCAGAGCCCCATCCAGCCTGGATCTGAACACACCCAGGGATGGAGCATCCACAGCTCCCCTGGGCAGCCTGGGACAGGCTCTAACCACTGAGTGTTGGTGAGATGGTGTTGGAACAAGATGATCTTTTAAGGTCCCTTCCAACCCAAACCAGTCGATGATTCTGTGATGATTCTATATTACATGAGTTTATACAAATTAGAGTTATACTGCTAATGTGATGAAAGAGGTAAGAGGAAAAGAGATTAATCAAAACCTCACACAAGTGCTACTTTTATGAGGTTTTCCTCACGCTTTAGCGTCAGCATGAATTGGAAATAAATGAGGAATCAAGGTAGAGCCATTTTTCTTCACAGCCCACCCATAATTTATTGCATCAGAACCAGTGTGCCAAAGATTGCTCTGCGTACAAGGCAAAGTGTGTTTAATAAGAGGTGGGGACCTTTAGGCAACGCTCTTCAATCAATCTGCTGTTAAGGAACTAATCATGTAAATGCAAAAAAAAGAGAAAAAACATTCTTAGTTGTCCCAGTTGGTGACTGATTGCCACGGAAATGAAGGTTTGTGCCACACTCGCACTGGCTGTTCCCTGCTTCTTTACATTATTTACTGAGTTTTAAACTGTCTTAACTACACTCTAAAAAGCATACACATTTTGGGGGTATTTTACAACTCAACACTGAGCCGTGCACGGTGATTTATGACAAGTTACGAGTTTTGGATGGTGATGCTGCACGTTCAGTTGAGTCTCCACTTGGCTGCTGGTAACCCCTGCAAGGTGCAGCCATTCGGGGCTTCTCTGCAACCCTGGCATGTTTAATTTGGGGTCACAAATGATTGGCATCATCTATTTCCCATCCAAAGCCGCTGGCTGGAGGGTGCCCCCTCCCTGCCACAGCCTTGTGTTGAGAGCTGGGCTGGGGTCAGGAGCCAGGGACGGAGCTCGCGGGCACCTCGCTGGCTGATTAGCCCCGGCGCTGGGCTAGCAGCACGGGCTGCTGCGTGGGCCCTCGGCCAGGGTAATCTCCTGGAAATAAGTTACATCTGTTTCTGGTAATTAATGCACCTCGGAGTCCTCACCGCGGCTCGTGGTTGGCAGCCGTGTTGGTTGTGTTGCTCGGTGCTGGTTATTGATGAGCTCTGCAGATGGTCCAGCGGCCCCGTTGGAGCCCCGCGAGCTCTTCCGGCAGCTCCCCCTCTTCTCAGTCACGGGCAGCTCAAATGTAATCCTTACAAAGAGCCACATTTCAACCTTGGATTTATTTTTCTTTTTTCCATAAAAACTTTGATTAACTCTCATTGTTTTAGTTCTTTTTTTCCTCTTTCCGCACATTTGAGTGTTAGGATTGGGTCTGCTGATGCAGCCATGAGTTGCTGCGGTCTTGTGAGTAAAACAGGGAGAGCAGGAGAAGGAAGGAAAAGGTGATGAGGGTTTTCTTAGAAGAAATCTTCATGCGAGATGCACAGGCTAGAATTTATGAAAACTTTTGGAAAACAGAATCATTTGTAAAGCGGAAGGTTTCCCAGATGCTGGGGGATCTGATGATTGCAAACTGCAACGTCGTATAGATTCTCAATTAGTGGCAAATGGAGTTCATCGCTGCTTTTAATAACCCTCATAAGCACATTTTAATTTTCCTATGTATTTGTCATAAAAACTTATTATTATGTCCAAGCCATAAAAAGAAGAACAATAATCTATTTCCTATGTCATGTTAGTGATTTCTAGATAGACAACAAGTTAATGAAATCAATATGCATATTAGGAAAGGAAAACAATAAATTATTCCATCTGTAGAGAGAAATCAAACTTTCACCTCGTTCTTTCCAGTATCTACAGCAGACAGCTCGGGTTGTGAGGGTCCCTGACGTGTCACTCCAGCAGTGTGGGGTTCAGAGCTGCAGCTGGTGGCAGCTCCCGGGGAAATGCCACAGCATCGCAGCACAGTGGGGTTGGCAGGCCCTCTGGAGCTGCTCTGGTGCCCCCCCTGCTCCATCCAGCAGGGGCACCCAGAGCAGGGGCCCAGCAGCGCAGGGTCCAGCCGGGGTGGGAATCTCTCCAGACAAGGAGACTCCACAGCCTCTCTGGGCAGCCTGGCACAGGCTCCCACACCCTCACCCCAAAGAACTTTCTCCTCCTGCTCAGCTGGAACCTCCTGGCTTCCAGTTGGTGCCCCTTGGTGCCCCTTGTCCTGTGGCTGGGCACCACTGAGCAGAGTCTGGCCCCAGGCTCTTGCCCCCCGGGGCCCTTTAGCTCTTGCTCAGCATTGCTCAGCTCCCCTCTCCGGCTGCTCTTCTCCAGCTGCACAGCCCCAGGGCTCTCAGCCTGGCCCCAGCACAGAGATGCTCCAGCCCCCCAGCAGCTTTGGAGCAGTTTTTATGGAGATAGCTGTGGGGTTCTTTGTGGCTGCTGAAAAGCTGCTAGCAGAGGGATTTTCCTAGGTTCTCACAATATTTGGTGAGAACCCTGCCTTTCTCACCAGTGTTATGAGAAACAGTAGGACGGTTTTGTAAACTAGACCAACACGTGGTGTTTTGCTAAGTTCTGTTTATGGTACATTGGAAAAATATTTTGAAATAGGTGCTGTAGGACTTTAGCCACTCACCCTAGGAGATGGGTGATCACTGACCCATTGCCCTATGGGGCTAGGGTATATAAAATGGGGTTGTAAATTAATAAAGCTTGCTTCTTTTGCCTGCTCTTGCTGAATTTATATGTTGCTGCATCTCTCTGCTCCCGGCATAAACAGCGACAGTTCTTCACAATGGCAAATTCCAACTGCCCCCTTTTTATGCATCTTCAAGGCCTTTAGAATTGGACTGGGGTTGTAACCACTGATAAGATGGTGTGGAGCTGAGGGACAGGTTCCAATGAGTTGTACTTTAGTGACATCAGGGCGGAATAAAATTATGAATGTCATTATTAATGTTACTGTTAATCTACTTCTAGAAGGACACTTCACTACAGTTACTCACTTCTCTCCCAGCAGGACACTGAGGGGCTGGAGCGTGGCCAGAGAAGGGCAACGGAGCTGGGGAAGGGGCTGGAGCACAAGGGTGCTGAGGAGCGGCTGAGGGCCCTGGGCTTGTTCAGCCTGGAGCAAAGGAGGCTGAGGGGAGCCCTTCTGGCTCTGACAGCTCCTGGCAGGAGGCTGGAGCCAGGGGGGTCGGGCTCTGCTCCTAAGGGACAGCACAAGAGGAACCGGCCTCAAGTTGCCCCAGGGGAGGTTTAGGTTGGAGCTGAGGAACAATTCCTTCCCCTGCAGGGCTGTCCAGGGCTGTGCCAGGCTGCCCAGGGCAGGGGGGGAGTCCCCGTGATCCCTGGAGGGGTTTCCAAGCCGTGGAGCTGTGGTGCTGAGGGACAGGGGGCAGTGGTGCCCTGGCACTGCTGGGGGAACGGTTGGACTCCATGAACTGAAAAGGCTCCCTGCTCCTCCCTTGCTCTGCGCTTTCCTCCCCAGCGATCAGATGTGAGCAGAACGATGGAACACTGCTTTCTGAGCAGAAAATGGGCTTCACTGAAATGCAAATGCTTTTTCCAAAATGTTTAGCCTCACTTTTAATTTTCAACAGCAAACAGAAAAAAAAATCGTTTAATTTCTGTCATTCGTTTTTGAGAACAGAAATCTTGGGCTTTGATTTTGATTTATTTTGACTGCCGGAAAACACTTGAAGGCTGAAGTGCATTGCGGATTGGATGGGGCATGGGCAGCTCTTTCGTTTCAAATTAGCAAATGGGGAATTGATCCCAGATCAGTAGTTTGATGAAACTACGGGAAGTATATTAGTTTTGATTGCCTCCTCTATTGAATATCCACAGGCAGTCTGTGTCCCTTGTCCTAAATGGAGACCAAAAACTGTCAGGTGACCATAAAGCGCTTTTCATTCTGGACCCAAGTAAAAAATTTACTCGGAAGTTGAATTCCTCTTTCCTCCTTGCTCGTTACCTTGTTTCTTACGTACTTCGTTGATACATATACTGCAAAAATATTTATTCACCTCTCTGTTTAATTTTCTTCCTGACCTTGACCGCTGCCCTGCGGGATGGGTGAGAGACTGTAGCTGTTGAAATGGAGAGCAGCTCTGCACTGGATTTAATCCTCACTTGAAGCTCAGCCTAGCTGATACTAAAAGCTCAATTTGCTCACAGGTCCAAGTCTTTAAAGTATCGTAAGAAGCGTGTATGTCAAATAAACACTTTTTAAAAATTCTTCTTAAATATTATCTTTGCGTTGTGGTCGTGCACGTATATTCTGGTCATAAGAAATGAATTCCACAGATTTTAGAGATCTGAAGGTAATGATCCCTATCAGTCAGTAAACAGCAGAAGAATTAGCAGATCACCAGTCTAGCAGAAGTCATTATTTGTCTCAAACGGTGAGATTCCAGAAGTACGATGGAAGCCAATTTCGATCCTGGGAAAGAAGATCCTCCTAGGAGGTCACTGCAGAAATGATGCGACTTGCTCAGTGGCACTGTAATAAGACTTACAGGCGTCTTCTACTAGATTTGATTTAATTTCCCCACTAGATTAAAGAAGAGCCCAGTCAATTAGAAAATGAGCACAGCACATCCTTAAGAGAAAATCGCTTCATCTGTGCTCTGTAAGTCTGGAAAATTCTCCATCTTCCAGCACATCACAGTTCAAACCTTCCCTTAGAAAGACAGCAAAATTGCTGACACTAAGCCCCAGAAAGACCCAAAGCGTGCACAGTTCTGCTGGGTCAGGCCTCCCAGTCCTTGGGAAAATCCTCAGAGGGTTTGTCCACCAGGATTCAGTGTCCCTGGAGAGAAGGACGAAGGGGTCTGTGTCGCTGTTTATGCCAGGAGCGGAGAGACGCAGCAACATATGAATTCAGCAAGAGCAGGCAAAAGAAGCAACTTTATTAATTTACAACCCCATTTTTATACCCCAGCCCCATAGGGTGATTGGTCAGTGATCACCCATCTCCTAGGGTGAGTGGCTAAAGTCCTACAGCACCTATTTCAAAATATTTTTACAATCTACCATAAACAAAACTTATCGAAACACCATGTGCTAGTCTAGTTTACAAAACCATCCTACTGTTTCTCATAACACGTGTGAGAAAGGCAGGGTTCTCACAGAATATTGTGAGAACCTAGGAAAATTCCTCTGCTAGCAGCTTGTCAGCATCCACAGGTCTGTGTTCTGTACGACGCCGAGTGCAGAGAACACTGGGTGTCAAAGCCGGGCTCAGAGACCGTGCCGCGCGGAGCCTCCCGCCGGGGAGTTCTGCTTTGTTTCGTGTTTAAGGCTGAGTTGCAGTTCTGTAATAGATCATCTAACAGGGCACGGGGGAAAAGAGTTCCCTGAGATACAGGCACAGATAGCAGGCTGTGGTCGGACGTCTCAAGGGGGCAGGAAGGCAGCACGTCTTTTACAGAAACACAATGAGTTCGCTTATGCTGATGCCCCAGATTCTTTACCTGATAATTTTAAATCCTGATGAAAATAAGACATGCTTTCCCACCTTCAAAAAAGCCACAGCAGCTAAGAAAGCACCTCTACCCGACGGCCATTCCCACTACACCAGTTGGCTTTATTATGACATCGTGTATGGACACACCAGTGCAACTAAGAATATAGTCCTAGTCCTTGAAAAGGAGAGGTGAGACCTGCAGTGAATGGGGACCCGCCGGCAGTCCCCAGCAGAACCATGCCACCCGTAACTGGGGGCTCCAGGAGGGAGCAGAGCCAGAGACTCAATTCCTGTTAGCACCCATCAGTCAGGGACAGCAGATCTGGTCAGACAAACGGCTCCTCCCAACGGGTGAGAGAGAAAGGAGCCTCTGAGGAAGCTTCTTTCCTCGGGTGGCGGGGGGAATCTCTGATTTGGGCAAATGTTAACAGAGATGCCCTAAGGTAGGACTGAGGATGCTGTTGGAGAGAGCAGGCAGGTCCCTGCTGCAGCAGAGCCCCGGACACACTGCCCTTCTCCTGCTGGGGACACCCGGTGTTGCCCAGTCATGGACTGGTTTGGGTTGGAAGGGACCATAGAGATGATCTTATTCCAACCCCCCTGCCATGGCAGGGACACCTCCCGCTAGGTCAGATCACTCAAAACCCTGTCCAGCCTGGCCTTCAACACGCCCAGGGATGGGGCAGCCACAGCTTCCCTGGGCAACCTCGTCCTGGGTCTCACCAACCTCACTGTAAACAGTTTCTTTCTACATCCAGTCTAAATCTCCCCGTTTTAGTTTCAAACCATCCTCCCTTGTCCTGTCCCAACAGGCTCTGCTCAAAAGTCTGTCCCCATCTGGACTGGGCTAAACCTAATCCCGACCCTGGCACAACCAGGGCACCAGGAGACCTCCTTTGATGTGCTTTGTCTTGTCCTGGCCAGCCAGTGCCCTCATGGCAGCCCAGCAGGCACCAGCCACCTCCTCTGTGTTCAGTGACACGTTTGAGGCAACTAAAATCCACCTGGCTAAATATCACTGGGGGGAAAATCCCTCTGTGGTGCTGCTTCAGCAGCGCTGGAACACGAGCAATCTCTTTCTTTTTCTACCTGTAAGGGTGCAGACCCTTGAATAAGAAGTTTAATGCTGTCAGAAATCTTTTGCCCTCATGTTTCTGAATCTGGAAGATATTTCCATGGTTCCAAATGGATATTGCATCAGCTGAGTGTATATATTTACTTGTGAGAAAAACTGGTGTGAGTTACAGGATTCCTTCACTTGACTTTCTGGAAGTACGTTCATTCTTGAAAGATGAAGAAGTAGCTCAGATGTAGGAAGGCATTTTTAAAATATTGTAGGCTGAATAAAGCCAGTGCCTGTGCCCCATCAGTCGTGATGTCCTGCTCTCAGATGGATATTTCCTTTCAGAGAGAGCGATCCCTCACCAGCTGTCTTTAGGAAGCAGATTTATTTTTCATACTCTAGACATAAATAAGTGTTGCTTTCGATGTCTCCTCTATCGCCGGGCTGAAACGTGAGTGATGTTTGGCTTGGGCTGGGGGAGCTGGGGAGACCTGGAGGAGAGCGTTCAGAGCATGGGGGCCCGTGAGGAAGGGTCATGGGTCATGTCACAGCAGAGCTGATGTGGGGTGGGAGTGTTGGTGGCAGCTGTCTCAGGGTCTGCTTTAGGACAGGAGAGACTTCCGCAGAAGGAAGTTGAGTAACGAGTTCATTGCAGGGATCTGCAAGGAAATCCAATTAATCAATTATCCCGTGATGTGGAAATAACTCCGCTGTGTGTTTCAGCTCCTCAGAATGTCTGTAGTGACTTTTTCAGGTCATTTCTTGTAATGGCTTTTCCAGGTCATCAAGTGAAGGAGGGAAGAGCAGGTTGTCACCCTTCTGAGTTAGCCTGTGGCAAATCCAGAGGTGTGTCTCTGCTCAGGTGATTGTGTAAACCCGCTGGACCTCGGAGGGAGGTAGCGCTGCCCGGCACCGCTCTGGGAACTGGGGGAGGTTCACTCTGCCCCAGATGTTCGTTCTCCCTAAAGACAGCTTTGCTCTGCTCATTACAAGTACTCGAGTTGCCATTTTCTTTGCTCACAAACACGCAGCCGCAAGCGAGCGCTGGGAACTTCCAGCCTTTCGAAGCCTGTCTGACCCCAGCTCATTTCTACACTTGAAATGCTTCCAGTCGCTGGATCGGGAGAGGGCTGGAGAACATCTGCAGGTGGAGATCCCAAAGCCCACCAAACCTGTCTGTGCGTGTGAAAGATCTCTGGACTTTGAGGGGATTGCTCTTTGGAGGGATGTACTTGTAAGGCACATCGCAGGGATGCTGGCAGTGTATTCCAGGTGGCAGAGGCGTAGGTAGGGGTTCAGATGGTGGGATTTTGGCTGTGATGAATTGGAGCAAAGCACTGAGACAAGACTCAGTGGCGTTCAGGAGAGTAAAGCTCCAGCTGGACAGAGACTTTGGGTAGGAAACTGGAAGACAATAAACATTTATTTTTTTGCTTCACGTTTTCTTGGTACCCATTTACCTTGCAGAGCAGTCTGATTTTCAGGCGGTCATCAGAGAAGGTTCTGAAACAGCCACGTGTAAGATCCGCGTCTTTTACAGGTGCTTGCACAAAGTCTGTTGTTTGTCATACAGAGAACAGTGCTTTTCAGAAACATCAGTGGGGTTTGGCTCGTGGCTGCATTGGTTCCTACAGCAAATGCAATAATAAGAGGGGTAAAGAACTACGTGTTTCTTCAGACGTTAGATTCACTCAGCAGGCCAGAATTCTTGCCTTCCTTGCTGGGACTCTGAGTTCCTTTCCTCCCTGAGTAACGTTACAAGAAGTAAACCATGCCCTTAAGGGTTGGCATTCAGTGCTTCCCATCCTTTTCCATCCGCGTGGAACTCTCTTCTCTTACACCCAGATGTATAAGTAGTACAGAAAATGGGGTTTAGTGAAGAGTTCTGCTGATGAAATGAAAGAAAAAAAAATGCAACATGTTTTTCTCTTAGCCATGTTGCTCCTGCACGCCCAAGGGCAATACAAAGCAACAGGAAAAAATGCATTCTACTCTTCTCCACGAACAGATGTGACTCTCCGAGTACACACGGAGCGGGTGTAATAGGCATCATTGTTTTTAAAACTACAAGAAAAACTTCATTTCATCTTCCGTTCAAACTGTCATGAGCAAGCTCAACCTTCTCTTAAACAAGAGCACCCATCAGAAGCAGCTGACCGGCAGCTCGCTAACAACCCTGCTGGCACAGACCAGAGCAAACTGCGGCTTCCTTGTTCGTAGCATTTCGAACCCACGGCTCGGCTTCGGCAGGGATGGTAGCTGCTGGGGGCACAGCCAGCCGAGGGGTCTGCAGAGTTGTGTTTCTGCAACTGCGTGTGTTGTTATCAGGAGAGGCAACACGGGTATCGCAGCTCTCCCCAGCTCTTGGGTCCTGCCCTGGGTCCCACCAACCCCCAGCAGCCCCAGGCTGGGGCAGAGCGGCTGGACAGTGCCCGCTGGGGAAGGACCTGGGGGGTTGGTTGAGAGTGGCTGGAGATGGGCCAGAGAGTGCCCAGGGGGACAAGAAGCCACCAGCATCCTGGCTGTGTCAGCACTGGGGTGGCCAGCAGGAGCAGGGCAGGGATCATCCCCCTGCACTGGGCACTGGGGAGGCCACCCCTGGAATCCTGGGGTCAGCGCTGGGCCCCTCACTCCCAGCAGGACAGTGAGGGGCTGGAGCGTGGCCAGAGAAGGGCAACGGAGCTGGGGAAGGGGCTGGAGCACAAGGGTGCTGAGGAGCGGCTGAGGGCCCTGGGCTTGTTCAGCCTGGAGCAAAGGAGGCTGAGGGGAGACCTTCTGGCTCTGACAGCTCCTGGCAGGAGGCTGGAGCCAGGGGGGTCGGGCTCTGCTCTTGACACAGGACAAGAGGAACCGGCCTCAAGTTGCTCAAGTTGGAGCTGAGGAACAATTTCTTCCAGGCCCTGCAGGGCTGTCCAGGGCTGTGCCAGGCTGCCCAGGGCAGGGGGGGAGTCCCCGTGATCCCTGGAGGGGTTTCCAAGCCGTGGAGCTGTGGTGATGAGGGACAGGGGGCAGTGGTGCCCTGGCACTGCTGGGTTGATGGTTGGGCTCCATGATCTGAAAGGTCTCTGCCATCCAAAACAATTCTATGCCTCAGTGATTCAGTGCTGCAGCACTTCCCATTACAACTGTTTCCTTTTTTCATTCCAGTTTCTCCGAAGATATTTCGTATTTCGAGTGACATCGTGGTGAACGAAGGGAGCAATGTCACCCTGGTGTGCCTGGCCACGGGCAAGCCGGAGCCGTCCATTTCCTGGAGACACATCTCTCCCTCTGGTGGGTACAAGTCCCTGTTCCCTGGAGCTCCACCGGTCACGGGCTTTGCATTTTCAGTTTTCAGAACATCATCAGTGCTTTTGTGTGGTTAAAAAGTGTGTGATAATTGGACGTCTAGAAAAGAAAAGCTGCTTCGGTTTTCAGCTGAGAGCAGCAGTTGGAGAGGGATGGAGCCATAAAGTCACCCCAGCTCTGAGCGTGGTTCTGCGCTGGTTGTAACTGGCTGCAGGCATTTCTCAAACAATTCCAATTAAAAGCAAAACAAGGAGATAATCAAGAACACACGTGGCTCTCTAGAAGCAGGAGCGAAAGTTAGAAACATTAACACATCACGCAGTAGATTTAATTTAATGTGAATACCGTCAAATCATTATTCCATGAGAGAGAATAGTTTATTAGAGTAGTGTTATTGAACAAATGCAATTATGTGTATGAGGATTGGCAAACAAAATGGCCCCTAAAAGCATAGTTTCTGTTCAGTTTTTCTCTCTGTACTTTTAATTCCTCATGACATACTTACGGGAGAACTTTCAGCTGATGCTGGCAGTCTCTCTCCACTCGGGGCAGAGGCTCTGGAGCTGCTCCCCGTGGGTGCAGCAGGATCCGTCCCGCTGTGGTCTGGGGACGTGCTCACCCCAGGGTGGCAGCTGCTGGCTTTTGTGCTGCTGGAAGGGGAGGCTGGGGGCTTCCCAATGGCTGCTGGGTGCCCAACTGGTCCCCACCGCTTCCTGCACGGGGACGCCAGGGTGGCAGTGGACTCTGCAGGGAAGGTCTCTGTGCTTTCTCTGGCGGCTGCTGCACAGCCCGGGGAGGCTCTGTGGGCTGCCACCGTGTCCCGCTGGCCCCTGTCACCCTGAGGAGCTGCTCCCTTTACAGAGAGAGATCTGAAAAAAAAACCCAACGACCGAAAACTTGTGACCTTTACGACAATGACAATGAATTCTGCTCAAGTGTCCATCGGGGCACGAGGGGAAAAAATTCCGTTGTAGCAAAAAACGGATTTTAACTAAATGTCAAATAAAATTTTATTGGAAAGCGTGGTGATGCTTTACAGAAATAGCTTAAAGCCTTCGATTGGCTTCAGAAAGGAGCTGTTACGATTTTCCTGGAGAGGCAGAAAGCTGAAAAGGAGAATTAGTGCACTCGGGCTGGAGAAGGGCTCTGAGGAGGAATTACAGCCTCCTCATCCTGAGTTCAGGCAGAATTAGTGCCTGTAATCACAGGGGCCATCAGTGAACCCACTGGTTCCCTATCTTGACCAAAGGGCTGGCAGTGAGGGCTGAGAGGAAAAACGTGATTGCTCAGCTGCAGACCCATCACCAACGCGAGGAACGAACGCGGAGTGTGAGATAAAGACCAATCACAGGTATCACAGTGCAGGGAGAGTCCATCAGAGCGCTCGCGGTGCAGCGACGATGCGCTCTCACCAAGGGCCTCGCGCAGCAAGGTGCGGACAGAGCGGTTTCTGCTCCCACTGCTGAAGGTCCCGGGCAGGCACAGCCTCTGCCTGGTGTCCCTGCTTGGCCCAACTCCTGCATCTTTCATCCTCCCCATCCCCTCTCGGAAGCGCATGTGTAGGAGACACAAACTTGACTTAGGAAGTTCCACCTCAGCAGGAGGAGAAAGTTCTTTGGTGTGAGGGTGTGGGAGCCTGTGCCAGGCTGCCCAGAGAGGCTGTGGAGTCTCCTTGTCTGGAGAGATTCCCACCCCGGCTGGACCCTGCGCTGCTGGGCCCCTGCTCTGGGTGCCCCTGCTGGATGGAGCAGGGGGGGCACCAGAGCAGCTCCAGAGGCCCTGCCAACCCCACCGTTCTGGGATTCAGTGAGAGAGCAACATGCTATTTCATCTCTGCTGGAGCATCTTGGGCAAGCAGTTGGGAGGTAATCCTGCAAATCCCATACACCTTCTCCTTTTCAGATATTGGGAAGGGTGCCATCTTGGGTTGGTTTTGCCACATCCTTTGCTCTCTCACCAGGAAGCCATAGGTTAGATGGAACACAAACGTGAGCTTAACAAATTTGGTACTTAGAAAAAGCAGGAAAGTCACAGAACTGAACAGCAGAATGGCTGAGGTGGAGATCAGCTGGTCCAACTCCTGCTCAGAACATGTCCAGCTCAGTTTGAGTACCCTCAAGAATGGAGATGCCACAGCCTCTCTGGGCAGCCTGTGCCAGTGTTTGATCAGACTCACAGTAAAAAAACCTTTTTTTTTCTTCTTTAAATGGAATTTTCCTGTGGCTCCATGAGAGCCCATTGCATCTTGTCCTATCACCAGCAGCTCTGAGGAGAGTCTGGATCCATCCACATTCTGTAATTCTGGGACTGTGGGGTCTCCTGAGGCAGCCCCTGCCCATCTCTGTCCACCCTGTGCCCACCCTCCTCCGTTCCTGTCCCGTGTCCCCCTCCTCAAGCCCCTGCTGCCGCGCCAGCCTGCGTTCCTCTGCAGGGCATCATTCTGCTGTGGCCACAGAAACCTCGTCCCGCACCGAATAGCTGCTCTGGGACGTGCCTCGGGTGTCCCCTGCTTGGTGAACGCTCACAGCTCTGTCCAGGGGCTGAGAACACAGGGTCCGAACAACTTTCTGATCAGAAAGCTTGTAAGATGTGATGGAAGCAAACGCGTGCTTTACAGAATATATTGTCTGCTCGTCTACCGAATAAACAGGGATTTTTCCTTTCCCGTGCCGCTGTCCCATTTCTGAGCTCAGGTGCACGTTCTGGTGGACAGACAGTTACAAATGACACTCAGATCCAATTAAATCTCAGTCTGTCACACGAGACGCCTGGATTTATTGGAAAACCAAGTGCAGGAGGGTTGAAAACACCCGACTTCTCTAACGGTTTATATTCTGTCTGCAGCAAATTGCCTTTATCTAAACATAAGCTTCATCTGCACTTTGTAATTTCCCCCAGTTTTCTCCGGTAATTCCCAGTGGCAGTAATGAGGTTTACATGCAAGCATCGCATCTAGAATGCGACTCTAAATTATATTAATGAATCATATTTAGAATATTCTGAAATTGTTTGTCAAAGCTGCTACTAAAAGATAAGGAACTGGAATCTCTGAATACAAATGACTCAATGTAGGCTAATTCCAAAATATTATCAGGGTTTGCATCAGCACAGCCTTTCCTTGGGCAAGGTCGGGTTCATTTTTCTATGAACAAGAGGTAGAATGAACCTTGCGTAGGAATAAAAATAAAGCGTATTTAGAGGTGATTTTTAACTTAGTACATAAATTATTGGCCTGGAATCTTTATTGTGCACGTTTAACTCGCAGTCATTATGTAAATGCTTTCATTATATAAATATTCATTATACAAACCCATTATGTAAATCCACCAGAATCTACACATTCAGCGTAACACCGTGAGAGGCGCGGGGCCGCCGTTTGTAATCTGCAAATCTCCTATTGTCGAAATGTCATCTGAATAAATTGCAGGTATTACTTATTTTGTTCTGACATTTAAGAGCAAAGTGCAGCATCGATAGTTGAAGAATGAAAGCGGAATTTTAAAGAATGAAGGTCTGCCTGGCGCAGGGCTCCAGCTTTCAGCAGCGGCGTGTGCCGCGTGCGTGCGGTGACGGCGCCCGGTTTGGCGGCTCTGGGTGCTGTGGCTTCAAGCTCTTTCCCTCTCTGCTTTTGACAAAACCTCCCAAAGGTGACTTGGACAAAACCTCCCAAAGGTGACTTGAGCAGAACGTTCCAAAGGTGATGCTTCCCAGATGCAGAGGCTCCGATGGCCCGGGATGCTCGGGTGCTGTCCGGCCACTGGCTGCAGGCAAAAAAAAAAGAAGAAAAAAGATAAGATAGAGACACAGAGATCTCGTGGTTCGTCGGTACTTGTTTGTAGAGTGGGGTGGTGTTTCCTGACCCTGCCATCCCAGCTTCTCCAGTTCATTCATACTGAACAGTTCCCCTCTGCTCCGCCTGGATCCTCAGCACCATCCCCAGTCACTTCCAGTTTATATTTTCCAGTTCTTCACTGCTCTCTTGCCTTTTCTCCACAGTTCTACCGCCATTGCTTCCAGCCTGGTTTCTAGTTCTTTTCCTAACCCTCAGGGATAAACTGGCCGGGTGTGTACAGGAGTTTCAGAAATTATGGATTTAGCTGAATGAAAACAGATTCTCCCCTGTCGAGTGAAAGGCGAATCCCCAGCACCAGGACACTCTGGTTCATTCGGTCCCACTTCCAGAGAACAGTGACACTGAACCGTTTCCAAACTAGTGCAGAATCAGAGTTACTAAGGTGGAGAAAGACCTCTAAGATCATCAAGTCCAACCATCAACCCAACAGTGCCAAAACCCAAAGACTCCCCCCACGAACCCCTGTACGAATGGTTTAGCACGTGCAAAGTGACAGATCTTTCAGGAGGGCTGCACTGAGCCAGAAATTCACTGAATGTAGATTGGAACATGCTCCAGTGCCGACTCCTCTCCTCCTCTAACACCTTTCGTCGACCGCCGGAACGCTGTTTTTTCAGATGTTATCCGCACGTGACAGAAATGAGCAGAGTTTTGTTGAGATGAGCAGCATTTTGTTGAAACGAGAAGCATTGTCTTGAAGAGCAAGTCCTCTGAACCTGGATTTTCAGACTGAAAACACTCAATGACATGAATTATTATCAGATTTCCAGGGCTTTGTGCATGTATAAAATGTGAGCTCATCTTTTTAAATGCTTGGTCTTTTGCTTCAAAATAGTTGTAAAACCAGAAGTTTTACAATCAGAAGATTCTGGCTTGTGTCTTTTGCCCTACTGTATTGTAAACCTCAAGCAGGTCTGCTGGCTGGTGGGGGCTATTCCACAGCACTGTTCCCCTCTGAGAGATCTGCAGTTGTGCACTGGGCAGATGTTGATTTCTGAGAAGCTTCTCTCACCCAGCTTGTCTGCTCCCTTCGCACTGTGGAGCTGCTCCCGGCACTAGCCACGGTGTGTGAAGGATCTCACCATCTTCCCAACTTCATAATCCAAAGTCTGATTAGCAGGTGCTTCAAACAACCTGGCAACACTGCAACCCGACAGGGCCATTTTCACTCAAGCTGCTTTGTCCCAGATAGCTTGAAATTGGTGATTATTCTTTCCTGGTTCATGGTTTGGGTTTGCAGTGCCTGGAGTCGCTGGTCCCTCGTCTCTCTCCCCAGGAGACCCCATCTCCCTTCCCCAGCAGCCTGGTAGAGCCCTGTGAAGGGCTTTCTGCTCTGGAGCCATCACTTCACCATGGTGATGTCCTCCAGAAGATGAGCCTTTGAGGCTGGAGCCGGTGACGTGCTCGCGGGCTGCAGGGTGCAGTGAGCTCCTGCCCAGCTCCAGACGTGGTGTCCTGAGCGGCAAGGACACGCAGGCACCTTTCCTAAAGGAGGCAGATTTATTGCTGCATTAGGCCGAAAGCGAAGATGGTTCCCTTTAGGTGTCTAAGAAGCAGAATGTAAAATAATTCAGTGATTTAACCTGATCAGCCATGACAGTGATATGCCTCCCTTATGCCATCATTACTCATCTTGCAGGCAACAGCTTCATTACGGTGCCAGCGCCGTGCTCCTCGTTCAGGTGAAGCATTACTGGGCTGAGCCGAAACATCTGTTCCTTGCAGCCGAGCTGGAGGGGTTTGGAGACGAGCCAGGGATCGTTCAGAGGTAGAAGGAGGCAGCGACGATCAGCATCGTGAGCTAAGACTGACCGTGGTCAGGGAGAGTTTACTTGTGCCAGGGAGGAGAGGAGATAGGAGGGAGAGTCCTGCGCTGATCTGTCTGCTCCTCGGCCACTCCAGTTGGCCCCTGGCTTCTGCTGACGTTGCCTGCACTGCCTCGGGAGGAGGGAAGGACGGGAATGTGCCCTCAGCTGTCCTGACCCACCAGAGAAACCTGCAGGCTGCCTCTTGGCTGAGAGTCGCACATGTTGGCACCAGCTGGTTGTCAGAAGTGATACCTTCAACGCTGGCACATCACGCTGACAAAGATAACGTCAAGTTTGGGCTCAGATGCTTTAGGGCTTTCTAAAGTTTTTGTGTCACAGAATCCCAGCACGGTGGGGTTGGCAGGGCCTCTGGAGCTGCTCTGGTGTCCCCCCTGCTCCATCCAGCAGGGGCACCCAGAGCAGGGGCCCAGCAGCGCAGGGTCCAGCCGGGGTGGGAATCTCTCCAGACAAGGAGACTCCACAGCCTCTCTGGGCAGCCTGGCACAGGCTCCCACACCCTCACCCCAAAGAACTTTCTCCTCCTGCTCAGCTGGAACCTCCTGGCTTCCAGTTGGTGCCCCTTGGTGCCCCTTGTCCTGTGGCTGGGCACCACTGAGCAGAGTCTGGCCCCAGGCTCTTGCCCCCCGGGGCCCTTTAGCTCTTGCTCAGCATTGCTCAGCTCCCCTCTCAGGCTGCTCTTCTCCAGCTGCACAGCCCCAGGGCTCTCAGCCTGGCCCCAGCACAGAGATGCTTCAGCCCCCCAGCAGCTTCCCAGGCTCCTGCGTTCCAGTTTCTGTAGATGGATCAGTCCATGCTACAACCATTCAGGGACTTGAAGATTTGTGATTAGTATTTTATATAAGTTTAATGGCCTGGCTCATGATCCTGAAGGGGAGTTTTTCAGTTGGTGACAGCATCGCATGTCATGAAATCAATGGTCCCCTGATATCCCCACGCAGCTGGCAGCTTCCCGAGAACCATGGGGGGGAAATGGTGTGGAGCTCTACATGGAGTAAATGAGGAGATTAATTAACAGTTTAAAGATGCACCAGTACCCAGTAGAAACTGCTTGTTGTGATTCTTCCTTTGGCCTTTGGTAAACAAAACCTAAGGATCTTCCAACATCACACCTCCCCCATACCAAAGACAGTGTCTTTTGGTTTCAGGTTTGGGACTTCTGACCTTTTCTCTGTAAAGATCTTGCAAGTACCATTCTTGGGAGATTTAGTATTAGGATCCAGTGAAGTGACATTCAGCAACACGAGCCTTCGCTCTGGGGTCAAGTGACATTACCCTGTGCTCAGGGGGCTTCTGAGGAAGACTTCTCAGGAAAAAGTGGTGTTGTCAGGCCCATTGCAGCAGTCTGAGCATCCCTACAACAATTAAAGGTATTCCTAGAAACCCTCGTGTCCTCTTAAAATCTTTAAGAAGGCTGGAAAAAATAAAATCTTGTTAAAATACAGTTGTCAGGAGAAGAACAGTCAAACGAAGATGGTCAAATAATTGGGTCTCTGTGAAGAACTAAGAAACGAGTGCGATTACAATCTTAGCAAAATGCAGAGGTTCAAACTGAAACTCTACAAAAGCATGGCACGGAAATGAGTATGAATTTTTTTGATGATTTTATAACAAATGGGAAGTATTTCTCACTTTTCAGTAAAAGTAGATGAAGTCATTAATATAGCTCATGAAATGCTACGGAAATTAGAATTTTAATACATGCTTCGTTTATTCTCTCAGATATCAATTCATTTTTAGTTGAGAAATTCCGCCCTTTGGAGTGAGCAATTTATGACTCATAGAAGGTATTTCTGTGAAACAAAATCTTGAAAGTTCAAAACCAAAGGAACCAACTGTAGGTTTCACCTTCTTTCCCCTTCCTTTTCTGCAGTGTCTCTCGTGGCTATTTTGGGAGGCACTGGTCTTTTGAAGAGGGCGTGCCCTTTTTGGGGCTTGAACAATTATTTTTTTGTTTTGAGAAAAGTAACAGATAACCTCTGAAGTGCAACAAGATGCTCCTGCTTTCTGTTTTCACCCTGGGTCCCTCCCCTCCGGGAGGGCAGCGGGCAGGCAGAAGACCCAGTGCTGGGATCTCCGTGCCTCCTCTCTTCTGGAGACAGTTCACCAGGCTCCCAGCGATCTCCCGTGCACCTCTGAGTTGTCCTTGAGTCCGTGATGAACCAGGGCTGGCATCAGCTCAGCCTCGTGCTCTCCACACTCCCAGCCCTATAAAAGTCTTCCCCTTGGCTGGAAGATGAGGTGTCTCAAAGATTGGGTCATTCAGACCAGTCCTGAGCACTGGCTCACTGGTACATAAACTGGGGCTCCATTGTAGTTATTTAATATCGTAGTGAATAAGGAAAAAATAACCACACTTGGCTCAGAAGTCCTCAGAGTTCTTTTGGAGCTGCCCTGGACTTGCACCTCTTTTTTACTCTTACTGACTTATGTTTAACACCAGGGGAGGAAAATGCTGCCCTTGCAAAGCTCATCGGGCCAAGCCTTTGAGAACTGGTCCATATGGCAGCGTGTACGTGTGCTACACCTGATGCCAGATACCATATGCGTGGCAAGAGAACACGGGTTTAATTGTGTAATCTCCTGAGGAATAACAAGCGTGATGATTTATCAGGCACCGTATCAGATGGCAGGACCAGAAATAGGCGTTCAGGCTGATTTCCCTTCCTGGCTGGAGAACCCAAGACACCCAGAGCAGATGACTGGCATGTCATGGTGTGTATCACTACATCTTGGCACGAGATCTTTTGAAGAAACCCACCAGGAGCGGCCTTGGACACGAGGCACTTCCGTCTTTATCTTTCTTTTACCTCAGCTAACGGATTCATCCAAGGTCTCGGCTGGCATGAGTTGCTCCCAGCTTTTGCTTTCCATAATTCTTGTAGGGTCGAGTTCTCCGGGTCCCAGGCAGTAGCTGTGCTCCTGGCACTGCTTTGCCACCGCGCTGGGACAGCGTCCGGCCCCAGGCAGGGTCAGTGCAGCCGTGGCTCCGTCCCCCAGCAGCGGGCTCTGTCCGGCTGGGATGGCAGGGAGCGTGCGGGGGGGTTCCGGTGCCGCCACGGGCAGAGCCAGCTCCGGGTGCGGGCCGAGAGAATGGCACCGGGGATCGCTGCAGCTCCGACGCACCAGCGCTGCCGGCTGGGAGTGCCCGCGACAGCGCTTGTGTTGCTGAGCCGGTACCCGCCCGTGCGCTGCGGGTACACACCGCTTATAGTGCTGTAAACCCCCTGCCTTTATGCAACTCAAACATCTGAAAATATGAAAATGAAGTCATTTGCTAACCCCTGATGTCCCCAGAAATTTTGCATCCGGCTCATATAAGAAAGCTTTTAGTAAATACTAGAGATAAATATTTTTCTTAGGGAATACACAGATCCCAACGTTTCATCTTTCCTCTTTGTCTGCACACTGTTTCATCTTCTTCAGCTCGTTTTTAGTGCTAGAGATTTCCCCTGGCTGTGTGGGAGAACTTAAATCATGTTAAGTGAAAGCTATCTGCATGTGTGTATGTAAGCGTGTTTACGTTACATCACGTGCACATCCAGCTCCAAAAGGATATTCATAAGCAACAGGGAGAATAAACTGTGTGTGAAGACATTGGTGAACCCAGACGAGTTCCAGGAGAACAGCTCGGTTTCCTCACTGGTTTTTTTTTTTTTGCAATGTCTGACAACCCGGGGTACCCGCACCTTGCTCTGCCCTTCTGCAGACCACGTGCATTTTATGGACCCATCAAGATGTCAGGAACATCCCTGGCTGGCTTCTCTGGCCGTAGAGCCAGTAGGGTTAGCAGACTCGGTATATGAGAAAAAGAAATCCAGAAGGTTCAGCAGCACCACTCGTAGAGTCACAGACTGGTTTGGGTTGGAAGGGATCTGTAAAGCACATTTAGTCCAACCCCCCTGCAGGGAGCAGTCTAAGAATATAAGTCTAAATTATCTAGTCAGAATCTCCCTCTTTTAGTTCAACCCATCAGCCCTTGTCCTGTCCCAACAGGCCCTGCTCTAAACTCTGTCCCCATCTTTCTGCCAGGCCCCTTGACGCCCTGCAAGCCCCCCAGAAGGTCTCCCCTTGGGGAGCCTTCTCCTCTGCAGGCTGAACCCCCCCAGCTCTCCAGGCAGAGGGGTTCCAAGCACTGACACTGGGGAGCGTTACAATCTCGTAGTTCAAAAGCCATTTTTAACCTGGCCCACAGGAGGAATTTTCATTTTCTTGAACTCTCTTTGCATTAGGAGCAGGGTGGGCAGCTTGTTGGACAGTCTCTGTGCCCGGCAGATGCCCCTCTGCAGGCAGGGACTCTCCAACCTTCGCTGCTGTTCAACAGTAGACAACATTCCCCTAGGAACTGACTCAGCCTGGCTGGAGCGGAGCAGGACGAGGACCACGATACGCACAGGAACGGCCCGTTTGTTTGTGGAAGGGTTGGGGTTTTTTTGGCAATTTATTCCCACGAACAACATGGAAGAGAAAAAAATTAATTCTCACTCAATTTCTCCTATCCCATAAATTATTGCATCGGATTTTCTGAATGCGCGCTGCAATTCACAATAATTTTCCAATTTCAGCCTTATCTTTCTGCTCCCCATCAGCAGCGCTCAGGCGCGCTCCTTCCCGTGACAGCCGTGGCACGCCCGGGTTATTAATGAGCGCGATCTCGCCGAGCGGTGCACGGCTATAATTGATGTTTTGAACCCTGCACACTTTAAAACATTAATCCGTGAGCAGATAAGCAAATGAAATCGGCTGCTGCGAGGGAGGTGAACACCAGGCTTCTGCTGAGCTCTCGCCACCCGGCTCAGAGTTTTGTCATTGCTCTGTAAGTTGCGAAGTTAATTAACAGTCAATTAAAAACTCGTCTGTCTGGGAAAACACTTCCAGCAAGGCTTTGCCACCTTTAGACCCATGATTTCCTGCGCCTGGAGTCGGGACTCCTGTGATGTATTGGATTGTGATAAAAACGATGTTGAACTTCTTTTGGTTTATTAAGCAGCGAGCGCCTTGAGAGGAACCTAAACTGATTCGCTCCCCACCCGGAGAGCACTGCCCAAGAGACAGGGAAAGGTGAACTCTGAACCAGGGAGCGTTTCCATCTGAAGGATTTCAGAGGATCACTGCGTGGTGGGAGCCACTGCGGGGAAAAGCTGGGAGCTGCTGGGATGCAGGGAATTGCACAAGTCCCTGTGTGTGCTGTGACTCCGTGGCGAGCGGAGGTGAATAAGCTTTTGGAGAAGGTTGCTGTTCTTGCCCTCTAAACCCATTAATGGTTTTGGTGACAGTGCACTAAGGAGTCACATACAGAAGTATTTCACTTTGGTTTTTATTTGCTTTTACATCAGATTGGCCTTCCATCAGCACTCACACCAACTGTCCTTATTCCTGTGTAACAAGGCAAATGCTGAGTATCTTATTTCTTCAGTTTGGGTCCTTTAAGAAGACAGAGATATGATTTAAATGTTAATTAATATGCTGAAGTGTTTATTAGGGCACAACACACAAGCACCCAGCACCGTGGTGAGCAAGCCCAGGGCTTTTTCCCCAGGAGGTAGGGTGGGGGATGACCCATTTTGCACCCATGGCCACCCATTCAAGGTGATCGGCCGCTGGTTCCCTCTAAATCCTACCTGGCTTTGGCAGCCCTCAAAGCACCAAAAAGCCTCCAACCCCCCAGGCACGGTGCCCAGCTGCTGAGGTTTATCAGCCTTATATATTCCAGCTGGCTGCTGTGGAGCTACAGGGGCAAGAGCTTGTTAAAAAGCGAGGGCACCTGTGGATCATCTGCTCCAGGGCTGGGCTCTTTGTCCCTTCTGCTTTGGAGAGCTGGAGGGGGACAGCTCTCCTCCCACCTGCAAACCGTAAAGCCCTAACGCTTGCTGAAGCTCTTAAGGCAGGGCTTTGGCTGAGAACCTCTCCTAGTGTTCCCTGGAGCCCGTCGGGTACGGAGCTGTGTTAGCTCCCCGGAATGCAGGGGCTGCTGAGCTTGGCTCTGGGGCAGGAGAAGATCTCTGGCTACCCCAGGAGCTTGGGGTGAGTTGCAGCCTGGCTGAGAGCTGGGGTTTCTGAGCAGAAGCTGCAGTGGCTGCCCAGCTCCCCTTGGCCGTGTGTTACCTGCAGCACTGAGCAAAGCTCTCCAGAGGCTGTTTGGATGGCAGTGAAGCTTCAGGGATTGTGTGCTCAGCTTCCAGTAATTTCTTTCTCTGATTATTTCATTTCAGCAAAGCCCTTTGAGAGTGGACAGTACCTGGACATCTATGGAATCACAAGAGACCAGGCTGGGGAATATGAATGCAGTGCAGAAAATGATGTCTCCGTCCCAGACGTGAAGAAAGTAAAAGTCACAGTGAACTGTAAGTGGTGTTGATTTTTAATTGCTAATGCCATGGAGAAGAGATGCCTAACGCGGGGAGCCGCCGCTTGTGGCGTGGTCGTTGTTTGTTGGGGGTGTTGTAGCAAGGCGAGCTGCGCTGTTTGATGTGCGAGTTGGCCTCACCAGAGGGAGGTAAAAGGAGCTTAAGGTCTGGGTCCCTCTTTTGTCTGCCGAGGGACAGTTGTGCTGGTGGGATGCTGTTGGCTTCACCGCGGCCGCTCTCGCTGCGGTGCTGAGACTTGAGGAGTTGGAGTAATTCTGTGAGTTGTTGTCTGCGTAGCTTCTGATGACTCTGGTGATTGTTGGGATGAAGCGTTTCTGAGTTAATTTGGCGTGGTTGTGCAAGAGTATAAGGAGATGAGAAACCCTTTGGAATCTGTTGGATGTGTAGGTGGCAGTTTGGAAACGGGGATGGAAATTTGAGGTCCTCCCAGCAGAGACAGCAAGTTGTTTGTGTAGTGTCCCTGGTGCGATGGCAAGAAGGACTTTGCTGACACAGTGATCTTAACGTGTGGATGGTGGGTGACACTAGGAGCTGCCAAGGTGTCCTGCCAGTCTGTGAGGCTTTCCCACCCAGGGGGTGTCTCCAGCTTGGGACTGAACTTGGTTTAGCACTTGGTATGATGTGAAACATTCAGAGCAGCCTTTTTGAAAGAAAAAAGGCAAGAAAATGTGAGTAATGGCTCCTGGACACCCTGAAGTTTCTCAGGTTAAGTGTAATTATCCAGCTTGTAATTTGTAACAGTCTCAGGTTGGAAAATTTCTGTGGCATCCTTATTGGCCACAGATCTTTTGATCAGCTGTGTGTCTCCCTCAACAGATACTGTCCCTGTTGGTGAGCCCCTTGTCCCCAGGTTACTGCGAAACTGGGAGCAGGGGAGATGGGTTGTTAAGGGTGGGAGCCTGATGGGGCCAACCACACTGCCTGGGCATTCGTGGCACATTCCCATGGTCAGAGGCTGACTAGTGCAGTCCTGCCTCTCTGGCACATACAGGCCCAGGGTGCTCAGGTCTGATGGCAGCACGTGATGTAAGGGCACCTCTTTCTGCAGTGAGACACACGTTACCTGCTGCTGAATCGACCAGCGAGCTCAGGAAATACGTTAATGAAGTGTCCAAGCTGGTCTCTGTCCTGCCTTGGCTACCTGGCCTGAGCTGGAAAGCTCCTTGGCTGTAGGGTGGATGCATGTGCCATGGCATTGGACGTGGGCAAACTTCAAAGGCTGCCCTGGGAGGTGCAGAGTATTTTTTGTTTATCTATTTCTTACAAATAGAGATGAAAATGAAGGGAGGGGGAAATAAAGCTGAAGCAGTTTGAACTGGGAGCTGGCCATGGCACGAGCAGTGTGTCGTTGCCAGCTGATGGCTGGCACGCCGCTCTCCGGATTGCTCCTTGTCCCCGCACCAGCTCAGCGCGCTGCGGAAGCGCTCGGAACATCTGCTCCCTGCTGCTGCCCAGCCGTCCTGCCCAGGCAGAGAAGCAGCTCGGTGTGCTCGGGAGAGGGTCCCGCTGGAGCTGGGGGAGCTCGCTTGACCGTCGTCAGCCGCGGGAGCGTGGCGGGTGGATGTGCGGGGGTGAGCTTTGCTTCCCAGCACCTCGTGTGGGCAGCCCTGTGCAGAAAGGGATGTCCTGTGTGCCATCAGCCCAGCAGAATGATGCCCCTTTGGTGCCTGCTGAGCTGTCCTGGTCAGGCAGCTTTCTGTCAGCCAAGGCACAATAATCCTATAGGAGAGCTGTGGTTTGCCCACGAGTCACTGTTTAGAAGAAATTCGTGTCAAATTCACTTTCAAGTTTAAATCTGGAAAGATTTTAATGAAGGAAATCCAAATGAAGAAAGGAGACCTCCAGCTCCTTTTGTTACCCTGGGTTGGGCAGTTTTCTTTGTCAAACATTCTTCAGTTTGGTTTCTTCTCTTAAGGCATCTGCTCGTTTGTCGAACAAACTGACAGAGTGGGACTTCCTCCCCCCAAAACCAAACCTGTTCCTTTATTTCCTGTGGTGTTTCCAACTTAACCGACTTGCCCTCCTGGTGTGTGCTTGGCCCCCTGCAGCCTGCGCTGCTCCTCGCCCACCCCGCCGCTATCCGTGGAGTGCAGGCTGTGCCATCCCTCTGCCGGGCACCTCCAGCTCATCTTTAACTCCCCTGCTCATGACTCGGCTCCTTGGTGAGCGTCACCGAAGCCGTGAGCAGCACACCAGGCTGTCCTCCTTCAGATTTAGGGGGATGCTGTAATTTCACAAACCGTCTGTCACCTTTCCCACCTGTAGCACTTTGGATGGAGCGTGCTCTTGGAGGGAAGGAGCGTGGCTGTTGCTTCCGCTCCTGCTTTTGCAGCCTTGTGCTCCGATGATGGGGTGTGGATGGTCTCCTCTGGAGATGCTCTAAACCCAGCTGGCTGCAGTCCTGGGTGACCCTGCTGGAGCAGGGGGGCTGGGGGAGATGCACTCTGGAGGTACCAGTCAGTGCTGGTGAGCTGGGGAAGCGCCCCATCCCTCCTAGCAGTCGAGTAATCCCCGCTCCGTCCCCGTGCCTAGTGCCATCACCCCTGGGCACACCATCTTGGCACGCCTCATGTTGGCATGGCCACGATCATTTAGCTGCTGCTGGGGGCCGTTTTTACTCCCGTTTCACTGCTATTAAAAGGACCGTTCTTTACTGCAGACGTGGTAACTGCGGAATACATCACGGCTTCATTGTGCCCGCTTAATAGGATGTATCAATGAGCCCTGAGCGGTTACGGGGGATATCAGCATAATTCTGAATACGGATATTCCTCGCGCGTGGCGCTTGCTCGCCCATCCAAGCATGTACAAGAAAATTACCAGGTTTAAATTACTTTCTGAATTTCAAGTTTCTTGTCCGGGCGACTCGCGGGCGCGCGTCGGCAGCCAGCTCGCGCTCTGCCTCGCAGCGCCTCTGTCACGGCGCCGGTGGCTCTGCGGGGCGGGGGGTTCTTCGTGCTGCTTCAGACTGCATCGCCCACGTGTTCTGCTGAATTCGTGTCTGTCTCCTGTAATTTCCCTCTTAAAAAGGGTGGCCTGAGAGTCTCTGGTACATTTGTCTGCCTGAATTCTGAGAGGAGGGGGAGGAAAAAGAAAAAAGAACTCGAAGCTGCTGGTTGATGAGGAAGGAATACTGTACCAAATCGAGTTAAAATAGATAAGATATAATCCAATTTCGTTTCACGAGTAAATCTTATTAGCATTTTCCATTACATTTCATAATGCAAATACTGATTTATAGGCGATAATATTGAACCCCGCTTTGAACAAACCAGTGTCTGGGTTGGCAGGAATTGAATATGTCAGCTGAGAGCTGCTCTGAAGCCATCCCCGTGGTCCGGGAGCTTTGCCGACTTGCTTCTGCTTTTATTTATACTTAAAACATATTAAGAGCAGCTGCTAAAGGCGAGAAGTTCCAGCAAGGGAAGCTGTGCTGAGGGGCTGGAGAATGGGATGTGTGCATCACGTAACTGGTTTTTATTGTAATTCATATAAAATGGTCAGCTACAAAAATAAATAGTGACTGTGGACTCCTGCAATGAAGCTGTGTTGCAGTATCCCCTGGTATCCCTTTTTGTTTTATACTCCCCCCAGCATACGCGAGGGGTCTGGTTTTCTCTAATTGTATCTTGAACGGCTCTGTTCAATCTGGATCTTGCAGACCTGCCTAAATTAAGATCCGGTGGCTTTGGCGAAGAAGAGGGAAAAGAAAGCTATTCTGTTGAAATTAAAAGACAACAATTTAATTCCAGCCCTCGTGAACCCCATCAGGCTGCAAATTGAAGGCCAGATTTGCCGGTGCTTACTGGGGAGGTGAAAATTGCAGTTCCTGAGCTGAGGATGCCCAGCTGGCACTGGGCAGCACTGGTGGGGTCTGGCCCTAGTCGGGTCTGTTGGCTTGGCTGTCTTGGGTGGTCCTGGCAGTGCAGGAGGGAGGAGGGCTCCTCATTTCTGAGGCAGGACCCCCAGTGCTGCTTCTGGCCTAAGCTGCTGTGAAGGACGCGGTGCCCAGGGCAGCCCGGGCTCACCCTGCGGCACTTCTGCCTCTGGGCTGCCGCAGCCTGCGGGGAGAGTTCCTCTGCCAAATGGTGTAAACGCGAGCAGTGTAAGGGTAACTCAGAATATTCCAGGTGCTGAGCCACGTCTGCTTGGAGCAGCATCCTTGTACAGCTATTTTCCATTAAATCTTGAAAACACCAAAGAGGGAACTGAAGGGACGCTGCGATAACCTGTGAAAACTGCTGTGACCTGGTCAGTGGTGCCCCTGGGTCAGGGCTGCCCAGGGGTGTTTGCCCCGTCCCTTTGCAGGGCGTCTTCAGCTCCGTCGTGATGTGCTCTACTCCATCACAGCCCTTCACTGAGTATCTTTCACAGTGTCTAATGGGAGCCTTCCTTGCAGAACTGCAGCCCCATTCCTCACCTGTCCTCCGAGCCGCGGCGAGCAGATCAGTCTCACCTTTCCATCTCTTGGGAGACAGACTCGTGTTCCCCGTGTTCACCTCCTGATGTTCACCAGCCTCGATTCATCTTGTCTTTATCCTTGGGTCGTGTGTTCTAAGGGACTGACTACTTGGCCTTTTCCATAGGTCGACTGATGCCAGGGAAGGGCTTTCTTGAACAGGGTATTTAAAGCTCGAGCTAATGTGCCTGGTGAGGTGCTGGGTTGCCAAGGCTGTGGAAGGATGGGGCCCGGCAGAAAGATGGGGACAGACGTCTGAGCAGGGCCCGTGGGGACAGGACAAGGGGTGATGGTTGAAACTGAAAGAGGAGATTTAGACTGGAGAGAAGAGAGAGATTGTTGGTGCTGAGGGTGTTGAGAGGCTGTGCCAGGCTGCCCAGAGAGGTGGTGGCTGCCCCATCCCTGGCACCATTGCAGGGGAGGTTGCCCGGGGCTCTGAGCACCCTGCTCTAGCTGCAGATGGCCCTGCTCCCTGCAGGGGGGTTGGATGAGGTGACCTTGCAGGGTCCCTTCCCACCCAAACCAGTCTGTGATTCCATGATATTTGCTGCATTATTATCTCCGTCTTCACAATTAATTTTTCATTTTATATTTAAGGTTGTCATTGAATTGATTATTTTCTGTTTGGACTGATTTTGCCTCCTTCACCCTTCTTCAGTGAATCATCAAAGCTGATTTTTGGTGGCTTTGTTTTTTTTCTCCTTTCATCAGATTTCCCTCTGCCTCTGGGCTGTAGGGTATCTCTGGGGGTGGTGGTCCTCTTCCCGTCCAGAGCCGCTGCCCACCCTCCCGGGCTTGGGCACCCGAGTTCTGCTGCTGGTTTCCAGCCAGAGCAGCAGCATCCTCGTGGGTTTGGGGAGAGCAGCAACCCGGCTGCGAAAGGGCTTGTGCCCCTTCCCTCCTTCGTGGCTTCAGGAGAGATTTCATGCTGTGGGTGTGGTGGTTTTTTGGTTCATTTTTTGGGGGTGTTTTTTTTGTTGGGGTTTTTTGGTATTTTTTTCATAGGAGAGATGTGTGAGTTTCTTGTATGAATTTTAAGTGATGTGTTTGTTTTTTGCTTGGCCAGGTTAGGGCTTGTGCAGAGCAGCTTCTCTCATTAGCATTTCTTAGAAGCCTGCCTTGCTGTTGCTATGGCACTTTGCATAATATTATGCATAATACTCTGATTTTACTTTGAAATCAGACATACTGTACATGCCACTCTAACTTAATTATATCTATAACCTTAAACCTACTGGGGAAAAACGCAGGGCTGTGGTGTTTGTTGGGGCTCCTAATACCAGGACACGTTGCTGTGACTGCTTTCCCAGAAAGCTCCTTGCTGCGAACTGCTCTGACCAACAAAAACCCATTTCCTTGGCAAGGGGCTTTATTTTGGATTCCACAAACAAAATTTCCCCCACTCAAGGTGAATGTGTTGTTAAATGAAAAGGCAAGGCCTGGGTGTATTTCTGAAAGGCTCCGTGCTCCTCAGCTTTGGTACCAGGTATCAAATTCCTCAGAGCATTTGCAGGTTTGATTTCCACTTTCTTATATGAGGGGGGTGCTTGTTTTAATCATGAATAAATGACTCTGATTCTCTCAATTTTTAATAGCCACAGATGTGCAGCTTCACGTTTCTATCCCTGACCCAATTTAGCCCTTGGGGGCTGCGGTCAGCGATGGCTTCAGCAGAACAGGAGTCACATTGTTGGGGAAATCAGGGAGGTGACTTAAACGTGTTTTGATTCAGAAGCACAACTTTGCTTTTTTTGTTTTGTTTGTTTCTTAAACCACCCCAGACAATGTATTGAACGGTTGCGGGTGTTTGTGTGAGACATGGGCTTTGGGCACTGTTGTTTATCTGCCAGCCTAAGAAAGACCAAGCTCCTTGTCTGTTGTACCAGAAGTTTACAGCAGTGACTGCTGTCAAGGATGCTGCATCTCACAGCCTTAGAGGACCTGAAGCTTCACCACAAATGTTTTCCTCTTGGTGAGGACGCTTCTTTCCAATTACAAAGTTTTCCCTTTTAAAGCAGATAAAACCAGTTCTGTGAAAGAACAAAACTGTGGAGGAGAAGTTTCTGCTTCTCTTTACGGTGTCATTTATATCCAGTAACTTGGGTCGTGTCAGCTCTTCAAACCAAGCTGCACCCACAAGAGCTGGAGGCGTATGTTGCTGTTGGACCACGGGGACCTTCTGGGTGTTGCAGTGGTTGATGTCTCCATCTGGCTGCATTCACACGTTTGAAACTGCGTCGTGTCGGTCGGTCTCGCTTTAATCACGAAGCATTTCCTGATGTTGTAATGATGGAGAGCAGTCTGTAGGTCCTGTGAAGCCCCAGTTCCCACCGACTCTTTGGAGCGGGGCCTCGGAAGACTGAACTTTGCACTGCCCTTCTGAAGCACCAAAATGACCCTCAAGAGCTAAGAGCACTCTGGAGTAGTTTCACCAGCTGCTGTGAAATGTTCTCCTAAATCCTCAGGTTACCATTTAAAAATGGGATTTTTCTTCAAAGCCACACTGGGGACTCCTGGAAATCTGGTGGCTGGTTACTGGGTCAGTGGGGCTTATTGCAGTGTGAGCTTTCCAGAAGGTGACCCTGCTCCAGCCTTCTTGGCCTCGGACGCCTGGGTGAGGGTAATGCTGGTGCACACCAGGGGCTCGTGTGGTGGGGCAGAGATGACCCTGGCCAGGCATAAGCTGCGTCCAAAGTGTGACTTTAGGCTGCCCCATTTTCCACAATGTCTGGTTTCTGTGGGAAGAAGGCTGTGAAGTTTGCTCCCCTTTTGCTTTGTCCTACCTGCCCCAGGCCTGGTGAATGGGTGCTGTCCTCCCTTCCCTTTTTTCATCAAAACTCTTGCAAAAGGTGAAGGTTAGAGTTGTGCTAACTCCTTTTGAATGGTGAGAGTCGTGCTGCTCCGTGTTGTGCTGTTGGGGAACCACGGACTGATGTCTCCAAGGATGTGTCGGTGACCTGCGGTGCGGGCAGCTCAGGAGCGATGCAGGTTTGGAGGCTGGTGTGTTAGTCCAAGATCAAAGCCAGGCTTGATGGGGCTCTGAGCACCCTGCTCTAGATGCAGATGGCCTTGCTCCCTGCAGGGGGGTTGGACCAGATGAGATTTAAAGGTCCCTTCCCACCCAAACCAGTCTGGGATTCTATAGGACCATCTCTTGACTTGTTTTTCCTGTTATTGTTAAATGTTAGCCTAATTCTAAACCTCATTCTCCTGGTTGTGCAGATGTTCTGGCTCAGTTATAGCTTCTACATCTGGGCTGCTATTTCAGTTAATGAAAACCCAGAAATGCCTTCAGAGGAAGGCTGGAGAGGAGGCCCTTTCTGCAGCAGCTGAGAGCAGAGCACTGGTACTGTCAGGAGGGTCTGTGTTGGGGGGTCAAGTGTAGGAGAAGGCAAAGCCACCCCTGCAGCTGAAGGAGATGAGGTGATAGCAGGGGCTGAGGTGGAATCATGGTTTCGGTCAGTAGCTGCAGAGCTTGTCTTTGGGCCCAGCCATCCAGGCAAGGAGCTACCAGCAAAATACTACAATTGAAACCAGTGTAACCAAGAACAGTTGGGTTTGGTTTTTTCCACATAAGATTGAGATCCTGGAAGAATTTTCTGCTGTCTTATGAAACGGACCTTTTGAACCTGCACATTGGAATCAGAGTTGGGGATTTTTTCTTTTATTTTTGGTCAGCATTAGGACTAAATTGTTCCTTAATTTGCAAGCTACTCATCACTGAGCTCACTTGTCTGACTTAGATGATGTCCTATCTCATAGTAACACTTAACAAAAATCAGCTTACACTGATTCAATAAAAACTGGTTGTGTATTTAAAACCAGCTCAATTGACAGGGTGGAGAAAGAACATGGTTGATTTGAAGAAAATATCTTTCTCTTCACTGGTGGGGAGAGAAGCTTCTTATGAAAGTAATGTTTGTCATTTTATGTCCTTCAGGTATTTTTATTAACATCTCAGAAGCCAGATTAAAACAATATAGTTCAAGTTTCTGTCTGGAGTGCAATTTGGCTCCTAAATTAACATTGATTTCTTTCTGCAGTGTGATAGTTTGCTATTAGGTTCTGCAAAGAGCTGCGTGGTTACTGCCTATTTCTGAAGAACGTTGCTCATAGTGGAGCGTGACAAAATTGATTATCGTGTTCCTTCATGTAGATGGCACTGTGCTGCCACAGCACTTCGTCAGGGGCTTCGCCAACATCAAACGAGGTCTTGGGTTTGAAGAAGCTGGAGTACTCGAGCTCTAAAGATCTCTCCCCCAGAAAAGGAGAACATTTTCCATCTTCAAGAAAATCTCTGCTGAGCTCCACCAAGTGATTTATTTCTGGGGGAAGCAGGGGCTGCACGCTGTGTTTGCCAGCAGTGTGGTGCAGATGGGAGGGGACCACAGCCTGTCCAGTGAGCTGCCTCTGCTCATCCTAAAACTCTCCTGACCATTGGCGTGGGAAGCTGCAGGACCAGGGTGCAGCCTGGCTCCTCCACTGAGCGAGGAGATGATGCTCCAGCATAACACCAGCATTGCTGCTGCAAAGGCAAATTCAGAGCTTAAGACACAAAAAAACCCTCGGTTTCTCCCTCCACTATGTGAAGAGTGTCTCCAACACCAGTCTGAGCCAGAGCTAGTAAAGCAAACCAGTCCTTCCTCAAGTGCAGTTTTCTTGTGTGTTCAGCTGTGTCTGACCTAACTGTTGAAAGATGGTTTCTGTTTGCAGGGGTTGGTCCCTTTCCCCACGGAACAAGTGACAGGACAAGAGAAAACAGACTGGTGTTGCTCCAGAGGAGGTTTAGGTTGGACCTGGGACCAGCTCATCTATTAGTGGACAACAGAAATTAATGAAGTTACAGGGTTTTTTAATAGCTATTGTGGACTTTTCCAATTGTGCTGTCATTTTAAAGTCAAAGTAAGGTCACAGTAAGATTCTGGACACCTCTGCCTTCATCTCTGCCTTTCTTGCAGCTCTTTCTCCTGGTAGGGGCAGGACTGTGCTCCTCTCACGGGGGTTGGCTTCCCAGGGTGTAGCTGGCTCCTCAGAGGGCAGGGGTGTGCCTCCTGGGCACCTCCAGAGCTGCTAAAACCTCATCTGCAGGTGGGATGTTCACCCCTCAAACCTGATGGGATGCAAAGCAAGGACATGTCTGTAGTGACCAAGGAGAAGTGCTGTTGGGAAGTGAGTCCTGCCTGGAGTGGTTCTCCCAGCTCTATGCTGCTGCAGGCTCCTCAGCCTCCAGGTGATCCTGTGTTAAACACCAGCTAAAATACAGTTCAGGAAAATTGAAGTCTTAATAGGAGATGACTCATCTCTAAAGAGCTTATACATTTCAAGGAGCAGTTTGAAGTATACGGCAGGCTGTGTTAGACACCAAACGACAGCCAAAATTAATGGAGAGCTCTTCAGCTTCCAGGAGCTTTCACTTGCCCAGATTGCTCTTCAGCAAAAACAATTACTTAAAATATTTCTTGTAATAGTCAACACGTTGTAAAGCAATATTTCTCCTAGTAATTGTTGTATTCCTTGTTGCTGTTGGTCTGAGACTTTGTCCTCCCTCTCCCTTGCAAGCACTGTGCCCTTGAGCTGATGGGGGTTTGAGTGCCACCAAGAGGAGTCTGAACAGTGCCTTGGTCTTGCAGAACTCTCCATTCCTTTATTATTACACACCCCCCAAGCAGTCATTGCTGCTTTGAAAGGGTTCGAAAGAAATCTGTAAATGATTAAAACTTAATGTGACTCCAAGTAAGCAGGTTCTTTTTCTGAATCAATATGGATCTACCTCCGCCAGCAGATCCTGCTTCGGGCTGGCAGGAGGGCTGGGGAGCCCCTGTCAGAGCTGCACTGAGTTTTATTTCTATAATTTCATTTCAAAAGTTTGTTTTCAATTACACAACCTCCTCCTGAGAGCTTTTGAAAGCAAGGGGTAGTCGTGTGGCTTTATTGCTTTTAGCTGGAAAATCCCCTTTGGAGTGGACGGGGCGTGCGTCCGCCTATCCCCTGCCAGCAGAGACTGTCCCCTTCCCTCAGCTCACATCCACCCCAGCTTGCTGGGCACAGGGGAGAAACAGAATGAAACCCTTTACCTAAACTTCACTTCTTTTTAATACAGAGCAATAGCTTCTGGCCCCGCGTGGCTCCTCCTCGTTCTTCAGGAGGTACATATGTAGATCAGCCCTAGCACACTGTCAGCGAACAGGGGTTTTCAATCAAAAAGCCTGTCAGTAGAGCTGATTCACTAACAAGAAAGCTGTCAAGCTGTGACAGCTGCTGTCTTTGCAACCCCAAACAATCTGTTCGGTGCTAACTCTGACTTATGCTTCCATTTATTATACAGTAGTAATGAGTTCTGTCCTCAGAAATACCGTTTTGGCGAGTACACCTCGCCACTTTGTTATGGATGCCGAGCATCTCCCATCTCCTCCGAGGTGTGCGTGATAAGCTTTCTGAAAATAAATAAGTAAAAATCAGTTCTACTTCTGTCTTTCAAATTGTTGATCTTGAATTCCAAATCCCATTTCAGTCCTTACCTCGTTTTTGTAGTTAAGCGTGAATCTGGGGAGCTTGTTACTGGTGTAAACTGGGAAGAGTATATTTTCCCCCCCAGCTCATGCTGGAAAACGTCACAACCTTTAACACAACACTGGCACCTACAGAAATGAGAAATGGGGGGGTTGGCATTACAGGAGCTGTGCTGATGCTGGATAATCTCGGGAATAACAGAGATTCAACCCAGAGGAGTAGCTGAGGAGTCAGGCTGATGCTGCTGTCCAGGTGCAGTTGCTGGTACTTGAATTGTCAATATTTTCTTTTAGAATAAAAAAAAAAGGGGAGGGGGAGAAAAAGCACCTTGACAGTCTCCTTAAGCAATATCTTCCAGCAGTAGCTCACCAGAGCTAAGTATTCATTGCTCTGATTTTGGTTGATTATTACTTGCCTGGTCTGTAACTGAGACAGGGAAGAGCTAATTCCTTTTTTTTTTTTTTTCATCTAACATTTAGTGATGCAATTTCTCCCCAGTAAATCATCTTTTCCAGCTCCACTAATCCTAGTTGCTGGTTTTCTGAACTTTGGGTACCTCAGTCATCAGATGAGGATTGTAAGCATCCTTAAATATCTACATTAAGCAAACTATGCTGAAACTGTCACTTCTGAGGCCTCAGAAAGGCTTGGCGAGGTCCTGGGCACTGAGCTCCTGGGGGCTTGTTCAGAGAGATCTGGCAGTCAGCTGGCGTGTCTCCAGCCCCCCGACACGTCGTGGAGCTATAACAGGATGTGTGTGTACCTGGGAGATAACCTGGGGTGGTAACAACTACCATGGATTTGTCAACAGCAAGTCGTGTTGCCTTGCTAATCCCCGTGTATTGCTGGGGAAGGCAGATGATGTCACGCGTTGACGTTCGTAAGCCTTTGACACGCGACGCTTACAGGTGCAAGCGTGGGAAACACGGGTAAGAAAAAAAATGTCCAGGGTGAGGATGTTAAATTCTGTAGAAAACTGTCATCCAAAGGCTCCTTGCCAGGCCTGAGGGATGTGGGTGCTGGGCGTTTGTTCTGGGTCCCATGCTCAGGTTTTTGGTCGGCGGTCGTGTTGCGTTTCAGGCGGGCTCAAGCTGCGAGGGTGGTGGTAGAAATGCTCACTGCATCTCTTCTGGTGGGCTGGGGTGGTCCTGGGCAGCAGATAACTCTGATGCTGGTACTGTACGTGAGGTGTGGTTCGGTCACCTGCGGTCTCTGCCTTACCTGCTGTCGTGCTTCGGCATCCTGGACCTGCTCTGGTGGGACTCGAGCAGGTCTCTTGGTGCACTTCTGACCTATGCTGAGGTATTTTGCATTTTAGTTGCAAACATTCATTCCTTGGAAAACTTCCAGCTTTAATTCACTTTCTCTTCAGCTTTTCTGCCAAAAGATCTACTTAGTAATTCCTGGAACTTGTTGAAGTCCATTGCTTTTATCTTCTTAGAGGGAGAGAAATAGCCGAGTAGATGTGCTCGTGTTTGTTCACACCCAGGCTCCCGGGCAGCTCGCTCTTCTGGAGTGGCATCAGATGCACGAGAGCATCCCCTTTCCCCCTCCCTGTTCCGTGGTGTTGCTCTGGGATGCTGATACTCGCTTCTCCCCTTTCACCTCCGCACACGTGTTGGAATAAATTGCCGAGATAAAGGAACCCCAGCAGAGGGCGAGGGCACGTTAACTGTGTGGAAGCTCTTCTAGTAGGAACTGCCAAGGTTCGGTGATGCGAGTGCCGGGTGGGGCGGCTGGTGAGCCCGTCTCCCGTAGGACACCCGTATCCCCCCTGGGCAAACAGGCACAATCGCACAGCATCCTTCTTCCCCTTGTGTCATGGCATGCTGGTGCTCCTGGATGGAAGCATCCCCTTCCCAAGCTAGAGCTGGTCCTCACCCCGGGATGTACGTTAGATGGAGCGCTCTGTGTTTAACAGCTGCTTGTGTGAAGCGTCTTTATCTTCCTCACTAAAGCCTGGTGGTTGTTGGCTGAGGAGAGGGCAGCAGTGCCCGGGTGTCACCCCTGTCCCAGCAAACGCCTTTTCCCTCTGAACTCCGTGTCAGGTCTCAGAAGCTGTACCTCTGCCTTTAGCTTACACTGAAAGTCTTAAACCTTTTTTCCAATAGATCCAGTTCAGATCTTTCAAAAGAAGCTCCCACAGTGGTTCTGCTGGGTCCTGTCAGTACCGTATTTTATGCCACGAGACATAAAAATTTGTCCCCTCGACCGGGGTGATTGCAGATGCTTGGCCGTTCTTTGCTGCTGAGAGTGTGTTGGTGACAACTTGCCCTCAAGTTGACGGCAGCGTGAGCCGTAGCCGTAGAAGGGTCTCGTGCCAGCACTGTCTTTGTTACACTGCTGCTCTTTCAAGTGCCAGGGATTTTAACTTTTTTTCCCTCCTGTTTTGAAAACTGAAATTCCCTCCTATTGCAGATCTTTCTGGGCCTCTTTCAGAGCCTGCTGCAGTCAATATAAAGACTTGGACTTCAGTTAAATTTGGATCAAGCTGTGCTGGCCGCTGGCAGATTAAAACCAGCCCCGCCGTATCAAACAGCGCCAGGCACCGCGCCTTTAGATCCCTCTTTAGGTTCCGTGCATCTGTTCCTTCTCAGTTACCAACAAGCCTTGTATGCAAACGCGGGATTTGTTTCGTGTTTTGCGTCGTGGTTTCAGCTACGCCCACGGGAAGGGCGAGCGTGATGCTGTTGGAGTGCAGCTCCGAGATGCTCCAGCCCCACCTGTCCTCCCTCAGCCCCTCTGGTCCAGGAGGTTCCTGACTGCAGGCAGCGCTGGAGCTGGAGGCTCTGTTGGTGGTGTGAACTGACAGGCAGTGCAAGACTTGGTCTACCAAATGGGATGTAGCTTTTGGCAGAAGAGCGGGAGCAGCACCCTGGGGCTGGAGAGAGCAGGGGAGCATCTCCACCCTGGTCCCTGGGGCTGTTTCCATCCTGCCTGCAGCCGAAGGGGGTTTGATGTGACGCTGGCGCAGAGATCCTGGTCTGTGCAGTAACCTGGGGAACCCACGTCGCCCGACCCAGGGACACGGAGCAGATGCTCCCAGGGTCCGGGAGCTGCCCAGCCCTCACGTGCCACCGGCCATGGCACAGACTGCCTGAGAAAAGGGGATAAAAATATCACCGGGGTGGAAATGCGTCCCCAGAGCTGCCTTAGGGGGAACGCGATTAGGAAAATGCTTTGTCAGGGCACAGAAGGATTAAACAGACAAAGCAGCGAGATGAAATCTGATGGACAGAAAAACAAAGCGATCCTTGCGCCCGCGTGCCAGCTCGCGTCCCTTTGGCAGCTCCCTGGAAGTCTTTGTTTGCTCTGCTCGTTTTAGGGGGGTTTTTTAAGTTTCTTCCCCTTCTTTCTTGCACTCAAGCACTTGTAAAACACGCTGTTAAGGACTCCTGCCTGCAGGCCTGTTATTTATCAAGTATTATTTTGTGTTGCTGGTTTATTTCTCTCCTCTCCCCCGTAATCCCTTGGGAAGGTTGAGCTTTCCTCGCAGCACTGGGAGCTTTTACATTCACAACCCTCCCTTGCCCAGCAGCTGGTGGTTCCATGGGCGGCTCCAGTGCCACCCGTCGGGTGCCAGGTGCCAAACTCCAGCTGGGGACCGCCTCGGGGTCCGTGCCTCTCCCGAGGGCTGTCCCAGGGTGTTGGCAGCATCGTTTAATGACCCAGCAGCCCTGCTGAAATAATTAAATAATCTAGAGCACGGGAAGGCCGTCTCAGTTACACAAAGTACAGGAAATACTGTTTCCCTTGCGAAGATTTGTTACTTTATTAGTAAAACACTCTGTGTGTGTTTATATATATATACATATAATGAATATATTTGGGTGTTGCTTGCATCTGCTTTTCCAAGGCAGAAAACAGATCTCGGAAAACCTCTTCTCTTACCTGAAGGTTTTTATCTTAACACCCCGGAGAGCAATCTCACTAACAAAAGACCGCCTTGGGATGCCGAATTAAAGTCTGAGGAAAAGTGGGGGGAAAAAACAAAAGACTTTTTGACATTTACAATTAATGCCACAAAAATGTTAGTTTAATCAGACAACGCGGTTAATCACAAAGGTGAAATTGGAAGTTGCCAGCCCTGAATGCCGGTGTAAAAGTTAATAAATTCAGCTCATAATCACTCTGCACATGCTAGTTATAATAATTTACTGTCCATACCAAATCTTTATAAGCATTGTAATTAAATATAAAATGCACATTAGAATTATAATGAGTAATTAGGGCAACATAACTAATATGCATAAAAGTCCCGGAGCTCATTAAAATGTTAAAAGAGGAAACCTGTTCTAGCTGGAGGGGTTTTTTTGCCAGCTCCGGGCGCGTCGCCTGCACCCCTGGAGCCGCTGCTCCTCCGGCTGCTGGGACCCGGCACAAGAAGAGTTCGATCGATCGAACACCCGTGTGAAATCAGGTTCGCTGGCAGAAACACCCGACTCGGGCAAACGCGTTGGTGATGTCGGCCGAGCGGGAACGCGAGCAGAACGTAATTCTAGAGCTGCTCCGGCGCCGGAGTGGGCGGCGAAGACGATGGTTCGCCTGTCGGTCTCGTTTGGCGCTGGGGGGCAGAGGGAGCGTGGCGAGCGCTCTGCGCTGCCCGTCAGACCGTACCGGGGGCCTTGGCGCTCCCACTGTTCCAGCGCTGTGCGGGGCATGCGCGCCTCGGGGCATGCGCGCCTCGGAGCACGCGGATGCGTGCGGTGCCGCGCTCAGCTCTCCCCACGACGCCAGACCCGTGGCGAGCGGCCGCGGTGTCCTCCGTCGCCTCCCGGCACGCGGCAGGTCCAGCCCTCCGTGCTCCCGTGCCTCTCATCTCAAACCCCTCATAAATAAACGTGTATTTTGTGGGGATAATAAATAGGTATTTGGGGTCAAGAGCGGCCCAATCTCCCAAGCCACCTCACCTAGGGACAAATGTGAAAGGGTGCCAGTAAAGCTCCAGTGAAGCCACGTCTCTGAGCACCCACTTGAAAAAGCCTTTCCCAGCAAAGTACTTACACAAGATTAAGAAATTGATCTAAAGTAAGTTCCAGTAATTTATTTTCAAGTCAGAAGTGAAGCATTTATTTTAAGTGCTGTGCTCCGTGGGGGATGGACCAAGGATCTGCTGCAGGGAGAGTAAAGCCCCAGCCATGAGTCACAAACCCTGGGTGCTGCTGACAGATACGTATAATCCTTTCTTTTTCTGTGTTATTCTATATAACTGGTATTTAGGAGATAGAAAAATGACAAACACACTTAAAATCACCAGCTCTGCACAAGGTTTTCTTGTGAGCATCCCTGTTACGTTTTCCTGCAGCATCTTCTGTCAGACCACTAACTCTTCTGTGATGTTCTCCCCACTCTCAGACTGCTACCACTTCTCCGATGTTCTCCCCACCCTTCCCTCCTGCAGCCCCTGCCCCGGAAGGGTTTCCCCCTCTGCTGGAGCTCTGCACCTTTCAGACAAGTTGCTATTTTCTGGCTCGCTTGCGTGCTTATTCTTATTTAAAATGGAGCGCTCTGCACGCACTCGGAAGCACATCTGTGTCTCTGCAGCACAGCTGGAATCTCTTCCCACAGAGCCTGGGGTGGGAAGACCTGGAGCTGGAGGGAGGGTCTGCTGCTGGAGCCTCGCCTGCCCCATGCCTCCCCTCAGCCTCGTGCTCTCTTGGATCCTTCACCGAAGTTTCTCTTATTTTCCCATCTGTAATTATTTAAAATGTACTAAAGCTGCTCTTTCTTTTTTACCTTTCCACGTTTCCATCGGCTCCCCAAGCTTCTGTCCATCTGCATTTGTCCCTCGCCTTCCCCTGCCCGCTCGGGCCGTTGGCGAGCCTGCGTTTGATCGATGGGCTGGGCAGCAGGATCGTGGCGACGCTGAACCCTTTCTGTAATAGTTTAAGCCGTCACTGTTAAACTCTGCAATGAAAACATTTTCCTAGATGGCCAATATTTATCCTTGCTATTGATTCTCTGAGCAGCTGCAGAAACCCAAGAGCAGCCGCCTGGGTGGTGGGAGGGGGGTTGCCTGCTGCAGTGTGGGCAGCCTCTCTGCTGTCCCTGGGACTGCTCCCAGTGCCCGGGCAGGAAGCCTGCCAGGGGATCGGAGGGGTTTAAATCATCCCCCTCAGTAACTGAAGATGGTCAGAGAGGAGAACTGCCTCCAGACAGCTCCCTGACAGGAGGTGGGAGCCAGGGCGGTCAGGCTCTGCTCGAACAAGTGACAGGACAATAGGAAGCGGCCTCAAGTTGCCCCAGGGCAGGTTTAGGTTGGAGCTGAGGAACAATTCCTTCCCCTGCAGGGCTGTCCAGGGCTGTCCCAGGCTGCCCAGGGCAGGGGGGGAGTCCCCATGACCCCTGGAGGGGTTTCCAAGCCTGGGTGGATTTTTGTCTCAGCACATCACTGATCAGTGCCCCAGTAACGTGCCTGCATCCCATGGTTCATCTTTATGCTTAACTTGACAATGAAAAAGGGTGGCTCTAAGCTATCTCCGTTTGTGTTTTCACACCAGTATTAACTGGGGATTTCCTGGAGCAGCAAATATTGATTTTTATTTTTACTCTGAACAAAGACAAGATGAAATCCTTCTGAAAAGGGGAGAGGTAAGAAAATTTCCTTCTCAGAAATTTTCCAAACCAATCTCTGCCTCACTGGCCAGCAGAGCCTGGAGTGGTGGTTTGTAGCTGGGATCCAGCCAGCAGCCCCTTGCTGGCTGCACTGGGAGCATGGTGCCCACAGCTCCCATCCACAAGCTCCATGTTTTTATGGATCGTTTCATTTTAAAGTTTATTCCCAGTGGTGTTCTGCCTTCATTTAAAATAAATTTCTCTCCAAAGAGAAACTTCAATCTAATCTTCACATCACCAGGGACAGAGTAAGTTATAGATGAAAACCGCAGCGGGATGCTCACCTGCAGCTGCACGGGTGAGCAAGCGCATCCCGGAGGGTTGTGGGTCCCTCTGGAGCTTGGAAACCTCAGGATGGAGAGGTCCGTCTGGACCACCAAGGGTTGGGCTGGCCCCACGGTGGGAAGGTGGTGGACCAGGTCCCCCAGCACTCCAGAACCAAGATGTCAGGTGGACGTGGGTAAGCAGGAAGAGAGCTGGTGTGCCTGGGGGGGCAGTGTCCTCCAGCCAGGAGAGCCAGGACCTGCCTGCTCAGGGTGGCACTCCCCAGGAGCTCAGCAGCGCATCCGGACCAGGCTCAAGTGCCCCAGCCGTGTATGAACTGACGGTGGAGAAACGGCCCAGCAGTTCTGGTGCCGTGGTCAGGTCCTTGGTGGGGGAGTGGTGGGATTGCTGGCGGGCAGTCCCCGGTGGAAACCCTGGCTGAGAGGTGGACCTCCTCCCAGTCGCAGCCCGGGTTTTGGCAGCCTTCACTGATCAGCTGCCCGCACAGTAGACGTTCGTTTTCTCCCGTCGCTCTGGCGCTGCTTTGTTACGGTTTATCTCACGCGAGTTTTGCTCTTCTGTGGTTCACCTCGGACGTTTTCAGTTGTTGTTCTGAGCGCTTCAGAGCCGTGGGCTCCGCAGTGCTCTGAGGAGCTGCTGCTGCCACACGGTGCTGCAGGAGCAGGGGCAAAATGTGACCAGTTCCCTGCTCTTCGTGTCACCAGGTTCACTCATTTGTCTTTGAAAAGTCTTGGCTGCACAAACTGCTGCATTTCTCAGGAAGGAGGAAGCTTTTTACGTCTCGGTTATTTTTATGGCATAACTAAAGAAAGCGGTGAGTTACGGAGTAGTGATGCAAGTGGGTTACGTGTTCATTACCGCTTGAAATGTTCGTGCTACCGGCTGAAAGTTAACGAATTTATGGATTGGTTTGATGGAATCATGGGGAAGAGAAAGCTGAGGGCAGAGGGAGATTGCCTGTCTGCCTGATTCGGGGCAGGGTGTGAGCTACGGGCGACAGACAACAATCCCACCCGACACGTGCTCACCTGGTTTTGTTAAGCATCGAGGCTCGTGCGTGAGCACCGAGCGCGCCTGTTCGCTTTCCCTGGGCTGCAGCAGCTGGATTCCTGCCCAGTGTCCTCCACATCTGGCACAGCAGCCCCTGACGGGGGGGAGACGAGGTGTGCGACGGAGCTGACCTGCCCTCTGCTCTGCTCTCCTCTCGCGCACATCCGATGCTTCGTGAGCGCGGCTGCGTCCCACGGGAGGTGGTGATCCCCCCACGGCGAGGGGTGGATGCAGCAGGGACAGGCAGCCAGTGTTTTACATGAACACCTTAAAGCCACATCTGGAAAACTGCCTGGGGAAAAAAAAAGAAACAGATTGTTATTTATAAGTTCTTTGTTTTGAATTTTACAGCGCTTTTACGATGCACATAAATTATTGTTTAAAAACAAAGAATGTAAAAGGAATTCCAGGGAGAAGGCAACTGTTGTTCAGCCTTGCCTTTGATAATCTCTTTCCCGAGGAATTTGTCGCGTTTTATTTTCAGCTTACTGTCGCCTTTTGCTGGCAACTGGAAAAACTGACAATCACTTTTTATCTTTCATTTGTACCTGTAGCTCTGAGCTTAAAATGTTTATTGCTCTCTCTGCGGTGTTTACTATTAAAAAAGACAAAGTGTATTCACCAAAACAACTCTATATCCAGTGTAGTACTGGAAAAGCCACGCTGTTAAACGGTATTGACAGCGGGCTCGTAATTGCAAAGGTAAGTTTGTTCTCACAGGCAAAACAAGATCCCAAAGGCCACCTACGTGCGGGTGATGGGGCGCATGCAGGAGACAACGGGTGCTGGCCCCATCTTTGCTTTGGACCCTGTACCCCAGGCGCTGCCGTTACCCCCCTGGCTGCAGGGGGTCCCTCCCGGCCGTGCCCAATGGGACCCCGCGGCCTCTTGTGTTCTTCGCTCCCACCCCGGGGTGGTAACGGATCCCGTGCCACACGAACGCCTGGGGGGGAGTTGCGCTTTGCACGGAGTAACTTTGGGGGGAAGATGGCATTTTTCAGCATGGGATTGCTCTCTCTTCATGTCTCAGTTGTGTTTTTTACACCAGATACACGGAATATGTATCAGAATCTGCTGTGTGGGATAATTTTTACGCTGCTGGAAGAAAACGTGGTTGGATGTGAATCGAGCCGGAAAGCAGGCGCCAGGCTGAGAGTACCGCGGAGCGTGCAGAGGAGGAGCGGCGTTGATCGGTCTGCCTATCTCGATGCAAATGTCCGTTTTACAATTCTTTTTTTTCAGTTGCCCCCACAATTCAGGAACTTAAATCCAGCGGTGTGATGCTTGGAGGGAACGGCCTGATACGGTGTGAAGGTGCAGGAGTTCCTGCCCCGGTCTTTGAGTGGTACAAAGGAGAGAGGAAGTAAGTAGCAGGCGCTCGCCGACCCCCTCGTGCTGCCGGGGACGCTGCCCGCCCGCGGGGACCCGGGTGGCAGAGAGGAGACCGGGCTGGGCTTGTCCCGCGCCGTGACGAGTCCAGCAGGCTGTCTGGAAACCAGTGCTGAGCTTTCCACGGCCGGCGCTCAGAGGCGTCAGCGAGCGGCAGCCCTGCCGCGGGCTTTTGGGGGCTGCCCCGGTTTCCTTGGGGTGGTAGCTGCTGTGCTCGCGGAGGAGGTGTGAGCAGGCTCTCCGGGGCTGGGCTGTGCCAGCCATAATTGCAAGAACGAGCCTAACTTTTAAACAGGCTTTAGTAACTGTGGCCTTTTCTGTGTAATAACCCGAAAGGCACTGGAAAAATCTACTAAAAGGATCTTTAGCTTCTTTTAAATTCATCGTCATCGGTTTCCCGCAGCGGGTTTTGGGGTTGGAAGGGTTGTTTCGTGAGAAAGGCTTTCAGCTAAACCTTAACGTGTCCAACTTTTCGCCCAGTTTTGCCATGAGGGGCCCAGACCACGGGCTCGGAGCTGCCAGCTCGAGCAGAGCTGCTGCGCATCGTGTCAGGGGAGCGTTCCTCGCTGGAGCCCCAGACACGGCCCCTGTGCCACGGGTCCCTTTGCAGCCAGCCGCGCTCACTCCCGCATCATCAGCGCTGTGTCACGGTGACAGGCGTCTCTGTAGGGTCATCTTTATTTTAAAATCTCATTAAACAGGTAGACATATTTTTTCCCCTCTTTTTGAATAGGAAATTTTGTTGTACAGCTCTTAGCTTGCCTAAAAGATTGTTTCTGTTAAGTTCACACATTAGCGCAGAAGCGAGCGGATGTTGTCCCTCGCAAGCGACTGTCCGTATGCACCTTCAAGCTTCTGGAATTTCCTGGCTTCCAAGTGCCGGGTTTCTCATCTTGGGCGTCCCATTACACCTGGGAGTTGACAGGAGAATATTAATGGCCATTCTGCACAGCGAGCCATCTGTCAGCTCATCCCTCCCTGGCCAGCTGCTCCCTTCGGGAGCCGCTCATCTGCCCCCCTGAGTTTTCAGAGCAGTCCAAATACTGTGCTTTGACTGTATCCTGAAGCAGCCTGCGCAGCCACATAACCGACCTTCGCTATACAGAGCAGCAAGTTCTTTTCCTCTGTTGGTGAAACCCATCTGCACCCCATTTCCAGAGGTCCGTGTGATTTTGCATGCACGCGGGGGCAGTCGCAGCAGAGATGCTGGCGATGCCGACGGTACCGCAGCGCAGGTTTTAGCACTCTGGAGTCAGCCAGATGCTCCCAGCACGGTGATCACCTTTCTGGTTAGAAGATTGACCGAGTCCTTTCTCCGTGAGCGCGTTCAGTGGCACGGCGGCAGCAGGAAAGACCAAGCAGAGCATTTCAGGACTCTCAAGTCGTGCCTTCTGTTTTTCCACTTCAGTTGGTGTTTCACCTGAGGCTTGCTCTAATCAGCAAGAAATGTCCTGTCCTGTTGTGTCTTGCTGCTCAGATATTGTGCCACATCTAATGGTCCATTCTTTTTTTGTTAAACTGTTCCTGGCAGATATGCTGGACATGCACGACTACAAAGGTACTGGGGATCTTTGAACCTCCACCTCTTGCAGCAAAGAGGAAAATACATAGATATTGATTTTTTTTTCCTCCAGTTTTTTATCTCTGGCTGATGGAAAGCCTGCCCAGAATAAGCCTTGGACAGCTCAGTCGTTGATTTAATGCGAAACTGAGCAGAGTCAGCTCTCGTAGGCAGTTCAGAGCAGCGTGCGCGTTATCCCGCAGATAATTGTTGGATCTACTGCAAGAGTACATTTCTGTGCTGGGCGTGCAGACTCTGCTGTATCTTCTGATAACAGGAGAGAGAGAATCCCATTTTCTTCAGTTAGTTAGTCTTGGTTTGGGACCTTTTTTTCTTTTTTTTTTTTGTAGATGTGGATGAATTGTTGAATAAATGAACAGTGGGAGTTGGATCAGAAACCCTGAAACGAGCCGTTTGGGGCTGCAAACTGCGTTGTGGTTACTTAGATTAATGTAAATCCAGCCCCACCATTTCCAGACTCCAGGGATCATCTCATCATAAAACAACCACTAAAACTAAATGTTAAAGCAGTCGCAGGCTACAGCCAGTTGAAACTACTGCTCTTGGAGGCAGAGAGCTCGCAGGACCAATTCTGTCTGATCACCAAGCTCGCAAGAGCCGCTGTTCGTTAACTTTCCGTTAGCGCTGGCGCACAAACGAGCTCTGCAATCTTCCCCCCTGGCCAAGCGTGAGGCGAGGAGCCCAAAGCCCCAGATACCTCAGCTGTGGGAGGGCAAGGAGAGGTCTCAGGGGCAGGTGTCAGACCATTTAGCACTTCAGCATCTGTCAGAAGCGGTGCCGTGAGCTCCACGCGGGAGCTGTCAGCTGCCTGCGCTCACCAGATGTGCCTGGGGACCAGGGCAGCTCCCAGGGATGGTCCCCTGGGATGGGAAGGGTGTCATCATGGTGTCAGTCCCCATTAGAAAGCCAAAATACACAATTGCATCACGTTAACAAGGGACTGGAAATTTTTTGCAGAAAAATTTAGTAAAAGCATCTTAAAAGGGCAAGAATGTGTGGTCCACAACTTCCCCAGCCTATCGGAGAGCTGGGGTTGTTCTGCCTGGAGAAGAGAAGGCTCCAAGGAGACCTTCCAGTATCTGAAGGGGCTACAGGAAAGCTGGGGAGGGACTTTTTACAAAGGCCTGTAGTGATACGACAAGGGGTGATGGTTTGAAACCAGAAGCGGGTGGATTTCAATTGGAAATAAGAAGGAAAATCTTCCCTCTGCGGGTGGTGAGACCCTGTCCCAGGCTGCCCAGGGGAGCTGTGGATGCTCCATCCCTGGGTGTGTTCAGATCCAGGCTGGATGGGGCTCTGAGCACCCTGCTCGAGTGGGAGGTGTCCCTGCCCGTGGCAGGGGGTTAGAACAAGGTGATCTTGAAGGTCCCTTCCAACCCAAACCAGTCTGTGATTCTGAAACTGCAGGAGGATCCCCTGTGGGGGGGAGGGCAGCTTTGCCCGCTGACCCCTGCTTCCCGGAACCCGGAGCTGCTCGAGTCCATTACACTACAGGGTTATGCAGAAATTAGATCTCAGGCATTAAAACACACCCCAAATAGAAGCCCCAAAGTCACCTGTCTAAAAATATGAATTCCCTTCTCCCCGACAAAGCAAACAAGACTTATATTTGAAATAACAAAACTCATTACAATGGCTTAATGTATTATAATAACTTGGAGGTGTTCAAATATGAAACCAAAGGTGGGAACCCCTCGGGGCTGGCGCTGGCACGTGATCGGCTTTGGGTGGGTGGGCACGAGCTCTGCAGAGGAGAGGGGATCGCTCTTCGGGCGCGTGCCGCAGAGCAGGGGTGAGGGAGCGCGTGGAGGGGCTGCTCGCAGCTCCCGGTGCCGCTCCGGCCGTGGAACCCATGCGGGACAACCCAGATGAGCCGCGGACGCCATGCCCGGGTGCCGTTGTGCCCCAAACTGGGCATTGCAATCCAGTTTTTTTATGTTTCTCCAAAAGCACACGTGTCCGTGGGATGTGCCGTGTCCTCTTCCCCGGGCTGGGCAGAGCAGACCAGAGTCCCGTACAGCAACACGAACTGCACAGGGAAGAGAAACCTCCTGTATGTGCAGAAACATAGAGCGATGAAGTGGGAACTGAGGCCCTCTGAGCACCCTGCTCTAGCTGCAGATGGCCCTGCTCCCTGCAGGGGGGTGGGTGAGGTGACCCGGGGAGGTCCCTTCCCACCCAAACCAGTCTGGGATTCTCTGTAGCGATAGGAAGCGTTCAATCCAGAATATGCAGAAGTGCAATTAACGATAGGCTGGAAATATCCATGGACAGAGTGCTGGAGGATTGCATTTGTTCCCAGGATATTTGATCACACCTTTCAATATATCTGACAGAAATTGCACACCTTGGAACTCCGCTCCTTATGCAAAATACAAGGAATTAGGAGTAATTAGTTGTAGCTCATATAGCAACTCCATGGGTACCCTCCTTGTTTCGTGTTGGCTCAGACGTGGTTTCCCTGCAACATTTCCATCGAATATCTTTCCTTGCCTCAGCACAGCCAGGGTGCTTCCGATGCGGCTTCGGAAGCCACGCTGAAAGTCCTGCACAGCTGCTCTGAAGCCTGGGGTGGGAAGCGCAAAGCCGGGTGGAAGGAGCTCTGCTTTGGCTCTTCGCCGCGCTCCGTTCCCCGGGTTCTGCAGTGGCAGGCGTTCCCGGGGCAGGTCTGATTGCGGAGACCTCCACAGCAACTGTGGTCATCCTCCTGCGTAGCCGTGTTTCTGGCTCCTGGATCCTCATCTGCTGTCAGTGGGAGGTGTGTAAGGATCTCCAGAGCCTGAGAAAGCAGTCTCTGGGAGTTTCTGAAACAGTCCTTCTCCGCCCCAAGCAGGGTATTTAAAGTTTTGAGGTTTTAAATTCTAAATTTTTTTCTTTAAATAATCAAAATCTTAAAAATAAAAAAGGAAAGCCTCAGCTCTCCATCTGAGAGTCCCTGTCCTGCCCTACGGCCAGGCAGGGCCGTGAGCATCAGTCTTCTGTTTTCTTTCACCTGTAGGGCACCCAGGCAGGAACCCTTCCCCTCGGCCCCCGCAGCTGCAGGGATCCCCTGGCCTCTCCGCTCTCCTCGCTCGCAGTCCGCGCAGCGTGCTGCCGGCAGGGCTGCGACAGGGAAAGAAAAAATGAAAGTAAAAAAAAGAAAAATAGACATTTACTGCTTATGGCACATGAGTTACAGACGTTTTCTTTTTGCTTTCTAGACTGATCAATGGTCAACAAGGAATTACTATTAAAAATTATAGTACAAGATCACTTCTTACTGTTACCAATGTGACAGAAGAGCACTTTGGCAACTATACATGTGTCGCTGCCAACAAGCTAGGGACGACCAATGCCAGCCTGCCTCTCAACCGTAAGTAACGTGGACCTGTGGCCAGTGTTCGTGGTTGTTCGTTTCCGTACCTGGAGTCAAAAGCCAGGGAGGAGCCGTGTGGTTCCCTGCCGTGGTTTCCTCCCAGGTCGTTGCTCGGCGGGGGCACCGGGCTGTCGATCCCGTGGGCGGGAGGGTCCCTCTGGGGGGAGCGGCGGCACCTTCGGGGGGGATCAGCGACCTGGGGAGCTGCAGAAACACCCGCAACCGCACCCAACCCGCCGTCCTGGTACGGGCTGAATCCGCCTGGCAAAACCTGTCTGTGGTGGGGCCCTGTGGGACCGCTGTTCAGAAAGCACACGCTTTCTCAGCTCGTTTGAAGGCATTCGCAGGCCAGAGCAAGCGGGGTGTGCCAGAGCCCTGCCCGCAGCTCCGTTTGCCGGCTCTCGGTCTCCGGTGCAGAGCGGTCACCGAGGACTCGAGCCTTTGGGAAGGACAGAAAGCGTTCTCACTGGCCAACCGAAGCCTTCGGATTTGCAGCATGGGATTTTTACCGTATCTAAACCCCCTAAAACGGTCTCGGATGTCTTGCCTGACAGACATTTTTATCTGAATCGGTAGTGTTGCACGTCTGTTGAATATCTGGCCATCTGTTGGTGCAACCCGAAGATGTTTGTAGTTGAACTTGGGTGCTAATCTGTTCTGATAGCGATAAAACCGAAAGACAAAACTTAGAATACATCTTACCTGCTTTCCTCTGCGTAAAGATACTCCTTACTGAGCGGAAACACGGATTTTCGGTGGCTTGAATCCTGGGGTTATTACTTTCGAGCCATGAAACTTCCTTCTGAGTGTGCTTCCTCCACGATGTGTATTGTCAGGGCGTCACAAATTACTACAGAGGAGAAGTAATAAGCAGAAAATAGCACGAAGCCTTTGCTGCCGTTTTATTTAATAGTTGAGAAATGGCTAACAAAGTGGTGATAACGTCACGCTTACTTTAAACAGAGAGCACAAGAAAGACCGTGATGCCAGAAGCAGGTAGCGTTTGGTGGATTTGCAATTCAGAGAAGGTAAAATGCAGGTTTAGTTTGATTTTGAGCAGGGACGAATCTGTCTCTCAGCTGCTGCCAGGGTTTTATCAGTTTCCAATTGTGGAGGCACCGCGTAGCCACCCTCAGAAAGCACTTGGAGATGCAGAGGTTGAAAATGTCATAGAAGTACCAAGTGCATTGTTACAGGTCATGAAAATAGATGCTCTCCATTGTGAAAGAGATGGGATGTGTGGAACTGAAAAACGCTGAAATCTGGGTCTGATCCTGACCTCCCGCAAAGAGATATGGGGGTGATGTGAGCTCGGAGGTTTGACTGAAAGGCCGAGAGGAAACATCTTATTTTCTACTGTCTTGTTTTCAATCTAGACAAAACAAGGGTAGGATTCCAAAAGGCGATGAACTCGATTCCAGTTGGGAATGAAGATCATTCCTTGCTCGTAGTTCACCTTTAGGTTCTTCAGAATGGGTGTCGCTTTAGAAAGAAATTTAGAAAGAAAGGATGGACTCCTTAACCCTCCAGAGAGAATTTTCTCTCCCGAAACACCACTTACGCTTTGTTTTGTCAGCAGCGGTTGCCAAACTCCCGTGCTGGTTGTGGCGTGTGGGGGAAGCGTGCCCGTGCTGCTGACCAACCCCACCGGTCAGGCCCTGCTGTCCCGTCCCTGCCTGCGTTTTAAAGCCTCGGTGGCGCTGGGGAGATCCGGTGGGCGAGGGTTGGGATGGCAGCGCTACCGGCCGCAATTTGGGAGCCTCCGCGTCGCCCTGCGAGACCCCGGGAGCCCCTCCCCGGTGGGTGCCGGCACCCTGCCCGGCAGCGCTAAGGAGCTGCTGCTTGGCCACTCCTCTCTGCGGCTGGGCTGGGGCTTTTTAAGAAAAATGTGTATAGTGGAGTTAGAAACATCTGTATTTTTTTTTCTTTGCACTTCCCCGTATCGTAGAGAAATGCCGTCGTAGCTGTGCACAGCTGGGAGCCTTTCTCGGGGACAGAGCCACGCGTGTCCCCTGCTCCCAGTGTCTGCATCCTATGCAGATCTAAAACTCAAGGATATCAGAAAAAGGGTTATTTCTTTACTGCCAAGAGGGCTCTGGCTTTTTGTGACCCACAAGGGCAGCCTTCAGCTAACAAAGTCACAAAGCGGGTGAGGTTAAAGCAGGACAAGGCTAAAGCTGATGGTGTGGCTGCGACGTGGGCTGAGCAGGTCGATGGAGCTGTGCCTGGTGCTGCCCGCAGGCTGCTTGAGGCAGGAGAACTTGCCTGGGGTACGGCTGCTCACCCATGGCCAGAGCTCAGCCCCGCTGCTGCTGTGAGCTGGGGACACCCAGCAGGTCACCCACAGCCACTTCTGTCCCAGGGACAGAGGACCAGGTTGGTTCGCAGAACCACATCGTGTCCGAGGAGTCGCGAACGTCCCAGATCCCACCAACGCAGCAGAATTTATCCTATCCCCAACTGAAGACTTGTTGGCCATGACTAAGATCCAGCAATTAATAATAAATTCAGCAGCTGTAAAATGGAAAGACCGAGCCTTGCGGGAAAAACAGAGAAGCAGTGGTTCCGATAAATTAATAATGAATGGCAATTTGCTAATTATTCATGGCTAAGTCCCCTGTATCATCCAAACGTGTTGTTTTTTGTGGGCAAGCGTATAAAGCATGTGATGCTCCAAGCGTCAGGAGTTGCTTTTTGGACAGTCCCATCCTGCCATCTATGGGCCTGCTTGCTCGGCTGTTCAGCGCGGCCGACGCTGGCTTCTCCCAGCAGTTCTGGGGCTTCAGGAGGAGGAGAACAGTGGCAGTTCTCCCCTGTAAGCAAAGCATGGGGCTGCTGATGCATTAGACCCAGGAGATGAGGCGTTACGGTGCGTACCAGGGGTAACAGGTTTCATCTGCAGGGGTGAGGAGCCAATGGGGAATGGAATAGCCCGATTTAATTAAGCAATTTTGCTTTTAAATTAGCGCAATCTCAATTCAAGACAAAAGGCATTTTCCTACGAGCAGGTTTGCAAGCCCCTCGCGAGGGGAGGGAGCTTTCATTAACCATTGGCATCGAGCTCATTCAGCGGCATTTCCTCGGCAGCCAAGACTGAGGTGGTCTCTGGTGCTGCTGAAGCAGGAACGTCCTTACCGAGTTGTCTCCTGTCCTTCGGCTCTCCTGGCCAGCAGGCAGTTGGTAGCAGATTTCTCACTTTCTCTTGCACAAGCCGAGTCATGGCAGAAGGTTTTCCCTGCCTTCCACTGGTGAAGTCGTTGCTCAGCCCCTGCTCCCCGCAGCGGGACATGGGCTGAGTTGCTGCCACCAGAGGCATTTGATGAGCTGCTGGAGACCCTGGGCCAGGCATGGGACTCGGCTCTGCTGAGCTGAGGTTCCAGCTGAGCAGGAGGAGAAAGTTCTTTGGTGTGAGGGTGTGGGAGCCTGTGCCAGGCTGCCCAGAGAGGCTGTGGAGTCTCCTTGTCTGGAGAGATTCCCACCCCGGCTGGACCCTGCGCTGCTGGGCCCCTGCTCTGGGTGCCCCTGCTGGATGGAGCAGGGGGGACACCAGAGCAGCTCCAGAGGCCCTGCCCACCCCACCGTGCTGGGATTTGAGGATTCTCTGACTGCTTGAGTCATCTTCTGTTGATAGAGTTTGGTGTCATCATTAAACTCAGCAGTTTCATTTTATTGACTGAGAAGTCGTATTTTAGTGTATTTGGATATGTGTCAGGTTTCTGCTGAGTTTTAGCTCGATAATTTTGCCTGGCCTACCAAATTTGACATTTATATAAAGAAATATACTCTCCGGGGACGTTCTCTTTGTGTCCACAGTTTCAGCTGTTGTCCAATTACCTAAGAAAGATTTTAATATTTTAGCTCTCAAATATTGGCCTGCAAAGCAAATCAAACTTAAATTTGCATAGTTCTGTGCTGTGTCCCAGATAAGTGGGCTGGTCTGCACCGAAAAAATAATAAAAAATGTATATAGATATATCTGTATGCATATAAAAATGTAAATGTGCATTCCCATACTCATTAGGAGCCTATTCAGAGGCTGCTGCAGTCACTCGGAAGACATCTATTGATTTAATAAGGTTTGGATGGAGCCCAAAATCTCCTGCAGATATCCTGTGCAGAGAACTGGTGCCATGGCCCTGGTTTTTCACCGGGGACATCCCTTCCAGGGCTGCAGCCATTGCCCTGATCTCTCTTCCTCCCCAGCCCGGAGGGGCGATGGGCAAGGCACAGATTTGAAATCCTTTCTGGGAACCTCCCCATCATTTGGAAAGGGGCGGGCACGCGGCCGAGCCGCTGCGCTTGCTAGCGACTTCTGCCTGGCTGCAGGGGACACCCGGGCTCACACCTGGAGGGGTCCATGGCTCACCCTCTGGAAAGCCAAGGCCAATCTTTGCGTGATGCACTGGCCCATCTGGAAGCTCGTAAGGTCCGTGGTGCAGCTCCCGAGTTAGCGTCTGAAGGTGGTTTTGCTCTTCTTCCCCTCTGTGTGTGCTCTGTCTTCAGCAATGGGGTTTCTGGTCTAAGTCCTTGGTTTTGTTTACCGTGTCCAGGTTGGTCCACCAGGACCAGCTGCTCCAGGAGAGGTGATCCATCACGGGAAGGACCTGTCCTGGAGATGGGGACTGGGACAGATACCCAGCTCCTGATCAGCGTGTTGAAATTCAGGGAATTAGAGAAGCAGTGTTATAAACGTGGGAGTCGGTTCCTCAGGGACCTCTCTCAGAGATCAAGGTGTATCCATCCAGGGCATTTCGAATGAGTGATCGTGTTCCCAATGGAAGACATCTCTGAAAACTTCCAACCGTCCCCAGTGGGATTCACAGGCAAGGAAAAGAACCTTTCTTCTCTCCCCACTCCTGTGCAGGGTGAAATGCAAACGTACGATGCACAGAGAATTTTCTTCACATCACAAGTACACCTTGGGGACTAATTTCATAAGACAGTGCTGAAGCAAGGAGCCCAGCAGAGTTAAAAACTCAGCACCTTGAATTCAGGTATTCATACAGAATAAAATAAATGGCCAAGTGCTCCATTTATGTAGGTCGTAATACTTCTGTTAGATGGGGGGTTTGCCATCCTTCCGTATGGATGCCAACTGCTGCTCCAGGTACCAATTTCTGAGAGTTGCAGAGAAATTTTCTCTAAATCTGTTTTCCAGTTTGAGCATTGTTATGAATCATATGACAGTCAGTGCCTGGGATGGGACGAGGTAGAAATAACCCATCTGAGCAAGGCCAGTAACGTGTGTTTCTCCTTGACGTGCAGAAAAACCTGTAACGGCCTGAGCACATGTTTGAGGGTGGGGGAAACTCCCAAAAAACCCCAGGCAAAAATAAACAACCTACCCCCTGATCTTTGCTATGGATCCTTACCAAAGATGTGGTGTTATGTGACATGTGTGTTTACATCCTCGAATTGTGCAATTATAACCATAGCTAACACCATTTAGATGCATATTCTTAGGGACCTGGATAAATCAGAGAGGCTGAAGCATGTCTGGAAGCATGTCCAAGTGTTCATCTTGGGGATCAGTTAATTATGGTGATTAAAACATTCAAGGTCATCTGTGGCACCTCCTTCCAGCTGCTGAAGGCAGCAGCTGCCCGTGCCCCACCAGGGCGAGGAGCACCGTGGGCAGAGCTCTTCCTGAATTTAGGTTTCTTCTCAAGGGGTGGAAAACCTTGAAGTAATTTAACTTTTTAGAAAAGATGAAAATCCAAAGAATCCCGTGTGGATCAAATGGGATGAAAACCAGAAGTGCTACAGTGTAATGATACCAACACGTTTTACAGCTCGATCTGAAACACGGACAGCAGCCCTGGCCTCAGTGGTTTTGCAGAATGGAGGGGGAGGTTCATAAAGGAGTAATGGGAGGGGGAAAAGTCCCAAATCAAGAGATTAAAGGTGGTTACTGTCTGTCTTCTGAAGGAGAAGAGGCTTATTGGAATATTGGCTAGTCTAGAGAAGGTGTATGAGGGAGCTGTAAAACAAGCCTAACAGAACTTTCACTGAGCAGTGGCAAATGCCAGACCTCATGCAAAGCACTTCTTCCTTAAATATCATTAAGTGTAGAACTTAGAACAAGTTTTTGAGACCAAAGCTCATGGGGATTTAAGAAGGAATTAGCTATTGATCAGAGATACCAAGAATTTTCATGAAGACCACAGAATAGATTTTAAACCCAAGACCTTCAGTATTTAAGTAAATAGTCCAACGGGTGGGAAAATGCCATAACTGAGATAATTTACCAGATAAATTCTAGGCTGTTTAACAAAAGCACTTGCTTGAAGCCAAGCAGTGTTTATCTGAAAAGCGTGTGTGCTTCTGTCTTGTCAAGTGTCCTCTAATTTAGAGATTACAAAAAGAAACAGAGCTAGAGAAGGTCTCCAAAGGTTCTGTTTACGCTTGCCTGAGAGCTGCTGCGTGTTCCTAACTGTCTGACCCCTTTGAACTGAAGAAAATTAGAAAGAAAAAAAAAAAAAAGATTCTTTTTTTGGCTGCAAGAAAGCTAAAAATAGATGGAGAGATTTTAAAATGAGAGCTTTTTCAGTGAGCCCACGCCATAAGCACTAATTACCCTCAGTACTGAATAGGATAAGTAATAAAATGCTGAGGTGCTTCAAGAAGCATCTGAAATAGAGAAGTCAATTAAAGTTACCCTTAATTCCACCTACAGGTTTATACCTTGAGATTTTGACCGGATTTTAAATAATAAATCGAGTGTATAAAAGCTTACTCTTCTGAGGGCTTTTCCGAACCTCAGGCGAAAAACATTAGCATCAGATGCTTAGATATTGCTGCAATCTTAGAAAGAGTGAAAAAGGCCCATGGTGAATTTTTCGGAAATGTACTTTTTTTTCCAAACATATTATCAGAAGTAACAGAGCTGATAGCTTGGCTTTAAAAAGTCCTGCCACGAAGCATCTGTAATGATAATCTGAATTTCCCTGTGCAGCCGTGTGCTGTTACTGGCACAGACCTTTTTGTATAAATTATCAAGCAAAAAGATACTGGGATTTTTCGGCAATATTTGGGTTTACTGACTTTATTCAAAGATAAAGCACAACGCTGAGAACTGGGTCATTTAAATTCTATTAATTTACTCAGCTAAAATGCTCTTCTGAGAAAAAAAAGAACGAAGTGTTTAAATTATTGGGGGATATGAGGAAGAAAGCAACAAATCTCCTGATGTAAAACTAAGGCACACCACAGCATGGCAGGGACCTACAGCTTGGATTTATTTAGCCAATAAAAGGGACGTCTGGTGCCGGCCCCTTTGCCGATGCTGTTGCTTTCCAGAGTGCTGCAAGGACAGGAGGAAATGTCCATCAGAGTGGAGAAAGGCACACTGGAGTGCAGATCCAGCAATGTTCTACCTAGATCAGTGGAGATTCTAATGGTTTCCCAGCTGATCTTACAGCTCTTGTGTGCACCTCTTCATCATGGAACTTCACCTTTCTTCTTCATCTAGAGCTGAGTATAAAACAGAGATTCCTGCTGATGCCAGAGCACTGCGTTGTACCAAGTGTGGCTGGTTTAAAATAGGACTTTGAGTTCACACCCAAGAGGTTGACATTTTGCAGCAAAATAGTGCTTTCTGCTAAACAGCCCGGCGCTCTCCCCGGCTGGGGATGTCTGGGGTGGGGTGAAACCTGAGAAAAGGGTGGAAGTTTCCCAGCACTGCTTGTCCTGCTCCTCTTGAGTTTCAGTGCCTCACCCAGCAGACCCACTGCTCTCCTGCCCGGGGAGTTTTGCAGCCCATCCAGTTCTGTTTGCAAAGGAAAAGCTGCTTCCTGACCTTCCAGCTCAAACCAGCAGCTCTTACCCTCCACCGGCAGCTGCTGAAACGGCTCCCGGGCTCTGTCGCTGTTGTTCCACAGCCTGCACCCTGAGCAGATAGATTCTTGTGTCCAGGACACACGGGCGTCAATGCAAGGGAGAAAGGTGCTTCAGCTCTTGGTGGCATTTGTTCACAGCTCTTGTAGAAAACACCCTACAAAATTTGTGGTACTTCAAACAAAATTCCCAGGGCAGGGACTGAAACCATCGCTCCCCAGTTTGTACAGAATTTTTACCTGGGAAAAAAATTTCTCAGACGTAGAAATTCTTCCTCTCTGGCCATCTGTGGTTCCTGACCCTGTAGCTGTGGCAGGAGGGGAGTGGGGAGGAGCGTGCCGTGACTGACCTCGAGTCCTTGGTCTCGGCTGCGGGGGAGCAGGGCTCTGAGCAGAGCTCATTGCGGAGCTGCTGACGACTCTTCGTTTTCGCCCGGTTTGTCAGGGCCGCGGATCTGGCACCCGACAGAGGGAAAGGAATAAACGTTTGCACAAAAGCGGTGGCTGGGAGAGGGTGGTTGCAACACAAAAATCATCGCAGTAAAGCTCTGCTCAGGGAAAATAACTGCTTAGGCTAAGGGATGAACCTGCTCCAAAAAAGACGGGGTATGAGTGTCAGGCACAAATCCAGGCTGGGAGAGGAGGATTTCTGACCCTTAGAACAGGTTCTGCAGCTCTCTTCAGCAGAGAGCAACGGGGCAAGCAACCAGAATTATTTTGGCGATGAAGCTTAGGGAGTTTATCAGAGGGATTTGTCCTCAGCGTTAAAGAAATGAACCAAAACCCTCAGGTCTGCTCCATACAAAAAAAAGTCAAGAAACGAAGATGTGGCTCTTGTGTGAAATTCCCTTTCTGCTGTTCCAGTGGCCACCTTACTGCAAAGATGAAGCAACCCCAGTTTCTCTCGGGGATTTAGTGCTGGATGGATTATTTTCACCCTGTTTAACAATCAGGTGTGTTGGCATTCATGAAGACAGTTGCTCTGGTCTGACCCTACCTGATGTCCTCTTTCTGGCTGCTCACACCTCTCTCTTTCTTTAAGGTGTCTTTCTGCAAATGAAGATTAATTTCATTTCTGATACATCAGAAGTGGCTGGTTTGCTGTGCGTGTTACCGAAGCAGTGGAAGGACGATGTAGAGGGTTCTCCTCCAGTGTAGGCATCCTTGGTGCCGAGGAGGGACTCCAAGAGCTGCTGGGACCAGTCCAGGCTTCTCTCAGACAGGTTTAGGTGGATGTCGTGTCCAGAAGAACAGAGAGGATATTTCTGTTTCCAGAAAGGATCCATTCAGTCCTTGCGTGCTGATACTGTGTATATAACACTCTCAACAGTGGTTCGTCTGTGCTCTAAGCTGTAGCATGGCACGAGTTGTGCTGCTTCTTCACGAGCCGGAGCAGCAAGGGCAGTCGAGACTCCTCGGCGGGGAGCCCCGGGCACCCTCACAAGCAGAAGGTTTCTCCTCCTGTTCAGATGGAACCTGCTGGGTTCCAGTTCGAGCCAGGGGTTTGGGTGTAATCTTCTGAGGCAGGACCCCAGTACGGAGCAGTCCAACGCTCTGAATCTCACCGGGGAGAGCTGGCGGGTCTGACAGCAGCTCTCGCTGAGCGCTCTGAGCCCCGTGAGGAGCTCCTTTTGGTGGTTATCGTTTCACCTGCTGCTGCGTGCACTCGGGGCCTCTGTTTTCTGGTAGGCTGCTTGCAGCAGGCTGCTGTTCCCCGAGCTCAGCTTTCAATAGCAGCCAGGGTGAGAAATGCATTTCATTCTTCCAGGTGTTCACACGATGTTCTCTGGGTGAGCCGGGTACTGCTCATCTCCTGTTTCCCAGCTGCGCCACACGAACACCAGTGGTACCTCTCTGAGACTCGTTGGTATCTGGACTAATCCACGTTCAGCTCTACTGTTGTGTTCCTCTCTTTTTTCTCTGACTTGTAGCATTACGTGGCTCAGTTTTCCCCTCAAAGTGTGAAGTCAAACCTTGTAATGTGCTCCTTCTTAAACTCTGAGCAGCCATTACTCCGGCTTAATTAAGTCTTCTTTTTCAGAAATTGTAGACTTTTTATGGATTTCATCATCACATTGGCACGTCTCACCATGTAATTTATAGAGATTTGTAATGATTCATTTGATAGGCATTGTCTGTGGAGTTCAGTTCATCAGGGATCAGCAGAACTATAATTACGCGGTAATTATTAAATAACTTATCCACAAATTGCAGCACCAGTGAAAGCAAATAGCGGAGCAGTTGAACAGCATCTAGCTCTTCTAGGCACGTGTTACGTATGAGGATTGCAGAGATGGGGGCCTTGCTATAAACACCATAGCAATGAAGCAAAGAAGCTTCTCCTCCTGCTCAGCTGGAACCTCCTGGCTTCCAGTTGGTGCCCCTTGGTGCCCCTTGTCCTGTGGCTGGGCACCACTGAGCAGAGTCTGGCCCCAGGCTCTCTCCCCCCGGGGCCTCTGAAGCTCTGGCCTTTCTACGGGTGCAGGGCTGTATAAAAAACAAACAAGCAAAAACCAAAAGTAACAAAACAATGACTACAAAAAACCCAAACAAACCAACCAAACAAACAATAAACAAAAAAAATACACAAAAGACCCCACCAGACTTACCAGGTAAGTATAACTTAGTGTGTCTGTGGCAAGATATCCTATGGGAAAACCTGGGGAAAAAATGTATAATTAATGGCACTGGTTACAGAGCACAACATTCGATAGGTTGTGTAGCCCACATCTCTCTCCTGCAGCCTGGATAAGATGTGAGTCAGAGCAAGTGCTGCTGGGCACGTTGCTCGAAGGTCTCAAATACTGAGGTCAGGTCTCTCTCCTGTGGATTGCATAAAGATTCCACTATGGGCCACAAAAAAAAACTTCCACATCTTTCCACCATCGGTGTAGAGTGTGGTCCCCAGCAAGCAGAAGCATTTATACATCACTTGGTCCTTCCAAGAGAATCCAGAGCCGACAAACTCCAGCCTTGTGCGGGACAAAGGGAGAGACGCGGGTGCTGGCAGAGGGTTTAGCTGGGCTGCGGGGCTGGGAGGGAGGGGAGGCATCTCCTGGAAGATTCCCCAGCACCCAGGGTACTTTTACTATCGTTGTGCATGCTCTGGAGTGGGAGAAAATTAAGAAACCTGCCTATTACCAAGAAGCTGTCAGAAGGCTTTGTGTAGTGGCAGGAGCAGGTGGAAGCCCGGAGCCGGGCGGGAGAGCCGCGCCGTGCCGCGCGCCTCTCCGATGTATATTGTGCCTTGGTTGCTTCCGGAAAAATGCAGCCACCCTTGTGCAGATTCAAACAATGACCTCTGAGAACAAGAATATAATTACGGGGAGTCAGAGCAGTGCTAATCATATGTTTCTGAACAGCAGAACCGCTAACAGATTTCTCGAGCTACATTATTCATGAGATTCCTGTTTATCCATATGAATGAGAGACCGAGCTGGAGGGACGCAGACAACTGTGGCACCACTTCTCCATTTTGCTGTGGTCTCAACAGCTGTAAAAATCATGAAAGCTCCGGTTTTCTCTGGAAAAATCTGAATTAGGAAATAAGGACTAATGAGCACGTATTACTTATCCTTTATAATACTGCAACTTGAACAACTAAATGAAAACATTGTGCTTCATGGAACTTTTGTGATGTAGACCTAATGAAAAAAAGTTGATAGGACACAGAAATTCCACAGGTTTCTCTTCTTGCTCCGCCCTGGTTTGGTTGCCTAAGGCACGGAGGGCACAGGGGTGACAGGGCACCAGGGAAGGGGCAGAAGCCTCACCAGCCCTTTGACATCAGCAGAAGTCATACTCAGTGTAGCACCCTTGGCAGTTGGATTGTCTGTCTGTCCTGTTTCTTTGTCTGTGTTGCAGTTCAGTTATGCTCGGGTGGCCAAGGAGGCCACGGGCATCCTGGCTTGTGTCAGCACTGGTGTGGCCATCAGGACCAGGGCAGGGATCGTCCCCCTGGGCTGGGCACGGGGAGACCTTCTGGCTCTGACAGCTCCTGGCAGGAGGCTGGAGCCAGGGGGGTCGGGCTCTGCTCCCAAGGAACAAGGGACAGGACAAGAGGAACCGGCCTCAAGTTGCCTCAGGGGAGGTTTAGGTTGGAGCTGAGGAACAATTCCTTCCCCTGCAGGGCTGTGCAGGGCTGTCCTAGGCTGCTAGTGCTGTGCTAATAATTAATTAATTGCGACAACAAAGAGGTTTCGGTTCCTGCATCTTCATTAAGCATTGTGAGCAATTTTTGGTTTATCCAATTCCTTTTTAGATAAATTTTATCTTAAACTGTGGGAAAACTTGCAGTACGTGCAAGTGCAGACTGAGATTTTGGTAGTTTTTCTTCTCTGTCCTTCCTCGGCAGATGCCTCTGTCCCAGACTGCAACCCATCAGTGGCTGGGAGAGGCATCACACACCAGGCTCTGGTCCGTTACCTTTCTTCCCACGGACAGCAGTTTGGTGCTGAAATTGTTCATCTTCCTGAAGCAGTAAATTCCACGGGATAAAAGGTGCCCTGGGAGATGCCGATCACGCCCCGCTTCGTGAGATGCCGGAACAGTTCTGTTCCTGCAGCGTCCCACCCAGCGCCGTGCGGGTCGCTCTCCTCCGTCCCCGCCGGCCGATGAGCCGCAGCGGGCGAGCAGGGCATGGGGAGAGGGGGCTTCCTTGGCAGCAGCGGCCGAGGGGCTGGTCACACCGGGGGAAAGGCTGTCGGAGCTCCCAGGAGAAGCGGGACCAACGCACCCGATGCCAGACCGTCGGTGTGGTTTTGAGTGGCACGGTAGGAAAGATTGCCCCGTCTGCCTTCGGTTCCTGGTGGGTTTGGGGGTGGGAAGAGGAGGCGAGATGCTTGCCTGGGGGGTTGGTGTGGATTTTGTCTGAGAGTCAGAGCCTCGTAAGCTGGTTTCCTGCAGCCAGCAGACTGGAACAGCGCATTGTTTCCTTCTGCTGAGTTTTTCATATTCTCTTGGGGTAAAAAAGATTGGTTTATGCTGCTAAGACACTGGCTCTGGGAGGACACGCAGGTCACTGAATCTAATCCCCTTAAGCACGCGGCTGCCCTGTCGTGTAATCCCTTCCACAGTCTCATGGAGTCTCCTCCTCGAAGGAGCTGCCGTCGCCTCGCACCAGCCACAGCGTCAGGCCCGTAGCTTTTCTTCCCTTTCCTTCCTCGGTGAATAATTAAAAGTAATTGGCCTCTAGTAAACTAATAGTCAGGTTTTGTTTACTTGCTTATTTTTACCTGCCTGCATCCCTGAATAGCTCCTTCCCCCTCGTATTCCTCTCGAGCCGTGAATGCGGCGCGGCTGCAGCGGTGTGCGCTCAGCCTCCTGCATCCCCCGCTGTCCTGTCCTCCCCTCCCCACGCAGCCTCTCTTGGCTCCGTAATTTCCTGTGCAAACGCACTGAAATTCCCCTGACCTCAGCATCCCGAGCTGATTGAATTCAACTTTGCGCTGGTGGATTCCGTTTTGTTGTTCAGAATGCCATCTTTTGGGTTTGTTCTAAAACCGAAGGGAAAAAAAATACTATTTTTAGTGCCACGCTTCATTTCTGTGCCCTGGCTGGGCCAGCTGGGGTGCGTTGGTTTTCAGGTGTCTCTGGGTGTTGCGCAGCAGGTTCGCCCTGGTTCCCATTCTGCGGTGCGGTTCGGGCAGGCTCTGGGAAATCCCACCTCGTCCCTGCCCGGATGGGTTTCCCACACACTGCTTTTCACGGACAATTCCTTTTGCTCCTCGTAATTTTTCTCCGTGTGCTCTGTAGCCTTTCATGGGGTGGTTTCCCATTTTAAGAGGTTTTCTCTGCAAGCTTTTTTCTACCTGGGATCAGAAAGGAATTTCTAGATACTATCTCTTTCCTTTTGGTAAAAGGGATGTTAAATGTCCTTGACACTAAACTGCCCCTCCTTGTCCCAGCTGTCTTTAGTAGCTCCTGTTCTCCAAAGGTTTCTCTTTGAGGATTAGGGCTGTAGTGACAAGTCTGTGGGGTTAGAACTCACTCAGCTGCTGGTTCTCGAATGCCAGATCATTTCCAGCCACCGGCTCCGATGTTCGCTCACCATCGCTCACCAAGACTGACTGTAAAAGAGCGTTGGGTTTTATTCCTTCCCGTGACTGTGTGGTGGAAATGGCACCTGCACACCCTGCCCCATACCTCCCCTTCCTTCACCTCGGCCAAGTCAGGATGTTACACCAGGACATGCAGGTGAACTGGGCTTGTTCAGCCTGGAGCAAAGGAGGCTGAGGGGAGCCCTTCTGGCTCTGACAGCTCCTGGCAGGAGGCTGGAGCCAGGGGGGTCGGGCTCTGCTCCCAAGGAACAAGGGACAGGACAAGAGGAACCGGCCTCAAGTGTCCCCAGGGGAGGTTTAGGTTGGAGCTGAGGAACAATTCCTTCCCCTGCAGGGCTGTCCAGGGCTGTCCCAGGCTGCCCAGGGCAGGGGGGGAGTCCCCGTGATCCCTGGAGGGGTTTCCAAGCCGTGGAGCTGTGGTGCTGAGGGACAGGGGGCAGTGGTGCCCTGGCACTGCTGGGTTGGTGGTTGGACTCCATGATCTGGAAGGTCCCTGCCATCCAAAACAATTCTGAGATTCTAAATCTGTAAAAGGCCAGATAGGAGGTGGTGTCAACACCTCTGGTTTATGAAACACACCTAAAAGATTCTGCTCAAGGAGGATTCTCCGCTGAAGTCACAGAAGTGGCACAGAATGTCACGGTTTTCCATTTTACTTTATTTTTGTTGGGTTTTTTTTCCACAACCACCCTTGAAAACGTGAGCAGTCCTGACACTGTAGGATTGGGGTCCCAGCAAAATGAAGTACAAACATTACCACTCTTTTCTACACACATCCCTGCCTCACAGAGTTACTGAGAAGTCATTAATATATTTTAATTTTAATGAAGCAGCCTAGCGTGATTATAGGAAAACCAGCTGGTTTTGTTTTCTCTCTACAGACCTGAACAATTTCATGAATAAAGATTTGCAAAGAGTTTTAGAACTTGAAGCTAGAACCGTATCTATCTCTCCAATTCCTTCATCTAATGATGTATGTTAAAAATGAGGGGGTTTTTGAGGGCAATGTTTGAGATACCACCTTCAGTTCCAGCCGCGGTGCCACGGTTCTGTGGTTTGATGCTTCCTTAAGCGCCTACAATTATGTCTGGATCCAGTGCTTCCAAGAGAGGCACGGTCCTGGAAAATCTCTCCTGGCTTGGGTTCAGTATTTTGCCTTTTAGTGAAATATTGTACTCATTGAGTACGTTAATTTACTTGATTGTTGCAAAGAATGTTGTTGTTCTGCAGCAAGAGGAACCTTTTCCTTTCTAGGAAGCCATAGCAACAAGACTCCTGACTGACTCCTAAATTCACCAGAGGAACCTGTTATTTTAGGGTAGCTGGAAAAATAACTTTTGTCATCGCTGCACAATGCATTTGAAGCGGCGCTGATAATTATACATGAGAAGCATTTCTCAGAACATAAAGATTCAGAAGAAATTAAAGACCACTAAATCGAATTATCATAAAACTTATTAAACAGTTATTAAAGTACAAAGTCAAGGAATTCTTGATAACTTTATTTTTTTCTTTTGAGTCTTCTGTTCTAACACAATTTCTTTTTCTCCTGCTCAAATCCTGTTTGCTCTGTGCTGGAGCACAACCTTATTTCACAGAGGACATCTGTTTTTCTGGGCAGCTGGAAGCTTTCTGTGGGATTGCTTTTCCTTCTCCCTCCCCTTCATTAAGCGCAAGGATTTCTCCTCGGCTGGAGACGTCCCTGCCAGCCCAGCAGTGCTGCCCCTGGCAGGCTCCTGGGGCTCCCCACGCCAGGAGGAATCAGCCAGGACCTCCCCTGTGCCCCTCTCCTGAGAAAGCAGAACTGGGGTCTTTCCCAGCCCCCGACAGGCAGCTGTGGCCGTTTGCAAAGCCTCGCTGGCGTGGCAAAGTCTGTGGTTTATTAAAAATGGGATGTTGCTGACATCAGTTTAGCTCATCGGTCTCCACTGTACAATCGTTGCTTTTGTAGCTTTGTGTATTTTTGCTTTATATGTGTTAAATCTTATCTTAGTGAGACCTTCCCGTGCTTCAAGGGGCCGGGCAGAAAGATGGGGACAGACTTCTGAGCAGGGCCTGTTGGGAAAGGACAGGTTTAGACTGGAGAGAAGGGAGAAAGCTTTGACCCTGAGGGTGTTGAGAGGCTGTACCAGGGAGGTGGTGGCTGCCCCATCCCTGGCACCATTGCAGGGGAGGTTGCCCGGGGCTCTGAGCACCCTGCTCTAGCTGCAGATGGCCCTGCTCCCTGCAGGGGGTTGGACCAGACAGCCCTGAGAGGTCCCTTCCCACCCAAACCAGTCTGGGATTCTACAATTGCCCAGTTTGCAGGCTGGGCTGGGGCTCCTCATCCCCAGCAGCTGCTGCCCAAGCATCTGGGAGGGGCCACAGTGGGATAAACAACCCACCCAGCCCATGGCAGCGTTGATGCCACGCTGGGTCCTGCCCCTGTATAAGGGGAGGCTCTGCACCCGGCTGGGCATCACTTGTTTTCAACCTGCTTCAGTGAACCTGGATCTCCAGTGCAGCAGGAGCAGGGTAAGTTCCTGTCTTGGACACAGGCAGAGCCTTCCCAGCTTCTATCACTCATTTTGTCTCTCATTTCGTGGGCACTGTTGTTGGTGCTGCTGCTTTCTCCCCTCTTGGCGTCGGAAGGGGAGGGTGAGCGGCTGCGTGGTGTGTAGCTGCTGGCAGAGGCTGAGCCAGGACCTCATCTGGGACAGGGGGGCAGCGTGTGTGGTTTAACAAACAGGAGTCATTACTGAAATGAACTTTTCACATTAACGACTGCTCGGGGTACCCCCGACCTCCACGGATTTTAAGTTTCAAGTAAAACTGTAAAGTTGGAGTAAGAAAGGCAAAGCTCCATTTTATTTTAAAAGGGCGGTTTGACTTCAGCAGCAGCACTGATGTGCTCATCAGGATGCCAAGTATTTTGTAAGCTTGGGAACACCCACCTGTCTGTACTGGCAGAATTCTCAGCGTTGCTCGTTTCATAAAGAAACTTCATAACTTTTGGTCGGGGAAAATATTTGTCTGCTGTTTCACCCAGAATCATTTCTGCATCCTATTAATCCGAACAGTAGCTGGGGGGAATGCAAGGCTGGCTGAGAGCAAAGGGTGTGTTAAGCTATTACCTGCTCGTTATACTTTCCGGGCTTGTTATGCTTTCTTTGTTTCTTGGCATACTCAAGATCTGGTCAGTGATGTTTTGGGCTTGTTGATTCTGTGAAATCTCTTTTCCGGCGAGCGTTGAATCGGTGACTCGATTCTGAGCGAGACTGATGGGGCTGGAATCCTGTTTTGCCTAGTGCTATTCAAAGCTAATTAAAAGGCACCGAATAATGAATTTTAAAGTAAAATTAGAATGAAAAGCCAGAGGTGATTGTTTCATTAGACTGAATGCTGGAGAATTGTGCTTTTCTTTTAACTGTTTGTGTTGGTTGCTCCAGGTGAAGTAAATATCTCCAAAACGTGTTTGAAGGTTTTGAGAAATGTCCTCTTCTGGAGAGGCTTCGATGATTAAAACGATGTGCATTTTTAAAAGTTTGCTGTATCACAAAACTGTGACTTTAAAACTGTGTTCAGAATGCTTACCTTGACCTCTGTCATAGGAAATTCCCTGTAGTCAAGTGAGCAAAACCCCCTATTTCTAGTCAGGTTTCAGGAATTCCCAGGAGAAATGGGTCTGAGCCTGAGAGCTCCAAGGGTGGCTTTGCCAGGGTGCCAGGCACAGATATTGGTGTACTGGGAGCATGACAGCCCCGGTGTTGTATACTGGTGACACGTGAATGACGAAGCTGGGACAAGAAAGACTCCGGCGTGTCGTTCCTAGGCACGCAGTTGTGGTTCTCTGCATGTTTGTCCCGGGCTGGTGATGGCCAGCCCGATCTTGAACTAAAATTGTCGTGTCTGTTGCATGACTGTTTGCTGTCTCATTCTGTACTTGTCTTCCATGTGTGATTAACCCCCAAATGTTCTCTTTTTTTTTCTTTTTTTTTTTTCTCCTTTTCCCTTTTTGTAGAAATTATTGAGCCTACTACCTCTAGTCCTGTCTCAAGCCCAGGTCAGTATCCACATACATTCACGAAGTATGTTTGGGTACTTCTTTGCAGGGGCCCATGGCTGACGCATCGCCATATCAATAACCGGCATCGATTACGGGCAGCTTTGTTGTGGTGGTGCTGGACTGTCCCCTTCCCGTCTTTGTGCATTCATTGGTTTGCCTTCCCTCCAGGCTTCATGTGTTGTCCTCTTCTTTAGCTCCCCTGTTTGAGAAAACCCCTCCCTGCATCCGTGGTGTTCTCCCATCCATCCTCTGCCCCAGGCGCTGCGGTGGCCGTGCCCGGGGCGATGCAGTCGCGCGGTGTCGTTGCTGTGTTTTCTCCTCGTGATAACCTGATCTTCCCTGGCGTTGCTGTGAACATCAACCTCCCTTCGAGGCTTACAAACTTCCCGCTGTTGCATCACCGGTGACTTGTAGGATGGATCTAAGACCCCCGTTGTGAGGTCGTCCTCACTGTAGGCTGCCAGAAGGTGTTCCTGGAGAGATGAAAAGCCCACCCTTGTGCTTGGTGGGTGGTAAGAGGTCCTGACCATTCATGGTGGGGATTTCCCGTTGCTGCTCTGCACCAGGACACCCTCTGTGTCGGCCCGGTGCAGGCAACTGAACTGGTGCTGCCCTGCCCAGAGCTTGGTAGTGAGTGGCTTCAGGTCAGCCTGTAACGATATTCCCAAAGGGTTTGGAAGGGGTAAGTCATGAGTCTCACGTTTCTGTTTCTCTGCACTGAACATCTTCCCCAGGACACGGTGATGGGCTGGTATC
>JANVCC010000074.1:896326-965444 GCA_025345505.1 Todiramphus chloris collaris
CAGGGGTTCCAAAGGTGCAGCAGGGGTTCCAAAGGTGCAGCAGGGGTCCAAAGGTGCAGCAGGGGTCCAAAGGTGCAGCTGGGAGAGCTGCCCTGAGGGTAGCACACTCCCCATGCTCACCCCCTGCCCTTAATGAGCATTAATGGGGAAGGGGCATCCCGCAGAGGCACCAGGGCTTGCTTATTTCCTGTGCTATCTCCACCAAAAGATTGTACTAATTGATAGAGATTTTCAAAGCCCCGAGCCTTAATGGGAGTTTCATGCCTAAAGCTCCCAGTCAGCTTTGAAAAATCTCAACTATTGGGGTTTTTTTTCCTCTCTTCTGTGTTATAACATATGCAAAGCTGAGCCATAATGTCTCCAAAATCCTCAGGATTAAGCTGAAAAGCAGGTGGGGAAGGCTGGTGAATAAAATGCTTCCTGATGCAAAATCCTGCACCGGCAGTAAAGGCTGCAGAGCAGCAGCAGCCCCTTTGCAGAGCCCCCCAGCCCCGCGGGTCGAGGAGCTTTCTTCAGAAAAGCCCCAGATAATTCCGCATAGGGAGCGGTGAATAAAGGTAAAGAAGGGCATGTTCTAACACGGTAGCCTTGGTTAAAGGGTGGGAGTCTGAAAGTACTTTGGTAAAAAAGAAGATCCACATTAATGGCAAGCAGCAAATCCTTGATTAGATTGCGTGTGCTTTCTGGGCGTTTTGTGGGTGACTTTACACGATGGTCCTGAAGTTCCCTTGGCCCGCGAAGGGTGGCCCCCAGGATTAAAGCAACAGCTTTAAAGCATCACCTTGTGTCCCCGCACAAGCAGGAGGCTCTCTGCCTCGAAGGACTGAGCCTTGGCGCAGGTAGAGGAGGATGTTCAGAGGCTGATGTCCCTGTTGCACGACATGCACATGCAGAAGACCTGTTTAAATTCACGGAGAGGAGGATGCTGGAGGCAGTCACAGAGAAAGGAGGGTAGGAGCTACACAGTCACCAAAAAAAAAAAATTAGACCATCATTTCTAGAGTCAGCCAACAGATTTGTATATATAGTTTGTGGGCTTTCTCCTAGAATCACCACCTTGTGAGCAGGGATAACTGCAGGCACAGAGAAGGTGCTTGGGTGGCCAAGAACAACTACAGGTGCCATTCGGATGTGAAAAAGGAGAAAGTAAGTTGTCGGAAGGAAAGCACCCGTTTTGGCCAAGTGCTGCTGTGAAAGGGTTTGTTCTCCTCGGCTAACGAAGCGCCCGTTAGTGCCGCGGGGCTGACCCCAGACCAGCAGCCGCGCTGTCCCCGCAGGGCCAAGCGTCAGCGGCGATGGACGTCCCGCCCCAGGCACGCTCTGGCAAAGATGCGGTGCCGAGCTGTGAGATGACAAACTGTGTGTTCAGAGTGACAAATCATTTAATTAAAATTTACAAGAGGTTAAATACCGTTTGACCCAAACGGCGGCAGTTATCCCGAGTCAGCTCTGGGGGAGGAGTGGGAGTTTTCAGTGTATCGATGGCTCTCGGCCGTGGAGCCTGGGCACTCCGCGGTACCTGGGCACCCCGCGATGCTGATGTGTGGGGAGCCCTTCTGCTGGCTGCTCTGGAGTCTGGTTCAGGAAAGATCTCAATCAAGTTGAAAAGTAGCAACAATTTCACTCGGGCAGTGTTTGAACGCTCCGGAGTTCCATGAATAGTTAATGTCACGTCAAGTGTTGGAGAAAAACGCTCTTGTATCTTAAGAGCAAATAGCTCAGGTTTTGATGAGTTATGTTTTTTCATTGTGTGCACAGGCCGGTGGAAATTGCAATCATCTTTCATGAAAGGGCTCAGCAGGTTTTATTATGGGAAAGCAAGGGTGGCCAGCACGTTTACTAACTAAAGTAGTAAATGTGAGATTGCCGGGTAACACGCTTTTCTATTTGTGCTGCTGAGCACATAATGTGCTGGTGCTTTCATAAAAATATATGTTAGGGGGATTTCGCTTGCCGGCGAGCTCTAGATCTCTTTTATGTCTGTGGCTTATCCCGTGTCCTTCTGTTTAAGCCGTACCCCGTTACACAAAGCACACGAGGGAACGAGATGATCTTGAAGGTCTCTTCCAGCCCAGACCATTCTGTGATTCTATGACTGACGCACGAGGCAGACTCGGGAGCGATCTGCTTGGTTATCACTCAAGGCACCACTGAGCTGAGCTCTTCTGGAATTAGCAAGCAGTTCGACTTGGTTATTTATTCCACCTTACTATAACAAAAGCGCTACTGAGGATTAATTGATTAGCGATTAGGGCGGTTCAGTTCATGGATGATGGGCTTTTTTAATATGCCTATACCACAAGAGCCATGTATACACTGTGCAGAGATAGGACCAAGAGAATCCCCCCAAAAATGCTTAAGAAAATCAATAGAATAGCTGAATAAAACCCCTACATCTTTAGAAATCATCTGACAACCACCTCAGTGGAAGATTTGTTTAAAGGTTGTCAGCTCCTCCAGCGAAACAGTTCCTTTCTCATACACCGTCACCAAATAAAAGAGGCAAGAAATCATGTACTAACCTGCTTAACTCCGTATCCTTTGTCAAGATCAGAAGAATGATGTTGAAGCTGTCCAGAAACTGTAAAGTTCAGTGTAAAAAATTATCATTTGCAGTGCTATATGGCTTTGCCTCAGTGTAGCAGAACCAACAAAATCTTTGTGATATATGAGAACTACCAAAGGTTGCCACTGAATACATAGATTTAATATGCTGCCTAATTCAGAAGCTTATTTACAATGTCACACTTCACGCGGAGGAAAGTTCTGCTGACAACCAATCATTTAAAATACAGAAAGAATGTTTTACAAAAGGTCAGAAGTACAAATATTTTACATATTAACTACTAATAAATTAATTTCCTCTACAAGTTGGAAGGATCAGAAAATGTCTCCGAAGCTATTTGCAGTATTTCAGCACGAGACCCAATCTCTAACGTAAGCTGTAAATAATTGTCAAGTATGCAGATGAACCAAAAAATTCTATCAAATTAAAGTAATTAGCTCCCAAGTCAGATTCCTCTGTCACATTAAAATGCTTTTCCTTTTCTCAGAAGTGACACTTACAAATGAGGGCAAGGCTGTTAGAGAAGCAGTTATTGTAGGCGGCCAGAATCACGTGCGTAAGAACCCGAAGGCGCGGGCTGCAGGGGCTCAAGGTAGCCGGGAAATTCAGCAGGCTTCATGTGTCAATAGAAAGGTCTTGGCAGTGAAACTCGGGATGTTTTCTCTAGGCTGCCCCTCTGGCTTTTTTCCTGGCAGTGGCCGGGAGGTGAGACCCCCAGCGCACGTCGCGGGGTCTGGCTCAGCCCAGCTGTTCACACAAGGAGATGAGGCACCCTGGTATTTATTGCCGTGCCGTGCCATCCGTCAGCTGGGTCACACACGCCTTATAGCTTCTCTTTCAGTACCTGCAATTATTTTCCAGCCTACTAAGCACGGTATGAATGGAGTCATCTGCAATTAGGTGGGAGTTTGGGGCTTCTCAGTCGGGGGGAGTGGGTTTGTGTGCGTGTTTGGGTTTACGTGGGGGTTTGTTTTGCCTAGAGGTGCCCACAGAGGTTGCGTTTCTGACGCCAACCTTGCAGCGTTGCCTGCACGGCCAAGCTGGGGAAGCACCAACACAACAGCATCCCTGGATTTTCATTATCGTTTGGAGGTGGAGTTTTCACCGAGTCGTGGACCGGTTCTGTTAAATAGGTTGTACTTTGCTGATGAAATCCAGATAGTGTTTCTAGCTCATTAACACATAGCAGTAGATCATAGGAGTCCGACTGTGGAGCCAGGCTGGGTTTGAATTTATTCAGCTCCTCTCGTATGCGCTGCAAAGAGGCCAAGCGGCTCGGATCCCAGCGAGCTCTGCTCAGCCCGTGGGCTCAGTAATAACTTTCATTTGAAGGCAAAGTTATTTGAGTCACCGAAGAGAACCCTGCCAAGGAGATTACTGCTGCAAGAAAACACAAAATAATATTCCAAGAAATCTTCACTTTTCTTTTTTTCTTCAGTAATCCTTGGGTAATTCATTTTTAGCACATCTAAAGAAGGAGAGTGTGGCAAACTCAAAGAAAATGGAAGCGAGGTTTTATTTCGAGCCATAGCAACGGCAGCGCCCTTTAACTTATTAATAGCTCTAATGTGGGAACATCAGTGATAATTAGAGCCCTTCAGGGCCTCATCCCACAAAGAAATGGGTTAAAACTGCAAGGTTATGTAAAGCATTTGAATCTGACATCGATCCCGTTACACAGAGAGGATGGGGAAGGAGCCTGGAAGGTGGCACTCAGCCTACCGGAGAGAAACCGGGAGCGAGTGGTGCCTGTGGAAACGGGGCAGTGAGATCCAGGAGGAGACAGGGCTCATCCACAGGTAAATGTATCCTGGGAAAAGGAAAATTCCTCCCCGTTCAGAACTGCAACTGTAGAGAAACCTGCTGCTGATTGCTCCCAGTGGAAGGCAAGGAGCTGCTTTTGAGATGGATCTTAAGATATTTATGAGGGAAATCACACGGCACGGCGCAGCAGAGCTGCGCTTGGTAAGCCAAGAGGCATATGCTAATTATAGGCTCCACAGCTGCCTTAGGTTTTCTGCAGGAATTAAAGATCTGTTGAAAGTTTTCGGTGCGGTTTGCGTGGAACAGGCATGGCCTGAAGCCATCGTAAAGATCCGAGAGGGAAGCGGAGCAGCAGCCCTGCCAGGGGCTGGGGGTTGCCTCCAGGAGCTGCAGGCTGAGGTGACTGATCTTCATCTCTCCCTCTCCTGCTTTGGAACCTGTTACATCTCGGGTTCCAGAAAGGAACTGAATGTTTCAGTTATGATGCATTCCTGGGTTATTACTTTTAGAGGCCCAAAGAGAGCATCTGGAAAGGTCCCTTCCCACAGCAAGAGGCGGTGGCTGCTGTTGTGTTTGACAGATTGGTACACGCTGCTTTTAAAATTCCACAATGGTGCAGCCCCCTCGTCCTTTCTGTGCAACCCAGGGGTAAGTTTCCCTTCGCAGATATTCTGGGTCCTACCTGCTGCAGGTCAGACCTGGTGATCTTGTTCTACCTGCTCCAGACACGAGCAGGTCATTCCCTTACCTCCTCCAGGGGCAGCCTTTGTCTGTGTCCTGCGGTTGTTATCAGGACCCCTTCTCCCCCTCGGGTTTTGGACCATCTTGCTGTGCCAAGTTGTCCTCCTAGGTGAGATGTTCTCGTTGTTCTTGGTGTTCTTCTCTGGGCTGTGTCTGGTCAGTCTGTGCATCCTCAGAAGTGACCCATCCACTCCAGACGCATCCCTCCTGCGCTGAGGAGAGCAGCAGCAGCTCTGCTCCTACACACACGTTCCAGAAGCAGACATCTTCCTCCCTAGCAAGACAGGACAGATGATCCACCGTCATCACAGGTGCTTTTCTGAGGAGCTGCTGTAGAGTCAATTCTTAGTCTCCCAGTACATGTACAGCTGGCTGGTTTTGTTACAGAATAGATTTTGTTTGGCCTTAATGAATTTTTTTTTTTTAATCAAAAGATTTCTCTTAGTCACTGTAAGTTTATTTAAATCTTAATCTGACCTCTGAAACAGGGGCAGCTCATTCTCATTAGAGCACGTCCAGCTCTGAGGTTCTTGTGTTAAAATCCCAGCTTGGGTCACTGCGGGGCTGTCCTTGCATTGGTGGCCAGGGCTAGAAGATTTGGGGGACGTGGTTTGAGCTTGTCAGTGTCATGGTGCATGTGGCTGTTGGTTCTGAACAGCTACACCCAAGCTCAGCCTGCTTCAATGGACAGAGATGGCTGCTCAGTGCCATCAGTGCCTGCTCTGCCCTACTTCCCAGACAAGGTCCTTGGCTGGTTTCTCCTCTCTCCTTGACCGGTTAAAGGCAGGGATCAGGTGGTGATCCAGTTAAGCACAGGTTCATCCCAGGACTGGGGCTGGTATCTCCTGCATCTGTTAAAAGTCACAGAATCGTGGAATAGTTTGGCTTGCAAGATCATCTTAAGATCTTAGACATCATCTTGTTCAACCCCTTGCCATGGGCAGGGACACCTCCCACTAGAGCAGGGTGCTCAGAGCCCCATCCAGCCTGGATCTGAACACACCCAGGGATGGAGCATCCACAGCTCCCCTGGGCAGCCTGGGCCAGGCTCTCACCACCGCAGAGGGAAGAGCTTCTGCCTCATTTCTAACCTAAATCTCCCCTCTTCCAGCCATCACCCCTCTTCCTGTCACCACAAGCCCTTGTAATCGTAGAATGGTTTTGGTTGGAGGAGACATCAAGTCTCAGACCTGAGGCTGGTAGGCATCCACAGCTCTGAACTCCCTAAAAGATGCTTTATTTGTTCCACTCCGTCAGCGCTTCTCAGCTGTACAGAGAAATCTGAGATAAGCGGAGTATAAAGGATGATATAGAAAGCCAAATTTTATTCTGCTCCCTCACAGCAATTTTCCTCATAGATACTTCCTGGGGTGATGAACTATTCCGTGCGTGGAAACCGGGTGTGTCAGGGCTGTGCTGGCTTATCCTGCTAAACACCGGGGCACTTGGTGCCAGCGCCTGCCTCCTTTATCCTATTAGTCTGTTGGAAGGATTCTTTTCCGTTGCATTCTTTGGTGGAGGTGTTTTTAGTGCGATGTGCTCGAGCTGATCCGTGCCTAGATGGAAACCTGTTCAAGACACATCACCCGGCAGCGCTGGAGGGTTTCAAATCGGGGTTGGTTTTGTGCTGCAGCAAGAGCCCTCTCGGGAAGGCGGGCAAGCCCCTGCCTTCTGTCAGTGCCCCTTTATTCCCAGTTCCTGGTGCCCAGAGACATTGCTTGAAGGAATAACTGACAGACATCAGCAGCATGTGGGGAATCTGTTATTTACTCTGATTATCTACAGACCAGGTTTTTGTGTCAGGGCTGCTGTTGTTCGGGGTCTCTCCAAAACACCCTTTTTTCCTTGGTACCCGAATCTGCTGTCAATCCAGAAACAGGGACTGACAGAAACGGTGCCCCGCTTACAGACACTCCTGAGCTGGAACAGCCAGAGCATGTAATCATCCTGAGCAATAACTACAGGGACGTTTAGGTACCACTGTGGGATAATTACCTGCAAACGAGGGCTTTTCTATTGGCAGCCATATGCTAAAATTTAAAATGCCAGTTTGGAAACAAATGGCAGCCAGGTAATAAAGTTTGAATGAAACCTTCTCCCTGCGAAAACACCAGCGCTATAAAGTGCTCGTGCTCAGAGATACTCAAACGCAGGAGGCTGGGTTAGAGCACGTTTCGTAGCGATTCGGGGAGTACGTACACTGAGTAAAAGATGTTAACAGCTTCTGTAGGTCTCACTATCGTATCACTAATCATTAGATGCTGAACTTATTCAAAGAGCTCACGCTGACACCGAGGGACCGTGGAGATTCCCTTGGCACGGGAAGAAAAAATGTCCAAAACCAAGGTTTTTGAGTTAAGAGGCTCTTGTGCCTAAATATAAGAGATCCCATGTGCCTCCCTTCTTGGAGAGGACTTTTTTCCTGCTATCTCAAATACTCTTCAACGATACCATCCATTTAATTAGAATGAAAAGGTTATCTCGCCCTTTTTCAATTAAGTTACATGAATTTTGCCAATCTCTCTGTAATTTTACATTTGATCCAATTACTGTGATTTTTTTAAAGTATAAATCAGTTGGAAAATTTACTTACCATTTAAAAGTTCAAAAGATTAGAGAAGTTTGTTTGTTTCTCTAAAACAACACCACTTTTTTAACATTTAAACCTGGATTTCTATGAGAATAGTCAATGAAAATTTGAAAAATAAAATCCAGTTTTTGGAAGCTGACAGGAAGGAGGAATGAGTTTTAGGGAAAAAAAAAACCATACAATTTTTGTGTTCCATTTCTTAGCACAGCTTGTGAAAGCGGGACAGAGGCTGCTGAGAGGTGGTTGGTCCAGACAGGTCTCAAGGCAGTGAAACTGGGGAAATCTTAAAAGATTTTTTTAAAAAACAACCACAGATCCCTGATTCAACACCCCCTTGGCACGGCGACCGGCCCTGGAGCGCAGCTGCTCCTTGCTGCTGCCCACCAAAGCTCTTCCCACCCCCAGGAACACGTTTCCAAATGCAGCTCTGCCGAACTGAGGGCTACATCTCAAACTGCATCCTCTACATCTCAAACTGCATCCTCTACATCTCAAACTGCGTCCTCTACATCTCAAACTGCATCCTCTACATCTCAAACTGCATCCTCTAGATCTTAAGCTGCATCCTCTACATCTCAAACTGCATCCTCTACATCTTAAACTGCATCCTCTTCAGCCTGAGCATGGGATGCTCTCCTTAGAAAAGGGAGTGATTTGGGGTTGGGGGCTCCTCCCTATCCATACCGCATCTATTGAGATGCCTGCGCCAAGTACTTTTGAGAAGTTGCTGACTTTGGAAATGCTTTGTTCTAGCGAGCTATTTGAGAACACAAATTAAGTCGCTCTAAAACCTTTTGCATGTAGTTAACAACCTCCGTCCATTCTGGGTTTGCTTCTCTGTGAGCTTAATGCAAAGCAGCTGCTGAGCAGGTCTAGCCTGAACGACTGCAGAGCGTGCCTGGCAGTGCCCCATCGCATTAATAAGCAAGCAGAAATCATCTTACTTAACATTTACATTACTGTGTGTATTTTTAGCTGGTTTTAAATCAGTACTTCTCTGTTTACAGTCTTTAGCCTGAGCTATTTGTCGGTGCGTGAGCGGGTGGCAGGGGAAGGGTGACCCTGACTCTTGCAGAGGGCAGGGAGGGGAATGTGTCTCTCCTGCTGCCTCCTTCCACAGCCAAGGAACCCACGCTCCACAGGGAAAATCCCCCACGACCACGCTGCAGTGCTGGGTGGCTGAGCTGGGTAGCGTGTTTTGGTTGTCTGACTCTCTTTTTAGTCCTGTAAATAGCATGTTTTATATTTTAACTTGGAATTAGCATCCAGAGCCAGTTTAGGATTAGATACGGAGCTTATCACGACCAGGATCTTTATGACTGAACCAGGAAATGCTTCTCTCCTATTTTCACAGAGATATGCACAAACACACACCAGGATAATATTTCACCTTGGAGCATTGCTGGTGCCATATCTATCTCAAGTGTTTAACGTACTAAGCTTTAATATTTTAGTGCAACAAATAGTTGGGTTTTGCTTCTGCAGTTACAGCAATGATCTTTTCTTCTCCATATTCCTATCTTAAGACTCAAAAACCACCACATTACTCATTTAAATCAGAAATAAGAAACAAATCAGCATAAGCCTTTCATTTTACAGTTTCTGAGGGATGCCGATGGGCAGAACCTGACAGACCCCCCTCTTACCATCAGTCTGCTGCAGAGCTCATCTTCCCAGCCCCTCTGCCAGCACTCGTATTGCAGAGGGTGATAAAGCCACTCTTTTAAGAACCTTGCAGTTTCTGGCTTTATCCTCTGCAGCTCTGCCTTATCCATCCGGTCAGGGTTAGCTCTTGGACACCTTCTGCAATATTTCCTCTCCCCTTTCTCAAGGATTTCCAGATACATTTGTCTCGGTAGTGCTAAGGGACTCCTGGCTAGAAAATATAGAATAGCAAAATTCTGCCCAAAACGACAGCCCCACGGCCCTGAGGATGGCTGCACGGGCATCAGCGGAGCAAATCCGGCTGGTCCCCGTGCTGATGTGTGGGGCAGGGGGTCCCTTAGCACGCTCCTCCCTGGCTCCCAGCAGAATCCCAGGCCCTACAGTTTGGAGTGTGAGGACTGGGGAGACAAATGAACCCTGCACACAGACAGGGACACGGCCAGCTGAGCTCGTCTGACAGTTTGTTATACTCAGAGAAAATGTTTTTCAGAGACCCGTGAGCCATCACATAAAATGTGTTTCACTTTGTGGAAAGTTGGGGCCACAAAGCTCTGCTCTGAGTTCTTCACTTTCTTCCCTGGGATAAGCAAAATATTTTGAATGTGCATCACTTATAATCTCTTGCAAATCCCAGACTGGTTTGGGTGTGAAGGGACCTTTCAGGGTCATCTGATCCAACCCCTCTGCAGGGAGCAGGGCCATCTGCAGCTAGAGCAGGGTGCTCAGAGCCCCGGGCAACCTCCCCTGCAATGGTGCCAGGGATGGGGCAGCCACCACCTCTCTGGGCAGCCTGGCACAGCCTCTCAACACCCTCAGTAGCAACAATCTCTCTCTTCTCTCCAGTCTAAATCTCCCTCTTTTAGTTTCAACCATCTCCCCTTGTCCTGTCCCAACAGGCCCTGCTCAAGACTCTGTCCCCATCTTTCTGCCAGGCCCCTGGAAGTGCTGCGAGGCCCCCAGAAGGTCTCCCCTTGGGGAGCCTTCTCCTCTGCAGGCTGAACCCCCCCCATCTCTCCCAGCCTGGCTCCCAGCAGAGGGGTTCCAGCCCTCCCAGCATTGCTGGGGCTGCTCTGGCCCCGCTCCACCAGGTCCCTGTCTCTGCTGTGCTGAGCCCTCCCGAGCTGGCCCCGGTGCTCCCTGTATGCCTTTAATTAAAACAGAAGCATTTTGCATTTCAGAGCTGCTCTGGGGATGTTGAGCTGGGCAGTGCTATATGTTTCTGTCTCATTAGCAGGGATTTCAGTGATTCATTCCAGCAGCAGAGGAACATCAGACTGGAGAGGACTCCCTGAGTCACTACAGCTCTCAGCTCCCGCAGACATGGTCCAAACACATTTCAACCTTACTTAAATGATCAGCATTTTCCAAGTGTTATCATCATGGTCAAAGCTCTGTTTAATCAAACTCTCCATCTGGCACACACTTCAAAAGGGCCTCCTCGCTCAGATTTATCTGTTTAACTTCGCTAGTGAATTTTCCATCACTGCAAGCGTCCTGTCTCGGGCGCTTAGCCTTGGGGATGATTGCATTTGCATAAGACTAAACAAACCGCGCTTTCCGCCGGTTCATCTTTACGCAAGATTTTAAGGTTTTTGTTCTGCCAAGGTCAAGCCCCCGCAGCGCAGAGCGAGGCTCCTCTTCTGGAGAGACTTCCCCTTGGTCCAGCCGCTCGCGAGGCTCTCGGCGCGCTCTCCGAGCAGATTCCCTCCCCTACCACAAGCCATTGCTTTCTAATTCAGTCTTTTATAGACTGTCGACCCGCTCCTCAGAAGCCATAAATCCTCAACCAACTTCAAGTGTAACAATATTTAGAGATGTTATCTGTAGGACTCAACGGAGCCTTCAGAGTCCCATTATCTTACAATCTTTTCTTCTGAAAAAAAAGCATTTTTGACAGCCCAGTCTTTTTCATCTTTTCTCTTGCTGCTTCGACCTTGAGTTAGTTTACTCCTTCCCTCCCCGCGCAGTTTAAATGTCGCACAAAAAAAAAAAGTATTTCTAAATCATTAAGCTGAATATAGTTAAACGAAACGCTTATTAACATCTCCCCACGTAATCCATTTAACAGAATTAGTCTTGCTTACTCAGACAGCCGGAAGAGGTCCATGCTTTTGTCTACAAGGCATCAGCACTAAAGCTTATAATTATTCCTGGTTAATGCAGCCCGCGGTGTTAGGGAGCGCGGGTTTGCACGTTTCAGCGTAGTGCTTTTCCTAATCTCTTGTATTAATTAGAGACAGTGATATAATATCACTTTGTTCCTTTCTATTCACCACCAGGAGAGGTGTCTGAATATAATCCTATCTGGGCTAAGAGTGCGCTTAAATATTTTCACAGCTCCTGGCTGCTATAAAACATGAGGATTACGTCAAATAATCACTAAATTGGGAGGGAAAGGAGAGCTTGATAAGAGCACATGGGCTTGAGAGGCACGTGCACGGGGCTTTGGCTGGCCAGGACGCTCCAGCAGTGCTGACCTGAGCGGGGCTGCGGCACCCTGTGAACGACCCCCAGGGAAGGTGCTGGGTGTCAGAAGTGAGAAGTGGCCCCCCTCAGCTCAGGAAGGACAGGGAGCTGCTGGAAAGGGTCCAGCGCAGAGCCGCAGGGATGCTGAAGGGAGCGGAGCATCTCCCTGCTGAGGAAAGGCTGGGGGAGCTGGGGCTCTGGAGCCTGGAGGAGACTGCGGGGTGACCTCACTCATGCCCATAAACACATAAAGGGCGAGTGGCAGGAGCTGGAGCCAGGCCCTGCTCAGGGATGTCCACTGCTAGGACAAGGGGCAAGGGGTGCAAGCTGGAACGGGGGAGGATCCATGTACACATAAAGAGGAGCGTTTCCACAGTGAAGGTGACAGAGACTGTTTTTGAACAGAAATGTCAGACCCAGCCCTAGCATCAACCACCCAGCTCCTCAGGGGAGCGAGGTGTGGGACAGGGTGGGATCAAACCGGGCTAAGATATGGCCCATGGACCAGCAGACCCAGCACTCGTTGGGCATCCTGCACCTCCCAGTACCGCATGAGCTCGGCCCTCGGGGTACGTTATTCAAACCCAGCAGAGTCCAGTGGCTTAAACTTCTCCAGGTTGGCTTCTCCTTCAGGTTTCTTTCACAGCAGTGTCTTCTGGCTATCCAGCTTTGGGAGCCATAACTCTTTTTTTGTTATCTACCCAAGTCTGTGTATTTTTCCCCCATTAATTCACCCAGTACCTTTGTGCTGAAACAATCTAGATATGATTTAATAAGCTTTAGAAAGATAGTACTGGTTCATATGCAGGAAATCAGATTTACATAATTTTCCACTTGCTTTTATAGCCACCGTAGTTCAAATTATCTTTACGTTGGGGAAGCTCTTTAATACGATAAAATGAAATACCACCTCTGCCATGCTGCAGCTTGCTAGCCTGCTTTGTGTAATAAATTAAATGTTGATTTGTCATACTGACTTATCACCGAAAGTTCCTTTTTAATGAGAATTGAAGAGAGTGCCCTGTCCTGCAGTTAGTCATGGTTATAAGTCACTAAACTAAGCTTCAAAATCAAGCGTCATCTTGTAATCTTTTTTTTGATTGCCTGAACCTTTATACATGAGGGGGAAATGAAGGATTTTTGGTTTTATCACATACTCTGTGCCAAATAAAGTGACACGTGTTAAAAATGGAGCCGGTAGCACATAGCACAGCTTTCTGTACGGAAAGAAAAGGGGTGTTGCTGTTTTAGTGTTTGGACTGAGAGTGCAACCTGCAAAAGCAAACGGGATTTGGTGAGAACCCCAGGCTGAGTTTCTGTTGCTGGGTGAGTGCTGTAGTCTCTCCTGCTCCTCCAGACAGCACGTGCTTTAGTGAAACCCCTTCTCTTGATTTGTTATCGTTCATCTCGGGCGGGCTTTCTGTGAAAGCCAGGTAGCAGGTACTGACCGAGCGAGCGAGGACGCCCTCGCCATCAGGGATGCTTTACTGCTCCTCCTCTTCTTGGGTGCTTGATGTGTCCAGCTCTGGAGTGCTCAGCGGAGACAGGGACCTGGTGGAGCGGGGCCAGAGCAGCCCCAGCAATGCTGGGAGGGCTGGAACCCCTCTGCTGGGAGCCAGGCTGGGAGAGCTGGGGGGGTTCAGCCTGCAGAGGAGAAGGCTCCCCAAGGGGAGACCTTCTGGGGGCCTGTCAGAAAGATGGGGACAGACTTTTGAGCAGGGCCTGTTGGGACAGGACAAGGGGGGATGGTTTGAACTGAAAGAGGGAGATTTAGACTGGAGAGAAGGGAGAAAGTTTTGACGCTGAGGGTGGGGAGAGGCTGTGCCAGGCTGCCCAGAGAGGTGGTGGCTGCCCCATCCCTGGCAGCTCGAGGAAGGCGTTGTGGTTAAGAGAGGAAACCCGGTTTCTGCAGAGGGACTGCAGATAACCACCAGTGGGTTTGGTCAAGCAGAACTGCCGAACTTGGGCTTCTCAAGGTGGGCAGAACAGGAGTTGTTTTCCAACGCAGCTGAATATATTCACCCCTCCTTGACTCCAGCGGAGCTCTTAATGCTCCCGAACTTAAAAGCAGATAAATTATGCAGCTGTTTAAGCAGGAAGCACTCCCATTTTTAAATGCTTGCCTTAATAATGATTTGTCCGCTCTGAATCTCGCTGAGCAGTGTAGCAGGAGGGCTTGGCTGCTGCTGCAGCATCTTCCCCAGCTTTCAGAAGGATCCCTTTGCTGCCCTAGAGTTATCCTAGAAGAATGAATGAAAACTAAGAATCTGAGCGTCTTAGAGGGGAAACATTCACTTAATGCCTTTTTTCTTCTCTTTGCAGCTCCCAGTACAGCCCAGTATGGGATCACCGGTGACGCCGAAGTCCTCTTCTCCTGCTGGTACCTTGTGTTGACACTGTCCTCCCTCACCAGCATATTCTACCTGAAGAACATCATTCTGCACTAAGTGTAAAGACCCATAAAAGGCTTTTAAGGATTCTCTGAAAGTGCTGATGACTGGATCCAATCTGGTAGAGTTTGTTAAAAGCAGCGTGGGATATAATCAGCAGTGCTTACATGGGGATGATCGCCTTCTGTAGAATTGCTCATTATGTAAATACTTTAATTCTACTCCTTTTTTTGATTAGCTGCATTACCTTGTGAAGCAGTACACATTGTCCTTTTTTAAGACGTGAAAGCTCTGAAATTACTTTTAGAGGATATTAATTGTGATTTCATGTTTGTAATCTACAAGTTTTCAAAAGCATTCAGTCATGGTCTGCTGAGTTGCAGACTGTAGTTTACAAAAAAGGAAAAAAAAAAGAAAAATATTGCAGTAAAAACGTGCTTCTTTAAGGCTGCAATACAAATATTCAGTTCCCTTCTTAAATAGCATTCTATCCACATTTACACAGAAACATTTTTTCTTTTTTGATTAAAAAAAAAAAATCAAATAATATTGCCTTCAAAATATTTCTTCAAGATATTACACATATCTAGATTTTTCTTCTAGCATGATATTCAGGTTTCAAGAATGAGCCTTGTATAATAACTGCGTTGTGCAGTCCTGCTTTCTGTTTTATTTTCTTTCTCCTGCAAATTCAGCATGGGTGTGCCTTCATAAAACACGACTTTCCTCTTCCTCGCCAACAAATCTGGAATGTGTTTTGGGAAATGCTAAAGCATCCTTTTGAGCATAGGAAATCTCTAGTGGAAGACAAAGGTGCTGTTGGCCAAAAGGAAACCTCCTCGCCCATCTCAGGGGGTCAGCAAGCTGCCAATCAGTCAAGGACTGCACCGAATCCTTTTCCGCGGTCCATCTGCCACCACGAACCAGTAGGTGATCTCTCCGAGAGATAGTTCTTTCCCATTACGAAACAGAACACAAATTCTTTTGAGGCATCTTTTGAATGTAGGAACGTTTCCCTTCGTCATTTCCAAATCCAAATTCCTGAATGGCTGTAGATGTGAGAAGCTGAATAGTCCCTTTTGTATTACTGGCAAAAACTATGTGCATTGGTATTTTTCTTGCACTTAATTTTGTACTGGTTTGGCTAATTTAGCAATGATAAAGGATGCTTTTAAATACTAGATACCTGAAAATACACAAAGTATCAAGCAGAATTTTATATATATACATATATATATATAAAATACTTATATATATTAAAAGGAGGTTGCTCCACTAACTGTACCGAAGTGCATGTTGCCATCCACGATAGAATCATCTTTACAGACAGCACCCGATCAGCAGTGTCCCAGCACTGCTCCAGTGTCTCCCCCCAGCAGCCACCTCCTCCCGGGCGCCTCCCTCATCCCGCAGCTCCGGCGGGTGACACAGCTCCTACACTACACTCCTCTCTCCCCACGAGAGGCTTTTGCAGCGCACGAGCGAGACCGGATGAGCACCATGCAGGCCGAGCAGCTCCAAATTCCTTCAGATGCTCCAGTTTTTGAGCAGGTAGACTCTTGACGGTCGCTGGGCTCGGCAGACGCTCGCCCGTGTTAGCGCGTAGGCAGAATGTGAGCGAGTCTGGCGTGGTTACCGATCAAGGGTGTGAACAGAAATTCATTGACTCCAGAATACAGCAATAAAACATCCCGGGTCAGTCTGCTGCTCAGTGAGAGGCTGTACCTGTGACACGGGACATGTCCAGTGACGGGCTGTACCTGTGACACGGAACGTGTCCAGTGACGGGCTGTACCTGTGACACGCGACGTGTCCAGTGACGGGCTGTACCTGTGACACGCGACGTGTCCAGTGACAGATCGTTACTATTTCTAGCTTATTATTTACAGCCTGGTGCTGAGCAGTTGCTGTTTTCAGAAATGTGGCATTTTTTAAACCTTGAATAACATGGCAAAACTCATTCTTTCAGGAAACAGTATAAACCCAATTCAGACGACACTCTACACAGTCCTGATATTCTGATCCCTCTTGTATTGCAGCTTTAAAGTGCTCTATTTTAGAATCCATTCGCTAGAAACAGTGGTGCTGCAGAAAGTATCATGTCAGTGCAGTTTTGTGAAGAAGGGTAAGAGGACACGCAGAGCCCAACTCCTACGCCTCGTCTCACCTAAAACTGAGAGATGTTTCTATACTGTGGCTGGATCAAATTCTATAGTGTGATGAGATATTTCATTTTGGTGATGCCTGACAGCTCGACCCTGGTATTTCCAGCGACAGAATAGAATGAACAGCAGCTTTATTAAATACGAAATAAATGAAGTATTGACTGTTTGCATTCGTACCAGGTAGAGCCTCTGGGTAACGTGGGCAAGATGCTCAGTCCCACCTCTGAATTTTCACTTAAATTTTGGGGGGGATGTAATTATTGTCAAAAAAAACCCAAAACCCAAACCAAAAAAGGCAACCCCACCAACAAACCTTTCTGGGTGCTGATGGTGTGTCCGTAGCTGAGCAGGGTGGCTGACACCCGCCAGCCCTGCGGGGGCGGCAGGGGACGCGTTTGCGTGCGTGGGAAGCGAGCTGGGGCTGCTGTCCTCGGCGTCCCCTCGGTGTCGGTCGGGTCGGTCTCCTGAAGGCTGCTGGTGGGACGCTGCCCGCTCAGCCTCCGCTCCTGCCGAGAGACACAGCCGTGCTTAACGTGATGCACCAGTTAATTCCACAGACAGAGCCCATCTAGCCAAACGACCTTAATTGCTGCAGGATTGGAGCTGTAGGCGGTGTTGCTCAAATAAAGAAACTTGGTTCTTGGTGAATCTGTTCCGTGCGGTGAACTGGTACTTGTACAGACTGGGACTTACTGGGGCGTTCCTCCAGACTGCTGCCAACTGAACACAGCCACGCGTTACCAGAGCTGCCCGCCCTCTGATCTGTGGGGTGCATTTGCTGTAGGCTAACGGTCTGCTCTGTGCCTCTTCAGAGGGCTCACCCAAACTGTTCATAGCTGTCAGGCAAATACCATTCTATTTATTCCCACAAATACACAGCTTGGCTGCGAGCAGTAGAACTGGATATTGGCACGAAGGTTGCTGTCCACACTGGAAACCCCAGAGCCTGTAACAGGGTCGGGCCCCTCTCGTGCAGCACCTCAGGCAAGCGGCTGCCCCTGCGTCAGTGCCACGCTGAGCCACGGCTTGCACGGCCGCTGAGCGCCAGGCGGTCCTGATGCCCAGCTATGGGCTGGCTCACGACTCCCTGGACAAAGGCAGCTTCTGCAGGGGCTATCCCTGGGCAGGAAACGTGTCCTTCAGAGCCAGACAGCTTTTTTTAACTTTTCAATGTATCTATTTTTGTTAGGAACGATGCTGTTTTTAAGCTAGAGGGGTGTTAGAACCCAGCACCAGTGCAAGCTGCTTTTTTGCACATTTTCAGAGCTAGAGTTCTAGCCAAGCACCAGTAAACGCCATGCCCACCAGAACCTCCACGTAACTGTGTCATAAAGAATGTGTATGCCAAAATATGTATGTACATGGGTGAACAATATGCCTTAAAGCCTAAATATGCATTTACTGCTAAGACTGGGTCAGGCTTGTGCCCAGGCTGGAGGTAAATAATTCATAGTTCATAGCCTGCCATGGGAGGGTTTGGTTCTTTGAAGCAAACAAAACAAAACCACGAAAAATTTTCTTTTAAATAGATCTTAAATGATTTTCGATTTTTGCATAAACTGCCGTATGTGAGGAAGTTTAGGGGAAGGATAGATTTTTGGCCTGCTGATTTAGCACTTTGGAGCCAGGGCTTTACCTGCAGGTAAAGCTTAGCCCCCATCAGCAGCATAAATCACATTAGTGCAGCCAGAATGTGAGCTGGAGGAGGGGGAGAAGACTCCGCAGTGCTGCTCCAACCTCTCATCTGCCAAATAGTCCTCCACTGCCCTTTATTTTTAATGCTGCCAGATGAAAAAAAAACACCTGTAATGATGATATTTATTATAGCTGGTGTCCAGAGGGCAAAATCTGTTCTCTCCTAATGCACGTCCACCCTTCCCTTTATTATCTCGGCCCAAAGCAGCGCACACCGCGCACGTTCCACCAGCCACTTCTGGTACCATCAGCGGCCCCTCTCACCCACACCATTACAGCCCTCAGCACCACAGCTCCCATTATCCCCCACGGCCACGACTTTACCGTGGGCAGCCAGCGAGAATAAGCTGTGAAGATGCCAGTGGCCAGCAGCAGGCTCATTTTCTGGTGGGTGTCTGATGGTGAGATGACAGGGACATCTCTTCCCTCCCCAGCACCCCCTTTTTTTTTTTTTTTAATATTCAAACTGACTTTCCTCTCCTCTGGGGCAGTTGGTTTATGCTGGGAGGTGCAGCCATCGTGCTTCACGTTCTCGTGTGTCACTGAGGTAGCGGGAGAGGCGAAGGCTCCTGGGGAGCTGGCTGGGGCTGGTCCCACCTCCTGCTAATGAGACAGCTTCCTGCAGGAGCTGGGGCTCGGCAGGCGCTGCGGGAGGTACCCACGGTTCATTAGGCTATGAAAGCTTTAAAATGTTAAAGGAAACTGGTTTTCCTTTCTCATTAAAGTGAATTGCTAAAAGCACTGGGGTTGTTCCACCAACGGAACTTCTCATTCGCTGTTTTCTTCATTAACCTTGACCTTTTCACATTTATGATAACGAAAAATGAAACGATGACTTTGGAGTAAGCTGCTGCAAATTCACCCCTCCCCGAGCCGTTAGAAACAGACAGCCTGGGATTTTGGGCCAGGGGAGCAATGCATCTGTTTTCTGTGTAAAGAGGAGTGGATGTTTGTTTGCTGAAAACTGAGCAGCGCAAGGCCCTGTGAATCATTCCTAATTTACTTTTATCACGCTGAGTGCACGTGCCCTTCCTACCTGTGTGTTTGTTAGGAGCAGAAAGACAAACAGAGCACTGGGACAGGACACGGCCCCGGGAGCTGCTCCTGGAGCCTCGGGCTCTGAGCTGCTTTGCCGGGGCCAGGCGAGGGGCTCCTGGGCTGCCCCCGGTGAGCTGGAGGAGCGAGCGAGGCAGCCGAGTGGAGCTGGAGGTGATGCGGGGCTGAATTAAACCACGGGCTTAGTGCAGGCTTTGGGAGTGCAGTTCTGGGGTATTTTCATTGGCCTTTTGAAAGGGCTGCAGTTGCAGCCTCATGCTTTAGCCATCAGGGAGCAACAAGCCAGTGCAGGAAAGTGGGAATTCCACCCATCCTTCCATCCATCCATCCATCCATCCTTCTCCAGGTAGTCCTGGAAAAGCAAACAAGCAGTGTCCTGCTCTGCTCCTTGTGCCTTTTCTAGTCTCATCAGGGTTTTGTTCTCAATTTAGTTGCGAGGCTGCCAAACGATGCTCTTAGAGCCATGCTAAGAGGGGGAAGCTGCTTGGACTCAGTTTCAGGCTCTGCTATCGTCAGAGAGCTGCTTTCCCCAGGCATCAGCACACACTTGACACTGTCTCCCCTGCCTGGGGAAGCGGCTGCAGTGCAATGGGGGCTGGCACAGTGCTGGCCCTGTCTCTCGGTCCCGATCTCTTGGTCCCCTTCTCTTGGTATCCTTCTCCTGGTTCCCTTCTCTTGGTCTCCTTCTCTTGGTGTCTGTCTCTTGGTCCCCTTCTCTCCCCAGCCATGGAGAAGGGGCAGGCAGGGGAGTGGGAGGAGGGAGCTGCATCTCTCCAACTGAGCCCCTAACCCGTAAGACAGACCATAGGAAAAAGCACTGTAGAAAGAGTTGGCTAAACCATCAAAGTTGGGGTGTCACACCGTGGGTAGGGAGGGCTGAGCTCCCATCTTCTTCTCTAGCAGGGCTCTGATTTCAACTTAAACGAAGCCAAAAGCTCTGTGATGTTTTTCCAACTCAGAAAACCCTTCATCCCCGAGGTGGAAGTGTTCGTGCTGCTGTCCTCGCACGTGGGGCACAGCAGTAGAGTCCCTCCGTGCAGCCCTGGCTTTCTGTGGGCACATCAGAACTGTCTGAATGTCAGTTCGACTCCCCCACCGCCGAGACACGTAGCCGAAAAGATACCTGAGTCTTTACAGTGTGTTCATTTTTGTCATGGGAGTTTGGATAAGTGTCTGGATCTCTGTTTCAGTGCCGTAAGCACCTTTTCTGCAAAAGGCCACCGTGTAAGAGAGTACATTTTAAATATTAATTTCCCAAAGTTAATCACCCTTAGTCACTTGGCTCCCCGGCACAGTGGCTCCCATGTCGGATGTACCACCAGCTTCTCGGGAAGCGAGACGGCGGCAGCGCCAGTCAAGAGGCACTGATGAGAGCTTCTGGCGTGGTATTTCTCTCCAGAAGATTTCAGATAAGACACTTAGTTCTTCTGAAAGAAATGCAGCTAAGGGTTTTGACCTTATATTTGAATACAGAATTAGCACTCTGGTAAAGGTTAATGAACAGAAGAAGGGAGTAGAGAATTTTTGACCGAAGTACTTCTGAAATGGGTTTAAAGACAAGCAGGTCTCCAGGCAGGTCTGCTGCTGCAGAAAGCTCTGATCCCCCCAGCCCCAGCGCTGCAGTCACTGGGAAAACCTGCTCAGAAAGGGGGAGGAGGAGGAGGGTCCAATGGTGCTTAGCGTGCAAGCCCACGCCAGTGATGAGGCATTAGGCTCAACTGGCTCTGGGGGCAGGAGATTGAAACTGGTTCCTCCCGTGGCAGGGCTTGTTTTGACTTTCTTGACATAGGATGGAAAGGGACAGGGTTTTACTGCAGGTCTGGCATGCTGCTGGCTTGGCTTGGTCCTCAGCTGCAGAACCCTTGGTCCTCAGCTGAGACCCCTTGACTTGGTCCTTGGCTGAGACCCCTTGGCTTGGTCCTTGGCTGAGACCCCAAAGGAGAACACAGGAGCTTCCTCTGAGTGTTTAACATCTGATCATTCTTCTGACAAATGAGGATCTTGAAATCCAGGTTTTTTCATTGCTTCCTCATTGTGTTGATGCTCATGAAAAGTAATTATTTGACCCTGTGGTGAACTGTGCAAGGGTCACTGATAGGCTTGTCATCTAAAACCAGCCCCTTTAGCATGAGTCTCCTTCATGAGCACTGGCAACCAGGCACTTGGGCAAAAACCAAACCAGCATCCCCCTGGACCCAGCTCTTTCTCAGTTTCTAGTTCCTCTCCCACCCAACAGTCATTGCATCCCCGCTGTAAATGGCACCGAAGAACGGTCAGCACCGGGCTGGGGTTTAAAATCCACTGGGAGGACTGGGCCTGTTGTAATTTAATCACCACTTAAAATCGCTGTGTTCCTGACTTCGGTCACTAAAGGCATTGTACCAATATTTAACATTCCTGCTGCTGGCAAAAGCTGGGAGCTGTGAAAAGGGCTCTAGGAGTGCAATGAATTAAAAACCTTTTGGGAAGAACCCCCTCCCCCCTTCCATGGGCTGAGGCAGAAAGGGCAGGACACCCGCGTCCCACTGCTCCGGGGTGCGACCACGAGCCAGCACCCGGCCAGCTGCCAACGCAGCCTGGTGCCTTCGGAATCAAACAATATAGGGGGGAAACCCCAGCCCACAGAGTCCTTTGTATTTGTTAAATGCAGAGAGGCTGCACCTGAACACGAGAGCCAAGGCTCCTGCAGGTAGGGAGCCAGATCGGTGTGTAATTATCCTTCTATTATTTAAAAAATATTGTTATTAAAATAATTCCCAGCTCATATTCAAGCACAGCTCTTACACTCGGTGAAGAAGGCTTGTAATGAATATGTATATTTTATATATATATATACTTTTAGAATGGAAGGGCCCTCTGGAGCTGCTCTGGTGTCCCCCCCTGCTCCATCCAGCAGGGGCACCCAGAGCAGGGGCCCAGCAGCGCAGGGTCCAGCCGGGGTGGGAATCTCTCCAGACTCCACAGCCTCTCTGGGCAGCCTGGCACAGCAGAGAAGGTCAGATGGTGTCCCCAGGCTGCTGTGCTGAAGGCCAGTGGCTGCCCCTTCTGCCAGAGGGGCTCTGCAGCCGCACCGTGCCCCCGCGAGCCCATCTTGCCTCGTCTCGCAGCGGAGGGGGGGGCTGCCCTCCAGAACACAGCACCCAACTCCGAGTCAATAATCTATGCAAATGTACTTAGCAAAGCACTCCTGCAGATGTTCTTAATTAAACCAACCTAACCCAAGCCCACATCAAGTAATAACCCCCAAAGATGCCTCGCTGCTCTCATCTGTTCCGAAGCCCTGCTGCAGAATACCACAGGAATATTCTTTTTATAAGAGTAAACCATTTGCTAAATAAGCCACCTGTTAAGTAAACACTCCCACTCTCCAAATATCATTATTTTGTTTTCCAGACTATGCACAATCTGGATTTATTTTTGATGAAAAAAAGATAATCACTGAAGAAGGAGAAAAAAAAAAAAGAACCCCAACCCAGTATTTTGGCTATTTGAAACTATCCATCTTGTGTGCACATCTGCTCCTTTGCAAGCCGGCACAGCTCTAGCATTAAAAGAGAATCCTAGTTACTTATTCAGCCGGGAGCTAATGAATTTCAGACCTCGGCAGTCTTCACTCTTTCTCACCTTCTTCAAGCCTTGAGCTGTTCCTTATTCACCTGACTGCACTTTCTGTGAGGTGCAATCTCACAGGGACAGCCCGGGACTGGCTTAGCAAAGCTGACCCAAGAGGAAGGACGGAGGTGACCTCACGTCTCACTATAGCATCACTTTTCCCATACTTTAACAGTCAAGTTCACCATTCTCCCTCCTCAAGCCTGTCTGTCCAGGAGCACCCTGGAGCACCCTGCTGCACACACCTAACGCGCTCAGGTTAGTCCTTAGGACCCCCTTTTCCCTCCCACTACAGCCCCTTGAAACCACAGGATTCATCTACAGGGTGGACATCACCTTACAACCCCCCCACACACACACAGAGTAGAATAGAATAGAAAATAGGAGTAGAATAGAACAATTTCAGTTGGAATGGACCTTCAACAATCAGCTAGTCCGTCTGCAGGAAGATGTTAAACAGCCAACAGCCAATGCTGACATTTAACATCATAACCAGCCTCTTTTCTCCACTGCAATGTCCAAGTTGGATCAGATCTCTGAGCCCTCTCACCCTCCCTGCAGGCCCCAGCTAGAGCTCTCTGAGAGCCAGCAAGAAGCTGAGGCCATGACGGGGCAGCTCCTGGCCCCATGTTTTGTCCCTCTCCTGGCAGGGCTCTGACTGCATCTCCACAGACCCCGTGCGACCAGAGCACTGAAACCACAGAGAGTCACAGAATGGTTTGGGTTGGCAGAGCCCGTTCAGCTCCTGGAGCCCAACCGTTCCCCCAGCAGTGCCAGGGCACCACTGCCCCCTGTCCCTCAGCACCACAGCTCCACGGCTTGGAAACCCCTCCAGGGATCACGGGGACTCCCCCCCTGCCCTGGGCAGCCTGGGACAGCCCTGGACAGCCCTGCAGGGGAAGGAATTGTTCCTCAGCTCTGACCTAAAGCTCCCCTGGGGAGCATCCCCAAAACCACACGAGAAACTCACACCAAACACTTCTCCAGCCTTCATCACAGGGCACAAAGAACACTGAAAATCTGTTCCCACTGCTGCACATTCATGTGCCTGCAGGTATTTACCTGGGATTTAAAGTCATACCTTGTTGTCACAAACAATTAGGCAGCACAGAGAGGCTGGGAGATCAGTGGTGCCAACCCGACCCGTGCCAGGTTGCCCTTGCACACGGAGCCCAGTTGCCTCGCAGCGACGCTGTGACTAACGGGCTGTGCTGCCAGAGCTGTGGAAAGCGAGCGGGGTGGCAGGAGAAGCTGCGTAGATGAGCATGGAAGTGCGTGAAATGCGGCCACAAAGATGCGCCGGCATCATCGGTTCGCTTCAAACTGAGGCACGGAACCGGACAAAAGAGCCAGCCCCACTGGAGCCCGTTCTCTGTCTCTGGGAGCCTGTGGCACGGTCGCTCTGCGTGCCGCTGTTTCACGCTGGCTTTCGCGCTCTGGGACGCCCAACGCCTGCCAGCCCGGCCCCGTCACCCTGGGCTGATCTTTTTCCCAGTCTTTCTGAATACGGCAGCAGCGAAATCCTCCCCTCCAGCCTCATTCTCTGTCCTTAAAAGGAACCTTCCCCCCCCAAGACAAACTGGGTTTCCAGCCTGCTGCCAGCTTGCCTCCCAACCCCAGCAGCTTATGGGTTTTTTTGTCCAAGTGCTTTTATGCATCTTGACTCTTATGTAGATTCTTGGAGACTTTCGCAAAGCCTGTGGTACCCGTTTCACTTTAAATGCAGCTCACAAATTAATAGTGTCTGTTAATTAAGCAGCTAATCCCCCTCTCAAAAAAAAAAAAAATCCCAAAATAAATTGTCGTGCTCCTCGTCTGATGGTACTCTGCTGTGAAACACGTTGGAGAGACTGTCATCATTGAGAGGCTTTAACTAGAGCTGGGGTGTGAACGGAGTAGGTGCTATAATCCTAGAGTCACAAACTGGTTTGGGTGGGAAGGGACCTTAAAACTCATCTGGTTCCCACCCCCCTGCCATGGGCAGGGACAGCTCCCGCTAGAGGAGCCCAGCATAGTCACATCATACAATATTTCCATGGATGAAGGGCTGTTTTCACAGTAACCTTGAACTGAGAGATGAATTAGCTTTGGGGATGAGCAGAACAAACAGCACCTTATTTCCTCGCATAGGGGAGGGCACGGACACAGCTCTCAGCCCCGGCAGCTCCCCAGGACCCACCACCCCTCACTAACTAGCCGGTGCTGCTCAGGAGTGACCTCTTTGGCATTGGATCAGTAGACAACCATGCAAGGTTAACGTGTTCCTTCTTCACCCGAGCCACCCAGCTCACTGCCCCAGGCTTTTGTGTTCTGTGGAGCCCCAGAGAAAGCCCAGTGAGTGGTTCCTCAGCATCACATCTAACAGAGAGGTCATGCTGAGCCTGGGACACGGCATGGTCCTGGCACAGCACGATGGATGAGCTTGATGCAGACAACCCAACACAGTCTGGAGAGACTCTGCTCCTTGTTAATCATCAGAGAGGAACAGAAAAGATATTGCATACCTGAGTCCATGTTGTTTTAACAACACTAGTGCAAAAAGAGCAGTTTTATTTGGAAATATTGCAATGCCCAAACATCAACAGGAAAAGAAGCGAGAGTTGTGTCCTTTTAAAATAGACCCTTTCCTCACCTCTTTTCCATAAAGAAATCCAGGACCCCTTTCACTCCAAGAACAGATTTTAAATTTCTATGCACATGCCAGGGTAGCATTAAATATTAAAGCCAGATATTAAAATTTCAGAGAACCTAAATTAAACCTGAGGTATTCAAAAATAAGTGTCCCTGAATATTTAATACTGAAGATTTCATAATTAACTTCAGAAATCTCTCACATCCAGAAAATGAGGAGATGCCTAAAAAGATGTGGCCATCTCCGTGACCTTCCAGAGGGCTGCAGCAGACGCTCTCGAGCCACAGAAAGATGCAGGTTTTCTTTGGCCCCGTTCTCCATATTCACCCCTCAGGGAGGGAGGACCCGACCCAACAGACAGGGTAGCAGGGGGGGCTCCATCCCAGGATGGTGGCATCCCTCTCCCATCACCCTCCACCACCACCTCCAGCCGGGGATGAGCAGCAACATGAGCTGGGTGGCTGCCTTGCGGGGGCCAGAGCGCCCTTATCTGCCTCCTCTCCACTGGCAACTGAGGCCCTCTTGGGTAAAACTGATTGTTTCTTTCCATAGTTGTTCTGGAGGCTCCGTGACATCTTTGTGGCTTCCTGTAGAAGCCTCACCAGCCCTTCATCTTCTCCGAGCGGTGACACCACCGCAGCATCACGGCCCCTTGTGCAATACACAGACTTGTGTGAAGGACCAAAAGGGCCGTGGCTGACTAGAGCAGGTCACCAGCCTGAGACCTGAGACATGGGATGACCATGAGTTCACGATCCTTTTAACTTTGAAAGCCCTGTGAAAGACGCATGGATTTACCGGGGAGGCCAAGCAAACCAAACCAACACTAAATGCGTTATTTGCCTCTGTAAGCAGGTTTTCCTCCATTATTCATAAGGACAGGCTGGCTTTGGGGGCACAGTTACAGGTGGCTCTCCCATTACTGTCCTCTAAAGATCTTCCAGCTGGACTGCTCTGCTTGCTGTTTCCCACCATCATAAAATTGTTTATAACCTGCCTGTCCACTAATATTTATACCATCTGCTCTGGTATGCTCGTAAAGATTTGGGAGAGGTCCATATGAGCACAGGATCTGGCTCAATAGCCCAGTGTAATCAGGGGGAAAAAAAACCCAACCAACCCAGCAGATAATATAACAGTTCAAACGGTGACGTCTGAGCTTGGAAAACAATTCTGTACTAAAATGGTCAGAGATGATGCAAAAAAATAGCAGTTAGGAGAGAAAAGAGGTTCTCTTGATTCTGCCCTAAGATCAGAGCAGCAGCCACCTGCCTGTCCCCCCAGCATCCCCTCTCCTCTGACCAGCCCTCGCCCTCTCCCCTGCCCAGAGGGGCTCTCCACACCCTCTCCCTTGCTCAGCACACGGGGCTGTGGAGAGACCTGGCCATGGGAAGCCCCGTCCCCGGGGTCAGTCACGAGCAGGAACACCCCAAGGCAGCAGGGATGGTGCCATGCAGGGCCTGCCAGCGCTGCCCCTGGTGCCCTCCACCCGCGGAAGGGCAGGTCCCACACCCCTCAGCTCCAGGGACCCCTGCTGCATGTTCTCATCCCAGCAGGTTGGCTGCGGGACAATCGGAGTGCACAGAGTGGATTGGTGGTGGGGATGGGGACGGTCACTGTGATGATGGTGACTGTGATGGTGACGTGGTGGGGATGTGGACAGAGCCAGTGGGATGGGGACGGGCTCGGTCCCCTCTGCTGACCAAGAGCCCTCCTCCTTGGGCAGCTGGCTGTGTCTCCCAGAGGGCTTTCAGAAGAGCTCATCAATTAAGCCACTCAGCCGAGCTCCACGCCCAGGGCAGGGGTTAGGGCACTCTGTCCTCCCCTCGCCCCGCTTCTCCAGGCCCCAGCTATCGCGTGCTTCATAGACACCCGTAGCACTGTATGAGCATTAGGGTTTGTTATTCCAGAGACTCCATCCCATGTGTGCTTTCTAAAGGGACAGTGCCTTTGGGGCGACAGCGTGCCAGTTTGCGGCGAGCGGATCGCCGGCGTGGCAGAGCGGAGCTGGTGCGCGGGCAGGAGCCTCTGCCTCCCGTCACAGGCAGCCGGGGGACGGTCTGGTGGGCTCGGGCTGCCACTCAGCCTGAGCTGCTGGTTTCTGCTGCCTCGGTCATGGCACGCGAGGAGCGAGCTGCCTCTGCTGGCCTCCACCTGCAGATAAGGGGGATCCCACCATTGCACCCGTGGAAATCAAATAGCGATCAGGGTAAATGGAAGATAAAAAGCTGGCTGCTGCCTTCGGTCACCATGAAGAGGCTCCCAAAGTAGAATATTGTTCTGCAGGAACGGGTGGAAGTAACCAGCCGATTGAAGGCTGTGATTTAGTGCTCACGTTGGGCTAAGCAAACTCATTTCACGCATACACACAAAATGAACAGGCAAAGAAGTTCAGCAGCTTCGACACAACCGGTGACCAGCCTGCAGACGTGAGCAAGTATGATGCGACTCGAAGCCGCCCCTGAGGGAAATCGCGGTTGGAGCTGGAGCTCAGGGGATGCCTGGGAGCATCCCGAGAGCTGAGAACCTCTGCCCACCTTTGTGCCACCTCTAACAGTGCCTTCAGGACACGGCTGCAATCCCAGTTACACTCCTGGACTTTAATACAGATTTTGCTCTCACAAAGGGCCTGTGGCTGCCATGGCAAAGGGTTAGCCAAGCCAAGAGCAGCAGGTGGAGCACTCACTTTTTTTTTTTTATCTAAAAAGCAAGAATGGCAGCAAGACCCTCAGGGGATTTAACCCTCTCTTTACTCCAGTGGAAAAAACAACTCTAGGCTTTTTTTGTGAAGTCTCTTGTGTCCTGCCCTTCACTCCCAACCCTTCTATCAGGGTCAGCAGAAGAGGACAGTGGAAAAGACGAACCAGCTCAAGCTGGGAGTTTTCAGAAGCAGAGCAGATCCCCCACGAACCGGCAGCCCCTTATGTGTCCTCCCACAAGCTGCCAGATCACAGCCAGCGTGGGACTCGACACCTTCCCCAAGCTCCACAGCTTGGTCAGGCAGGAGGTGTTGGCACTAAGGCCCCAACAGCAGCTGCCAGACCACCTTTGCCCACAACACTATTCTTTGTGGCTTTTCTTTGGTGGTGGTGGTGAGACTCAGAGTCAGCTCAGGATGTGTGGCAAAACCAAGACGATCAGCATTAGTAGTGAGACCTGCACAGACCAGCTGAGACTCAGACAGGAGAACACATGATGCTTTTTTTCCCCAGCATCTCCTAAAAGACGGGAGAGGCAGATTTCAAGAGCAGCCCTGTAAGGAGCTGGCAAGCCCAGAGATGAAAGTCCCCCGGCACATCCCACTGCAAAACAAGGCACAGACAAGGGTTACACGCACAGGCCAGGCTGTAGGTTTGCATCACCCGGCCAGTAACTTAGAGAGAAACCGATGCAGAGCACCAGAGAAGATCAAAGCCAACCAGGGACCCAGCAGCCTGGCGGTGAACCTTTCCCAGTTTGTCACCAGTACCATCAGAATCACAGAATGGCAGGGACTGGAAGCAACCTCTGGAGATCACCTAGAAGCCGTGGCTCCGTTCTGATGACACAAAGGATACGAAGATTAACAAAACAGTGCAGCGCTGCGGTGGTGCCCGGCGTTGCCCACGGGGCGCGTGCCACGCTGGTTACGCACCGCGGGCAGTTGGTCGGTCCCGCACAGCGATAAATCCAGTGTCTGATAAAGGCAGGGGCACCAAAAGGACGTGAACTTTGGCCCTTCTGAGTCAGCCAAGAAAACTACAGGGGCTGGAAAACTCATCACATGCTCCCCTCTCCATCTCCCTTCCCTCCCCAAAGCCCCGGTTAGCGAAAAACCTTGAAGGCATCAGGTTTACACCACGCTGCTCGAGTTAGAGCTGACTGAATATAATCCTTAATTTCCCTAAGATAGTTTCAAAACAATGGGTCCGTCATTTGCGAGCCAAGCCCTTTGTTTATGCCCTTTTCTCCTTCCTCCTCAGATGGTGGGCAACTCTGGTTTTATTTTGCGCAGAGTTCTTTTGCTAATATTCATCCATAATCATCAACAAAATAATATATGTAGGCGACTATAATGACAGTAAATGCTGTGTAGGAGGCATAATATATGCTTCATTGTCAATGCTTGCATGCTGAATTAAATACCCTATTCTGGTCAAATGCTAATACATTCCATGAGCTCTTTTCCATCAACAGATTTTTTTAAATGCAGTAGAATAAAAAGGCGATATGAATAATAGATTGAAATAATCCAACAGGCACGAGTTTAAGAACCACTGTTTTTCTGTAGCTTGATATTGGCACTGAAAAAAAAATATTCCAGACACTTTCACCACTGTCCCAAACCTGGTAGGGCTGTCAGGGGTGTAAGGGAGCCTCAGACCTCCTTTCTGAACAATCTGTTCTCTTGTAAATGGACTTTGCTGGTGGAGCCAGAGTCATGTCAGACATCACTCTGGCTTCTGATGAAACACGGAACAGAGAGGACTCTGCTTTCTACAGCGCCTCAGCATGTACAGCAGCTCAGAGCTCAGCAGCGCTTGTGTCTCAGAACCGATGGCAGCCTCGGTGCCCAGCCATACCGGCTGTGCTTGGAGCTCTGCAGGTGTTCAGTGTCACAGCATGGCACAAAAAAGTGTCTGCAGGGACGTGGCTCATGCAGCAGCAGTGGAGATGTGGGATTTGAACCTTATTGGCTCCAGCAGCAGCAGCGAGGGGTCATGGAAGGAAAGGCTGCTAGCTTCAGTGGCCACAGAGCATCCATCCAGTGCCTTCTGGCTGCAGCCCGGAGCCATGCCCAAGCAACGCAGCGGCGTTGTGGTGGTCTCCACAAGTTACAGGCAGCAGCCAAGCACTTTGAAAGCACTTGCCCCTGTGAAGGACAACCCTTGTGTCAGAACCTGGGGGACAGGGGAGCAGGTTGTGCTTCCTCAGCCCCCCCAGAGCACACGCACGGGGGACTGGGCTGCCCCGATCCATGGTTTTAATAAGCACTGGCTTGCCTTTGGTACCCTTTAACTATTGATTGTTCCTCTTCCCTGAGAGGCTTTCCACTTTGCTCTCCTGCCTTACACGGCAGCAGTGGGGAAGCCTCAGGATACAACAAAATCCTGAGCAAAGTTGCCCCAGATAGTGGTTCATCTTGCTTCTATTTTAATTACTCTGCTAATCCAGGGCGGATTTTACAGAGCAGTGGGAGCAGAACCCCGAGCAGCGCCTTGGTTCAGCGCTGTCTGCTCCCTGTTCCACAAAGACCCTTCCGTGGTGATCCAGAGCGAAAGGCTTTGCTCGGTATCACACGATGACACAATTTAAAAGAATAAATAAGTCCTGCAACACAAAGCTCGGTATTAAAAAGCCAGTAATACCTGAACGGTGCGACACATATTAGAGCTAAAAATAGATGAGAAGAACAGGCAAGTAAGGAAAACGTGGGGTTTAAGGTGATTTATGAGGAGCTCCAAAGCAGTCCTGGCTTTGTGCTGAGCTGTGAACAGTGAAATTGGAATAAATAAAATAATCTCATTGCATTCATAACTTGCTCTAAACCCACACGTAGGTATCCTATGCTCACTGGTTGCCAAGGGACAACCCTGAGGACAGATTTTGTTTAAAATCTTTATCTACCTAGAAAAAGAAATGGGTGATGGTACAGAGCCTGACCCTACGGACACAAAGGGAGAGGAGGGGAGATGTTCCCAGCACCCTGCTCCGAGAGCAGCTCCACCTCGCCAGGGCAGATGCTGCCCGAGGGCGAAATTATAAATCAGGACTTGCTACCATGTTAAATAGATGATATTTGCACAACTGAGGGAATAAGTCCCCATTTTTCATCCTTCTCTTCTCAAGCAGCTCCTTGCCTGCCACACCACAGAGAGCCTATCAGCAACCAGCGGCTGCCGGGGAACTGCTCCGTGTGGTAGAAGGATGTGGCTCATTGGCTTGAAATAAGATACAATAAATGAAATTACATGAAGTGAAATAATGAAATTAAATTAAATTCTATGAAATTAAATAATGAAATGAATAAAAAAAAACCCTAATAAAATAGTATAAAGTAAAATAAAAGAAACCAAAGTAAAGTAAAATAAAACAAAACAAATTAAAATAAAACGAATAAAGCCCACATCTCTGCCCAAGATCAGCTTTAACGTGCTGTGGATCTCCGCAGGTTGCGTGGCTCGTGCCCAAGTAACGTGACCGGTGCTCGCTGTTGGTTCTGAGCTCAGGCGGAACTTGCCGAGCACGCCGTGCGTAACGCCAGGCTTTCTAACGCCTCTCGGTCAGAAAAATGACCCAAATACTGATCTGCTAGGCCCAAGATTACTGGTTTCCTGGTGGAATTTGGAGTGGCAAAGCACCTCTGGTGTAGGTCCACCTCTGGGCTGCGGAGCCGGGTCCATCGCAGCCCAGCAGCTCGGTTGGGCACGGGACGCAGGAGACCAGGGAGTGCGGGGGTGGCCCTGCATTCCGCTTTCCTCGCAGCCCAGCGTCCGTGCTTCCTGGGCGACCTCTGGGGGGTTTGGCCATTACCCCCAGTGCCTTTTGTCAGGCACCTCACCCGGGCCTTTAGAGCTCAGTTACAAGCATCTATCTTCTAGCCGACGGGATGCCTGCTACGTTCATATATGCTGAGAATAAATGCATAAAATATGACAAAGACTTTTACTGGTAATGTACTTCTAGGGAAGAGTATAAAACATCCATTAGAAATCCCGTTAACATCATTACGACAGGAGGGGAAACAGCTTTCCTAGGGATTTGAGTTCTTTATTCTTGTCTTCTTAATGGATACTACTCTTTCATACCATGAGTATTTTGTATCGCACCCAGGGAGCAGAGTGTTGTAGTATCTGCGGAACTTATTTGCATAAGGGGTTAAGGTAGGAAGCCCACACTGAAAACCTAATCTCTGCTAAAAGCTTAAAAAACAGCTTGAGAGATAAAACCCCATCTTAGCTTTCAGGCACCGGCTCTCGATTACGCGGCTGGAAAAGCAAGATCAAAGCAAGTTCCTCAGCAAAGTCGCTGCGTTGATAACGCCTCTCTTTCAAACAATGAGTACATCCGAGAGCAGGACGGACGCGGGTTACAAAGCTAAAGCCCGTTTTACACCACGTGCACGAGTCACATCCCTGGAGCACGCTCCTGCGCGGTCCATCTGCGGCCGACCCTTTGCTCGTCACGGCAAGCGCCGATTTCTAAGCTAACGAGCAGGTATCACCCGGATGCTGACTTCAGTCTCCAGCCCGAGTCACACAGCGACAGGGGCTGGAAGGGGCCTCTGGAGATGATCTGGTCCGAGGCAGGTTCACTTAGAGAAGGTCACTCAGGGATGCGCCCGGGTGGGTCCCAGGTCATCCAGGCGCACGTGTCGGGCCCTTGTTCGGGTGGGTTTGGCATGTTTGGCCTTTCCTTGGTGGCACGAGTTTGCCATTCATGGTAAGAGCTGGACCACCGAGGGGAAGCCCTCGGGTGTAAACCTCGCGCGGCAGAATTAGGGCTGCTGACAGAAATACGGTGGAAGCGGCGTTAGGAGCGTGGGTCAGCCCGGCCTTATTCACTGGCTCGGGACAGGAAGCGCCCGTGTCAACCGCCCGCGGGTCAGATAAGTGTTTGTCCAGCCCTTCACCCCCCCAGCTCTAACCAGTGCCAGAGAATTATCACTGGGTTGCAACGTGATGGCAAATGAGAGGAGAGAGAGGGGTGTGGGGTCTCCCCTGGTGCACAAACAGAATCTCCACGTCGCCCCTTCAGGGATGGCCAGCCCCAGGATCCCCGCTTTCACTCGTCCCTTGCAGGCAGATGAAGGAGTTTTCCTGGTCTCGTATTTGACACCGTGGTGACAGTCCCTGGCACCCAGAGGCTGTAGCTTTCCTATTAATGCAGCGTAGCCCCTGAGGTTCCCAGGGGGAAGAGTCTGAGTTAATATGAACTGAAACAGTGTTTATTAAAGTGAGCCATAAAAAAAGAGAATAAAACACCCAAATAATTCAGTGTGGGAAGAGCCAGAGTCTGACCCCTTTGTTTTTCCATGGGACCCCAGCACATCAGGCTGCCTGGGAAGAACTGAGAGGGAGGCTCCACTTGACAGAGCAGCGATAATGAACACAGATGTTCTTTTCATTCATTTTAATATCTTAAATGTAAAAAAACCTTTTTACAACAGACCAGTGTCCTTTTCATTGCAGAATGAATTCCCAAGGTGAGCCCTCGGTGCTTTTTAGCAAGTATAAAAAAATATTCTTGCCACAGGAATATTTTAAATGGAACTGGCCAGGTTTGACACGTGGGATGCAAGAACTAAAGACCCTCAATAACAAAATGCCCTTACTAAAATAAATACAAGATCTCAAAGGTTTAAGGAAAGTACAAACATGCAAAAAGCATCCTGTGCATAGCCCCTGGTCTTTCCACAAGAGGAAATTTTGCCTTTATTATGCCGACGTTGACTTCCCCATGACAAATCTTGTCACCATGGAGCTAGGTGTGTGTTTTTGCGAGCAGACCCTTTTCCCCAGCAGCAGAGCCCAGGTTCTCAGCAGGGTTGTCCTGCAGAGCTCCCACCCGGCATGTGCCGCATCCTGCCCCGGCTTCAGCCCGGCAGCCACGTAACCTCAGCGCTTTCAATGAAGTAAAACACGCCGAGATTAGCAAAACAGAAAGGGAAGGCTGGCCTGGTGGATTTACTTACAGATCTCCCTAATGCACTCAGGGTAAATACAGGGCTTCCCTTCTCATTTCCCTCTGCAGAAAGCCAGGTAGAACCATGACGTTAAAATATGTGAAAGAACAAAAGCCAGGCTGCAAAGGGAGGTGTCTGGCTGGTGGCCGGGGCGCAGCAAAACAGACAGGTTAATACAGAGCAATTCTAAAATGTTTCCAACCCTCGACCTTACCGAATGCAAGGCAGGGCAGCGACCCAAAGCCGGCAAGCACGCGCTGCGCGGTCAGAGCCCTGGACACCAGCGAGGAGAGAGAGCTACAGGTGGGATTACACATCTAAAGGAATTCCCACCCCCGCACCGTAACTGGGGGAGAAATTGTCATTTTTATCTCGTTCCCCAAACCTCAGTTTAATTCTGATTAAGTAAATTGGCCTGATTTCATTGATGACCAGGCTGAACAAAAATCAACCATGATAACCTGCTTCAAATGGATTTCAGGACTGTAAACGCTCAGCTGAGGTATTGGCAAATGTTAGCAAATGATGCTGTATTTTATTCCAGGACAAATAAAGTAGCATATAGAGAAAAAGAAAAGCCAGGTCCCACCTCTCTTTGTGCAGGGGCAGATTTCTCACAAGTCAACTGTTGCCTGAATTACATAGTAAATGTAGGAAAAATGTCGAGTGCAACTTGGCAGCACTTCTGTATAATGTGCAAGTCACATAATTTCAGAGCCAGATTTCACATGACAGTCGATACCCATCACACCTTTGTCTTCCGCTGATGAAATTTCTGCTTTGAGCCCAAGGTACAGCGTCGGTGTCAAAAGAGCAGATATTGTATTTGTTTGTTTTCCAGCTTGCTTAGAGCTGATAACAGCATAAGCCAAACGAATCCAAGGAAACACAATTCATCACAGCACACTGGTCACCTTCGCGCTGCTGCAGAAATACGTTCCCGTGACTGGTGCGAGTCCAGCCGCAGCAAATTCCGCTTAAACATCACCCGCCAGCTGCTCCGGGGGCACTTTCCCAACAGCTCCTGCAAGGGCCGATTGAGCACGCCCAGTCCAAAGGCTGGGGCTGAGGCAGCATCCAGGCCAGAGCATGTCTCAAACCCCTGGCCCAGCCCACCCATATTTCCATCCATCCATCCATCCATCCCTCCATCCCCAGCCTGCCAGCCTCACCATGGGGGCCCTTGTCCTGCAGTAGCATCAGGCTGCGGGCGATGGGGAAACGCCACGGTTCCTCTTGCTGAGTGGCCCCTGGCCACAGAGAAGAAAAAGCCATCTCAACACAGCCAATGCATGCCTGAGGGGAGATGGTCGAATAGCTTTTTCCCTACCTTCACGTTGCGTCTGTTAAGGATTGTATTTTATTCCAGGATCAGGTTGCAGATTGTACATCATGTTACGATTAGGAAAGGATACATATATATATATATAACTCTTTTTTTATTCATTTCTGAATAGATCATCTCAAGATGACAGGATATGGTGAGGATTTTAGTTTTAAAAAGTGCTTTACAGTCACTAAATTAAAGGGATGCCTTATTTCTGAGGACTGAAGGATTTTTTTTAAAGAGAAACAAGCCCCTATCCAAAGGCACCGGGGAAAACCCTGGCAGGAGACGTTCTCCCCGGTGCTGAGCTGTGGCAGGAAGGGTGTTTGTGTCAAGCCAGCCTGGCAGCAGGACCTGGCCGTAACCTGTGCAAAAAGAGAAGCCGGTGTCTGAAAGGTGCCTTGAGATACCAGGCTTGGGTTGGCATTTCCCTGGCTCCTCCAAAAGCTCCGGCACAGCAGCCGCCCCAGGGGCTCAGCACCTCCACGTCCCGCTCAGTGCCGGGAAGTGTCCGGTGCCTGTCGGGAGGGACCCAAGCTGAGAAAGAGCACGACAAGTACAGTGCTACAGTAGGCAGAGTATCTGTCTCCAGCCGGGCAGATCTTCCTGTTTGCAATTAAATTTAAAAACCTCTCTAAAAGACATGGGGGAAAAAAAAAATTCCAAAGCCACTTGGTAAGTTCCTCGTAACCTTAGTGCTGTAGGACGGGCGGAGGAAAAGCTCTTTTCCATCTCTCCTCCTTTAGGTTAACAACAGAACTTCTCTCAGGATTAAAATATAGCGACATTTTCTTTCTCGATGTTTTTTTAATTAGTTTAACCTGAAGTGAACAGAGTCCCTAATTCTTTCCAAATCTCAGCAAGAGCCTGTAGGGATGAGCGTATTTATTCCCTGCATCTGTTCGCCAAATTAAATCAGAAAATGATTATGAAAGAATGGCTCTTGGTAGTCCCCAGGGAAGCTCTGATGGAAAGCTTACGGGAGAGGGATGCTGGCTGCCAGCGCCCGGCTGGAGTCCTTCTGCACGGAACCCTTTCCCCCTCCTGCCACACGGTCCTGGTTGCAAGGGTGAGGTGACACCGGGGGACTCGAGACCAGACCCCGTTAGTGCCAGCGCAGCACAGGCCGGGCAGCAGCCCTTTGCCAGCGGCACAGCAAAGGATGGATGCCCATCCATGGCTGGATGCCCATCCAGCAATTCACCCCAACCCTTCGGGACACATGGGACCACTGCTGGCTGCTCCGGCCCTCGGGATGGCATCGGGGGGCAGGGGTTTAATTGCAGCTCTGAAGGAAGGAAGAGTCAGTGCGCCGTTAATACAAAGTCAGTGTGCCATTAATACCAAGTCAATGCTTAACACTCCCTACAAAGCACCGTGTGGGACAAGGATCCGACCCGACGAGCCCAAACTTCAAGCGCTGTACAGCATTTTATGATACATGTAGTATTTTCAGTAGCACCAGACTATGACATTTGAGGGCTGCAGCCTCGTAGGATATACCAGTGTTTCTCGCTTCTATGTACTCTTCTGTATGGGTTTAGAGAAGATGGCCTCTGTCGTGCATTGTTTGTGAGCTGTTTCTTATCCCAGAGAGGTGTACGATGTAAAATACGTCAGTGAAAAGTGTATATTTTATGTGAGAGGAAAATACATTTTAATAAAGGTAAAGCTTTGTTAGCTGTAAAAAAATGGCAACTGTTCAAGTGTACAGTAACTTCTTACTAATGTATGAAAATCTGTGATATTTTTGATTTGATTGTATTTGTATTGCCCAAATAAAACATTTTGGCTGTATTGTTCCTAACTGTTACTTTTCTTTCAAGGGGGTGGAAGTGCATTGATTTCACAAGAAAGTACTTTACTCAGGGAAAAAAAGCCTTAGTTACCCCATTTTCAGCACGATGCCTGTGGGGAATTAGCCAGTTGCCCGGAGTGAAAGGCCATCGTCTATCACAACATGCAGAATTAACTTCTACATGTTATTTTTCTTCACATTGCTACTTAACGGTAAGAAAGAAATAATTCTTCAGCACAGGCTTTCAACAGAGAGCAATTTGTGGAATAAGGCTGAGAGTCCTCAGAGGACTCTGTGAAGGGACCCCTGCAGAGGCAGAACTGGAGATGAGATGCAATATATAGTGATGGTGGCATTTAAGCCATCGTGCCCTATTTCTCTTACATTATTTTTCTTTAAGGGAAGCTATAAATTACAAAGATGCAACTGGAAGCCCAGGCAGCACAACTCAGCTGTATCCACACCTAAAACCAAGAAAACCTCCATGCCAGGAATAAGAAAAAAAACCAAGCCATTCTCTTATTACATTATCTTTTTTGCATCTATAGGAACCAAAAAAATCAACAAAAATCTGATGCATCACCTCTCTAGCATGTCTGTCTGGGTGACAGTCTAATGCTGACGTTTCATTTCTCTGCCCATCTCCTGGAGTAGAGCGAGGGGAAGGAGCACACTGAGCTACATCAGCTAAATGCTCCTGCTGCAGGGTGGGGTGTGTGGCTACAAAACTCTGCAGCATCCTCCAGAAAGTGCCTTGTTCAGAAGACAAGTTAACTTGAGGTGGGCTGGTTATCAGTAAATCGTACCAAGACAGCTCAGGGAGGCTGTGGGCAGGGCAAGGCAAGAGGGGCAGCAAGCTGAGGAAGACAGGACCCTGTGAGAAAGCAGCTGCTTTCCCAGTGAGACTGAGCTGATGAAGGATCTCCTCTGGTAACCCAGCAGAGAGTGAAATGCCATCATCTAACGCAAGGACACTTAAAGCACCAACTACAGCAACCATGTTTCCCAGCCAACCCCGGCAAGACCTTTAAGATCAAATCCAACCGTTCCCCCAGCAGTGCCAGGGCACCACTGCCCCCTGGCCCTCAGCACCACAGCTCCACGGGGAGCTTGGAAACCCCTCCAGGGATCACGGGGACTCCCCCCCTGCCCTGGGCAGCCCTGGAGGGGTTGAAGAAATTGTTCCTACCCCTCCAACCTAAACCTCCCCTGGGGCAACTTGAGGCTGGTTCCTCTTGTCCTGTGGCTTGATCCTTGGGAGCAGAGCCCGACCCTCCCCCCAGCTCCAACCTCCTGTCGGGGAGCTGTTGAGTTTCTGTGGCAGTAGAATAATAATACAATAAAGGTCTTATAAAACCACTCTCATTTCAAAAGGGTCTAAAATGATTTTAGAAATGTTTGCACACTCAAGAATTGCTTCACCTGACGCTGAACTGCAGCTGCCTGTGGGGTGAATCACAGTGACCGAGGAAGAGCGCGGAGCACGCGGTGGCAGTCCCGAAGACGAGATGAAGAATATCATCATAACTGCACACTGCTTTGGCAGGAGCTTACCGCAGGGATGTGGGAATGAGGTTGCACGCTGAGATCTGTAAGACCCCAGGAGATGCAGAGCAGCTGCATCCCAAATGAGTCTGGCTTGATAAATTGATAGTTCAGAAGGAACTGAGGCAGCCTGAATATAAAAACTCATTGGAATTAGCACAGGATCTGAAGATCCCAAAGCTACACTTTCCCAAGCAGCTGTACCTTTGATAGGCCACACAATACATCACAGCATCACTTGCTTCCAGAAAGTGCTACACAAAAATCACAAGCGTTACTTCCTGCAAGCATCTTTGGTCTTCCCATGGAAGGCTGTGGGGTTCCTGCATCATCTGGCAGCAGCACCACTCCGAATACGATGACCTTCCCCTGCCTTAAAGAGGTGCCAGCAGAGATGTCAGAGGCATCAGAAGGTGAGATATTAATCATGGTGAGGCCACTGGGTGTTTCCTTAAAACTTTCTTGATCTACTGCAAAGAAACTTCTCTGTATCAAATTGCAGGTGCTTCTCCCTGGGCAAAGTCATAGAGTTCGAGGTGCGTGAAGAAGCTGAGGCTTTGTGTAACAGCCAAGGGTTGGCATTAGCAGACAATTTAGGTACCTGCTGGAGTCTCACTTGCCTGCCCCAAATTGCTGCTGCAGACAGTGGGAGCTGGGTCAGGCCCTGCTGAGCATGGCCACCGCCAAAAGAAGAATTAAGCTTTAGAAGAGGATTAACAAAAATCAGGCCAAGGATACTTCTGCAAAGCAGGGGAGGTAGAGCAGAGCTACTGAGGTCACTTCAGAGTGGATCAGTTTGGAAATCTGCCAATCTGACAGCAAAGCTGGTGAGGGGGCTGGAGCACAAGGGTGCTGAGGAGCAGCTGAGGGTCCTGGGCTTGTTCAGCCTGGAGCAAAGGAGGCTGAGGGGAGACCTTCTGGCTCTGACAGCTCCTGGCAGGAGGCTGGAGCCAGGGGGATCGGGCTCTGCTCCTAAGGAACAAGGGACAGCACAAGAGGAACTGGCCTCAAGTTGCCCAGGGGAGGTTTAGGTTGGAGCTGAGGAACAATTCCTTCCCCTGCAGGGCTGTCCAGGGCTGTCCCAGGCTGCCCAGGGCAGGGGGGGGAGTCCCCGTGATCCCTGGAGGGGTTTCCAAGCCGTGGAGCTGTGGTGCTGAGGGACAGGGGGCAGTGGTGCCCTGGCACTGCTTGGGGAATGATTGGACTCCATGATCTTAAAGGTCTCTGCCAACCAAAAAATATCCTCTGATTCTGTGACTAACTCCCACAGCTGCAGTCTGCCACGGCAGAGGTGGTTGGGTCCATCCTGGTGCCAGTGCCATGGTCAGTTTGAGGTGCCCAGTTGCACTAGGACAGCTTCCTCGGAGGGGAGAAGCAGCCTTGCCACCGCAGTGCCCCCCACCCGTGTGCTACGCGTACAGAGACGTGCACTGCTGCTGGGATGCACATTGCAGCCGGTACCCAACCTCCAAACACCCCCAGAATGACATCACAGCATTCCCAGGAATTAATTCCTTTCCATCTTTAGGTTAATGAGTTGAAAACAAAAATATATGGTCTCAAGCAACACAAACAACAAAAATATTTGTCTAAGATGCCCAACCTTTCCAACTGTCAGATTTATTCTGCTTTTTACAACGCTAACGTGCAACGTCAGGCTGCTTATTTCAGGGGGAAGAGCAAGGTCTGTTTTTCCAGGTCGGAATTGGATGATGTCTTCATTTAATTGTTTGTTTTTCCCAGAATGCCTTCACCCTCACCTGCTGAACGGGGACTTTTCAACCATGGAAAGGGAAAATAAATTGAATTTTAATCAGAGGGTTTCTATTCCGATCACTGCTGGTCTACGTTTGCTTTATAGTTACCAATAAAATGTTAAAGGGAGTATCACCGATGGATTTATTTTGATTGATTGCATCTGCCCACTCTCTTGCATTTGAAGGTACCTCATTACTGTACGTTGAAGAATTTCATTTCTTAGCATGTGTAATAAGCCTTAAACTTTAGATAGCTAATTGCCTCAGCTGGCGTTTCTCTGCCTTAGCTGAAAAGCCAATAAAAAGAAGCACAAAAAAGAAGAATATTAATAGTTCCTACTTTGTAGAGATAAGCTTAGCAGCCGGTTTACGCTCTAATTAATACATGGAAAGCAAAGAATGCTGCCTTAAAAATAGAGATTACCATCAGTTTAAAGACTAGCTTGCAATTTGGTTTTTTTTTTGTATCCCACACACACACTTAGCCCTTCGTGTCCCTTACGGGTTCTTCACCTCCGAGCTTGCGCGTTGGGAGAAGGAGCCAATTTGCACGGTAAATCCTGTAGGACAGGAAATTGTACAAGAACACTTTAATCATCATCTTCTACTAGAGGATCCTCTCTAACAATTATCCTTACTAAAAGTAAAATTGATTGTTCAATTTCTTTCACCAAATGTATTTGCCAGTGGAGGAAAAACGAGGCAGCGCGAGTTTGGATGTTCCAAGGATTTTAGTGGCGATAACTAAAATAAAGTAGCTTGAATACCTTGGTCCACCGTGAGGGAAATATTGATAATACATCATCAAAATATAACAGAGGGTTTTGCTTTAAGGTACTTTTAGACCCCTTTTGCTTGTCACAGGCAGTGATTCAACTGAGAGCCCAGCTTGGGGGCAGCAGAAGCTCCAGCCCTTGCTCCACACCCCGGGGACCTCGGGCTGGGCACACGCTCAGCACTCAGAAACACTCCTCTGCCAGGTCAGGCCACGGGTCATCCAGAGGGTCCTGGGCAGGGGGAGAGGGTCTGTGGGGATGGGCAGACCCCTGGCACTCAAGGACCATCTTACAAGAGACCAGACAGACACAGACCTGTCAATCTCACTCGGTACCGGTACCAATGCCACAGCTGCTGCTCCCCAGCCAGGCCACCCATGATTTACACATTCCCAAACCTGGGCTTGCTCTCTCCTTCCCCAGACACTCTGCCAGGTACAGATGGCAAAGAGCACAGGCAGTTTTTACCCAGCATGTGAACACAGGCAGCAGGAGTTATCAGCTGTGCACTGTTCCCTCACTGCAGCTCACAGCATCCCAGGCTGGTTTGGGTGGGAAGGGACCTTGCAGGCTCACCTCATCCAACCCCCTGCAGGGAGCAGGGCCATCTGCAGCTAGAGCAGGGTGCTCAGAGCCCCGGGCAACCTCCCCTGCAATGGTGCCAGGGATGGGGCAGCCACCACCTCTCTGGGCACCCTGGCACAGCCTCTCACCACCCTCAGCATCAACAATTTCTCCCTTCTCTCCAGTCTAAATTTCCCTCTTTTAGCTTCAACCATCCCCCCTGCTCAACCATCCCTGCTCAAAACTCTGTCCCCATCTTTCTGCCAGGCCCCCTGAAGTCCTGCAAGGCCCCCAGAAGGTCTCCCCTTGGGGAGCCTTCTCCTCTGCAGGCTGAACACCCCCAGCTCTCCCAGCCTGGCTCCCAGCAGAGGGGTTCCAGCCCTCCCAGCATTGTCAGGACAAGATCAAGTCCAACCATTGCCCCAGCAGTGCCAAGGCACCACTGCCCCCTGTCCCTCAGCACCACAGCTCCACGGCTTGGAAACCCCTCCAGGGATCACGGGGACTCCCCCCCTGCCCTGGGCAGCCTGGGACAGCCCTGGACAGCCCTGCAGGGGAAGGAATTGTTCCTCAGCTCCAACCTAAACCTCTCCTGGCACAGCTTGAGGCCAGTTTTTGTCTTGTTCCTTGTTCCTTGGGAGCAGAGCCCGACCCCCCTGGCTCCAGCCTCCTGCCAGGAGCTGTCAAAGCCAGAAGGGCTCCCCTCAGCCTCCTTTGCTCCAGGCTGAACAAGCCCAGGGCCCTCAGCCGCTCCTCAGCACCCTTGTGCTCCAGCCCCTTCCCCAGCTCCGTTGCCCTTCTCTGGATATACTCCAGCAAATTATTATCTTCCAAATCCTATTCTCTGGATCAGAAGTGATGCAATGACCCACACTAACCTATGAGCTGTCCTCTGTACCCCGACTCCTCACACATGAGGCAGTCAGCATCAGGAGCTTGCTGGTCAGGCCGCTGAGGAAAAAGCTTCCTTTAGATTAATTTCTAAAGACCAACCCCTCTGGAAGGTATTTTTTCTTGATTTTCCTACCTGGAAGTGCCAGCCAGGATTTTTAACAGGATATTTGACTTGCTTGTGCAAATACAGGCTTCATTAGTTGTTATTTTTCCCCCAGTGATAGGCAGCAGTAAATCCCACACCAGGCTCCTGTGGCTGATAGATGTTGCCTAGAGCCCCGGTGATATCTTTTAATAAGCACAAATCTCACCGCTACACTGTTTTCTTGTTCTTTCTTCCAAAAAAATAAATATCTCCTGATGTCTCACACCTCCCCAGCCCCCTTCCTTCGTTGGCAGAAAGGCTCATTTTTCCTCAGGTACCCGAGCCGAACAGATATTATTTTCTCTGCTTTGAAAGAATCAAAGCAACACAGCACAAACCCTGTCCTCACTGGGCGACTCGTTTCCGCAGGCACCGCACGGCCGGCTGGCAGCGCAGCCCGGGCACCCGGCTGGCAGCACAAGGGGCAGGGGTGGGGGCACTGATGGCTCCTGCCCACCCTGCAGAGACAGAGATCGCTGCTCGGACGCGCGTTGGTCTCAAACGCTCTGGATTCCGATGGTCTGGCGCACACTGGGAGCGGTCCCCAGGGCAAACCCGCACCATCGCGGCCACTTCGGGACGGGATAAAAATTGTGCCTCCCCCCGCCCTGCCATGGGAGCGGCAGAGAACTGCCGGGTACCAACGCGAGTCCCCGCAGAGCGTTTACAGGGCAAAGGCGAGAAGGACACGAGTTGTTCTTTGCTACAAAGAGTCTTCTGGGTCTGTCCTGCAAAGAACTGGAAACTCTTTGGGTACGCTTCTGTCACCTCTCGGAAGGCAAGACGGAAATAAAGCTCGGGAGAAGAGCAGCGAGTCCATCGCGGGAGACGCGGTCCCCGACGGGCCGGAGCAGCTCTCCCAGGACAGGTCCTCGCGGCCGGGGAAACCAGGCCTGGGTCGGGCTGCACGGCACAAGGACAGCCCCTGCTACGGTTTAAAGCATCGCTGCCTGGCACCCGCCTGGCACCCGCCTGGGAGCGAGTGGGGGCTCGGGCACTGCCCGGCACAGGGCAGAGCCAGCTCAGGACCACGGCACCAGCAGCGCCCGGGGAGCTGCACACATGGCCGAGCTTTTCTCTGTAGAGAATCAGAGTCCTTTTACTTGCAAGAGGCCTTTCTAACCATCAGCTCCAACCATCCCCCAGCAGTGCCAGGGCACCACTGCCCCCTGTCCCTCAGCACCACAGCTCCACGGCTTGGAAACCCCTCCAGGGATCACGGGGACTCCACCCCTGCCCTGGGCAGCCTGGCACAGCCCTGGACAGCCCTGCAGGGGAAGGAATTGTTCCTCAGCTCCAACCTAAACCTCCCCTGGGGCAACTTGAGGCCAGTTCCTCTTGTCCTGTCCCTTGTTCCTTGGGAGCAGAGACCAACACCCCCCTTGTTCATTGCTTCCCAGCTTACAGAGAACCTCAGAGATAACACAACCACCATAGCTTCAAAAAACAGCAAGCCACAAAACTATGATGTGATTCATCATAGTTTTATAACAGCTTTTAATTCATTAGCATTATTTTTAATTTTAACACAAGAGTATTACTGAGTAATCTGACTATTACTCATTGTTGGTAGATTTTGAGAAGACTTTTTCACTTGCTACACTGAGGAGCCCAAAAGAACAGATGGTGTTTCAGATATGGTGAGCTGAGGTGAACACACACTGTAACCACTCAGAACCTTTGGGAGAAACCAGTCAGGCTCCAGCACCCCCCGAGCAGCCAGTCTGCTCAGCCCGGGAGGACGGGGCTCTGCTCATCCTCATGGAATGGTGAGGGCTGGAACGGACCCCTGGAGACCATTTCCTCCAGCCCCCTGCCAAAGGAGGTTCACTTAGGGCAAGCTGCACAGGATCACATCCAGGTGACTTTTGAAAGTCTGCAGAGGAGACTCCACAGCCTTCCAGGGCGAGGTCACCATGAGGTCTCACCCGCACCCATTTCTGGAGAAGAGCAATTGTTCCTCTCTTACCAGCCCCGTTAGTCATTACTCATACCAGCTGCTCAGCTCAGGTCTGGATGACAAAAGCTGCAGGTGCTCACCACCTGTCTTAAGGGAAGTAATGTTTGGGAGAAAGAAATTCATCCTCATATTGGCTTTGATTGTCTTGTACCCTCCAAGAACCTACTTCATGCCCTCTCTTGCTTTTTATAAAACCTTTTCTGCAAAAACCCAAGGTTCAAACAGAAGGTCACCCAAGGAGCTGCCTCTTTCTATCTGTGTTCCCTGGACACACTGCAGCAAAAGCCATCTCCAGTGGAATCTAATTTAATGCATTAATGTGGAGCCATAAAACAACATCGCGCATTGTGCAAGCAAAGTTATTTACGGCGCTGGAACCTTACTGATTACAGCAATAAATAACACAGTACGTATCACTGGGAAATAATATCAAACCAGTTAATCCACTGGAGCAATGGAGAGAATTGGAACAATTCTGCTATAAAGCCAATGCAGTAATTTCATAACAGCAGCCTTCCCAGATTCACTTTTCAAAGCATGAAGTCTCTACTCATTCGGTAATAATTTGGGGGAGATTCTCTTCTGCTGTTCATCACAGGAGTGAAGCTGCCCCTTGCTAGCTCAAGACAATGGGATTATAACTCTTCAACGGTCCCACTATGACCCGAGCAAGATTTCAGCTCAGACTGGGTTATACATTACACAGGCATATACATATCAGCATATACACTTACTCCATTTCTGGGCACACACATAGCCAGACCAGATCTCCCACCTCTTCTCATTCACACAGGATCTGGGCTGTTTTCCCGGGATTCAGGGCTGGATTACAACATTGACATGCAGGCAGGTTTGGGATTGTCCTGGAAAAAAGCCCACAAACCACATACATTGGCTCCACGTGGCAATCGCTTCCCAAGCTCTGGGATTACCAGGAACAGTTTCCCCCGGCTGCACCAGCACCGCTCGCATCTCCTCCAACCAGACCTCCTCCAGTTTAACAGCTGATCCAGGAAAAGTAGGGGTCTGGGAGCAGCTTGGCAGGAACTTCATGCTCTGAAGAGAGCGCTGCACCTCCTGACAGTTCGATAGTCCCGGGGATCACCTCCCTGCATTCCTCCCCTTTGCCCTGCCTCGCGAGGCTAAGACCAAACACCACCTAAGGCACTGCACAGTGCACTGGCATTCAGGGGATCTCACCACATCCCACTTAAAAATATTCCCCACTGCTTTAGGGATCTGCTCAGTGAATACTAAATTCAGAACTTCTAGAAGCAGCTTTTGCAACGTGAAGCAGTGTGGCTGCAGCAGTTCCTTCCAGGCTCCCTTGTCCTGTCCCAGCAGACCCTGCTCAAAAGTCCATCCCCATCTTTCTGCCAGGCCCCTTGAAGTCCTGCAAAGCCCCCAGAAGATCTCCTGGAGCCTTCTCCTCTGCAGGCTGGGGGAGTTTATTTATTTTTTTTCCTGCCTGAATACAAATTCAGCAGAGACATGGAGCAGCTGTATAAACAACACCAGCCATTTCCCACAAACATGTGCAGCTTTGCCACTCTTTTACTGGGCCAGTCACTATTTGTAGTGATAGAAAATAAAGCACTTGGCACTTGACAGTGGTCTGTATTTCCTCATTAACCAGTAAGGCCACGTAATGGCTTTTCTGATGACTTTTTTTTCTTAGTAAATCATGTTACTTTTGTTTGGACTCTCAGGGCCACTCTCATTACATGCCTCATGAACAGGATTTGCTTTAACCCTCCTGCTAAAGCTCCACAGAGTAACAAACACAATTTTTGCAAATAACCAGCCCATCTGACCGGTTCAGAATGCAAACCTCTCCACCAGTTGGAAGCACATAACCCAAACCACCCACCAACATTTGTCAGTAGAATAACCAGACACTCACCAGCAGTTTGAGGAGCCCGTTGGTGTCTCACGTTCTCTCCCCTTTGACCTTCAGAGCATCCCACGGCAAAACCAACCATCAGCATTTTCCTGGGTACCCGAGTCACCCGCAGCTGCCTGAACCCTCTAACTTGTCTTTAGCTGGAAAATAAACAAACAACTCCTAAAGCCCCCCAGGTACCAGCCTGCCTGCTCCTCTCTCGGAGGCTTTTGAGGCCCCTCTGCCCGGGCTGTGCTCTCTCCAAGGGGCAATCAGGGCAGGGCTGGCAGCTGCTGCCAGGGCACCTGGGGAGGCCGTTGGTTTGATTCCCATCACCTGCTGGGGGGCAGGGGAAGGGGCAGGAATGGACCCACCCCACCCCACCCCACCGCTGGTCTTCAGAAAGGTGAAGAGAGCACACGCTAGATAAAAAGGTTAAAGTTCTGTTAGCCACATAAAAGTGTGTTGCTTAGAAAAAGCTTTGAGAGCTTCACAGAAAAAGCACTGAAATTTAGTTTCTTTCCTTTCCTGCTGCAGATTAAGTTGTAAACTCCATCAATTCTCTAAGAATCGGCCACAAAAACCCCCACCAAACCGCAGCTATTTCTGTTTGTTTAGAACTGAGGATAAGGGGCATGTGCAGAAAGCAGAAGGGGGTCACACGTTGTGTTCTGGGAGCTGCCCAAACTTACAGAAGGAACATCTATTAGCCAAACTTCATCAGTAAGGAAGGGAAAGGGAGCGTGTCGGGTGCACGCGCCCAGGCAGGGTAATTCTGACTGGTAATCCGAATCGGGTCCATTTGCTCAGTCCAGCTGAGCGCTGCCAAACACCAGCCTGGGTCTGCACGTTCAGAATTTGCCTTTTGCAACACAAAATAACACAAGTGCTTGCTAACGGCTGGCAGTGCCTGTGCAGAGAGCCCTTCCAGGGGTCAACCATGGAGGAGCAGGACAGATGCTTGGCTTTGTAGCTGGTGCTCAGGCTTCACCGGAGGGTTCCGGGGAGGCTGCTGTCATCAGGGAACCTGCAAGCTCTGCAGCCCTTCTGAAAAGGCAGAGGAAAGTTTGCTTTACTACGGAGTGAATTTAAATGCACGTTTACACAATTGAAGTTTGGCAGTGGAGTCAAGAAGACAGCTTGCTGTTGCTAGGAAGAGTTTTGGGAGACAAAAGCCGGATTCAGAGCTCCTGCAGCATCAGACCAGTAAAGCCTGGGACTGACTCGTGTCAGGACATGTCTCCCATGATGGAGAATGAACATTTTCAGCCTCGTTCATCATTGTGGAGGATTTTTTAAATGCAGAGGTATACACTTTTCCTCCAATTATTTTTCCTTCCTTTTCATTTATTTTTTCTTGTCAATACATTTTGCTGTAGCAATCTGCAATTCCCATTTTTATCTTTCAAAACCAGCCTCACAGAGACACGCTGGATTCCGAGTGAAACTGATAAAACCAGAGAAATTCAGAGATAATGGTAAAATTTGCCTTATGTATTTTTATTCTTCTCCTTCTGCCAAGTTTGAAATGCAGATTATGGGAACCTGCACCGTGTAGGGCTTAAAGATAAACAAATGCAGCTTCAAGTCGAAAATCTCCTCGGAGACAAAATGCGCTGTGAGGATCCCCAGGCTCAGTCCCCGTGTCTTGAGCTCTGAAATGCCACAGAAGGCAGAGCTCGTACATTTTGTCCAGCATGTGACATGGCAGAACAATCTGTGCAGCAAATTAATGCACACGCTCGCCATGTGACATTTATCTAAAGTGCCCACTAGCTAACTGGCTCTTTCTCCCCATTATTATTTTCCATCTTCAGCATTAATGAAGTTCCCGCTGCTTTTGATATTACGCATCTCATTTTGTTCCACCCACCAGCCTTGGAATTTCCATTAGTGATTTTTTTTCCTCAATATTCCATATGCCAGAGGGTTAAAGGTGAAATGGAAGCCATCACCTCGCTGTTCAAACCGCATCTGCTGCTTCATGAGAGGCAAGAGGAGCTGCCTGGCTCGCCTGGCCCTGCCTCTTTCAGCAGGCTCTTGAGAAAGGTTGACATTCTTCTCATTCCAAAACTTGGAAGAGTTTTCTTCAGAGAAGCAATTCATTTTTTTTTTAATCTGTTGCTGACTTTCCTGAATAATTGGCTGAATCCCAGCACAAGAAAGACTTGAACATGTTGGCTCAGCACTGCAGAGACAGGGACCTGGTGGAGCGGGGCCAGAGCAGCCCCAGCAATGCTGGGAGGGCTGGAACCCCTCTGCTGGGAGCCAGGCTGGGAGAGCTGGGGGGGTTCAGCCTGCAGAGGAGAAGGCTCCCCAAGGGGAGACCTTCTGGGGGCCTTGCAGGGCTTCAAGGGGCCTGGCAGAAAGATGGGGACAGACTTTTGAGCAGGGCCTGTTGGGACAGGACAAGGGGTGATGGTTGAAACTGAAAGAGGGATATTTAGACTGGAGAGCAGGAGAAACTGTTGTTGCTGAGGGTGTTGAGAGGCTGTGCCAGGCTGCCCAGAGAGGTGGTGGCTGCCCCATCCCTGGCACCATTGCAGGGGAGGTTGCCCGGGGCTCTGAGCACCCTGCTCTAGCTGCAGATGGCCCTGCTCACTGCAGGGGGTTGCACTGGATGACCCTGCAAGGTCCCTTCCCACCCAAACCAGCCTGGGATTCTCTGAGTTCAAGAGCAAGGGAGAAGGGAAAGCTCAGGAAATTGTGAAGGACAATGCCCACTGCACCAGGTTGGTCTCACCTTGCAGGGTTGAATTTGCAGAGTTCACAATCATTTTGTCCCTCTCTTGGCACGTTCATGTCCTAAGACTCTGAAGATCTTGAGCGTGGTTTAGGATCACTTGGAAGTTACTGTGTTGGTGATCCCTCTGCTGCAGAGGTGCTGCTCTCACCCGGGAAACAAGCTGAGGATTTATGGTCCCATCCATCTTTCTGCTCAGAGGTGACTGAGGCTGGGTTTCACGCACTGAGCTGCCTGTGAACACTCGGTATGTGAGCGGGTGATGTGCAAAGTGGAGTCTTCGGTTGAGGCATTGCTGCTCCACAGGGCACAGGGTCAATAATCTTGACAACACACTTGAGCCTTGCCTTTGTCTTCCCTCTCCTGGGTGGTTGCATTGCCCTGCGGCCCTCTCCCCTGGGTGGGTTTTTCACGGGCACACAGGCTCCAGCTCCATGTTTGCATTTTCAGAATGTTAATAGAATAGGTCAGGGACAATTGGTTTCATTTCATCTGAACAGCTACTCGATGCCCATTGGACTTGCTCTCTTTTTTGTGTGTGTTATATTTAGCCGTGACCTTGAATTTTGTTTTCTTTCATTCATTTGTTCCCAAAAAGGATTTTCTCTCTCTCCCTATCTTGACAATGACTAGAAATGGAATTCTTTGTATTTTTTTGAACTCATACACGAGCATAGTACATTTCCTCACAAAATGCTATGAGCGTACAGCGCCAGGCTGTCCATCAGAGAATGTCATCATCTTACTGGCTGCCAAACAGTCACTTTTCCCTTTAGATGGACTGGCCCGTGGTCACAATTTCGTCTTAAATAGGTTTGCTCTAAAAGGCAGCCTTGCCCTGGAAGGTGGCTTCTTCTGGAAGGTACTCCAAGGTTGGCAGCTGCTGAGGTCCCAGCCTGAGTGGGCTGCCAGGGTTTTCTGCTCCCACCTGCTTTATCTTGGGTCAGTCTTTAGACATTCAGGCTCCAAACAAAAGAGAGCTCAGAGAATGTGGTGGGGTCCAAGAGCTCTTGCTGCTCTGCATCCCAGTTGCCCATTGGTGAGGGAGTGGTTTTCACCGTCCACTCCCATCTCACCTTCTCCGCTGACCTCCCCAACCACCGCTGCTCACTGCAGAGGAAGACAGTTCCCAAAGCTCTGCAGAATCTTCCTGACCCTGGGGCATAAATCAGCTCAATATATTTTCTTGATTGAATAAACTCCAGAATCTTTATTGGAGTGACTGAGTTTAGTGCGAGCATTAATGATTATGATGGTCTGTAAAATTAACTTCCAGGATTTTATTTCCACTAATGTAAACAAGAAATCACGTAAGACATCCCAGAAGACACAGAGAGAGCTCAGCTATAATCTGCCTGCCCTGTCTGCTTGGGAAAATAGAGCAGGTGCCAGATGTGACTCTGTGTGACAGTGGCTGTCCTCCCTTGATCCACGGTCACTGACACTCACTCTGCTACCTCAACAAGGAAATTCAGGTCCTGGAACCAATCTTGGTGGGTTATAAGGAAAAACTTGTTTGGTGTGAGGGTGTGGGAGCCTGTGCCAGGCTGCCCAGAGAGGCTGTGGAGTCTCCTTGTCTGGAGAGATTCCCACCCCGGCTGGACCCTGCGCTGCTGGGCCCCTGCTCTGGGTGCCCCTGCTGGATGGAGCAGGGGGGACACCAGAGCAGCTCCAGAGGGCCCTGCCCACCCCACCATGCTGGGATTCGGAGCTATAAGCCTGCTATGGCCACGTACCTGAAGGCAAAGGATACAATAAGACTCTTCAGTCTCTCCCTTGGCATGGTAGAGTAGCTACTGGGGATGTGCTCCAAAACCTCCATAAATCCCAGGTCACCTGTAACCATCCAAAGGGAACCGAGGAGCCCCCTTTGCTGCAGGGGTTCAAACACAGACACGGGGGCCTCGCAGCCCACACAGTGGAACCAAAGCAAGAGCAGGGGGAGGCTGGACAGACAGAACATCTCACATGAGGTCAGACCAGCAGGCAGCTGGAGAGCCAGCGCCCTGGGACGCTGTCCCTCTGGAGAGGCCACGTGGGACCGTGGGTCCAGCCTTTAGCCACTGCTGCTTTGCTCTGAGGGGAAAACGTTTAACCTGCTGCTGCTGCTGCTGCAGGGCAGTGCACCTAACGTCAGGAGAAATGACAGGTTCTGAGCAAAAATTTACCTCTGACTTCTAATCCTGGTTTCTGTTGCAAAACTGTGATGACATAAAGGTCAAGAGACGCAGCTCTTACTTCCAGCAGACTTCTGTTTTCCCTTCGAGATGCAATAGTTCAACCTTTAAGCTCTCACCACACCTATATGATTCCATTTCCTTTTATAACGTGCATATACTTCTGTTTGATAAAGGCAAATCCAATTTCTCTTAGTCAGCCTACAAGGTACTGCTATTTAGAAATATTTAAGAAGAAAGGAGTCATAAAATATTGAACATATCGCACGGAAACTGTGTGTAGGATTCCAATCACTCTGAAATGTATGGATTTTTTTTTCCTTGAACAGAAACTCATAGCAAGCAATAAGAACGTAAAAGGAGCAGTAGTAGATAACACAGAGCTGAAAAATTGTTTCTCTGAATATTACAAGAATGTGCCTGTGACAAATGGCCCTGCCCTGGTATTGTCTGCCCCAGAAAAATGATACCAAAGGCAGTGAAGTTTCATTTAACATTTTTCTTATTCAGACCTTTTCTCTAAACCACAGCTCCATGAAGATACCACTGGTCACAGAAACATAGAACTGTTTTGGTTGGCAGAGACCTTTAAATTCATCAAGTCCAACCGTTGCCCCAGCAGTGCCAGGGCACCACTGCCCCCTGTCCCTCAGCACCACAGCTCCACGGCTTGGAAACCCCTCCAGGGATCACGGGGACTCCCCCCCTGCCCTGGGCAGCCTGGGACAGCCCTGGACAGCCCTGCAGGGGAAGGAATTGTTCCTCAGCTCCAGCCTAAACCTCCCCTGGGGCAACTTGAGGCTGGTTCCTCTTGTCCTGTCCCTTGTTCCTTGGGAGCAGAGCCCGACCCCCCTGGCTCAAACCTCCTGTCAGGAGCTGTCAGAGCCAGAAGGTCTCCCCTCAGCCTCCTTTGCTCCAGGCTGAACAAGCCCAGGGCCCTCAGCTGCTCCTCATAGGATTTCTACTCTGGACCTGAAAGATGGTTCTCCACATACTCTTTATACTGCTCAATATGGACACTTTGGTGGTACCTGCTATTTTAAGATTCTTCAATAAAATACCATAATGGAGATGTAGTGTCTGCTGCTGCTGTTGTTACACTTACGTGGTGTGAGGAACTGCAGCCATCCTGTACTTCAGCCTCTCTGCTGGCTTCAGGCGCAGTGTTGGTCCTGGGCACCTAGGTACAAGAAGAGAGGTATGAGGTATTTCACAAGAGGATGGCAGCCGTGTGTATCCAGACCAACCAGCACAGCTATACCCACTCAGGGACACTCTGCTATCCATTAGATCCAGTAGCAGACCATTAACCACATCACTGTCCACTGGAGAAGCCATGAAAGTGCTGTGTTCTCCCAGTCTCCTCCCAGGAGTAAGCATTACAGCTGGGAGTTAGCTGCAGGTATTATTTGTTTCCTCTGAGTATTCCTGACTCGGTTGTAAGTGAAGAGAGCCCGAGGCAAACCCTGATGAAGAATTCCTGCAGCCCCGTGGCACCCAGTTATCTGACACGGCGCCATCAATGAATCTGCAAAAAGCATCATTTGTCTTCCGTCACCATAGCAACCAGTAACTGTGATTCATGTGCACTGGTGTGTGTGTGTGTGTTCGGCACCCCTGTTTCCATGGCGAGGCCACCACCTCACCCAGCAGGAGGATGCGCCCGCTCTGATCCCATCACCCCTCTGATCCCGTCACCCCTCTGATCCCATCGCCCCTCTGATCCCGTCACCCCTCTGATCCCATCACCCCTCTGATCCCATCACCCCTCTGATCCCATCGCCCCTCTGATCCCTTCACCCGCTCTGCTGCGCCGGTGAAGCTGGACTGCAGGTTTCTAAGACACATGGTGCTCAAGGCTCATGAGAGCTCTTCAGATCTGCGTTATCTCACCCAAACCTGAGGAGCAGTCTGACATTTTACTAATCTTCAGGGCATGGTGCAAAAGATTCAGAGCAGAGGTCAGCAGAAGGTTGAGATTTTTCTTCGGTGCAAACACAAGTCCAGGAGAAAAAAAAGTGCATGAATCTCAAGATAAAGAAAAAATAATTCTAAGAAGATAAGACAATTCCTCCTTCTTTTTTTATTTCCTTTTCTTGCTCCATAAATCATTTTATTTAAGTAACGGAGAACAATAAAGCACGGCAGATTTAGAAAACATTTTTTCCTGTCAAAGAGTAGAATGATTGATGTTGTGCAAAACCAGTATCTAAGTAAAAAAAAAAAAAGCTTTCAGGGATGATTTACTGAAATCCCCTGAAAGGCTGGGTTTGAATGCTGAAAAATACCAACTCTTCGGACTAAATTAATTAATTAAATATTTGGGAATGGCAGAAGAGAAAAAAAATTGCATAAGCTTGTCTTCGATTGAGACCCGCTCTCCATATTATAAATAGAAATGATTTAAGAATAATAATGTAGCCCAAATATCTCAAGACAGAACAGAAGCCTCCAAGTTAAGCAGCAGAACTCTTATCAGGCTGCCTTGGCAGTTGTGTGACAATGTATTAGCACGGCGCCGGAATAACAATTCCTCGCTGATTGTAAGCAAACCATTCCTCCAAGTCTCGTGTTCCATCCTCTGCTTCCCATACAGCCCCGGTGAGGAGCCGTGCGAGGAGCGTGTGCTGCAGGAGGCGTCTGGGAGGGTTTGGGTTTCCGTGGAGCCTCCCGTGCCCGGGCTGTCCCCACCACGTCGAGGCAACGCGGCGGTGCTGGGAGCGCGCAGGCAGCGGCCGCCGTCACCGCGCCAGCGACGGCTCACGCAGAGGGTTCGGTGTCCTTCTAACAGGAAAATGAGTACATAAACACCGGCTCTGGAGCTGGCCCTGGGAAGGGGCCTCCTATTAAAAGGTGAAATAAAGAAGGATATTCGCTGTTAAACACCATGTATTTTTAAGCTCTTTATTGATTTTTTTTAATAGGAGATTCTAAAAGCTATAGAAACTATAGATTGAAGGGAATGAGGCATTTACTGGCATAATCAAAACAACAATTTTCTGAGTGTCTGTATCTCCTACGTTCATTTGATATAATTCAGAGAACTCAGTTGGAAAGAAGGGGAGGCGGAAAGGAAGAGCTGAGGTTGGTACGGGACTGAATGCAGATTATTTCTCAGCTTTTCTATATGCAAAATGCATGTTGTAAATGGCTTCTAATGACAGCTAATGAACCAGGGTGGGAGATGTAGTGCCAACAGCAAACAATGTTGTTTCAGCAACTCATAAATACCTTTTATTAAAGATTAAAAGCAGCTGTTTAATGATAACGTTACTATGAGGTGAGTTGGATGCTGAATTCACAGTTGAGTTAGTCTATGACTTATCTTCTGAGGATCTTCCTGAGCAGTCCAGAAAGTACAGGAGTGTGGATTTTCTTGAGAATAACTCTTCTCATCCAACATTAGCCTTAGAATAACAGATCCATTGACTGGTTTGGGTTGAAAGGGACCGTTGAAGATCATCTGGTCCAACCCTGTTGCCAAGGGCAGTGACATCTTCCACTAGAGCATCTTTTACTGTTCGTCCTGGACAATGGTAAATATACACAATCAAATTCCATTGTAATTTATGCTCCATGTGATTCTGCCGAATACCTCTGAGGCTGCAGGACACCCATGTGAAGCTGCTGGGCACTAACTCTGGTTTCTGTCTAGCAGGACATTAGGAACCAACAGACCTGGAAGTCACTGCACTGAGAGCAAGAGAGCATGCAGAGCTCTGGCTCACCTTCCCCTGGGTTTTACTTTCAGATCTTTAGAAGAATACTCTACAGAAATGGTACATATTGTTGTTGCTGTGATAAACTCCTTATGTCAGCCCTTACAAGCTGTGTTCATCCCCTAGACTTGCACATCTAGAGCAGAGTTTTACACTGTACTTTCATTTTTAGATGCCCAGGGAGGGATTTTCCTTACTATGTAACTTAGAAGAACCCAACACCACTTTTCCTAAAGAGAGGAGGAATGACTCTTCAACAGGCTTGTCCCTGTAGTGGGAAGGTGCGTTAGTGAGCTCCACACCACCAGCAGCTCCAGTGGGTACACGCAACAAGCCCAGGGACCGCTCCTCAGCACCCTTGTGCTCCAGCCCCTTCCCCAGCTCCGTTGCCCTTCTCTGGGCTGGGATTGAGGAGCCCAGAGCTGAATCCAGGGTTCAAGGGGTGGTCTTACTGAATAGAATTCTATCATAGAATTCTACGATACTATCTTTATATAGGGCATTATCACTATATAAGATATATAATTATTATGCATATATGATGTACCACAGAACACACTGAGCTTCTGCAGCAGCATCGTGTGTGTCCCTGCCTTGGTCTCGGCCAGGCTGCAGGTCCAGAACTGCCTGTCAATGTGACCCAGGGCCAGCTGTCGATGCTGCACCTCAAGACACCATTTCTCACTCCATTCACCTTGGGCTGAAAGACTTTATTTTGCTCCTTGGCAAGTGTTTTAGAAGAGGATTATGTCCTGTTTTTCCACAAGATTTATACACAATCTCTGTCTCTTCTAGGTAAAAAGAAATAGCTTCACTTTACCTATATTAGTCTGATGTGGATATTAATCTCCAGAAGTATCCACACTGAGTCTATCACCTCCAGGTATCTACAGTTAATACACAGAGCACTGAATCATAAGTGGCTAAAATCAAAACACACTGAAAATCATCCTTTTTTTTTTTTCCTTCTTATTTGTTCATTTTCTCACCAGGCTCAGAGCTTTGTATGGCATTCTGTGTCGTGCCTTTGAGGAGGAATTCATTGTTTCTTACAGATCTCCAGTTTTCAGATTTCTATCTTCTGACTTTGGTGAGAATGAAGCTTGAAATACAAAGATTTCTTAAAGGGAGGATTTATTTTTTTTTAACTAAGACCCAAAGAATAATATCTACAGCTTCTTGGGGGTAAATGACCTTTAACTTAAATAACTTGTCAGGCTATATTTGAAGAACATGCTGAGATTTTCCGGAAAACTATTCCTACGGATAACTGCCACTCCTAGCAGAAGTCTGCATTTTGTGGGCATGCCCAGGCAGCTGTGTAGAAATCCATCAGTGCCTGAAGCTGTTGAAACATAACAACTGACAGCCAGGCTGCTGGGAAATAAACTAGAAAGAGCTAATCCTGGAATAAAGGATATGCAGATGACTTTCATTTTAATGGAGAAATACAGATAAAATGAAACAACAGAAATATAATACAGAGCAAAGAAAATTAATAAACATTCTGAGACATCTTTTCAGAAGGCCAAAGCAGTGGATTTAGTCTAGGAAATGGAGTTACAGTTGATTACTGACATGTTTTATCTGGTGAGGTGGGGAGCAATGTCTCAGCATGGTAGGACAGAGGTATTTATGCTCCAGCAGTCATTTGGGTTGGCCACTGGTATTGCCTTAGCCTGAGAGATAACTTCCAACTGTTCCTCCTTCAGCTGCAGCGATACTCACGATGCTGCTCCCTGAAAGTGTTCAAGCCCAGGCTGGATGGGGCTCTGAGCACCCTGCTCTAGTGGGAGGGGTCCCTGCCCATGGCAGGGGGGTTGGAACCGGATGGTTTTTATGGCATCTTCCAGCCCAAACCATTCTATGATTTTATAATCCAAATGGAGACGCTGGATTTAAAATAGTTTGTAAGTCTCAAAGATGCAAGTCGGACTGGTCTGTTTGTATACAAACTGATCACTGCTTGGGAATTTTCACGCTGGAAGTTTGTTCATCACAATTCTGACTTGATTTGCTGAAAACAGCCTGAGCAGGAAGAGCAGCACACCCTGTCAGTTCTCCCCAGCGTGACACTGTGCATCTCTCTGTCTGGAAACAGAATCACGGGAGGGCTGGGGTGGGCAGGGACCTCCAGAGATCCCCTGGCCCGGGCTGCCCAGGACTGCCTCCAGCTGGGCTCAAGCATCTCCAGCCACGGGAGACCCCCAGTTGGTCTGAGCACCCCTCTCCAGTGTCTGAGCACCCCCAGCCTACAAATGCACTTTCTAAAGTTTAAGCATCACATTTAAGCCACGTGCACAGAGCCATACAGCAGAGCAATGCTTCACATGCTGGAAAATACAGAGTTTCTTCATGTATTTCTCATTCCTGTGTTTACATGCCCTCAGTTTCTGACAACTTTCAATAGGTTCATTGTTTGCTTTAACTGCTTTCAAAACATCCCGGGACTTTTTGTTTTAATTACTAAACCACTCTCCCCGTGCAGCTGAAATTTACTTGTGTTTGAAGCTCACCCACGATACAATCAACATAGAGCAGATTGTTGCAAGCAGCTTGTACAAAGGAAAGGGTTTTCCCACCGGTGTGTTTGAGGCAGGACTGAGAATAACAAATTGGCCCAGCTGGAAAAAGCCCAGAAGCCCAGGCTGCGAGCGGAGCGGCCCCGGTCCCTGGCGAGCTGCGTTCACACGCGCACCTCCAGACGCTCGCTACCACGACTCGTGCAACACAGTCCTCCTCAGACAAACAGGTTATAAACCCGACAATTTCTGTCTCCATTTCCAGCCTTTCAGTGATGCTTAGGATCTTCTGGAAACAACATCTCTTTTCGCCGTTTACCAATTCCTAGCCAATATCATGCTTCCCCAAGTTAACGCCGGCAGAAGCCGCTGCAAATGATGATGCACAAAGTTCAGCCCGTCTCATTTTAGCACCCAGAATATATTTTCCTGTTCTCAGACACATCTCGGCCCGTCACCATCTTGGCCATAATCAAGTAGCTAATGGATTAGCAACAGCCAATTACTGGAACATCAATTTTTTCATGCTTTGAAATTCCAGAGGTCACAGAGCAAACACAGAGAAATATACGTGCTTTTACATCAAGGCTTTGATTGTTGTCTCGTTTAAAAGAGTAATTAATGATCAGTCTGTACTAGTGCACAGGAAAATAGTTAATTGTGGTGTATGTATCTGGAAAACTTCTGTTATACCGAGGCAGTTCCCTCCCACCACGCAGCACTCTGCGATTGCAGGCAAGGGATCTTTGCAACAACTGCGGCTAACGCTGCGGTTCGGGTTTGCTGCTTCTCCAACAGCTACTGTATCATTTGCTGTATTTTCTTCCCAGTAAGATAAATATTTCTCTGAGTTCTGTTCCAGCCGTACGAGAATTATTGCAGAGATCCACTCCATTTGCATGATGTCTTGCAGCTGACAGCCCGCAATGAATAACAGAAATTTCTCCGGCGTAAACAGCAGCAAGCCCACGGCAATTATCGCTGCCTTTATTGATAGGCGCCAGATCGCTCCTCGAACCTGCCAGGAAGCACAGAGCTTTTTCTGGGGGATCAGAGGGGCGTGTGTTCCTTACGGATGAAAAGTGATGGCAATGCCGTAGGAGTGTAAGCCAGCCTACAAAGAAGGACCTGAGTAATAGGTAAGCTCATCCGTAAATCACGCCCGTGCTCTTTGCCCTCATTAGTTTTCTGAGCCACTATGTCCCAGGTTTACCCCACAAAAACTTACAGGGGTAAAACCAGTTGACACAGCAAAACAGAAAAAAAATTAATACATTTACACAGCAAAGAGGCTGAGTGTTGGATATTTCTAGCTGAAAATATTTTATTTAGGGTTATTCTGAAAATAAGTCTTCTCAAATTTCTCTTTGCATTTCAATGGCATTGGAGTGTGTGAATTCTGTAGAAGAATCTGAGACAATCTGACTATTAAAGTGACAATTATTGTTGTCTGAGATCAAGTGCACGGGGTTTGATCTTAAGAAGAAGGTGTCCTGGGGAAGTACAACAGCTTGTATCAAAGACAGGCCAGGGCCAGATCTGAAGTTCCCCCTAAATGCAAATAGCCAAAGTATTTCTCAGTTGTTCCCAGTTCTTTGCCTTGCTTCAGCCAGACCTTCTGGGTCAGTTCAGAGACCTTCCCAGTCACTCTCTGCCCCGTGCTTTAGAGAGAGCCGTGTTCTGCCTTGGTTCTCCCCCAAAACTCTGTCATCAGAGCTACTCCCACGGGGCCCACTACTTTCTCTAGTGTCACTGCACAAATCAGAAGCTCTTTCCAAAGTCTCTCCAGCAGCACGGTCACTCCAGAAGGCTGGAGTCCTTCTTTAGACCATGGACTTCAGGTGAATATTTCCAGAGTTCTGCAAACCCCCACCTAAATATGTCTTTCTCTGCCTTCACTTAAGACTGTCCAGAAGACCCTACTCTGCACACAATGCTCACACAATAACAAGTATTTAGGAGCATTTCCGTGAAGCATCTGTTGCATCTCCCACTAATGACTCCTTCCACAACTTTATGCTCTGAGAGCCTCTCAGTACCCGGGGTACCATCAGGCAGCATCTTTGCAGCCAGAGTCTGGGACGTGGCACCGTGTCCCCGATCCTCACTCTGATTAAGCAGCTCTGTGTGTTCCAATCAAGACAGAGCATTAGTGTGAGAGCACACGGGAAGATTTTCTCTTCGAGCTTTGTAAGTAGCTTCTGTTAACTTCACTCTGAGAACAAGGTTTAATCAACTGTGTCACTGCTTGTGCAGCTCTCGGTCTGTTTATAAAACCTCCGCCTTTATGTGAAGGAGGAAGAGCTAGCTAGTCAGCATGGAAGTTTCTGGTAGAAGTCGAGTTGTCCCTTGATTTCACTGGGAACTGAATTAGAGCTGTAAAGAATAAATTGATTGGAATTTTACCATGTAAATGTCAAGATTCCTACAAACTGCAGCCAATGAAAGAAAAGATGAGCGCTGGGTGGGGTGTAAAGGCATTCTGGGGAAATAAATGGAAATACTTGGCAGTGCTTTCCAGTAAACTGTACGGAGGAGGGAAGCTGATGAGGTACTTGGCTCACATGGAGACGTGGCAGCATTTCCCCTTGAAATGAAGAGCTCCTCTTGAAGCATAAGGAGCAATAGAAGCGAGGGGGAAAGAGATGGGGAAATGGAGACAAAGGAAGAATAGGCCAAAAGAAAAAGCGTAATTGCTAGCAAGATTTTTACCACAGGGAATGGAACATGAAGAACTGCACAGGACAAGGTTTTTTTGTTCTGGGTGTACTCAGATGAAACCTAAAATTGCTCAAATATTTACATTTTTATCAATGGCTGTAATCCATATTGCCTTTTAATTGTATAAAGCCATGTCCCGCAACAAGAGTATCTGTACTTTTTAAACTAAACTGTGATTTTAAATTATAAAAAAACCCAACCAAAACCAACTCAACATCTCACAGAAAGCTACAGATGGAGTTTTTATGTACAGTTGTTTGCTCAGTAGATAGAATATTGAATCCTTCACCCATTAAATGTCTCCTCACCACAGATTTGCTGCACCTGCTATTTTACATCTCAGCATACCCAGTACTGAATATTTATGGTCTAACCCTAAGGAGTTAGGGGTCCCTTCCAACCCCTACCACTCTGTGTGATTCTGCGAGGGGCAGGCAGGGCTGGAGTGGCCATCCCAGCACGGCATGGCACCTGCTGGAAGTGGCCACCAGCACCCGGCCCCAACTGCACCCTCTCCAGTGGCAACAGTCACATCCCGCCTGCGAGACGGACACAAGGAAGAAATCCGTTTCACCAAGGCTGGTGAGAGCCTGTGCCAGGCTGCCCAGAGAGGTGGTGGCTGCCCCATCCCTGGCACCATTGCAGGGGAGGTTGCCCGGGGCTCTGAGCACCCTGCTCTAGCTGCAGATGGCCCTGCTCCCTGCAGGGGGGTTGGACCAGATCATCTTGAACCCAAAAGGTTCTATGATTCCATGATACACAGCAAGACATACTGCAGGTGCTTACAACCACTTTAATAAGTCTTTATTCGTAACACTTTGACATTGTACCAGTGACACACAAAGTCCTCCCATGGAACCCCTCAAACACTCTGTTTTCACCTGATCTTCCCAGTCCGGGAGCTGGGGACGGTGACGCAAACCTCTGATGCCCATGAGCTTGAATTGCTTCAAGCCTCGTGTCTGCAATAGAGAGGAACATCTCACGCCAAGGCAGACATCGACTGGCACAGGCCTGTCCTTCTGTGCAGCTGCTGAAGTGGCTGCCAGGGGATGGTACCACGAAAGCGCATCTGTGCGGTCACCCTTGTCCCTCACAGTGGTGGGATCAAGATCTGACTCCTGGACTTACCCCTCACTTGTGTCTTCTCGCTTGAGGAGCAAACTGTAAAGGGACAATACTGGCATTTTTATAGTTCATTGCTCAAACAATCCCAAGTAGGAAGCAAAGATGACTGAGTGCTTTTACTCCCGGCAGGCTGTAGTGTCTGGGGCACTTGTGTCCTTGGGAGCAAGAAAACCAGCTCACGTTTGTGTGAGGGGATATTTCCCCTGGTCTCCTCAGGCAGTGCTGCAGGAACAAGCCTGCCTTTGTTCTGAGAAGCGTGTTGGCACCAGCAGAGTCTGCAAGGCAAGATCAGTGCTCTGGGACTCCCACACCACAGAAATTACTGGAAGAATTGTTCTTCATCAATTCAGAATAATAATTAAAAAAAGCTTTAAAAACGACCTGAAGAGTTGGAAGAAGGGCTTGAAAATTGAAATGGCCAAGCTTGGTCAAAGCTAGGAAGGAACTGGTCAAGCGCAGTGCAGAGCAGATGAAGAGGCAGTGGGGAGAGCACAGAAACACAGGAACCTTTCAAAAACTCCAGATTTGGTAACTTTTTCCAGTGTAAGCGACTTACTTATTGTACTCGGCAGACTTTAACCTTAAACAAAGAAAAAAACCCTATTTTACCTCAGAAATAAATCAGATTTTGAAAGCCATATGGAGGTTTTATTTTTGTCCTGAGCGTGTTGCCATGCAACTTGGAGAGGCATCAGCTCCCTCGCAGTGATTGCCATGAAACTTCCATCCAATTCACTTCATTGTGTTACAGATAGGAGTTCTGAATGACCTCATATCCATCTGCCCATATTCGATGCAGTTCTCTACTTTTAAACAAGCCAACCACAACATCTTGACCTTTCTTTTATAGTCACTTCTCACCAGTGGTGCTACTGAAGGCAGTGGAGTTAGACGAGTACTCACAGTGGCTATTAAATCTCAAGAGTGCTCTTGATTCTTTTTTTTATTGGTATTACAGCACCACGCCACATAAACCAAAGACACCCACAGGGTCTTTGGGTATAAAAATTGGATTTCCTGAGAGATTTTGATCCCAAAAAATGAAGAATAAAGACCCAATAATTAAAAAAATATATATAGACAGAGTGTGCTTCTGAAAAAAACAGACAACCAGATTAGCAGGAGATGTGTCATTCCCCATCCTCAGAGGCCTGTAACTCAAAACTGGCTGTTTTTATAAACAACTGCACCTCTGGATAAAGTCTTTAGATCAGAAACAGAAACCTGTGGATGTCTGTTTGATCCCCCTGGGATCCAGCAAGGCTGGAGGACAGAGTGGTAGAGCAAGAGGGGTGAATGGGAATGAATAAAATCAAATTATATTCAGCATCCAGGCAAAGACAGGCTATTAATGTTTACGTAAGAAAGATATTTGCAGGAAAAAAATATTCTTCAGAGTTAAAAATGCAGTAGGAAAGGGAAGTTCATTCTCTGGTGAAGACTTCTGCAGTGGCCTGGCATTGAAGGGCAGAGCATGGTGGGGGAAGCCACAGGTCACACTGCTGAGAGCACTGGCCTTTGTCTTTTCACAGGAACAATGCCACCTCTTGGAGCCTTCACTGCTTCTTCTTCCTATAGTTCAGTATTTTTTTTAAGGCTGGATAAAAGTGAGACTTCACTGTCTGTCTAAACTGTCTGGACAGAAGCAACATCTCCAAGTGGTTTTAGGGACGGTGGGCAGCCAAGTGGAGCCTGAACACAAGTGCAGTGCTGCTGCTGCAAAGGGACACGCACACACAGGAGAATAAATCTCTGGGTTGTCACTTATTATAAATTCTAATGAAAATAGAGCGGGGAATTTTTATTTTTTCCTTCTGAGCATATGTAGAATTTTAACACGAGCGTTTTATTAAAAAGCAGCCTGAGTTATGAATCATTCATAGCCAAGGACAGACTCCCACTCGTTGGCAGAGTGACCCGTGGCTGGCTTGTTCGCTGGCAACAAATAAAGCGGTTCTTAATGAACCCAGACAGGTTATTCCGAATGCACCGAACGAGCAAAATCAGGTGCATTTTTAGGATTCAGAAAAAGTTCTGTATTTTGTCAGGATCTCGCTGGTTTGGTTTTTGTTGGTTTTGGGTTTTTTCCTCCCTTTTTTGAATAATGAATGAAGTTGTTCTAACACGGTGTTAATGCAGGGAGTGCTGGGTGAAGAAATTCAATCGAAAGCCTGTCACAGGACTCTCTTGTTTCACTGACAAGAGTTGTCATGTTCCTGCGACACCTGATGTGCAGAGCACCAACTGATAAACTTCTTAAAGATGAATTTGTCAGTCTCCATTACCTTGCACCATCAATTACCTACTGCGGGGGGCCAGGAGGCCAGGCCAGAGACCCAGAGGTCCTCCAGATGGAGCGGGAGGGAGGGAGTGTGTGGGTGCAGCACCTCCTGTCCAGAGGGGCTGGAGGAGCAGCTGCACCACCGCTGCAGAGCTTTGTTGGTAATGATGACTCTGGTGATCATAGAATCACAGACTGGTTTAAATTGGGAGGGACCTTTGAAGGCCATCTGGTCCAACCTCCCTGCAGGGAGCAGGGCCATCTGCAACTGGAGCAGGGTGCTCAGAGCCCCGGGCAACCTCCCCTGCAATGGTGCAGGGATGGGGCAGCCACCACCTCTCTGGGCAATCTCTGCCAGTGTCCCAGGAAAGGATGTCCTGGATCTGTGCTCACAGCAGAGAAAGAGCCAGAGAGGACTACGGACAAGCAGGGTGAAAAACAGTGAAGGAAATTGGGGAGAGAATAGAAGGATCACTTCAGGGCTGGGGGGTAAAAACTGCACAGGCTTGTAGAAATCAGTCCGAAAGTTTTAAGTTGGAAACCTCCTGGGAGGTAATTTAAATTGAAAAGTTTCCAGCTGTAAATGAATTTTATATTACTTAGAACCAAGGCAATGGCTCTTGCCTAGTTTGGCACCTTCATTCCCCACGGCCAGCAGGAGAAACATCTGAAAACCCCGTGCTACTGGGAATTAGTTTTGTAGTGTCCCTTGGATTCTTCTCATTTCTAGCTACGTCGGGGAGACTCTGGGAATGGCTCTGCTATAACCATAGCAACGTCGAGATTTTGCACAGCGCTCAAAATTTCTGTCGTTAGCAAAAAGCATACTTGCTAACACAGGGAGGACAAAATTCGTCTGCACTTGCATTTAATGGAGCCAGGCATGTCGAACCAGCACCATTTTGCTTTCGGCTGAGGAAGGGTTTGGAGCTGCAGCAGCAGGGACAGGAGGCTGGGTGGGATCGAAGCGTGATGTGAAATTGTCCCTTGAACTCCTTGTTCTATTTATAATTGCAATTTAAGGAAAACCAAAGTTTACTCAAGAGTTTTCTTCTACAATAAAAGAAAAAAAGAGGAAAAAACTCATTCTGCGTTGTGGCCATTCATTTCTCGGTAAATAGGACACTTGTCAAAATGACTTTGTGCATCTGATGTTACTCTGATTGAGCCTTCTGGAAAAAGAGAGACTGTCTTCACGGAATGTGCAAATTTGTAGCAGAATTGGCTGTAAAAATGAGGACACGCAATTGCTTTTGCATTCTGGCTGGGAAGCAGCAACCTGTGAGAATTCACGAGTTCTCTGTCAGCACCGGAACACTCGTGGTTCCCCTTGGACATCCCCAGGAGCAGGTCACAGAGATGTGCCTCTAGGAAGTGTGACAGCAAACCTTGGAGGGCCCTCCTGACTATTCACTCTTTGGGTCTGTTCTGTTCCTTACCTGGACCACGTTGCCAATTTTTTTGCATGTTTTATCTTGTCAAAACGATTTGGAGAAGTGGCAAAATATTTCGTGTAGGAGAGAAGCAAACAGCAAAGCAGCAGCAATGAACTACTGGTGTAAGGACACCGTTCAGAAACCTGGCCTAATTCTGACCTCAAGAGTCCTAATCGGGTGCAATTCAATGTTCATTAACAAAAACATAGCTCAACATAGTAATATCGTAGTAGCTAAAATCAGAACAAAACTTATTAGGTATTTTCTTTTGGGATTGTTCCTCACCCTTTCAATGTCCTACTGAGACATTTCCCCTGCTGGGATACTCCTGAGGGGACGACATTACTTGTTGTCAGAGACAGACTGCCCAAAGTAAGGGATAGTTTGCCAAATACAGTTTATTTACATGTACGCAGCAGAAAATCCTGATTAAAATTGACTGCCATGAAGGGGTTAATTATTTCTGCAACCAAGTCTCCCTTTTGTCCACTTAACACCCAGTTCCTAGGAGCAAACACTGATCTGCCAAACCTTGCGGGCAGCGCTGCTGATTTCTCCAAGGGCAGAGTCCATGAGAAGACAAACGGAAGATTCTGACGCAGCGAAGCAACGTCCTCGCAAGCAGCTGGAAATTTCTGAAGCCCTCCAGGCAGGTCTGAGAGACACTACCGCTGCAGCCAGGCGCTTTCAGAGCAGCGAGGGGCGCCGATGTCATGGTGACGACGGCTCCTGGAGAGGTGGGCAGAGGACATCCAACAGATCCTCCCGCCGCACCGACTCCAGCCACGCGCTAATTAGTGGTGATACCACACAGCGTAAGAAGAGCAGGGGAGGACGAGCATGGGAAAGGTTAATCACATCTTGTTTTGCTTGGCAGCGACTCCTTAAATGATGAACCCTTCAAAAAATATATATTAGATCTTCTTTACATGCTTCACCTTTATTTCTACTGCACTTGCCCATTTAGTGCTTCTGCTCAAACGAATTTGTATTCAAAATAAGCTCTTTTGAACCACGGTAATTGCAGCTGTCTGCCAGGGCGTTGTTTATTCTGCATCTCACCTACACGGTGTTCAAATATACCCTTTGAAAATTATAGATATTGGTTTATATCACCTTCCTTTAAGCAGCAGGTTAGAGAGCATATCTTCTGCTTTTCCTGCTGGGAGTCTTAATCCCTTATTCCTTGCACCACTACCTACACAGAGCCCTTCAGACATCACCCTCCTCAAACACGACACGCGTATCACTATTATACCCAGTGCCCGCTCACCTGCACCAGCAGGTTCCAGCTCTGGAAGAAATGCCTTTTGTGCTTCCCAGAGACACGGAGGTACCAGAGGAGAGAGGCCGTGGGGTCCTCACGTGATGATCTGCGGGGATCATGGTGCACCAGCAACTTGCTGAAAAAGGAACAAACGATGAGACTTCAGGATTTTTCCTTGTCTGGCAGAATCCTCTGATTCCAGAGAGGAATCCTTCTGTTCTTTCCTGAAAGATGCCGCAGTAGGTCAGAAAACAGAGGAGGGGAAGGGACGAGGAAGGGACAGAAAATGAGCAGCTAGCAACCACAGAGCCTCTTCGTGGGTAACCATGGGGGACCCCACCCCTGTGAGAAGCTGTTGCTGTCACACAGCACGTGTCCTGCAGAAAGCTGAGGGAGTCACAGCAGGACAAATTCACGGGTGGGCTTCTCACTGCATTAACTAAAGATTTCCTAATTACTCTAAACTTCCAAGCAAACACATGAAATATGCACTACAAAAGATGAAGTTATGGAGGTTGTGAGAACTTTTGCAATTGATCCAAACCCAAAAAGTGTAGGGTGGAGTAGAGGTAAACTGGATATCCAACCACACCATGTCCTGAGGGGTTTACTCTGTGAAAGCAACCAAAGCAATCCTCCAAAAACAAAGGTGAACAGAGCATCTTTTCCTCCTGACTCCAGATCTCATCATCTTCAGTTAGCTCAGCAGAGGAAGCTGGGAGAAGCAGCAGCCGTGAAGCCTCCTGCCCAGGAGCTAAAAATACTCTGGGACCTCCACAGGGGACTAAGAGGAACTCTGAGCATCGGGCTGACACAGCACGATGTAGTGAAACCAATTACCCAGTTACCTTTCAATTTCCCGGGATGAGCCAGTATATTGATGCTCAGAAACTCTCACACCACAGATGGAGATTCCCCTCTCCAGTGAGTCCTGTCAGATCAAACAACCCTCTCTATATGTTCACCAAGCTCCAACGTAACTTATTGCTAATCCTTCTTCCTCTAGCTTATTTGGAAAACCATTAGAGGCCTTGATTCTTGGATGGCCAGAGACTGTTTTCTAATTTCTTTCTATTCTTGATATATTCATTACTACTTGACCCTGTCATTCATCCCCCAAGTCAGAGAATCCTTACGCCTAGTTGACATTTACTATCTCTGAACGTGTTAACGTGGAATCATCACCACCACTCTCAACCCATACTTGGCTAGGGTGTGGCATTAGTCTTCTTCCAAACTGGCTGCTTTTTAGAATAAAATCTTGGGAAAAAAACAGAGAATCCTAGAATCACTTTGGCTGGAAGAGACCCTTCAGCTCATGGAGTCCACCCATCAACCCAGCACTGCCAGGGCACCACTGACCCCTGTCCCTCAGCACCACAGCTCCACGGCTTGGAAACCCCTCCAGGGATCACGGGGACTCCCCCCCTGCCCTGGGCAGCCTGGGACAGCCCTGGACAGCCCTGCAGGGGAAGGAATTGTTCCTCAGCTCCGACCTAAACCTCCACCGGTAAAATTTAAAGAAATCTCCCTTAATTACTCTTAGAAAATTCTCTACATCCCTGGACTACGTCAGCTGTGATACCCACTTGTCAGATCTCATTAGCCACAGACTACTTAGTTGCTGCGTTAAAAAGTAATTGGTTCTTGCAATATTTTAGAGATACAGTGTCAGTTCTTGGATGGTGTTGCCTGTAACTGTACTCTCTCATGTACCCAAAAATACAGCTTTGCTGGACAGGTTACGTCTCCTAAATGATGAAGAAAACTTTACTTCATTTTACATCTGCTTTGGGGGGTCTGTCTGAAAATCTAACCCTGATCTCCTGCGGCTCTGAAAGAAAATCCCAACCTGTATTGCACATGTCAGCTAAATTGTGGGCAAATACATGTTTGGACTTTCCTGTCAGAAGAGTGAAGTGCATCATGAGTCCTTATTTATTTCTCGAGAAGGAGAACGAGAACTAAAACAACCATCTGACAGGTAAAATTTGCCAGAGAAAATAATGCATCTCTATCACAGTGCTGATTGTGGGAAAGGCTGTTGTCACCAGCAGGGAGAGCTCGGGTGGAGAACATACGATTATTGTTTTGGAGTAAAAATGCAATGATAAAATACGATCGATTTTCATCATCCCTGAGCATCTGACTATCAAAACTCCGAGCTATTTCTGTATTGCACGATGACGGTGGATGCGAAGCTCATACGCAAAGCACGTGGGCAGGGTGTCACGGCAATGGACATGGACACTTTTCCTTGGAAAGCTGAGGTGATAACACACACTGCTTAGTCGAAGTATTTGTTTACTAACGATGTGTAAAAATATTTCATATATGGCAGAACAGCAAATAACATACCTAGTACAAAAAAAAGATACAAGGTTTGTGTGAAAACAAAACTCACTTATCACAGAACCACAGCATCCCAGCACGGTGGGGTGGGCAGGGCCCTCTGGAGCTGCTCTGGTG
>JANVCC010000074.1:965844-983672 GCA_025345505.1 Todiramphus chloris collaris
GCTCTCAGCCTGGCCCCAGCACAGAGATGCTCCAGCCCCCCAGCAGCTTTGGAGTCCTAATATGAATACAGATGTCCAACCTGAATCTATGTTAAATCTCCTTCCACTCCATTCAGCATCTCCACGAACAAGAGGAAATACCCAGGGATGATTTACCTTCCCTTGAGAAAAGGCCATGAGCCAGGCTGGGTGACCCGCATGTGCACAGGTTAAGGAACTGCAATCCAGATGGAATAAAAAAAAAGTCAGAAGAAATCTGAAAGACTGATTAAGCATTTGAAATTACCTTGGTATTTGGAGAATTGATCTGAAATTAATAAAACAGAAATTCAGCTCAGGTTACTTGTAGACTTTGCGGGGGGAAATAAAATATCCAGGGGGAAATAAAATATCCATTTCTTTAAACAGCGAGCAACTGGAAGAGCACTGCAAAAGGCACTGGCCTGTGGTGATGCATAAACCAAGTGTGGGTTCAAGAGGTGATGCTCTTGGGGAAAAACCAGCATGATTTTAACATGCACAGGTAGCAGCATTGCACAAAAATGGAACAACATAGTCCTCCTGGAGTCCTTGGTGTGGAACCGCATCCTCACTCTCCACCAAGGGCCCAGTGGCTGGGGATAGCCAGGAGCTGGGCAGAGACAGGGAGTGAAGGTCTGGAAAATAATGCCAAGGAGGAATGTTTTAAAAACATGTATTTTAACTATAGAGGAACAGCCCCTGACACATGCCAGGGGATGCGAATCACAGAGAACAGTACTGGACCTTCTTTGTGTCCGCTGATAGGAAGACAAAACGTCATCCACTTGATGCAGAAGGGAAGATTTAGGTCGGAGTATTTCTGATTGTTACTCATTGCTTATACATGAATGACAGAGGCTGGATTAGGGGAGGGCTTACAGAGCACGGCCAGGGCGGTACTGGTTTGGGATTAAACCAGCAGCTGTCTGGACTGGGACTGGTCTCTTTAACCGCCTGTACCCCGGAACCAGGGAAGAGGACTAAGCGACCTCTTCAAGGCCCTTTCAGACCCATGTTTAAATGATTTAGTGAATATCTGCCAACTCTATTGTTACACGCTCAAGGTATCATTTAAAACATTCATTCTCTGATTTTATGTACTCTCAGCAGGCTTGAATCGTTCTTTAATTACTAAATTACCAAACGTCAAGCCATGTCTAACCTTCTGCAAAGGCCACACAGGGAAGAAAATCTCCCCTCCCAAAGGCACGTCAGCCTGAGTGGCAGGTCAGGACCCAGCACTCGCTTGGAAAACTCTATTACCAAACGTCTTGTTGCACTTGAAAATTGAAACACAAAGACCAGCTCTCCAAACGCTCCGGTCTGCCCCCAGAACGCTTCCCAGCCCTTGGATCTCACAGTGAATCACAAACCTGGAAGCGTCCCAGCTGGTTTAGAGCGTTCCCTCTTCCTAACACAGGCACCGCGCTCTCCTCTTCAAATGAGTATCTGTCAAGTTGTGACACGCTGGAGAGCGAGCAGTCAAACGGTGTTTTGTGGTGTAATTTACTGTACGTTCAGCTGCGTCGGCAGAAAGAGGTTTTCATAATGGTTAGATTTCACCTGACAGCAGCACGTTGCATGTTTTAACTGAGAGATCTGAAATTGTCATTGTTGTTGTTGTTATTATTACTGTTATTATTATGTCTTGGAAAGCATCAACAATGTATTAAGTGCTTTAAAGTGATGCTTAAAAGTGCAGGTGCCCCCAGCTGCCGGAGGCAGAGCCCGGGATGTGGCTGTCACGCCAGGAAGGGCCGTGCGAAGCAGACGGCGCGAGCTACGAGGTGCAGGAGACCTTCATTTAACTATCCGACTCGGATCTCGCTGCCCTTTGCACCATTTAGTTTTTCTGCGGGAAACCTGGTTTTTAGGGCTTGTTGGTAGGAATTGGCTGTCTAGAGACAGGCCAATTAAATAGTTTTCCGTTCACTTTTTCATTCTCCGCTGTTCAGTTTCATTAGGCTGAAGTGACGGGTGATGTATTTCTCATTTACTTGGTTATTATCAGTTCCTCACCCACGTGTGAAGCCAAAATGTATTGTGATAGGAACAGGGATTCAATGAAATTGTTCACAAGCTGTTGTGAAATGGGGAGCAGATATTTAAATGAGCCTTTGTGTGAGAAACACAGGAAAAAAAGATCAGCATATTAAAAAAAAAGTCTTTAAAGCTAATTGTTTATTAACTATAATAGGCACTGAGCTGAGCACCAGGTTGTGCCTGGTCACAGCATCCCTTTAGACTGTAGAAGATCTTGTCCACTTGGGCCTTGCCTTTATTCACAAATTAAAAGATAAATTACTTTTTTTCAGTCCCCCGTTGGCTTTTCAGCTTTGAATACATCCAGGTTTTGATGTAAATTGAAGAAACGGAGGCGGCAGGAACACTCCCTCTGCACACAGAGGCAAAGGTCCTTCTTTCAAAGCCTGGTGGATCAGTTCAAACTCCCAGCTGCAGGTGCCTGGCCAGAGACTCCTCTGGGAAGATTCCTTTAGCAGAAAACAAATACCACTTAAATATGCTTTTCATTATATTTAAGGAACTTTTAAAATATTTCAGCCTGAAATGATCAGAAGGTGAAGTGCAGTTTTTAAGCCAAGGCATATTCCGATCCGTTTCTTAACATCACAAGTTTTGCACGTTGGGGTTTCCCTGATGGGAACCCAGGGACTGCAAACAAATCCTGGTCTGTGAAATCATCCATCAGGGTTGGTTTTTTTCCTGACCCCACCAGCACAACCCCTGTATCTGCACAGAAGCCAAGCAGAGGCTGTGAGACCTTCTGCAAAGGCTCTGCCCCTCCTTCAGTGGTTCTGCAGAGATCACCGTGAGAGATCCAGATTCTGAGAGGATTGTGATGGATTCTCACTAGGAGATTTCAACAGGAATCCGGGACCTCAGAACAAGGCCTGTCCTGAGAATTCAATTCCTACTGCAGTCAACAGATACCAATGGGCTTCTAAGCTGATGCCAGCCTCCTGCCAAGAGCTGTCAGAGCCAGAAGGTCTCCCCTCAGCCTCCTTCTCTCCAGGCTGAACAAGCCCAGGGCCCTCATCCGCTCCTCAGCACCCTTGTGCTCCAGCCCCTTCCCCAGCTCCGTTGCCCTTCTCTGGCCACGCTCCAGCCCCTCAGTGTCCTGCTGGCAGTTGATACTCCTGTCACTCATTAAAAGATCTTTCCTGAAGGCACAGAGGAATGAGTTAGCTTCTAGAGGCCAACTTCTGTGTTGAGTTACTCCAAAACTGGGGAGCAGCTGGGCAGTGGCAATTTTTCAGGAAAAGGCAGAGGAAGAATCCTGCTGGTAGGAGGTCTGAGCAGAGCTGCACGCTCTCGAGGCGCCTTGCCAACGTCATGTTCTGTATCACATGCAACTCAAAGATAATCTTGCAGTCAATTTCCAGTGCCAGTCCTACATGGTGACAGTGATGCTTTTTTAATTTTTTTTAGAGATATCAATAGGTTGATATTTAAAATATCTCCCCTGAATACCAAAAAAGCAGGTATTTAATCTCGCTACCGGTCCCTGGAAAATGTATGTTACTCCAGTGCCACCTGCTGTCGTGACTACAACCAGCCCATGGCAGCAGTGACTCCTTCCACGGACTCTGGGCCCAAACCGGATTCTACACCTTTTTTCGAGTACTTTTTTTATTTATTTCTTTAATTTTTTGCTTTAAACTTTTATTAACTTGTTTGGTGTGAGGGTGGTGGAGCCTGTGCCAGGCTGCCCAGAGAGGCTGTGGAGTCTCCTTGTCTGGAGAGATTCCCACCCCGGCTGGACCCTGCGCTGCTGGGCCCCTGCTCTGGGTGCCCCTGCTGGATGGAGCAGGGGGGGACACCAGAGCAGCTCCAGAGGCCCTGCCAACCCTACCGTGCTGGGATTCTGTGATACCTCATTTTAAAGATCAGCTTTGACAAAGTGACCAAAGATTTGTTGCCACCTCTCACAGCACCAAGGCTCCGGTATCTCGTGTCAGCTCAGATCGATTATTCAATGCAATGAAGGAAGGTCACCTGGTGGAAAAAATCGCTACTTGAGGTTGAAATTGTGCAGGCTGCACCAGTGCTGCACCTGGCTGCACGGGCAGGGACCAGCAGAGCGCAGGAGCTGCTGCGGTTGGACGGGCAGTGCCCAGCCAGGAGCTCTGCAGTGGCTGCCCGGCCACCCTCTCCTTTCCAGCTGGTACCTTCCCCTTGTTCTTCTACTTCTGGGTTAGAAAAGCAAGATTTTTCATAGCCCTGGTGCAAAATTTCACCACAGTCCTTCACCTGGGACCTTCTTGGGCTGTAGGAAAACAGAGTTTTAGTCCTTCCTGATTATCGTGGACATTTTGTAAGCCGGAATTTGTGCACAGCCTCCTGCAGCAGACAAACCAGATGCCCTGACACATGCTCCCCGTGCACTCACGCTGTTTTATACTTTTATAAATAAACAGCAATAACGCTGTCATATTGCCTCCTGAACTGGAGAGAGAGTGTGAGAAAAACCAGCCCTGTAAACAGATCCCAGATGATTTTTCCACAGGATGTGGCTCCAGCACAGGAGGGAAAGGGAATAAAAACTGACAGGAAAGTAACGTTTGATATAAATAAGCACACTGCATGTAATTAATTAGGTAATGCTGGTCAAATGTAGTGCAGCAGATCTTGCCAGATCATGACCAGTCCAAAAAGAAAAGGCAAAAGGGGATCAGAGGTGGCTTGAAAGAGGAGTCACCAGGAAAGGACCATGCTGGCACAGCCATGGCACCCTGTCACCTGTGGGAGATGGAGGCCAGTGTCCTGCTGCCAGAATAAACCCACCAGCAAGCCATGGAATGCTCTTTTAATTGTAATTTTTCAAGGGTTTTTTCCCTTAATGATGGATTTACTTGAACACTCTAATATTAGTATTTATACTGATGCTCTGTCTTACTCATATTTTAAACCCTCTGTATGTTCTTACGTTTTGCGAGAGCCATCACGGGGAGAAACCAGCCTGGACCTTGCACGTTCTCACAGAACCACTGAATCATTTTGGTTAGAAGATCAACAAGTCCACCCGTTGCCCCAGCACTACCAGGGCACCACTGCCCCCTGTCCCTCAGCACCACGGCTTGGAAACCCCTCCAGGGATCACGGGAACTCCCCCCCTGCCCTGGGCAGCCTGGGACAGCCCTGGACAGCCCTGCAGGGGAAGGAATTGTTCCTCAGCTCCAACCTGAACCTCCCCTGGGGCAATTTGAGGCTGGTTCGTCTTGTCCTGTCCCTTGTTTCTTGGGAGCAGAGCCCGACCCCCCTGGCTCCAGCCTCCTGCCAGGAGCTGTCAGAGCCAGAAGCTCTCCCCTCAGCCTCCTTTGCTCCAGGCTGAACAAGCCCAGGGCCCTCAGCCGCTCCTCAGCACCCTTGTGCTCCAGCCCCTTCCCCAGCTTCGAAAAGAAGACCTTCTCTGATTCCTCTTCACTCTTTACCAGGACCTGCTGGCTCCTCTACTTTACCTGGCGCTGTCGCGGTCCCCGGGCGGGCGAAGCCCCCTGAGCTCTCAGATCTCAGCCCCCTGAGCTCTCAGCCCCCTCAGCGCTCAGCCCGCGCGCCACCCGCGAGGCTCTCTACCCGCGCGCGCGCGCGCGCACGCACGCACGCACGCACGCGCCGCTGCGCACGGCCCGCCGGCCCACTGGGGGGCGCGCTCCCCCCGCGCTCCCTTCCCTCGGTCAGTCTGAGGCGTCCGCGCCGCCGCCTTACCAAAAACCCCGTTGCGGACGGCGGCGCTGCTGGCGGCGGTATCGGGGCGCAGGCGCAGCGGGCAGCCCGTCCGGCGCAGGACCCCGGTCCTCTTCCGCCGCGCTCGGCGCTCGGCTCGGCGGGGCCCAAGATGTCGACCAAGAATTTCCGCGTGAGCGACGGCGACTGGATCTGTCCCGACAAGAAGTGAGCGCGGCAAGGGCTGCGGGGGACGGGCCGCGGTACCGGGGCGGGCTGGGCTGCACTCAACGGCCAGTCCCGCGGGGCAGCACCGGGGCCGGGGAGGAGACGGGGGGGGGGGGGCGCGGCCGCCGGGTCTCGGGGGGCGGCCGCTGTCCCGTCGGGCCGGGGCGAGCGGGAGGTTTCACGGGGCCCGGCCCCCGTCGTGCAGCGGGCCCGGCCCGGACCGAGAAAGTTCGTGTTTGAATTGGGAACAAACGCGGTGTGAAATAAACCGGCGTTTTTCTTTAAGCCTCCCGTTGGTGCGGTTCCCGGCGCTCAGGGAACCGGCGTCACCGTTCTGGTTTTATTTTCAGGTGTGGGAATGTGAACTTCGCTAGAAGAACCAGCTGTAACAGGTGTGGAAGAGGCAAGTACCTGAGATGATCTGTTTTTACCCCCTATTTCTCTATTTCTGCCCTTTTTAAAGAAGATATTCTTTTTAATTAACTGTAAAGCAAGACGTTTGAGAACTGTCTCTTTTTTTCCTTTTCCAGAGAAAACAACAGAAGCCAAAATGATGAAAGCTGGAGGGACTGAAATAGGGAAGACGCTCGCTGAGAAGAGCCGCGGCCTCTTCAGCGCGAATGACTGGCAGTGCAAAACGTAGGCAGAGCTGGGTCTTACACATCACGATGTGGTGCTTCGTTGTGTCAGTGTAAATGTCCTCGTTCTGAGGAGATAAGAGGGAGCAGAACTCGCAGCTGTTCCACTGGTAGCCTTTTGCTTTGAGGACAGCATTCTTTTCTGGTTGCTGGGCAGCACCTGCTTAATTAACCTGATGAGAAAGAGATTAAAAAAAAAGAATAAGTTAAGACTAGACAGGTAAAAGTTCATGCTTTTCTTTGATGGGCCGAGGCACTTCTCAAGCATGGAAGAAACATGTTGATGGAAGTAACACCTTTGTTGCAGTATGGTATTTTATTGTTAACTTTCATTAAGTAATCAGTAAAGTTTAGCACACAGTTAAATTCTTCCATGCTTCCTCAAGCCATCAGTTGAGAATATGAAGATCTGCATTAGGGGAGGATTACTCTAATCAAATGGATTGATTTTGAAAGGTGCTTTCAGCTTTTCTGGAGCACTTCTAAGGATTTCAGGTTTTGCTGATGTGGGTCAACTGCCTGACTAGAGAAACTTGGATTTATTTTGTTCTATTCTATCAGAGCTTGGCTGTGCTCAGCAGCCCGGTGGGTGTCCATTGCACTGTTCTGCAGCACCAGGTAGGCAGGTTTCCTGGGCAGCCCCAGGGAAACGCAATCATAGAATGCCCCAGGTTGGAAGGGATCTCTAAAGGCCATCCAGTGCAACCCCCTGCAGGGAGCAGGGCCATCTGCAGCTAGAGCAGGGTGCTCAGAGCCCCGGGCAACCTCCCCTGCAATGGTGCCAGGGATGGGGCAGCCACCACCTCTCTGGGCAGCCTGGGCCAGTGTCCCACCTCATGGCACATCTCGGGACTCTGGTGTCTCCATGTTCCTGTGGAGGCTGCATCTTGCAGACAGCAGCGTTCTGATGATCGTGCTGTGGGTGGGTGAAGTGTGAGTGGCCTTTAGGACGTGGCAAGATAGAAATAGAAAAGCTAGAGCTGTAGCTGTGCCTCGGTGGGTGACGTGACAGCTTGTGTTAATCCCATGGTGGCTTCTTCATTATCTCCTCTGAACTGTGAATGCTGCTACTGACACGTAATGAGGAATTCTAACACTTTTTGTGCAGTCCTACTGGTAATTTAGCAGCCTGTGAATTTTAATCCTTTCCCTTTGATTTGCCCAGTGTGGTCCTGTTCCCATCACCCTCGTGCTGGTGAAATACTCATCACCTCTCCTGCAGTTCTTTGTGTCTTGGTGACTTGTCCATGGGGTTAATCATGTTGTACTCGTGACTAAAACTCAGCAAATACATCGGATTTTTTTTATATGTTCAACACTCCAGCTTTTTGACTGAAAGTCAAATGTTTCTTATTTCTGTTTTGTTCTTTTTGCCTCCAAAGCTGTGGCAACGTGAACTGGGCCAGGAGGTCCGAATGTAACATGTGTAATACCCCGAAGTATGCGAAGCTGGAGGAGAGGACAGGTGAGATGAATGTTGTTTTAAAGTGCTCAGGTTGCAGTAAGAAAGCTTATTTTTACCAGTCAGTGTCACTAAAGGGATTGTTTTCACAGCAGAACTGGCAGAGTAGAACAATCTTCCTTGAGGAAATAACTCTGTAGGTTTCTAGGCTTGATTTCCTTTAGTAGTGTGTAAAGCCTGTGATGGTTTCACTGGGAAAGTCAACGAATATTCAGCTTAAACTGCTTCTATATTTGATTTTGATACTAAGATGTTTGGAAGGAATAATGGAGTATTTTATATAACTCCCAGAGGTCTGGTGTCTATAGTGTGCATCTGCAGAGGCCTTGGCAGCCGCAGGAGCAGTGTTTGGGGCTGGGTAGATTAGGCCATTATCTCTCTGTGAGGTTGGAGGGTTGGTCACATGGTGAGGTGCTTAAAGTTCCTCCTGCATTGACAAGGAACCCCGTGGTAACTAGAGCAGGAGATACCCTGGCAGCACGGCCCAAACTCCTCGTCCCGATGCCGCTGCAGATGGCAGCAGGCAGAGAACTTAATGCAGAGAGTGAGCACTAATGCATAAGAAGAAGAAGCATGGAAAAGAGCACAGGGCTTATTATCCAAAAGGACAAAGAATATATTTTTAAATATTCTTATTTAAAATGTTAGTAATATTGAAGAATATTAAAGACTAAGTAAATATTAACCTGTTTAGCTGTATTAAATATATAAATATTAAATACAGTTTACATAAATATCTAAAATAAAGAAACATGAATTGTTTAATTTTCAGTATTTACTATTTTTACACTTTACTTAGTTTTTTTCAAGCCCTGGTGTCCCTGTGAGTGAATTTGCAGCCCTGCACAGGACACCTGCACGTTGCACATGCTCCCAGTAAACTACAAAGTCAGCTGGGATTAAAATGAGCTACGAAAGTTTTTCCACTCTCGTTATGTAAGAGAAATAGAAAGATTTTAATGCGGATCTTGTGCAACCAAATGATGCTTTTATTCCTGTGGCTCCCTGAGGATATTTCTGTACGTGACTTTGTCATGGAATCACTGTGCTCTGGGAGCAGAGGTGGCCTGGAAGGCACCAAGGAGGCTGGTGCACGTGGGACCTAGCTGGGGCAGAGGCCGGTGGCTGGAGGAGCACTAGCCATGGTTGCCAGGGTTGCCCTCACCTCCTGTTTCTTTGCCAGCTGTCCCAAGTTGGCTGCTCTTGGAGGTGGGAGTCTGGTCTTGGAGGGCAGGAACCTTTGGTCCAGCCTCTTGGAGACAGCCTGGTGTTTATCCCCAGCAAGGCAATTTTCAGGCCCTGCTGCCTGGCCAGAGCTCTCCTGGGAGGCTGGTTGCTCAGCACAGCTCTAATCCTGAAGTTATTTTTTATGGGTTTTTCCATTCTTTTAAATGCTATTGCTTCTCCATTACATTCCTAATCCCTTTTCTCAGATAGGTTTCTGAGGAACTATATTTAATAAACATAGAATCACAGACTGCTTTGGGTGGGAAGGGACCTTTCAAGGTTATCTCATCCAACCCCCCTGCAGGGAGCAGGGCCATCTGCAGCTAGAGCAGGGTGCTCAGAGCCCCGGGCAACCTCCCCTGCAATGGTGCCAGGGATGGGGCAGCCACCACCTCTCTGGGCAGCCTGGCACAGCCTCTCAGCACCAACAATTTCTCCCTTCTCTCCAGTCTAAGTCTCCCTCTTTTAGTTTCAACCATCAGCCCTTGTCCCGTGCCAACAGGCCCTGCTCAAAAGCCTGTCCCCATCTTTCTGCCAGGCCCCTTGAAGCCCTGCAAGGCCTCAGGAAGGTCTCCCCAGAGCCTTCTCTTACAGGCTGCACAAGGTGTGTGGGAACAATTCACGTTCCTCTTGAGATCATGTGCTGTTTTTACAACATGTATTTAGAAATCACTGAGGGCTTCCAGGATCTCTGTGAATGTTCATTCTGAACTTTGTGCTCAATGGACCTGCATTTGGTGCAGCTGAAGAGATTGTCTTTGTTTTACCCCTTGTTAAAGGCTACGGAGGAGGATTCAACGAACGAGAGAACGTTGAATATATAGAGCGCGAAGAGTCAGATGGGGAGTACGATGAGGTAAGATTCAGCTCGGTGCGTCACTGCAGAGAGGTGTGTATCGTGTGGTGGCTGGGTAGGGGTCGTACACTTGCATTTGGTTGCCTTATGGGGAAAAACACTAGTCCTAAATACATCCTGATGCATCTCTCTGTCCAGGGGTGAAAGTTTTGAACTGAAAGTGAAGTTTATCTTTTTTAGGCTTTAAAACAGTTCAAATTAAATTGGTACAAGTTGAGTTCATTAAGCTTCTTCGGGAGCCAGCTTTAGGATCGTGCGTGGTGTTTGCAGCCAGATGCTCAGCACTGAACATCCCACAGACACAAATACAAACCACTCTTGTGTTAGACTCAGACTTTGGTTAATCTTCTCTGTGGGTACTAATTGTGCCTAAGACAAGCATCTCGAGGAAGTCTCTTATTGCTAATTGATGTTTTGTGATACTGCTTCCCTTTGAGCAACACGTTATTTGAAATTGATGTGTGTTTACATTCTTACCATCAAAACAATGCACTTGGAAATGACTTTAGATTAAGTTGTGTTCTAATGGAATAACATTTCTTAGTTTGGACGCAAAAAGAAGAAGTACAGAGGGAAGCCGGTCGGCCCCGCGTCTATCCTGAAGGAAGTAGAAGACAAAGAATCTGAAGGGGAAGATGAGGAGGATGAGGATGAAGATCTCTCCAAATATAAATTGGATGAGGTATCGTGTTCTGGGGGGTTTCTATCAATTAGTTTAACTAAGACTCCAGTGCTGCTCAGTAGGTGAGGTTTGGTCTGTGTTGTAGCTGCCTTTAGAGCAGTGCAGAGGAGCAGCCATCAGAGTGGCAGTGCCTGCAGCTTCTCTAAAGTGTGAGCACAGTCTTGGGGTTGGTCTCAGAACCTCCATTCAAAGCTGCGTTTTTTAAAAAAAAAAAATCTTAATTTTTTTTTTTTTAAACCATTAAAAAAAAAGCTTTTCTGAGGTCAGTACCAAAAGCTTTGACATCTTTATATGGTAGCCATAAGGGCTCCAAATAAAGGGAATGTTCTTCTGTTTTATTCTTAGCTTTTTAAAACCATGTCAGATTTATATTTTTATAAAGTAGAATTCTTCAGAGATTTTTAAGGTTTTTTTTCACCTTTCCTGCAATACATGCCCATCACATCCTGGATTGTCCACATCTTGCACAGCACTCCTGCATATTCACCTATATGCTTATTTTTAACACAGCAGTCATCGCATTCTGCGTGTGAAACGTATCTCTGCAGAATCATGCTATGGCTAGAGATTTTGAGGCTGAGAATTCTTCCAGGCTCTCATCTGAAGTAACTGGTAGAAAGGAGTGTCTGCCTTTTTACTAGAGAACAGAAACGGGAACTTCAGCTGGGTGTTCACAGGCTTTTTAATGGTTTGCTTTGAAACACAAGCTTTCAGCTGCTGCTCTGTACTCTTCATTTTGGGTCTTACTAAATGCTGTGTGTGCAGAGGTTGAGAAACAGTACCTAATAAACCACAGAATAAGTGAAAAACATGTAAGAAAACAGTGAAAATATTTCTTTACCTCGTCTCTCTGCATTTTTTCAGGATGAGGATGAAGATGACGCTGACCTTTCAAAGTATAATCTTGATGCCAGTGAAGAAGAGGACACTAATAAGAAAAAGAAATCCAATAGGCGCAGTCATTCTAAGTCTCGATCTTCCCACTCACGATCTTCATCGCGCTCATCCTCTCACTCAAGCTCAAGGTCTAGGTCCAGGTAAACGGGTACAGGTCAAGGGTAACGCCAGGCAAAATGTCAGTATCTAACTTCTTTATTTACTTTTTTTTTTCTTGATTGCCTTACAGTTTTAGTTGAATAATGTTAACAATTTTATGTACAGATTTACCCAGGTAGATAATGTTCTGTTCTGACCTGTAGCTCCTCAGCAGGGAGGCTTCGTGTGTCTTTAGTACATTTTAAGTTGGTATTTCAATCAATCCCTTCCAATAAATTTAAAAATGTAACTTATTTTCAGTTTTATTTTTAGGCTTGTTGGCCATCTGTGATTTAATGGGTGAACTTGTTTTAGCAATGTTGAGTAGAGGTGCTGAACAGAGAAGCAGGATGTTGTTGAAGTGGGAGGAGGTGGCAGAAGAGGGCAGTGCTGGTGCAGTCTGGGCAGCTTCAGGGAGAGGCCAGAACAGAAAATACCCTGGAAGTAAAGACAAGAAACTTGAACTTGTTCTGATGGTAAGCGACACAGCTTTAAATCCAGTGGCAGTGTTGTCAGGGTAACTCTAAAGGTTTGTATCAGTCATTGGGTCACAAAAAAAAAGTCTAAGGTAGATTTAAGATCTCACCTTGTTATTTAAATTCAACAGTGTGTGAACAATGTCCTAAGTGGTTTGTAAAAGCTTTTTAGCTGCTTTACAACTACTACAGGGATGGTGCTGATGGGTCTAACGCCTCAGATCAGTACTGGCTCTCAGGGTTATTCATAAAGTTCAAGTTTCTTCTGATCTTCTGAGCTCTGTAGCTGCACCTCTCTGCTCTTACTGCTCTGGTCACTGCCCACTTTCCCTCAGACCCTCCCACTAACCAGATGTCAGCCACTGTCTGTGTTGTCTTTTCCCCCCATTGCTCTCATGCTTTTTTTTTGTGCTGCCTCTTAAGTTCTCCACAACACCTAGTGGCAGCCTCTCCACTCCTCCCAGTGCCCTCTTGAGATGTGGGGTTCCAAGGAGAGGCACTAAGTGAGTAACAGTGACTAAGCTGACTGGCTGTCAGCAGTTTTTGTAAATAAAGTGAGGCGTGGAGCAAGATCATCGAGGACGTGGCTGTGAGGACAGCCTGCAGCCAGCGTGAGCCCCAGTCGAGTGCAGCTCTGAGGCTGAGGGGTGGGAAGGTCAAAGAAGACAGAAGAACTTCACCTGGCCATAGCTTTGTTCCTCAGCTCACAGATGTTAACAGCCAAGTACAGAGCAGCCTGTCATGACTGAAGCTCACTAGGGATCTTTTTTTGCTCCTAGATACAGATAATGCATTGGAAATGCCAGTTGCCTTTTGTGGATACTTCTTTGTGGTTTTTAACTAAAGATAGATTTAAACCTTGTTAATGATCACACTGCTTGTTTTGCACAGTAAAATGACAAAGACATGGCAACAGTCTAAACTGGGAGACTGACGACATCTATAATGTATTTTTCCTGGAAAGATGATTAGAATTTGATTGTGGTGCCTTCTTTTTACACTGGTCCCTGCAAGTCTGCTGCCATTGGTACACATCTTTTGTGGTTTGTGCTTTAAAGAAAATCCATCAATGTGAAGAATTTGAAAATAATTTTGATGGGTTACAAGTAGTGTAACTATACATCTGGATTCTAGAGAGGAACGGACTACTGCAGAGTGTCTAATGCAGGGGAAAATCTTTGCAAAAAAGACTGAAGATCGTGTCTGCTCACAAAACACTCAGGAGAGCTGGCTTCGGGCAGGTTTGAGCTCTTGAGGCCCAATTCCCTTGCCTACTCTGCTTTTCAAAGAAACTGATGGGTTTCAAGCTAAGGCACAAACTGAAAGTCAAGGCACCGAGTTCATGAACTAGCGAATAGATAACGCAGTTGTTTGTTTCATTTTGCCAAATAGCTGCAATCCCGTTTAATTTTTGTGCTTTGTTTTAGGCAATGTAATAAAAAGCTGACTTTATTTTTTTAATGCACCAACTTACTATGTTAAAGTTTCTGGTTTAAAGTGTACTATGGTGATACTGGGGGAGTAGGAGGAGATTGTCACCTCTTTAGTGACTCGAGGCCAAGTTGTGTTGGTGTGTCATTGTCTCTGCTGCTAACAGTAGCAGTTCTGCTAAATGTGAGTCAGACACTGGAAAAAAAATCTTCTGTGTTGTTTCAGGTCCCATTCAAGAAGTTCTTCCAGTTCCAGATCAAGATCTCGTTCCAGTTCCAGAGAACAGTCTAGATCTCGTGGGTCGAAATCAAGGTGAATGAGGTAGAACTCTCTCCTTGCAGAGAGAAAAAAGGGCAGAAGAACCAACAGCTTGTTGATTTCATCGTAAAATTATGCTGATCAAAAAAAAAACCCAACCCATAAAACATTAACTCCTTTTTATCTTGGAAGTCAGAATTGCTGGGGTCTCTGCACGAGGTTGTTCCCACTACAGATGTGTTGCTTGAGAATGCGAGGTTTTGGTTGAAGAGTTTTAAGTCTGATCTAAGCTAGAGGAGTGGACGCCACAGATCTTCACTTTGAAGGAAGAAGAATTTGAATGCATGGTTACTTTGCTTCAGTAATTTTTGCTGGTTTTACTGGATCCACTTTGGCTTCTTGATGTGGAAGAACATTAGAAAATATGCAGTACTCCTGGGTTTGTGTTTAGCGATAACTTACTTTACATCTCTTAACTTCCACTAGATAGTGCTGCCGTTACCTCGATAAACGCGGGGGGAACGTAAAGAACTGTCAGTAGTAAATCATGCGAGGAGTAAATCGGGAGTTTGAGGTGTCCTGTTGGCAGGACTTCCCCCTTGCAATGGAATGAAGCTCTGTCCCACCTCCACACGTGCAGAGAGTCTCAAATCTCTAAATCAGGAAGTTTTGAGTTGGGAAGAGCAGCCACAAATGGTGGCTCTGCCCTTCGGTGGCAGCAGCATGCTGCGGATTATCCCGTGAGGGTCAGCCTGAGATGGAATCCATGCTTTTAGGAGAGACAGAGGTGCCTGTGCCCTGCCTCCAGCCGCTGAAGTGACGCCTCAGCTGAGCTGGGGTATTTATTTCCTTGTGCCACGGCTCCCACCGTGTGCCTGCAGTGTACTACCTTGGGTGGAATGGGCCTGCGTTGTTGTTTACAGGGAGAGCCCTGAAAATACTTAGCCAACGATGTACACTGTGGTGTTGCTTTTCTTTAAATGCTTTATCCTGCTTACTGAAGAAAAAAAAAATCCTGTTAGGTGTGCCTATTTAATTTTGGAATTACAGTTTAGGACTTTAGAGCATTATTGCCTTTTCCACAAGTGGGGTTTTTTTCCTTAGTTTGTTTTGGGTTTTTAGGTAATCAAAGTGATTTTTTTTGAGTGCTTGTAAGTGAAGCTGGTTCACTTCTATTTTTTTTCAAATGCCAAAAGGACTGTACTCAGGGTTTTTAAAAATACTGTCATTGTGGAAGGTCTTCCACTCTACACAGATTTATTTTGAGGTTTGTAAATACACCATCTGAGGGGTTTTGCTCTTCTAGTAAGATTAACGTTATTTTACACATCTCCAGTGTGAAATATCCATTAATACAAAGTGAGATGATGTCAAATTGACCTGACATCTGTGGCTTTCAGACCATTTTGCTTTGTGAATGTAGCTGCTGAGGAAGGTCCTTGCATAGGCCACTTCCTGTCCCAGTCTCCCATTGCTTGTCAGAATGCATCATTCTGCTGAATGCCGGACAGAGGGTTTCCCAACCATTGCTTGTCTCTGTCAAGAAACACTAATTAGCAAAATTTATTAAGAAAACTCCCACGGCAGTAGAACTCTTTATGGGCAGATAACTAAGGAGTAAGTATTAAAGTGTCCACACATTAATGTTACCAAACAGTGGTGTACCTAGAGTAGCGAGTGTTCATCAAACTGTCTCTTTGTTCTTTCTTTGTTCTTTCTGTATTATCCCAGAATTAAATCTGATTTATTTCTTAATCAATAAAGATCCAGCTCCAGGTCCTACAGGGGTTCTTCCACCCCAAGAAAAAGATCTTACTCAAGCTCTCGTTCGTCATCTTCCCCCGAGAGGAGCAAGAAGCGAAGTCGTTCTAGATCTTCTTCATCTGGTGATCGCAAAAAAAGACGATCGAGATCACGGTCACCCGAAAGGTTTGGGTTTATGTAGAATAAGAATGGGTGTATTGAAATGTGTGATTTGTTTTATTTTTTTTTTCTGAAGGACTGAGATTCTCTGGGAAAGAATTGAATCTGATCAGTTACTCTGAGATTAGAAGTAGTTTTCTCACACCTCCCCCCCACCCCTTATTTCCTGTTAAAACCTCTCTAATTCCCCTCCAATGAAACTTCCTCCTCCTGGGAGCATGTTCCATAGACAGACCTGGGTCACCAGTCGTTCAGTGTGTGGAAGTGTCAATGTCTACGTTACTGATTTATTTTCCAAAGTAAATATTGCATTTAGAAACTGTATTCTGCTTCCAGTATTTAACTCGACAGCTGTAATATTAAATTCACATTCGTGAGCTTAAAGTGGTTTAAAGTTATTTCCATATTGGTTTAAGGCCCCTATCAGATATACTTGGCTTCCAGCTATTGTAGGATACAGTCTACTCAAAGTGGATGCTAAAATTAATTTCAACTTATTTCTTTGCATGCTTTCTCCATTTATATCTTCCAGACGCCGCAGATCATCGTCCGGATCTTCCCATTCTGGTTCCCGTACAAGTTCTAAAAAGAAATAATGTATTAAGGCTCACATCCAAACAAACAAACAAAAAATCCAGTCAGTGCATGAGACATTTTTAAGAAGTTGATGTCTTACTTGGTCAGAAGTGCTGAATCTGCTAGTAGAGGTGCATGTCTGTCCTTGCTTTCTGGAAAACTGCAGCTTTGTTCACTCATGAAACAAAACCTGAGGTAGCATTTTAAGCCATAAACTCCCCAGAGGAGGTGTGAAGTTCTATTATTTGAGTAAGGGGCGGGGGTTTGTTATTTCTAAAGACTCAGTTCCTCGATTCCTGGCTCTTCCATGCCTGAGCAGGCACAGGTTGGATATGTTCTAACAGCTCTGCTCTTCAGCTGACAATTGCAGAGAGGTGTCTGAGGAATATGGGAAGAAGCTGGGAGCTTTCTGCACCCGCCCCCTGAGCCGCTGTGATGCGGCTCAAACGGGACCACAAAAGATGAGCGCAGCTGTAGGGCTGGTGTTGCTCCTTGGAGGACAGTAGTGAGTACTTAGCTCTAACTGGTTTTTATTTTCCTGTGTTGAAGTGAAAGTATAGATGGGTGCCCCTCCCTTTATGCTCAGTGGAAACAACCTGATAAATACCCAGCCCCTCGTAGGATCAGGCCTCATCCCTTCGAGGCGAGGCTGTTTGAGACATTGGGCACTGTCCTCTCCCTTGCTCGAGTCTGGTAGCTGCCAGTGCCTGTCCCTAGAGTCACTTGCTGCTGTCAGCCAGGTGCCCTTCCCGCAGCGGGCGCTGGCCATGGCCTCACGTGCGCAGACCCCGGACGCTGCGATCCTGTCTTGCACAAGGATCGTTGGGAACTGCTCTTGAGCTGGAAGAGTGGAACTAGCTCCTTGGGATCAAGTGAAGCTTCTGCAGGCTGGCTGTAAAATTCATTTGGGGCTGACTAAAATTCTCAAGGTATCTGAATTTTATTTATATTTAAAACTGAGAATTAATAAACTATGTAGAAAGTTCTGACATCTTCAATGTGTTCTTCATCAATCATTCTTTTTCCCTTAAACACAATTTATGGCTTAAAATGCTTTATTGAATCTATTTTACTAGCAATACCGCATTAAAACTCGGTCTCTCTTGAGCTCCGTTTGCTTAAGAAAGGTTAAAGTATCTTCAGTGCCATCACAAGGTAAGTATGTTAAGGAAAATTCTTTATAAGCAAGTGAAGAGCAATATATCTGCATTTATTTCAGTAGTGAAACTTCCAAAGCCGTATTTTCAAATGAACTGCACAAAAACAAACGGAGCAAAATTTGAAAACTACGTTCTGCTTTTTTCTTTTTTTTTTCTTCTTTTTTTTTTCT
>JANVCC010000074.1:983772-1009571 GCA_025345505.1 Todiramphus chloris collaris
TTTTTTTTTTTTTTTTTTTTTTTTTTTTTTTTTTTTTTTAGAACTTCTTTGGTATAGAAGCAAATTGGTTTTGGTAGAGAAATATTTTGATAATCTTTTTTTGCAGATAAAAAGTGCTCTGCAGTTTCTTCTTTAATGCTTTCTTTTCTATCTGATTTCGATGCTAAATGTGTGTAGGTTGCACAAGAGCAGGTTAGTCTTGTATCTGTGCCTCTGATGAATTCCAAGTCCAACTACTAAACTGTAAAAATCAGACCCAATAGATGCGATGTTGTTAGGCTTTGGGTTCTTTTTCTTTGTGCTTTGTATTAAAATCGTCGCTGTGCTTAACAGATGGAAGGTTTTAAATTTAGCGAACGATAGGCTGCGGACAAAGGAAAACCATGGCTGCATTGGGCTTAGATAAAATGTAAGGCAAAAAATGATTCTGTAGACAAGTGTAAATAAAAGCTGTGAGTTGACTGTGCGGCGAGTGCTTTCTCTTGAACATCAGCACACTGCTGTAAAACCTGTGCCAACAGCCTGTTCTCTTGTCATTGTTTGCTCTGTTGTCTGATCTGGAGGAGGGCAGCGTGTGCACTCACTTGGCCATATCCACCCTAAACGCTCCCCTCACTTCAGCTCTTTAAGCACTGGAGATATCTCTGGGTTTACACAGCAGCACATTTAAAAGGAGCTTTTACAAAACTCCCAAGGTGTTTTCTTTGTGTTCCACAGCTGCTTTTCAGAGAGCCCTTACTGGAAGCAGTGTCTTGAAATTATATTGCATTTTAAAATGCAAAGGCACAGCAGCTGTGTTAACTGTTGTGTGTCTGCTATAAATGTCACAAAATACCTCTTGAGTCACCAGATCAGAAAATAAAGGAGAACCAAGCTTTGAAAGCTTGACGTGATCCACCTCTGGTAGGACACAGCGCTAGAAAAGCTCGGGCACTACACAGGCACTGGGTTTACTGGCATGGGTTTGGGGGGTGCAGTTATCACTGCGGGCCTGGCCGTCAGCTTCTTTCACTAGAAAAGTATTTGTCTTGCCCTCAGAGTCAGAGAAACTGCTGCCCGTAGAAATAAAGGGGTAATTTTGTGTGGCTTCATCAGAGAGCGGTGAAATCTGGCACAGCAAAGGAGGCAGTGTTGGCTCAGCTGAGGGTTAATGTGCTTTTCTGGTGGAAGTTAAACACGCCTGGGAATAGCAGCGGTGGCTTTGCGTAAGCGTTTCTCTGTAGGAATGGAAAACTGGGAAGTGGTTCTCAAGAAAAGCAGAGTAGCCTTTAATTTTATATAAATTTGGCAACAGTAAAATCCACTGCTGAAAAAGGTTTCCTTTTTTTTTGTCAGATAGTCAGTAATGGGCAGCATTAAAATATACATGTTAGTGACATTTCCACAGCAGGCAACGAACTCCAGGGGCGGCCTGAACCACTGGAAATAGAGTCACAAACTGGTTTGGGCTGGAAGGGACCTTCAGAGATCATCTAGTCCAACCCCCCTGCAGGGAGCAGGGACATCTGCACCTAGAGCAGTAGTTACTGTGTTGGGCCTTATGCCCCACTGACCCCCCAGACTGCAGGGTAGTTCTCAACCCCAACCAGCCTTTGACCTTTTCCTCCTTTGCAGCACGTTGGGCACTTGCTCCTTTGCTGTGTCTTCTTCTGGTGGGGGTAATGTCACAATGTGGGCTTGTGTTACAGAATCCCAGCACGGTGGGGTGGGCAGGGCCTCTGGAGCTGCTCTGGTGTCCCCCCCTGCTCCATCCAGCAGGGGCACCCAGAGCAGGGGCCCAGCAGCGCAGGGTCCAGCCGGGGTGGGAATCTCTCCAGACAAGGAGACTCCACAGCCTCTCTGGGCAGCCTGGCACAGGCTCCCACACCCTCACCCCAAAGAACTTTCTCCTCCTGCTCAGCTGGAACCTCCTGGCTTCCAGTTGGTGCCCCTTGGTGCCCCTTGTCCTGTCCCTGGGCACCACTGAGCAGAGTCTGGCCCCAGGCTCTTGCCCCCCGGGGCCCTTTAGCTCTTGCTCAGCATTGCTCAGCTCCCCTCTCAGGCTGCTCTTCTCCAGCTGCACAGCCCCAGGGCTCTCAGCCTGGCCCCAGCACAGAGATGCTCCAGACCCTCAGCAGCTTCCCAGCCTCTGCTGGACTCTCTCCAGTAGTTCCTGTGTGTCTTGTACTGGAGAGCCCAGCACTGGACCCTATGTTGTAGTTTGCTCTTGGAGCAGTAATCAAAGTGTAACACTGCTTGTAGGATCTTCTGTCTAGAATTCTTTAACAAAAAGGAGCTTTCTGTTCTCTAATCAGAAGTAACACAAGCTCATAGGGAGTTTCTTTGGGTTTTTTAAGTATGAAAGTATAAATATTTATGCAAACTTCTCCAAAATTTGGGCAAGGGAACAGCAGGAAGGAGTAATGTTCTTGTAACCATTCAGTTACGACACCAACTTGGAGCAAAGTCCTGCTCAATTAACTAACTCTCTACCCCTTACCAAAACGAGTAGCAGTGGTGGAAAAAGGTTGCTTTAAAAAAACCCAGCCTGCAGGGTGCTTTGTGCTCGGTTTGGAAAATGGAACTAACGGATTGGTGCTTTCTCACAGCCTGGCTATGGCCCCCATCCAGAAAAAACACACAACTTCGCTCTCGGGGAACGTTCCCATTGTAAAACTCTAACAAATGGGGCACAAAAACTTCCCCAGCTGCAGAGGGGGATGGACCAGATGTGTGCGGAACCCGCCGTAGCTCCAAACCCACCGGTCAGTGCAGAATTAAGCGGGGAGGAGGGAAAAGGGCATTTCCCCCTCACGCTTTTCCGGACTCAGCTGCGTACACTGGGGTTTAGTGCAAACCCTGTTCCCAGCGCCGGGCTCGCTCTGTGGATGGCACCTTGCTGTGTGCCTGCAGGAGTAAAAATCTGGATTCCTTCCTTTGAGGACGGATTGTTGCACGTGCCGCCGTGCAGGGAGCGGTGCGGGACCGGGAGCGGTGCAGGGAGCGGTGCGGGACCGGGAGCGGTGCGGGACCGGGAGCGATGCGGGGCCGGGAGCGGTGCCGCCCGGGGGCAGCAGAAGCTCGATCAGCTCCCGCCGGGCCGGGGCCAGCCCCGTTCCCGAGGGAGTGGCCCCCGCAGCGGCGCGGACGGAGCCGCCGAGCCCCCAGACCCGTCCCGGGCCGCGGCAGCGCTGCCGATCCCGCGGCGGAGCTGCCGCGACGGGCGGTGGGTGAGTGGGGTAGGTGGGATGGATGGCTGGATGGATGGCTGGATGGATGGCTGGATGGATGGATGGATGGATGGATGGGTGCGCTGCCGGGATGGGCCGGGCCGGGCCGGGCTCGTCCCGTCCCCTCCCCTCGGGGCGGGAAGCGCCGGCCCCGAACCCACCCCCGCCGTATAACCGAGCCTGCCCGCCGAGCCCCGGCCGGCGGCACCGCGCCCGCCCCAGCGCGGCTCCCGCAGCCGTGCTCCGGCCGCTCCGCTCCGCTACTTGCTCGCCCGCTAGCCCGCCCCGCTAGCCCGCCCGCTAGCCCGCCGCGATGAGCCGCTGGCCGCTGTGCCGGGGCGGCCCCAACGGCAGCGATCCCGGCGCCGTGGGGCAGCGGGGCAACGGGACGTGGCGGTCGCTGGAGAGCTGCAGCGCCGTGTCGGTGGCGTTCCCGCTGACCATGATGATCACGGGCATCGTGGGCAACGGCCTGGCCATGCTGCTGGTGTCCCGCAGCTACCGAGCCAAGGAGAGCCGGCGGAAACGGTCCTTCCTGCTGTGCATCGGCTCCCTGGCGCTCACCGACCTGCTGGGGCAGCTGCTGACCAGCCCCATCGTCATCTCCGTCTACCTGGCCAACCGCTCTTGGGAAGCTGTCGACCCCTCGGGCCACCTCTGCGCCTTCTTCGGCTTCAGCATGACCGTCTTCGGCCTCTGCCCGCTCTTCATCGCCAGCGCCATGGCCGTGGAGAGGACGCTGGCCATCCGCGCACCCCACTGGTACGCCAGCCACATGAAGACGCGGGTGACAAAGACGGTGCTGGTCGGCATCTGGCTGGCCGGGCTGGCCTTCGCCCTGCTGCCCATCGCCGGGCTGGGTCAGTACGTGCTGCAGTGGCCCGGCACGTGGTGCTTCATCAGCACCGGTGACAGCCAGCTCACCGGGAGCATCTTCTTTGCCTGCACCTTCGCCATCCTAGGGCTCCTCTCCCTCGTGGTGACAGTGGCCTGCAACCTGGCCACCATCGAGGCCCTGGTGTCTCGCTGTCGGACCAAAGCGACCGCCTCGCGCTCCAGCAAGCAGTGGGGGCGAATCGCCATGGAGACACTGATCCAGCTCCTGGGGATCATGTGTGTCCTCTCAGCCTGCTGGTCACCGCTGCTGGTAGGTCCCCTTGCCACCTGCCATGGCTTAACCCCAGGTCTCTTCCCTCCCCTAAGGCAGGGTGGGAGACACCAGTTCAGGTTCCCTGTGGACAGTGTGGCTGTGAATGGCCTCGGAGGAGAGAAAGTAGGGACAGGGACAGAGCCTGGGGCATTGCAGCCTTCCAGGACTTCAGGGGGCCTGGCAGAAAGATGGGGACAGACTTCTGAGCAGGGTCTGTTGGGACAGGACAAGGGGTGATGGTTTAAACTAAAAGAGGGAGCTTGAGACTGGAGAGAAGGGAGAAACTGTTGACCCCGAGGGTGTTGAGAGCCTGTGCCAGGGTGCCCAGAGAGGTGGTGGCTGCCCCATCCCTGGCACCATTGCAGGGGAGGTTGCCCGGGGCTCTGAGCACCCTGCTCTAGCTGCAGATGGCCCTGCTCCCTGCAGAGGATTTTTGTTTTATTTAAAAAAAGAAAGCTGAGTTTTGTAACTGATAAGTAAGGGATTCTGACACCTCTTACTGTTGGGTAAACAGCCAGCATTTTTAGACTTGGTCTGTTGATGAAAAGGACAAAATCAAATGCAATTAAACAGAAAAGTGAAATGCCTGGCAATAGTGGCTGTGCTCTAGTTTAATGAAGCATCCTGCCTTTTCTTATCACAGAATCCCAGCGTGGTTTGGGTGGGAAGGGACCTTTCAGGGTCACTTTGTCCAACCCCCCTGCACTGAGCAGGGACATCTGCAGCTAGAGCAGGGTGCTCAAAGCCCCACCAAGCCTGACCATGTCTCCATTTTGAGACAAATTTTTTATTGCCATAAATTGTGTAGTTCCATTGACTTTATTCCAGATGATACTTTCCTCTTTCTTTTAATTAATTTAGAAGACCAGTACAGGCCATGACAAACAACCTCTAAGGATGTCAAACAAATAAAATTTCCGGTAGAGCAATGATTGGTCAAACAAATATCCCAGTAAAGGAATATTATGCACTTAAACCAAAAATAAGCAGTGGTCTGCTTGGGAAATGTGTTTTAATATCCTGGTATGTTCATTGCTCTGTGAGTTCACCAGCAAAAGAACAAGACAACCAGGTCTGCAAAACCGGGGTCATTGCAGGGTTCACAAAGGAAGAGCTAGAAGAGCAGATATGGGAGAAAGTGACCCCAATACCGGGAGTGACAACTGCGGTGTGGCTTCCACTGGTGGTACCATGGGCACAGGGCATTCACCCAACCCTGCTGTTCCTCATGGCACGGTGATGCTGCGGTCCTGCTCTGGAGGTGGGTTGTGCTGGACTCTGGTGGGCACAGGAGGCCGGTGCTGCAGTGTTGGACACCGAGCTGTGACGGTGACAGTGACAGTCAGAGTGTCCTCAGCAGCTGGATGGAGGTGGCAGAGGAAGCAGGAGGGTTGTGGTTGTGTGGGTTGGTGCACACGCGGCTCTTTGGTGTGGTCTGGATCTGTATCTACCAATACTTTTTAAAGGCTCTACCAGGGGTTACTTATTTTCATTCTCATTTAAATTGTACGTAGTAGATGGAATCCTCAGCTGCTTCTATTTAAAGGAACAAAAACAATTCTGCTTTGCTGTTGGAGCCTTCTGGGCTCATCTAAGCCTTTCCAAGGTCAACACACGGTTATTGATCTGGCACCCAGAATATCCCTTTGAATGGAAAAATCCTCCCCTGCACCCCCTGCTCCGGGTCACTCTTGCCATGCCTGTCCCAGTTTATGGGGCGCAGCAGCAGTCTAGATGTGACCTTTCTGAGTGACACTCTGAAGACAGCTTTTTGTGGGAAAGCCTTGGCTGGGGTCACTCGGGTTGTGTTGCTGCTGGTGCAGATTGCCGTGGTTCTTTCGCTAGGCTGAGATCAAGGAGTTGGTCCAGGCTATGAGTGTCTGACTGCGAGTCCCGTCCCCCAGATTGAATCATTTAGAGTGTAGCCATCAGGTCGTGTCTTTTAAAGTCCACCAGCCTTGTAGCACCCCCAAAGAAAACCAGAGCCTCGCTGCTGCCTGCACCCCAGCAACAGCACGTGTCTTCACTGGAGCTTTGAAATACGAGCAGCAAAGTTAATGTAAAGCGCAGGTTTGGGGCTGAAAGTGTTGATCAAAGCTGCCACTCTGGCTTTTCTGAGTAAAGGAGCTGAGCAGCTGTGACACTGCCACCCACGGCACAGCCATGGCAGGACCCCACCAGCCCTGCACGGGGTGAGGACCGTTGTCTGTCCATCCATCCATCCATCCACCCATCCATCCACCCATCCATCCATCCATCCATCCATCCATCCATCCATCCATCCATCCACCCATCCATCCATCTATCCATCCACCCATCCATCCATCCATCCATCCATCCGTGGCCGGTGTTGAACCCCACGGAGTGGCCCGTGGGTGGTTTTGGGCTCCCGGGCCAGCGGCCGCTGCTCCGTGCTGCGTGTGCGGGACCGGAGACAGCGGCCGTGGGGACACCCTGGGGACACAGGTGTCACCCAGCCAGCAGAGCCTCGGGGCTGAGGGAAACAGGCTGAACACATCGCTGTTTGCTGGGGGAGATGGACTAAGCAGGGAGAGGAGGAAATCTGGTCACGTTAACACAAAATCCAGTTTGTGGCTTTTGGCAGAGGAAAAAGGTGTCTGTTTTCTTTTTCTGTTAACTTAAAATGGGTTTTTTTGAGTCCCTGCCCCAAACCACCTTTATTATCCCTTTTGTTTTAATTTGGCTCCATTCATAAGCAGAACAGTTTACCTCAAAATCAGATTCTAATATTTAGAAGTCACAGAATAAAACAGCTATTAAAAAAATATATATATAAATAAAAGGACATTTTTGTATTTGAAATTAATTTTTCTGACATTTACTGCTCATAACACAATTCTGAAGAGCTCTACTCACGGTGAGTTATTCCACTGTGCCTTGTAATTGGGTAGTAATGATAAAGCGAGTCCCTTTAAGTCAGGTTTGCCAGGTCAGTAATTTCCCTTGCTAGCCAAGGCCGTCTTGAAGCTCCAGGGTCTGGCACGCAGCTGCCGGTGCTGTCTCAAGCAGCCCGTGCTGCCCTGTTTCAGCTTGAGATCTATCAGTAAATCTGGCTGATAGCTGCGAGGTGTCACATTTATCACTCACTACACACACACACACACTGAGCTGTTCTCTCAGTGCTCATTTTCCCTGATCACCGTTTGAACTGGATGAGGGAGGGGAAAAAAACCCAACTCTTGGCAGGATTTTGTCTGTAGAGATATTTGCAGGTAGCAGTATCCGGAGAACAGTCTCTCAACACCTATCACTTTTCCCTCCCAACTTGCCTTAGATAATGATGTTGAAGATGATCTTCAGCCACACGTCATTTGAACACTGCAAGAGATTCCCCAGTGAAGCCCAGGGCGCCGGGCTGCACAAAGAATGCAACTTCTTCCTGACGGCCGTGCGCCTGGCCTCGCTAAACCAGATCCTGGATCCCTGGGTTTACCTGCTGCTCAGGAAGATCCTGCTCCGGAAGTTCTGCCAAGCAGCCAACGCTGTCTCCAAGTGCTCCAACAACGAGTGGAAGGAGAGGTCCATCACCCTGTCAGAGGAAATCCGACGGACAGCGGCGTGAAGGAGCACTGATCTGTTTGCCAACGAGTAGTTTCAAATGCTCCTGTGAACGGGGGTGTCTGTAACACGCTAGCGCCTGCAGGAAGAGCTGGAGGGGGCCCTACGGAGTGGACGCCGAGTGCCAGAGAATTATTTATCACGCGTGCCAAAATTTCTCAAATACAGAAGCAGGAATTGCTTTTGTCTCCACGTTCTCTTGTTATTGCCCTTCGTAACCGAGCTGCAGGACGAGACGGTTCGTGTGCCTCGGACAGAGACTGGAGGGAATTTTCTTGTGTTAAGGTAGAAAAAAAATGGTTTTCCTGTCAGGGGACGCTTGGAACAAATTCAAGAGATCATGTTACTGGAGAGACCCCCTCCTGTGTTTATATATCAGCACTAAGATTATCTACTTCAGAGCATCCTTCTTCCTCCTTTTTTTTCTGGAGGGACAAGAGGAGAAAGGAGCAAAAAATACATGGATTAAAGGAAGAGAAAATTAGGAGACTTTTATTTTTTATTTATTTGGAATTCAGTGGCTTAAAGCTGCAGAGGTTGTGCGGTGCCAGTGCGGGTCCATCGTTCTCTGCTGAGAGCTGAGGGTGGCACGGTCTCGCGGCACGTGGTTTTGCCCTGATAAATACTCGTTCTGCGGGGCTGCCGGAGGAAGCGCGTGTGCCGGGGACGCAGCACGGGGACAAACAGCACGAGGGAGAAGCTGATGAGCATTTTTTTTAAATAGCAGCTCATGAAATACGCCGACATAACAAGAATGGGGTGATTACAGTGATAAAACTACTTTGAGCAGATGGAGAGGGTGATAAAGAGGTTGTAAGAGACAGTAAATGTTCTCCTTCCTGTAGATTAATGGCGAGTATTTGCAGAGCCAAAAATACTGTTTTCAGATGAGCTGTTTCATTTGGAGATGCACATGTCCAGGAATCACATGAACATCAGATGATTTCTAGGTAGTGGGGATGCCACTCAAAGCTTCTTCACTGCGAACATCTCCTACAGAGTGGCCAAAGCAGTGCCCTGAAAGAGTTTATTCCTTCCTCGAAAAAGACCGATGTGGGAGTCATGGCAGCTTTGGGAATATTTAAAGTGGAGCAGACTGGAAGAGGTGGGTAGAGGGCTGTGCATTAGTCAGATTATTCCCCCAAGGAACTTCCAGGTTTTATTAAAATATTCAATTCTAACCCATTTGTGTCACACCTGAATTTTGGTTTTAAGAGGGCTACATTTTTTTCCTTGTTTTCTTCCCCCTTTTCTAGGTGACAGCCTCTAACATCTCTGGTGTCCTGGCCTCTTGGGTGAAATTGGGTGCAAAGAGAATAACTTCCAGCACATGGTGTAGTTGTACCCCGTGCACCGTGTGCCGCATGGTACCGATTTCGGGGCCTTGACGGCAGACACTGTCCTGCCCCTGCTGGGCACTGCTCACACACAACCTTTACTTTTACTTCTCTTCCTTTGTTTATAAAAGTCACACCTCAAAAGAAAAACTGGCTACTGATTTTTCTTGTTCTGCTACCGTGTTGTCCCGTTCTTCATCTTCGTATCAGTCAAACACAGCTAATTAATCTGGCAGCAGAAGCCACTGCCTTCATCAATCCAATTGTACCTGGGTGGCCTTGGAGAGCAGCTTAAGAGCCTCCGGCTGTCGAATTCTCGAGCCAGCCACAAACCACAGAGGCCCGTTTTGTAAGGTCCCGCTGCTCTTCTCTCAGCACTCCTCATCTTCTTCAGTTCAATGAAATAAATTCCTTTTTCAGTGGCAAGATGAGCGCACCCTCCAGGCTGTGGGACCCGTGCCGAGCCCGGTCCCGTGGTGAGCGCGACAACTGCGTGTGCCCGCGCGGCGACGGCGCTGCCAGCCCCGCTTCGTGTGCTGGCAACTGCGTGAAAAGAACAGCTCTACTTGTACTCTTTGGAAAAGTGCCTTGCAGGATTCATGGGGTTTGAAAGAAATAAAGCAAGAAGCCCGTTGGTCTATCTGCAGGATTCGTATTGTTCGGTTTATGTACATTTGCTTTGTAAAATAAACAAACAAACCCGGTCGCTCGTAAAATATGTCGGGATGACCTTAACGGTCCGACTGAGTCATGCTCTGAGCAGATGTTTCTGAGCAGCAGCAGCAGAGCTGACAGCACAGAGCTTGTCTGGGCTCCTCAGCAGGGCAGCAGGGAGATGTTCTGCGAGGAGGAGGAGGGAAATCTCTCAGCAGCAGAGCGGAGAGGTGCCTTTTCCTGTGCCCAGTCCACCACATGGGTGGCACAGGTTCTGGAGGAGCTGGACGTGAGCTTGTGGTTCTTGTGTGTCAGGGGTGGTTTGACTTTAGTCCACTTCAACCAACCTCGTTGCTCCATGCCTTTTCTTATTGATACAGGACACTTGTACTAGGGAAAAAGGCAGCTCTGCCCATCTCCGGGTGTGGTGATGTGAAGAAGCTACTTTAAATATCAGCAAACGGGAAAGAACGTCTCCTTTTCACTTGTTTACAGCAGAGGACTTCAAGCACCAACTGCCAGCCATGGCCAACGTGGCTGGAGGAACTTGCTTTCAAACATGAGTCCCAAGAGCTCCAGGGCAAGGGGAAGCTGCTGCCTCCCACTGACCTGCTCGAGTGGAAGGTTTTTGTTGCATTTCTTTAACGATGCCCTTTATGTGATGTCTTTAAATTCCACTACAGCAGCATGGCCAATACTGGCTTTAGTATGTTGTACTTCTGTCAAAGATGTGATGAGAACTGTCCTGTGCAGAAAAACGGTTCCTGAGATCATTGTTTGCTTTCAAAACTAGCTTGTTTGTGCATGTGTGTTGGGTCAGTCAGAATAAACGTTCAGCAGAGCAACCAGGCTGGGTTTCCTTGATGCCTCATGCGTGGGACAGGACGTCACCACCATTTCCCACCATGGGGTTGGACTAGATGATCTTAAACGTCCCTTCTAACCAAAATATTCTATGATTCTGTGATTTTGAACAGCCTGGACAGACCTGGAGAAGGAGCATAGCCCCCAGCACCTGCCCAAGACCCCACAACGAATGGATCCATCCTGGCAAGCCACGGGGTGCTTGCCCACCTTCCTCCCTGCTGCCTGCTCCTGGTGAGCTGTACACAAAGCTGTAGGGGATGGAGAATGAGCCGTGCTGTTCTTGGCTATGAGATCCCATTGCTTGCTCATGATGAACTTCTGTCCGTGGGGACTCCCGGGTCCTTCTCCACATGGCTATAGATGGTTGATCCTAACACGTAAAGCATTATTCAGTAACAAGCCTTCCAATAAATGGTTACGTGAGTTTTGCAGAAGCACCACCTGCTTATACAATCCAACAGGTCTTGGCAGGTTTTTGCAGACCAGATTTTATCTGTGGTTCCCCAGCTGGTCACCTGTGGGAACTGTGCTGCACTGGTTTGGTTTGCTGCGTCAGAACGGGCGTCACGGTTCCTGAGGCATGGGGGGTTGGAGGGGATGATCTCCAGGGGTCCCTTCCAACCCCTGCCATGCTGGGATTCTGGGATTCTGAGCTTAGAATTAATTCTCCTTTTTACTTCATTCCTGGAAAAGCAATAAATCTGAACCCTGGGTCTCTCCACAAGGCCTCACAAGCAGTTAAACGGAAGATTTCTCTTTGCGCTCCCCAGGAGCACAGTGGAGCATGGAGAGGGTTGGCTGAAGGACAGCCAGCATTGGCTTTGCAGCCCGGGAGCTGCGGGCTCTGGGCTGTGCTGCTGCTGGGGGAAGGACTCCCCAGTGCTGCCTGAGCCCGGGGAGCTCTGGCCCTGCCCAGCACAACCCGTGGGACGGTGCCCACCACGGTGCCCACGCTGCTGCCGAGAGGAATGGGAAATGACCAAAGCATCAGCTGGTTCATTTATAACCAGTTGTTCTCCGCTGAGATGGCTGCAGATTAATGATGTGCAGAGAGGAGCTGGGGCTGGGCCGGTCTGCTCAGGAGCACTAATCCCAGAGAGCCCCATGGGGACTCGACTCCCCGTAAATCGTCGGCGATCCGCAAGGCTGAGCCTGTAAGCAGCTTCCCGGGGCCGTCGCTCTCGCCAACAGCTTTTGGAAAAGATCCACCAGCCCCTGGCCTGCTGGACCCAAGCAGCCTGTGCATCTCTAGGTGCTGCTTCACCAGCCAAGTCTGAGCTGTTGCTCACTTGAAAGTCCTCAAGGATTCCTGGGTGTGACTCGTTTTGCCTTCACTCCCGCAGCCATTCCTTCCTTTCCCCTCGCGTGGAGTCCGAGGGGCAGCCGGGAGGTCCAGGCTTGTTGTGTCCATATAATGCAGCTGCACCAGCCCTTGCTGCAGTGGAAATCCTCTTGGCCATCCCAAGAACCTCCTGCTGGCACCAGGGAGCTTCTCCATTGAACACCTCAGTGTGGAGGAAGCTGGGTGGGATTGGGGGTGAGATTGGATGGGAACCAGTGCAATAGCCCACTGGTGTACTGGGACATTGCTCAGTCGTGCACATACACACCATTAAATGAGTGTTTCGTGTAGTCACCTTCAGCCCAGGTAAGATCCCAGGGTTAGTGAAGCCCAGTACTGCTGGAGGGAGCGGGAGGTGTTTCCAGTTCTGCAGTGATATGCTAGGTTGAGAAAATTTAAATAAAGGTGATTTTTTTTTCATATTTGAAGCTGCAGAGCATTGATTCCAAGGTCTCCATCAGCCTGTGACTGTTGCCTTTGGGGCTCAGGCTCTGCAACAGATGCAGGGGATGTTTACACTATAAACAGGTTTCTGCCCCAGGGCAGCCACCCTTGGGATGCTGCAGGAAGTGCTTTCCGAAGGACTGCTGTTTCCAGGAGAACCTCCTTTCATGATAGAAGCCAAGAATAGCTGTGATTTGGAAGATGAACATCATGGGTACCTCTCCTCTGTGTTTTGGCCTGTGGCCAGTTCTTCGGGGTGCCAGTCTCCACTGAAACGTGGTACCACGGCGTGGCAACCACTCTAAACCCACGGAGCAATAAGGGAACAGGCAGGCTATTTGAATAAGGGAAAACTGCATAGCACGGAATCCCAGAATCCCAGACTGGCAGGGGTTGGCAGGACCTCTGGAGCTGCTCTGGTGCCACCCCCCTGCTCCATCCAGCAGGGGCACCCAGAGCAGGGGCCCAGCAGCGCAGGGTCCAGCCGGGGTGGGAATCTCTCCAGACAAGGAGACTCCACAGCCTCTCTGGGCAGCCTGGCACAGGCTCCACCACCCTCACACCAAAGAACTTTCTCCTCCTGCTCAGCTGGAACCTCCTGGCTTCCAGTTGGTGCCCCTTGGTGCCCCTTGTCCTGTGGCTGGGCACCACTGAGCAGAGTCTGGCCAGGTTTGTTGTGTTTTATTCTGCTAAATGTGCTGCCCTACACAAAGCTGCTATTTTCTTGCCTTCATAACATTTGTATGCTATAAAAGATGTTAATATTACAAAGATTCCTTTAGATTGACATATTTCCATTTTCAGTTTGTGAAGATTTCGGGTCCCTCACACCTGGGCTACAGGGGGGATGCTGTGGTTGAGGCAGGTTTGAAGCATCACCAGCCTGTGATGTCCTGGGGTGGGACAGCCCTGCGGCACAGGTGAGCTCCTACCCCAAGCACACCTGCCTGTGCTGCCACCCTCGCCACATGGGCTTCGACCCAGCTCTGGTGGCACACCTCCCTGGGGCTGCTTCACAGTGCTAAGCCACGAGGACTGATGCAGACTGGAGGGGACTGGAGGGGACAGACAGGCTGTGGCTGTTTCCTGCGTTGTTGGGATGGGATAAGACCTTGCCCAGACGTGGGCAAAGGTTTTTCAGCATGGTTTTGTCTCCATTCTTTAAAGCCTGTTCACGTTCAGAGCCAGGGAACTGCAAATGCATCAGGCAGAATCCAGCCGACTCCAACCTGTCCTATAAACCCCAGGCTGCTGGGAATGATGCCTTCACGCTCTGAAGTCACTCGAAACTGGGGCGTATTCTTCTTTTCCTCTGCAAGCACAAGAGTCTTTGTAAACACTGCATTTATTTTTCCTGCTGGGTGCATGGAGTGGCTGTGGCTCCCCGCTATGCAAACAGCCCCTACATCAGAGGGTGGACAGAGTTTGTTAAATTCTGTATGTTTACAAAAAGTCATAATAGCTGGGGCTTCTGTCCTTTGCCATGATGTATTACCAAAACAAAGCGGCCCCAGATATAAAAACACTGTCTTTAGCAAAATGCATTTGAGCATATTTAACATATTATATATTCAAAGTGGTTCTTTTATGTTCTGCCACGGACTGAAGCAAGGGGTGAATTTCTGCACATCCTCTGTTGGCGACAGCGTCGGGGACCATGGAGACTGTTCTGGGCTTCGGGACAATGCGGCAGGGACAAGCCTGGGTGATCCTGGGTTCTCCTCCTCCTCTGCTCTGCCCTGGTGAGGCCACCTCTGCAGTACTGGGTCCAGTGCTGGGCTCCTCAGCTCAAGACACACAAGGAACCACTGGAGAGAGTCCAGCAGAGGCTGGGAAACTGCTGAGGGGCTGGAGCATCTCTGTGCTGGGGACAGGATGAGAGCCCTGGGGCTGTGCAGCTGGAGAAGAGCAGCCTGAGAGGGGAGCTGAGCAATGCTGAGCAAGAGCTAAAGGGCCCCGGGGGGCAAGAGCTGGAGCCTTCTAATGTCAATTTTTTCTCCAGACAATAATAATAAATAATAATATTAAAACTATTTCTGCTTTGCTGAAGCATATCCTTTAAGGTTGTCTGGCTGCTGGCTGCAGAAGCAGCCCACGAGGCCAGCCCAGCATCATGGTCACAGCAGCGATAACGTAGCTTAAACCTCCCGAGACATTTAGATTATAAAGGGCAAGAGTTTGCCGTCCTTTTTGTCCTCTGCTGAGGCTGCAGTGTCCTCCCCAAGGGTGACAAGTGAGGACACAGACTCACTGACCACAGAAGGACGTTGCGTCTGCACCGGCAGATGCCAGCGGTGCCTGCCCTGGAGGACAGGGAGTTGAAGGTTTTCTCCAGGAACACACAAACCCCACCTTTGCAGCGTCCCTGCTGCACACAGGCTCTTGCCTAAAGCCTCTGAGGTGCACATCAGCCCCCAGCTCATTGAACCGAAGGTCAGTTCAGTCTTTACCAGGCCCAGCAGCAGAAGTGCTGCGTTACCATGGCACATCTCCTTCTGTGCCCGGGCTACGGAGGCATCTCCAGGGCAGCCTGAGAGCAGCCTCCAAGAACAACTGAGACTGCAGACCTGAGCCTCCTTCTCTCCAGGCTGAACAAGCCCAGGGCCCTCAGCCGCTCCTCAGCACCCTTGTGCTCCAGCCCCTTCCCCAGCTCCGTTGCCCTTCTCTGGCCACGCTCCAGCCCCTCAATGTCCTGCTGGGAATGAGTGAGGGGCCCAGCACTGACCCCAGGATTCCAGGGGTGGCCTCCCCAGTGCCCAGTCCAGGGGAGATCCCTGCCCTGGTCCTGCTGGCCACACTAAAAGATCAAAAAGATGCCCTAGAGCTGGTGCCCGCCCCTGGTCTGCACCTCCCACACCCCCACCCTCATGGCAGCCGAGGGCACAGGGGCTGCAGTGGGCAGCAGGATGAGCTCCGGGTGTTTGGTCCAGCCCCACGGAGCTGCTCCACCAGTGCTGGCCTCACACACCGGGCACTCCTGGCAGGGTTTGGCTTCTCTCACCGCAGCGCCCGGGTTTGACTCTTCATTCATCAGGTGGGCAGAGACCTCAGGGCTGGCACCAGTTTGCACACACTCGGCTGGGGAGAAACAGAACCCAACTGCCACTGGGTGCCAAGTGCCAAGCACGCTCCGTCTGCCCCCCCATCCCCTCCTTCACCTTCAAAACACAGTCAGGAACCTGCCAGGGGCGGGGGCGGTCGGCCCCATCCCCGTCTTCCCTCATCCCTGTTGACACAGCAGGAGTATCGAGCTTACTGGAAGTGAATGATTCCAGCAGCTATGTCAATAAATTGGTCTGATTACAGTAATAATGCCACAGTTAATAATTCAGCTGATATTGTGCCTGACTCTGCAGCCATTGCCCCTTAGCGACAGGATTTCTTCCCGTGCTTGGTCTCGGGTGCATGCCACCCCCCAGGCACCTCAAAACAAATGACACTGTCCCGCTCTGCCACACCAGAGACCTCACACCTTCAGAATGAAATAAGGTTGCTACAAAATGCAGAAGTGTTTCCAAAGCCGGTGCACAAATGGCACGGAGCATCCTGCTGTGAGGGGACCGGTGAGCAGCATCCCACTGCCCCAGTCCCGGGGCTGGACCCTGCACGGGCTGGCAGAAGCTGGGTGATGTCTCCCAACGCTCTGCTGCAGCATCTCCAGCGCTTGGAAACCCCTCCAGGGGTCACGGGGACTCCCCCCCTGCCCTGGGCAGCCTGGGACAGCCCTGGACAGCCCTGCAGGGGAAGGAATTGTTCCTCAGCTCCAACCTAAACCTCCCCTGGGGCAACTTGAGCCCCGTTCCTCTTGTCCTTGCTTACTCCTCAATGTCCTCCTGGGAGTGAGGGGCCCAGAACGGACCCCAGGATCCGAGGGGCGGCCTCAGCACACAGATCCCCGTGCCAGGCCCAAGGGCTCTCTGCTGTGGCACAGGCACAGCCGGGCATGAGATTAGATGTGGGTGCGCAGGCTGGAAGGGGCACGTGAGTGCGGAAACCCGTGCAGCAATTTGGGAAATGTCAGTTAATAATTCACAGAGCATTTTACAGTTATATTGGCCCGAGTTGAGTGGAAGATCCTGTTTCAGGAAGGATCTGTGTCCCCACCTTCCCCCTTGCTCTGCTCTGCGCTCACTGTGTGCGGACGCAGAGGGGCACAGTGACTGCCTGAGCCCCCACCCCCCTGGGCTCTCCTTTGCCCTGGCAGCATTTTAACTTGAGCATCCCAGAGCCACTGGCACCCTGGGCTGTGTCCCCAGCTCCATGGGTGCAGGGGAGGGGGGATCCTGCCCCTCTGCTGCCAGGGCTCTGGGCAGAGAGACCCCCCTGCAGCGCTGGGACCAGCTCGGCACAGCAGAGTCATTGACATGTCTTTACTGACAAAATAAATATTTAGCAATACCATGACATCCTGTTGTCCTTCTCTTTCCTGAAATAACCAGGGCCAGCAAGAGCCCAGAAAATAGGAACCCAAATAAGAGGGTTTTTTGCCTGCCTTGGAGATGTGACGTTACCAGCAGCAGATGAGGAGTGAAGGCTTCTCAGGCTCCCTGGTAGACATTCCCCATCTGCGTTCCCAGTACCACATCTCTCCAGACACAGCCTGGTCTCCCACCAGGCTGACCTTTCCCAGACTGGGATCCTGCTGGTGCTGCCGCCGGCATTGAGAAAGGGCGGTGAGAGTGCAAGAGCCGGCGTGCCAAGGGCTGGCGTGCCAAGGGCTGGCGTGCCAAGGGCTGGTGTGCCAAGGGCTGGCGTGCCACAGCCGATTGTGACGTCTCACCATGACCCCTGCTAACGGGAACAGCCCCTCCTGCCCTCCTGGTGTCACCATCAGTGCCCAGCTGCAGCCCAGCAGCCAGGAGCTCTATCCCCACAGCGCCCGTGAGGAACCTGACCGTGAGTAGATGTTCCGAACAAGCAGAGAGCTGGGAGGGCCAGCGCTGGAGCCCCGGCTGCTGCCTTCCTAGCGATCGTCTCCCACTTTTGTGTCCATCGGCCAGGGTCCAGCAGAGAAGGAGCCATCAGATCCCACCTGAAGCCATCCAGGATGCTCTTCAATGGCCTAATTTTCTGCTTTGAGAGCAAACTTGATCTGTGCTGATGGTCTCCATCCAAAGCTCGGGAGGCTCATTCTGCTGGCAGTTTGCCTGCTCCAGGTGACAAATGGAAGAAGATTCAGGCAGGTCAGCAAGGTGAGTCAAGGTACAGCTGGAAAAGTCACCTCTGGACGTCTTTCCCGGGTGGCTGCTGGGTGCCAGTAAGGCTTGTTTGTAATTGTGTCTGTTTGTCAGCAATCCCTTCTCTTCGGGACGCAATGTCTCTTTGGCAGTGCTCCTCAGAGGGATCTCTGCTGAAATACTGAGCACATTTCACAAGGGAGCCGGGGAGGCTCCGCGAGACGCGGGTTGTGCAAGGAAACGGGCGATCATTAATTACCGCCCCGCGCAGGACTCGCCTGACGTGAGGCCAGAGCCTTGCTCCTGCCTCCAGACATCTCCAGTGTGGGAGCTGGCGAGCGGAGGGCACGAGGCGACCCGAGGTCTGTTACCTGTGCCCAGCAGCTCGGCCCCCTCCCGAATTCCCCCTGCCTGGGAGGGGAGCACAGCCCCGGGGATGGTCTGGAGCAGGGGCTGGTGTGGCAGGACAGGGGGGACAGTTTGAAACCAAAAGAGGGAGATCCAAGCTGTACCCAAGGATCTCACCACGCTCACAGTGCAGAATTTCTTCCTAATTTCTAGCCTGAATCTCCCCTCGTCCAGCCTGAAGCCATCACCCCTGTCCTTGCCACTACAAGGCTTAGCAAGTAATAAATGCCCATCTCCTGGTAGCTGCACTTGACCCGGAGAAGCTTCTCACGTAGGGGCTTAATATTGCCTGAAAGTGGGGTGCCTGAGCCGTACACGTGGGGCTCAAACAGCCTCCTTCACCCCGCGAGAGCCGCGAGTCACGGCACAAAGCCCGGGGAGGTTTCGGGGTCAGTTCTCATGGCTCACGTCTCCTGCTTTCAGCAGCCTGGCAACAGCATCGCTCCGTAAACGACTCTGGCTCTTCTCTGGGGCAACTGTCTGACCCAAACCCACTCGGTTACTGCTGCAATGGCCACTGACGCAGGCAGCTGGTGCCTGCCTCGGCACTGACGCTCATCCCAGAGGAGAAGGTGATGAGGAGTTACTGGGGACTGGTTGTGGTGAGGGGAGGTGTGCGGCAGCTGAGGGAAAAGGAGGAGAAGGGAAGTGGACCCCTGGACCACCTCGAGGGGACAGACATCCTTCTGCTGGCAAGCAACAGCAGGAGCAGAGAGTAGACAGCAGCATGGAGCTCTCGAGCAGCCATGGCCACGAGCCAACGCGTCCCCACCAGAAGGCAAACCCCGGCTGCTCACAGCCCCTCTCTTCCCCCAGGCCCTTCCCTGCCCTCCCAGAACCCGTGGGGCTGGGGGCTGTGACACTGCTGGGGTGGGCTGGGGTCCCCTGCAGCCAGGTGCTGCCCACTGCAGTTTGCTCCCCTCCCAGCCACCTGTCACCCACCCTGAAAAGCTGGCACCCGCCACCTTCTTACGTGAGGGTTGTGACCATCACCACTCTGCTATTTCCCTGGAGTACTTGGCTGTAACCTCTGCCTCTCTGCTGTGTTCCCATTGCTCACAAAGCCCCGTGAGCCTTCCTGTCCTCCTCTGCCCTGCTCGGGGGGTGGGATCCTGCCCCTGGCCATAGCAAAGCTCTACTGCTGTGGGTAGGACCTGGGTGGGCATGGAAACATCTTTTGAACCCCGGCCAGGTCTCTGCTTCTGTGTGTTTGGCAGGCGAAAAGGGCACAGCTCCATCAGTGGGGAAGAGCTGTGTGTCAGCACCAGCCAGGAGAACACCAGCAGCCATCCGCAGTCACCCGGTGCAGCAGGGCCGGGCTGGAGACAGTTTATTGTAAGCTCTGGAATGGCAGAACCTGTGCACGTGGCTCGGGAACAAGATGAGCTGTTGCTTCATAATTGTAAAATCTATTGCCAAGAGAAGAAAAGAAAAAAAAAAAATCCTCAAAGCCTGCAAAAGTCACATGGAGCTGGCAGTTGGCAGAAGAAAGGAGCAGGGATGGAAACTGGGAGCGGGGCTTCCCTGGGAGCTGCCTGTAGCTGATGCCCTCATTGTGCTCCAACTCCGTGGACTGATGGAGCTCCTGTAGCCCCTCACTCGTCCAGCCACGAGCTGCCTTTTCCCCCAGGGTCTGGAGGAGCCAGCTCCCACCTGCTGTAGCTTTTACACCATAGAAATATAGAATCATTGAAGGGACTGCATTTGAAAGGACCTTTCCAACTCATCCAGCCCAACCCCCTGCAGGGAGCAGGGCCATCTGCAGCTAGAGCAGGGTGCTCAGAGCCCCGGGCAACCTCCCCTGCAATGGTGCCAGGGATGGGGCAGCCACCACCTCTCTGGGCAGCCTGGCACAGCCTCTCACCACCCTCCTTGCAAGAAATTTCTCCCTTCTCTCCAGTCTAATCTCCCTCTTTCAGTTTAAACCATCACCCCTTGTCCTATCCTAACAGAACCTGCTCCAAAGTCCCTCCCCCTTCTATCTGAAGTCCTGCCAGGCCCCCAGAAGGTCTCCCCAGAGCCTTCTCCTCTGCAGGCTGAACCCCCCCCAGCTCTCCCAGCCTGGCTCCCAGCAGAGGGGTTCCAGCCCTCCCAGCATTGCTGGGGCTCCTCTGGCCCCACTCCAACGGGTCCATAGCAAATCCTATTTTCTGCTGAAAACTGGGATACCACACCTTGTATCGCAACACGCTGGTCCTCCTGGAAACCTTCTCGTGCCTCCCTTTGGCACCAACACGGGGCTGTCGTCACCTGTGACAAGCCCCAGGGGCTGCACCTTGGGTTTCCCAGAAGACTTATTGAGCACTGTAAATTAAGCACGAGAGCAACAATTTATTCCTTTTTTGGGAAGATTTGGACGAAGGATTTTTTTTTTTATCTCCTTCGACATATCTCTGCTGCTCACCAGTCAGTAACAAATCCTCCCCCTCCAGAGGCAGAGGAGAACCCAGCCCACGAAGGCTCGAGGCTGAGTCAGTGGAGAATTCATTTTTTCATTGCTCGGTGTTTATGGCTTTTTTTAATTAAGTTTTCTAACGTTACCTAACGACCAAGCACATTTCATTGAGCACCGTTCTCTGACGCACTCGATGGTCACGCTGAAAAAAATCTGTGAACCTCTTCTTCCCAGCCTCGTCTTGCTCTGTTCCTTTTCCTTTGTCGTGCATTGTGAAGGCTGCTGGGACATTTTTTATTCACTCGAGTGTCTATTAAGAACTTTCTGAGCTGATTACCTGACCCATTTCCCTGGGTGCTGGAAGGAGAGAGCTGCTGGCAGCTGGAGCACCCGGGGGCACTGGAGTGGCCGGTTCCTCCCTTGCACAACGTCCCACAGACTCGAAGCCACCAGGGAGACAAAAAGACTCAAGGGTCTGAATTTCAGGGAAGGGTGAGTACCTGGAAAGAGCGTCGTCTGGCTGTGGCTCAGAGGCACTAAATCACTCAGAGCTGGCTCCTCGTGTTGGAACGCTTCGAGAGGCTGCAGCGTTCGGCTGAGGGCTGTGATCAGAGCAAGTACAAACACACGTGAAAAAAGGGGGAAAAAACCCCAGAACACCCCAAACCCACCACCACACCCCCCGAATATCAGAAAATCTACTTACTTCACAGCTGTCTCTAATTCCAAATCCAACTTTTGTTTTGCAACCACCCAACCTGTTGGAGAAGAAGAAGTGCTGAGAGTGATGGGGCGTTTGCCAGGGCCCCGGAGGGGATGAACCAGCAGTTTCCTGGTGTATGGCAGATGAGGCTTCTGCTGCGGCTGCTCCAGCCATTATCTTCACCCTCTGCCCTAACTCAGGAGTGGTGATGCCACACATGTCATTTATCTTAACACCCACGTATTGGGTATTGTGGTTGCCGTGTCCCCACTGGAGCATCGCACAGATTTTTTTTTTTGAAGTATTATTTGCTGGATCTGATCTTTCTTCAAAGGCTTTTAAATGAGAGAGAGTTGGACCAGAGGGCCTGGAAAAGCTGATCCCGTCCTCAACAAGAGCAGAAGTCAAGGCTGGACAGAGCCCCAAACCCATCACCCTCTGGTGATGCCCCTGATCCCCCACCCCAGGCCATCCCTGGTGGGGTGGGCACCACAGCGCTCCAGAGACCATTGCTCTGCTTCTCCTGGCCTCACGCTGCTCTGGGACAGGACCCAGGGGAGGGCTACAGAGGTCAGCTTTCAAACTGTAAAACCTGCGTGTTTGCACAGCGATGTGAGGCATTCAACTTGATGCACCCAAATTGCACAGAATGGTGAGCGGGCTGGAACTCCTCTGCTGTGGTCGTTCAGCCTGGCGAGAAGAAGGCTCCGGGGAGACCTCCTGGGGGCCTTGCAGGACTAAAAGGCACCGTCAGAAAGATGGGGACAGACTTCTGAGGAGGGCCTGTTGGGACAGGACAAGGGGGGATGGTTCAGAACTAAAAGAGGGAGATTTAGACTGGAGAGAAGGAAGGAATTGTTGCTGTTGAGAGTGGTGCGAGGCTGTGCCAGGCTGCCCAGAGAGGTGGTGGCTGCCCCATCCCTGGCACCATTGCAGGGGAGGTTGCCCGGGGCTCTGAGCACCCTGCTCTAGCTGCAGATGGCCCTGCTCCCTGCAGGGGGTTGCACTGGGTGACCTTGCAAGGTCCCTGCCCACCCAAACCAGTCCATGGCTCTGTGATTTTGGAGGGAAGCTCAGACACTGCTCAGCTGAGTTATCGCACTGGGTTGATTTCTACAGCTTCCGAGATCAGAAATATTACATTTACAAATACAAAGCTATTACTAAGAGCAAAGAAAACCATCTGAAAGGTATTTCTTTTATTCTAAATGTTTGCAGACTGAAATTAATCCTGCACTGCAAGCACTGACGATAAGATTTTTTTTTTTTCCACTTTCACCTTCAAACATGGCATTAAATATTAACTGAAGGGCTGTTTCCCAAACCACGTCTATTCATTTCCTGCGCAGCGCAGAAAGCAATGACCTTGCATGTGCCAGAGCAGCTTGGATGTGTTTAACAAAGCACTGCAATAACCAGAGTGATGGAGCAGCACCCTGTGGGACCCCCGTGTGAGGACCCTGTCAAAAGCTGCACACACACACCCCCCATGAGCAGAAACCAGCACACCCAGTCTGGAACCACCAGCACCCCGTATTTCTCTTGAGTTTCCTCTGCCACCTTCCTCTAGACCTCAGCACTTCGGTAACTTGCACCTCGTGTTAGGGATTGCTCTGAATGTGGCTGGGGATGAAGGCTGTTTATTGAGCATCTCCTCAGAGAAGAGGGGTGGACAGGAGGTTGGAGCCAGGGGGTTTGGGCTCTTCTCCCAAGGGACAAGGGACAGGACAAGAGGAATTGATCTCAGTTTGCCCCAGGGGAGGTTTAGGTTGGAGCTGAGGAACAATTCCTTCCCCTGCAGGGCTGTCCAGGGCTGTGCCAGGCTGCCCAGGGCAGGGGGGGAGTCCCCGTGATCCCTGGAGGGGTTTCCAAGCCGTGGAGCTGTGGTGCTGAGGGCCAGGGGGCAGTGGTGCCCTGGCACTGCTGGGTTGGTGGTTGGACTCCAGGATCTGAAAGCTGTTTTCCAAAGAAAACTCTTCTATGATTCTATGACAAATGTCTGATAACACTTCTGCTCACATCTAGAATGAGCTGCTGTGTCATCTGGGAGTAACATAAGGGAGAAATCTTCCAAGAACGCTTACACTCCCAAGAGATATTGAGTGGGGCAGACCAAGCTGCCCCCAGCTCCAGCCTGTCCTGCAGCCACGAAAACATCAGTTCCAGCAGAGCTTCAGCCCATCAATTCCAGCAGCTTCCCCAGATCCAGAAATATAAACAGATTTAACAGAATTCCAGCTCCCTGTCACAGTTGTGCCATGTATTTATTTCTAGGTGGTTTTATTTACCTCCTTGCACAACAGCACTTAAACCTAAAAAGAGAGCTCGAGCGGGAACGTGCTCCCCACTTGTCTATGCATTAATTTACACGCATGCATATTGATTATTTAGCAGTTAGCCAGTTGCCATGGCACCAAACATCACCCATCCACAAGCAAGCAAGCAGTTGCTCCCGTAGTTCATAAATACCAATTATGGTATAGCAACTCAGAATTTTCCGTTTGGATAATCGCATCCAATCGCTCCCCCATTTTCTCTCCGCATGACATTCCTCATTTCCTATTAAAAATTCGCCTTTTTAAACTACCTGTTTCCACTTTACTCCATCTCCAACAAGCAGCCCATTTTCAGCTGGTGACACCAGTTCGTGGTCCATAGCTTGGACAGCCACCAGCACCTCCTGCCCCGGCCTCGGGGAGACCCAGAGCCAGCATCTCCCTGGATGTGCAGACCCTGGTCCTGGAGCATGGTGAGGGAGCCTGGGAGGGGTAGAAAGGGGAGCAGAAGCTGCTAAAAGCTTTCAAAAAGCATTGCAATTTTAAAGGAAAAAAAAAAGTTGTAAATTACCCAGAAATCACCGTAACAATGCTTAGGTTAAAATCCCGCTGCAATCCAAACCAAAGCTACAGCCTCCCATTTAAAGCTTGCAGTAGCTGTGCAGAGTGCCACATCCTCGTGATGAGTGGGGGCCAGAGGAAGAGGAAAACAGATGAAAGACCATCTCTAGAGTGCCAGGAGCACAAGACCAGGCGCCTGAGAGCCTCACCAGAGGCAGGGGAGCTGGAGGGAGATGAGGGCAGAAGGCAAATTTGGGAGATGAATACACAGCCCACCTATTAGCACAGGCACCCAGCGCTTTGAACCCATCCGAGATGATGAGCTCAGACTTCATCAGCACCGAGACACTAATAGCAGCATCTGGGGAAGATCAAGCCAGCTCTTCATCTTCCAGCCACTGATCTGCAGGTCTGTGTTTTCCTCAGCTCCTGGTCAAAGCAGAATTGGCTGATGAACCTGAGTCTGGCTCAGGTAGAGAGAGGAAACTCAGTAAGCACATGTATAAATAAAACCCCACCAACTAATGCAGCTGCACTCTCATTCCCAAGTTCATTGGCTCCCGTTTCCACTCCAGCTCACGACACTGAAGCCATTTCATAGATCTGGGCGTGCACTGTGGTCACAATCCTCACGGGCTGGAAAACAGCAATTTTTGAGGTGTAAGAGTATATTTCAGGACCACTCAGCCACACAGAAATAGCAAGGTGGCAGACAGCTGTCCTCCCCCAGCACCAGGGACTGAAACACCAGCCGGTGAATAACCACATCAATATTGGCTGTGCCTCGTGGAAGCACCTCTTGTGCCTTGGAGCTTCGAAGCTCTAAGAAACGTCCTGGTGTAAACTCAGTAACCTGAGCCATCCTCTCCAGTTTATTTCTTCTGTCCAGCCTGCAGGGTCACCGCTTCTAATTTTACAAGATGCAGGGTGGAGGGAGGGATGGGAAGAGTCTGTTGTCATGGGAATAGTTCTAAAGCTGTTCCAGAGCTGCGTTCTGGTGAGATTCAATGTGGTTTTGTGAAGCACTAGTGGATTGGTTTTGTCACTGTAAATCAACAACAGAGTATCTGGCTCAGCGAGATCTGTGTACAGCACTGGTGATGGAAAGCAGTGAAGAAAGTTGTTTAAAAAAATAAAAATCCAAGTTTTTTCGCACTGGTAGCAAGCCAGGCTCTGCTCTCCCAACTCTCCTGCCAAGATACACAATATATGACAGTCTCAGCTTCCAGAAATTTGGAAGACCCAAGAGCCTGAGCGCTGCTGTGACCCAGGCGTGTCACAGAGCACATGAGATGCAGAAGAGCGATGGGGGCTTTGTGGTGGGTCTCAGCCCCCAGAAGCTGGTGGGTCTCCGTGGGAGCTCGGATGCCAAGGCCCAGCAGGGAGGAAAGCCAAGGGCACAGGCAGGGCTGACAGTGGGGGCCGTAACCAGGGCTGCCCACGCAGCGGGGGCAGACAGGGCTGTCCTGCTCCACTGGCCATCACCCCGCTGCCCCCCAGCCGGGCACTGGCCAGGGCTGGCAGTGGTGGGGGAGCTGCAATGGCACCGTGCCACGGTGAGCTGCAGTCAGTGCTCCGGGTCTGTCTCCGTTATCAAACCAGGAAAAGCCGAAAATATCTGAAGGGTAAGCCGTGTGCACGCAGGGGCGTTTTGTACACCCGGGTATCGTACACCCAGGCTTTGTACACCCGGGTAT
>JANVCC010000074.1:1009581-1080005 GCA_025345505.1 Todiramphus chloris collaris
TTTGTACACCCGGGTATCGTACACCCAGGCTTTGTACACCCGGGTATCGTACACCCAGGCTTTTGCATTTGACTTTTCCGGACAATATTTACTCCTACGTGCTTGCCAGTGCCACCAAAACACGCACCGTGTCTTCCCCAGGAGCACTCACTGCCCTCTCCGCGCTCACCAACCTCCCCACCAGAGGTGAGCATCACCAGCCCCTGCGAGGTCACCTGGACCCTGCTCCGCAGCTCTCAAACCTGGGGTGGTCACAGAGATTAATTCCCTTACTTCAGCAGTAAGAAAGAAACCCAAGCAAATCCCACACCTTCCCAGTTTGGAACAGACATTTCCACGTACACAAGTTTTCCAGATTAAAAAAAAAAAAAGAAAAGGATTTGTTAATCTCTGTCACATCTCTGTGGCTGCGTTTCACAGAGGAAAAATTTCAAAACAACTTTGACTTTTATTAGAGGACAGACGTTATGCACATCTTTTTAAAATATTATTATTAGTTTTTAAATGAATCATCTGTTCCACCTCCAGCCTGAGTCTCTGTCCTCAGCAGGGACTCTGTAAATACCTTCAGAAGATGACTTTAGGAGTCAAGAACTGAGGATTGATTTGAAATTATTGTTTTCTACACTTGGAGAAAATTAAAATCCTAGGCTTATAGGATATTTCACACCAGAATGGACCTCAGGAGCTCTCGAGCCCAAACACCCCCTCAAAGCAGGGTGTTCTGAAATGCTAAGGACCCAGTCTGGTCTTGACAGCCTCCAAGGATGGAGACTGCACATCATCTCTGAGCAACCTGTGCCACTGCCTGATGGCCTGCCCGTGGAGAAAGGTTTTCCTTACGTCCAGCCTGGACCAATCTTGGTTCACCTGACACCTGCCCACGTCCTCTCACCCTGCCAGGCACCACTGAAAATCCCAGCTTTGCCCACAGCCTCTAGGTGAAGCCCCCAAAGCCACCCCTCTTCTGAGATGAACAAACGCCACTACTTCACTCCTCCTGGCATGGACAAGTGATGAGAAAGGAGGATCATAGAATCACAGACTGGTTTGGGTGGGAAGGGACCTTTCAAGGCCATCTGGTCCAACCCCCTGCAGGGAGCAGGGCCATCTGCAGCTAGAGCAGGGTGCTCAGAGCCCCGGGCAACCTCCCCTGCAATGGTGCCAGGGATGGGGCAGCCACCACCTCTCTGGGCAGCCTGGCACAGGCTCTCAACACCCTAGGTGTCAACAATTTCTTCCTTCCATCTGGTCTGTAGAGGGTCTGGCTGAGCTGCTTTTCCCCATCCAGCCCTCACCTGCAGCACTGGAGCTGGAGGGTGTTGATAACACACCCCTGTTATCACTGCCAGTGCTCACATGGCACCAGAGGATGGGGGGCAGGATGGGGGAGAGGATACAGCCGACCTGAGCTGCCCAGTGGGATATTCCATACCATATGGCATCAGCTCAACTATAAAGGGAGAGGGCAGGAGGAGGATGGGGGGCATTCTGCTTTGTCCTCCAAGCTGCTGCTGCGTGTTCCTGGAGCCCTGCTTCCTGGACTTGGCCCGACATCTCCTGTGGACGGGCAGTAGAAAATAACATCTTGTCTATCATAACCCACACCCCTTGCTTTGCGTCTCATTCTCTCCCTGCGTGCCGTGCTGCAGGGGGTCGGGGGGAGTGAGAGAAGGGCTCGGTGGGCACCTGGTGCCGTGCCAGGGTCGACCCACCACAGGTCTAAAGAGGGACGATCACCTGGCCGTGTTAGCACACAGCAGGCTGCTGCTGGCCTCCCTTTCCCAGCTTGCTGCAATCAAATTACACACGTATATATAATGTCTTTGTCTGACATGAAGCTGTTCTTTTTCATCTCCTCGTCCACTGCAAGATGAGGAGATGTGCTGCCAACTGTTATACTTTGAAATCTGGCAGGCAGGAGTCAAGAGCGTGCAGGAGAGCTCAGCTCTCCCAGGTGTTTCAAAGCCAGGACTGTGAGACGTTGCCCACAAGAGCTGAGCAGCAACCCCAGCTCTCTCAGCTCTGCTCCAGACACCAAAACCTCACTGGTGCTGCGACTTCCCCCAGAGGTTACGGCGCAACCCCTCTGCAGCATGAGCTACAAACACTAAACAGAGCACGAATTCCGAGCCTGAAAGCTGGACCCTGAACACCAAAGTAAATCCCAGCAGCGCAGGCTAATCCTGTTTGCTTCAGCAACTCTTCTCTGGAGAAAACGTTTGCTGCGATGGGCAGGAACCTGGAGCTGGGCTGCAGCCCCGAGCTGTGAGAGCAGAAAACGTCTGGACATTTCCATTAACAGGAGCTTCTCTTCATTGCATAATCAGAAAACTAATCTTCCAAAACCTGTAAATTTTGTGTTATCTCTTTCTCTGGAAGAGCTTGACAGAGATGTTTGTGCGTGTCCAATCCTCGGAAATCCCCAGCAGGCTCTTTACCTCCTGCCTCTTCTTGGAACATCTCTCAGCGCACCCAAAAGACAAGCCACAGGACAAGAGGAATTGGCCTCAAGTTGCCCCAGGGGAGGTTTAGGTTGGAGCTGAGGAACAATTCCTTCCCCTGCAGGGCTGTCCAGGGCTGTCCCAGGCTGCCCAGGGCAGGGGGGGAGTCCCCGTGATCCCTGGAGGGGTTTCCAAGCCGTGGAGCTGTGGTGCTGAGGGCCAGGGGGCAGTGGTGCCCTGGCACTGCTGGGGGATGGTTGGACTCCATGACCTGAAAGGGCTCTGCCAACCCAAGTGATTCTGTGATTGTACAACATACCTGGGGCTCTGGCCACCTCCTGACTGTGCAGCCGTGGCTGACCCTGACTCAGAGCCCAGTTCCTGACAGGGAAACTTATTCTCAAATTAGGAGCGGGCCGCTGGCTCCTGACCAGGCAGCAGGCAAGGGGAAGAGCATCCTGCTGGATGTCAGAGAAGAGCATATACAGGAATACAAGAGTACTAATTTATGGTTTTTTAAACAGCACATTACCCCAAACCAGAGTCAGTTAATGTCTGTCTTTTTTTACGCCAAACCCAGCATGAAGTTGGGACTGTGCTCTTGTGGTGCATCCGACCAACGTGCTTTATGCCACATCCTTCCTCACCCAGTCGTTAAGACTGAATTATTTTGGTGTCATCCCTTCAAAGCATAGCAGGAACAGAAATCCTCAGCACAAAGTTCATGCACATGACCCTGGCTCTGCCATCAGCTTTTCTGCTCCCCCTCCCCAGGCACAGCTTTTCTGGGTTGGGTTGTGTGTCAGATATACCCTTCACCAAAGAGGAGGCGATGCAAACAGGTTTCAGGACAATATTATCCTCTCCTCATTTGTAATTAACAATCAGTTCCCATATTTTCTTTGCACTCATGTATACATTTCTGTTACGTATGTTTACTTCTAGCAGCAAATTAATTTCCTCGGGTACCTGGAGGTAACCAGCAGGGGGTAAGTTTCTCCTGATTCTTCAAACCGACTGCCTTCTGGAAATTCCAGATTTTCTTTTTCCCCCATGAACAACAAGCAGCAATTGGCACTGCAAACAAGGAGGGTCATCGCTGTAGCCTCCTGTGCAAAAACATTCCGGAGTCCCATCGGATCCCTGCCAAGATGGGGAGAAAACCAATCTCTCCCACCTAACAGTGTAAAAAGGAAAGGGTTCTCCTGCACCAAGCAGAACAAACGAGTAAACCTGCCAGCCTGCGAGCGAGCACCCAGCAGCTGCACGGGATAAACAACTCTGAAAGCACTCTGAAACAGCTCTGACATCTGCGGCTGCCTCACCCTCCTCGCTACGTTTGAACGTGCAGCAGAAAATCCTGATCCTGCTCCAGCCGGCAGCAAAGCTCCAGAGCGTGACCCGAGAGGCAGCACGGGGGCTGGGAGGGGTCCGGCAGCCTTTGGCAAGGGCTGTGCCTCCCTCTGCCACCGACCGGGCACAGCCACCCAACCCTGCCTGGGTCAGTGGCCAGGGTGGCATAGGGGACCTGCTGTCCCAGCAGCCCCTGCCTCCGGCTGGCACCAGCAGTGGGTTCCAACCTCCACCGTACCCACCTCACAGCTCTGCTGCAGCCCCAGCTCCTTCCTTCCTTGGCACAAGCACAGCCGGGTGCCCGGGAAAGGCAGCAGCACCGCTCGGGCACTGGAGCCTGAGCTGCACCCCTGCCATTGTTCAGCCTGCAGAGGAGAGGCTCCGGGGAGACCTTCTGGGGGCCTTGCAGGGCTTCAAGGGGCCTGGCAGAAAGATGGGGACAGAATTCTGAGCAGGGCCTCTTGGGACAGGACAAGGGGGGATGGTTTAGAACTAAAAGAGGGAGATTTAGACTGGAGAGAAGGGAGAAATTGTTGCTGTTGAGAGTGGTGCGAGGCTGTGCCAGGCTGCCCAGAGAGGTGGTGGCTGCCCCATCCCTGGCACCATTGCAGGGGAGGTTGCCCGGGGCTCTGAGCACCCTGCTCTAGCTGCAGATGGCCCTGCTCCCTGCAGGGGGTTGGACCAGATGACCTTGAAAGGTCCCTTCCCACCCAAACCAGCCTGGGATTCTATTGCCTCCTCCAGGGACTCACCCTCAAACAACACCGCCTTCCCAGAAGCAAGCAGACCCATTTGTCATGTGCAAGTTTGATGGGAGCTGGTTTCCCCCTGGCATCATGCCTTGCTTTTCCAAAAACACAGCCTGCAAAGGCCAGATTGTCTCCACTTAATCCCCAGGAGTTTGGCAGGGCTGCCCACACCAAGCTCGGAGTGGGTGCCCCGAGCCCAGGAAGGTGGCTTTGTGCCACAGCACCCCAGCCTCAGCAGAAACCACGGAGTAAGGGACAAGAACAGGGTGCCAGAAGAAGCCAGGGGAGCTCTGCTCGGAGCAAAGAGGGACCCCACGCCCCAGGGCTTTACTGATAATGATGTTTCCAGACCCAGCGGGGCTCTGCATTTACTGTGGCCGCTTTGTTCTCCCTGCAGAGAGGAGGGATGCTGTGACAGCAAGAGAGTTTGTGCCCGGTCTGAGCACCCGCAGGAGCTGTGACAGCTGTGGGCCGGCTCCACCCCAGCTCCCATCTGCAGCCAAGCAGTTTATGCTCTTACAGAAGCCTGGAAAAACATATCTGCATCCTGACCCCAGAGCCACAGCTTCAAAGTATAGGTTATTAAATTGCACCATTAATAAATGAGTCCAGAAGCCCAACACTAAATTCTTTGTTTTAAAGACCAAACCAGAGAAGACAAATTCCAGTGCCCTGGTGCTTTGGCTTGTGTAAGGAGGAGGAGAACCAGCTGATTACGAGACCTACCTGGCACTCACAGTCAGCAGCTGCAGAGGAGGCTGGCACATCCCTGTGAGGATGGAGGGCAGCAAGGACCACTGCTCGCTCCAGCATCCCACCCCCACAGCACCCCACCTGCCCAGATCCAGGCCTGCCCTTGGCTGTAGCTGAGGGGACCACCTCCCCTCCAGCCCAGCACCACCAAATCCCACCACCCTGATGGGGCTTTGTTTGTGGGCTGTGGTCCTCCTTAGAGAGAAATGGGGATTACCTGTTTCTGAGCCTGCTGAAGGATCACCAGTGGTGCCAAACAAGGCTAATTCAGTTTGCTAAACAAATCCAGCTGAAGATGTGGCAATATTTGCTCAATATTGATCGAATGGATGTTTTAAAGTGAAAAGTACATTTATGCAATTGTTTTTGGGCTCCAGGAGACCCTGCTGGGGCAGGGATAGACCTGGGGGGCTCAAGAGACCCCTGCCCACCCCAGGTTTGGAATCTGTCCACAGGAGACTCCACAACCTCTCTCTAGAACAGAGACATGAAGCAGCCCTTTAAACGCAGATGGTTTGGTGAGCGATAGCCCTTCGGAGGAGTATAAACCAGCTCTAACTCACTGCAGTGGGAATGCTTTTCTGCTGGAGGCATAGTGAGGAATGTAACCCAGTCAAGGAAAACCAGCCCAAAATACACACCAAGCCATAGCACCCGCCAGTGCATCCCCACCCCTGGAGCTGCTCAGCACCTTTGTTTCAACTCCAGTCCTGATCTCAGCTCTGTTCGGTGCCCAGGGCTGTTCCACTGCAGCATCCCCAGGGCGCCTGGGCAGATTCCCGGGATTCCTGCAGGCCTGCGATGCACATGATAAAGTAACTCTGTGATTACAGCCGGACCGGGAAGATCCTGAGCAGGATGACACCTGAATAGCTTGTTCTCTGATCTTTTTAACTCTCATCATGCATATTACAAAGACATGCTTTAAGTAGTTGCTTTGCTTCAACAGGCAGTGAATTCCTCAGCGCTTTGCACGGGTTTTGGTGCACATGCCATACCGGATTTACCTACGTCATCCTAACTGGAATACATGAAGACAAGCAGGCAGGCAATAAATATATGTTATTGCTCGATAAAACAAGATAAATGTCGCTAGGAATATATACATGGCCTTTAACAAAAGTCAGCACCCACCCCATCCAAGCACACGGTAATTACTCTGTGCATGCCAGGAATGCCTCTCTCTTTATTCCCTTCGGTTTATCCTCCTTCTCCCACCACTGGTTTTATAACTTCCAATGATCATTTGAGAACAGGAGTTTGTGTTAGAAACAAGAATAATTTTCAACACGGCAACAAGGAAAGGTATAGGATAAACACACAGCTGCATGGAGATTAAGTGTGGAGGGCTGTCTAGACAGCTAAATTCCTATGGATTTCATTTATCGGGTCCGTCATGCCAAGATCTCATTTGTTTCCAAACAAGGTCTGGCAAAACCTTCACCCTACAGCAGTGTCCAGTCTCCCCCTCCGGCCCTGCAGCCCCACGGCTTCGGATGCTCAGCGAGCGGGATCCTCTCGACCCCATGCCCAGAAAGCTGCCAGGCAGAGTTTGGGCAGTGCTGATACTGGCCCTGCCATTCAGTCACCTCCCATGAAAACCAAAAGCCTCCTCACCCTGACCCGTGGGACACACTGGTGACAGGAGTGTCCCATCCTGGCAAAAGCCCTTCCCCAGAAACCACATTTCACTGCTCTCCAGCTGTAGCTGCGCACAGAGCGTTTCCATCGCAGCGTACAAACTCCTCTCTTTCTTATTTATGCAAAATAATCGAGGAAGTTGTTACTTTGAGTCCAAATGGTCAAAACATAAACAAAATTAACCACCCTGTTTCATAGCAGAGGCTACGAAGATGCCGGGGGACTGGAGCATCTCCTAACCCAGGAGAAATGCTCCGCTGCGTTCCTCCTCATTTATTACAGGAATTAAGTTGACCATTGTTTCCTCTGAAATTCAGTCTAATTGAATTAGTATCAATACTGCACTGAGCGACACTAATCTAATTACTGTCGATATTTAATATATTTTCTGCAAGTTGCACGGGGAATGAGCTTCTTGCTTTCCATTATTGAATCTGGAAAGAAGAAATAGCATTTTCTCCAGCTGAGGAATCGGTACCAGTGGGACCCCTGGCCTGGGGGCAGCTGCGGGGGGGGAACATCCCCCACACCAGTTCGGCTTCACGTGCTTTTACTGGGCTGTGAGTGTTCCTTCAAAAAGCAGTGGACATTTCTAACAGGTTGCAAAGGGACACAGTTCACAGCAAGTGTTCCTCAAATCCCTGGTACCAGGGTAACACACCTCTGGAGTATTGCATCCAGTGCTGGGCTCCCCAGCTCAGGAGAGACAGGGAAGAATAAAGAAATTCAAGCCTTTCCAACCTCTATTAAGTGCATCCTGCTCCTCATGGTGTTCTCATGAGTCCATCAAACACAACAGGAAAAGCAGACTGCGTCCCTCCCTTGACGCTCCCCAGGCATCTGCTGGGGCAGGGAGGCTTGGAGTGTGATAGCTCATTAAGAAGCCGAGTCCTCACTGGGCTGACTGCTGTTAGTGCTCGCTGATGGCAGAAACGCCGCGCTAGCGAAGCTGCATGGGCTGCCACACACAATAGTCACCAAGAAGTAAATAAAATAAATCCCAGATTCCTCCACGCAGCTGTCACGAAGAAGCGAACACGAAGAGCTCGGCATGAAGTGCTATAAAAGGAGTTTCACCCTTGATTCCTGCAGTAATAGAACTGTTTTGGTAGGAAGAGACCTTCAAGATCATCAGGTCCAATCATTAACCCAACACTGCCAGGTAACCACCAGACCATGTCCTCCTGTGTTGTAGGTCCAGCTGGCTTAGGGTCTGGGCACTTTTTGGTCAGAGTCTGTCTGTAATCCGTTCAGCCCCCCCAGCCCACCCGGACCACGGGCCTCTCGTTCGGGGTCGCCTCCCGGGGCAGCCAAAGAGGCACACTCCAGAGTCACTGCCCGCACACCGGGCTGAGCTCACAGGCACTGAAACCTGCTGGATGCTGACACCAGAGCTCAACTGGGTGGGGAAAAATGCTCTGTGAAGGGAGCAGGAGTGCGACTTGCAGAGGCCAGAGAAGGACCTTTTGAGCAGAATCTGCCCATAGTTCAGCTCTGGTAACAGCAGCAAGTTTAACGTGTTTCAGTCTATCGTTCAGAATGTAATTCCCTTTTTGTTTCAGACCAAGTGGCAAAAAAATAATCTCATTTCACGGCAAGAGCTTGCAGAGACGATGCAATGGGAGTTACACTGCTTCCAGCTCCCAGACTGCAAAAGCAAGACATTTTCCTCCTCCGGAGTCGTGAGACTAATCTGTTCTTTACAAGATCTCATGAGTTTTAGGCTAGACTACTTTTACTCAGTCTCTGATTCCCGAGGCTACCTACACATAGTGGCTTGTGCCCAGGGCCATCACTGTTTTATCCTGGGAAGGAGCCTTATCAGCAGCAGTGGTACTTGCAATAGCAATAATAGTGATTAACTTCCTCCTACCTTAACTCAGCTCAACTCTAAAAGCCCATGATCTGGCCAGGCTGGATCAATAGGCTGAGGCCAACGGGATGAGGTTCAACAAGGCCAAGGGCCAGGTCCTTCTCTGGGGTCCCACCAACCCCCGGCACTTCTCCAGGCTGGGACAGAGCACTGGACAGTGCCCGCTGGGAAAGGACCTGGGGATTTGGAGCTGAGGAACAATTTTGCCCTGCTGTCATGGTCCAGCCAGACCTGGTGGGACAGAGGTTGGCCGAACCCTCTTTGAGCGTCTGGCACAAAGCATGTTTGAGTCCAAGCTCATCTCACTCTGTCCCTTGACCCTCAGGCCACAGTCACTGCTTTGCCCATCTGCTGTGGCTGGCAAGAAGCAAGAAAACGGAGCAGCCAAAGAGCATTTTCCCAGCAGTGGTCAGGAGGCATGAGCATGGTCAAATGATGCAGCTGGTTCCAGGGGTTCCTGGACCTCACAGCCCCTCTTAGCATCTCACTACTACATGCATGAAACAGCTAACATTTTCTACTGAGTCTCTTCAACTTCTATGGACAGAACGAGGTGGATTTGTGGTGGTTTGTCTTCACAAATGTCTTCTGTTCTTCACCTTGTCCTGCGTAATGGTCATCACTGTCTAGGCAACTAAGGAAATGGTAACTGGGACATGCCTGGGACCAACCCCACCTGAAACCTGTGGCAGCAATCATAAAAACTTCCTCTTTTTTTGTGGCTTTTCCACTAATATCTTCACATGATGCAAACTTTTTTTTTCTCTTTGTGAAAACCCATAAGAGAATCAACCTCCTGACTACGGCACATAACCATCCTCTGCCTCCTTTCCCTGCACCTTGTCTTTCCCACTGCTGCCTGCGTCTGTTCTGACATCTCACCCCTTCCCTTTTCTTCCCATGTCAGACTAGATTAACCTCACCGCACGTCTCTGACCTCCCCCCCAGCCAGAGAGACCACCAGGCTCACCGGGTCGTTCCCACGTCAACCTCTGCACCTATTTCTGCGGCTCTTTTCTCGCAGGCTGAGGAGACAACCCCGCCACCCTGCAGGTAACTCAGAGCCAGAAGCTGTCACCTCTGGCTTGCACCTTTCAGCACGCAGGTCCTCGGTGGCACACACTTGTCAGGTGGGGTTTCATGAGGTCACCTCAGGTTGCTCCTGCTCCAGGTCTCCAGCCAAAGGACAGAGCTCCCTCTACCCTGCAGCGTGCGAGCGGCAACCGGCCCCGATCCGGGAGGATGTCACCATCTGCAGCAAACCTCCTGACAGGCTTTTGGAGCCAGAGAAATGGTGGAAGTTCTGGAGTTAGGTAAATATTTTGGTTATACGGTTATACAGAGCCACTTCGTGCTTCCTCAGCACGGCGATAAAAGGCACGTTTTAAATAAACAGGGTTTCAAATGGATGTTTGGACTTTGCAGGCCTGACACCTTTATTCATTCATTGGAATATATTCTGGCTCTGGGTCCTAGAGGTGGGACCCCCCCGGCTCTGGGGAAAGCACATCACGTTGTCCCAACCCCTTTTCCTTCGAGTCACCGCTTGGTTCCAACTACAAAACCAGCCGTTGGTGAAAAAGGCGACTCAGCCCAGAACTCCATGGGATTTTCTGGCCCGTGTGGCTCACGTCCAGCAGCCCCTCCTGGCCCTGGCTGCTGCCCCCAGGGTCAGCTCGGCGGGGACCCCGCGGGGACCCCCTGCACCGCTCCCTTCAGCATCCCCCGCCTCGGGTGCAGAGCCTCCTCCTGATGGCCATGGCAGTTTGATGTTAACAGAGATGATTAAATTACAGAGAATAAATTGGTTACTTGAGGAAACAGACTTTTTTTTTCCATTAAGGAGACATTCACAAATTGCTGCAGATCGCTGAAGGGTGATTTATTTTCAGTAAGCAGCTGCAAAGCCGCTCACAAACAAATTCCAGCCTCGCATGTGTTTGTAGGCTGCTCAGCGCCGTGTTGGACAGGTGGGTTCACGCTGATCCAACAGACTCTGCGCTGCTCTGCTCACACTGCCCACCCCTTGCCATGGGGTCACAGCATCACAGACTGGTTTGAGTGGGAAAGGACCTTGCAAGCTCATCTGGTCCAACCCCCTGCAGGGAGCAGGGCCATCTGCAGCTAGAGCAGGGTGCTCAGAGCCCCGGGCAACCTCCCCTGCAATGGTGCCAGGGATGGGGCAGCCACCACCTCTCTGGGCAGCCTGGCACAGCCTCTCAACACCCTCAGCATCAAAATTTTCTCACTTCTCTCCAGTCTAAATCTCCCTCTTTTAGCTTCAACCATCACCCCTTGTCCTGTCCCAACAGGCCCTGCTCAGAAGTCTGTCCCCATCTTTCTGCCAGGCCCCTTGAAGTCCTGCAAGGCCCCCAGAAAGTCCCTGCTCTGCAGAGCTCTCTCCATCCCTTCACCCCCTGCCTGGGCTGGTACCGGGGGCTGCCCAGACCCAGGGGCAGGACCCTGCACGTGGCCTGGTGGAACCTCATGAGGTTCACATGGTCCCACCTCCCAAGTCTGTCCAGGTCCCTCCATTTCATACCTGTTCTTCACCTTGTCCTTGTTTAGTGGGTGATAAATTCTTTACCCGTGAGGCCAGCCGACTGCTTGTGTGCAACACCAGCACATCCCAGTGCATCAGAGACAAAACCAGTTAACGTGAAATGCTCCCCAGGCACAACCATGAAGGGCTATGGACAGAGGAATAAATATTGTGCTCAGCCCAAGCTCACTTTGCTAACGCCCTGCTCCTCATCTCTGACCAAATCCTATCAAACCCCACTAAAGCAAAGTCAGCACAGTTGTTGAAACAGAAACTCCTGGGAGGAAAATGGGGATTCCCACCTCACAAAAGAACAGAACTGAGGCTGTTCTGCCCATCACTGGGTGGCAGGGCTCAGAAAAGGGCACCTTTGCTCTACTGTACCTGCAGGAGACTCAGGATTAAAACCAAGACAGCTTTAATGAACCTGACGAGTTGACTTCGATCGAAAAGAGGTTATTACAGTGGCCCTTGTTTGCTTATTAGGACATTTGAGCAGCCCCTGATTAAAAGAGTAGCAAATATTGAGCGCTGTGGGGCTTCTCAAACACGCTGTTCAGAATATTTCTGTTTACAGTTATTTCTGGTTAAATACTCCCATCTAAAAATGACATTTTTAGTAGGAGATGTCCGTGTCTAAATTTCGGATCGCAGGTTTGAGAAGCCCCGAGACCTTCCCCTGGGGGGATGCCCCACGGCCCCAGAGAACCCACCTGGGTGTGTAGAAAATATTTTCATCTCCCTGAAAGGCCAAGGAGAAAAACGGCTCCAATATCCCTGGATTTGCTAACCCTTGTCATCTCCTGCAGCCCCCAGCAACCCCAAGAGAGCTGCCAAGAACAAACAGCTACCGTTTCCATAGATTGGGAGATGAATCACTCCTGTTATTTTTAGCAGGTCATTAAGGGCTGGCAAAATTTGCAAACTAACTTGTGGGGCTTTTGATTCGTGTTAGCATAACCTTTGAGAGAAAACATAAACTGGGATTTAGAACAAAGGGATCTGAAGGGCTGGAAATAATATCTCCACATTTGAGAGTGACAGTGAGGGATGAAAATGAATAGACTTCATGTGACTCTCCTGCTCACTCACAGCTCTCTCCTTTAAACATAGCGGAGCTAAATAAATACGAGTGAGGGGGGTTGGATAAAAGATGCTGGGATAGGATATTTCTTCCACCCTGCTGATGTTGACATGCCCGGGGGAGGGATGCTGCAGCCGCTGGGAAAAGCTGGGTACCATGCTCTGTTTCAGAGGGATTTTTCCACCTCTCCTGTGAGGCCAGGCTGGGAGAGCTGGGGGGGTTCAGCCTGGAGAAGAGAAGGCTCCAGGGAGACCTTGTGGGGGCCTCTCAGGGCTTCAAGGGGCCTGGCAGAAAGATGGGGACAGACTTCTGAGCAAGGCCTGTTGGGCCAGGACAAGGGGGGATGGGTTTAAACTGGAAGATTGGAAATGAGAAAGAAGCTCTTCCCTCTGCGGGTGGTGAGAGCCTGTCCCAGGCTGCCCAGGGGAGCTGTGGATGCTCCATCCCTGGGTTGTATTCAAGACCAGGTTGAGATGGAGCTTTGAGCAACGTGGTCTCATGGGAGGTGTCTCTGCCCACGGAGGGAGTTGGAATTTTAGTTGGGTAGTTGATTCTTAGGATCCCTTCCAACCCAAACCATCCTGTTTTTCTATGATTCTGTGATCCAGAAGGTGCATCGGGACACCTGAGGCGTCACAGAGACAGGGCACAGGAGCTGGCTTTGCAGCAAGAGGGGCCGAAGAGCTTTTTACCTATCAGTGGAGCTAAGCTTCATAAAATGCGTGTTTCATAAAGAAATCATAAGCTACATATTAAATACTCACCTTTTACCAGCTACTCCTCTTGCTGTTGCTAGCAAACCTCATGCAGGGCAGAAAACCACGTGAGCAGGCAGAGGGGAGCTGCACGGGCTGCACCACCGGGGATTCCCACATTGCAGGGCAAGAACAACTCTCGGATCCCAGGAGGCACGGAACCCCTGCACCCTCTGGCTGGGCAGCTCTGAAAGCCATCTGCAGAAGGACCCTCGCCTCCACACGGGGCTCGGCTGCCGACAGGAGCCCTGGCAGGACTAAATCTGGCTCCAGATTCATCAGCTCCCACAGCGGTCGTCAAATTAGAGGGCTCTGGTTGAAGCCTCAAAGGCAGAAGGGCGGCTCTGCCGCGCTGGCCCAGGGGAAAGGAGAGCACAGGGCGTGCGGGGAGGTTGCAGGAGGTGGGTTTTGATGAGATGAAGCTCATGACTTTTCTCAAGGGGGAAACTTTTGGTGTCAGAAAGGGTCAGCACTCAAGAAGGCGGTACAAAGCGATGAGCCTGGGTACCCGAGGGCGGGGGGAGAGCTGCTGCCTCATTATCTGCTTCACAGCCTCCTCCTGGAGAGCCCCATCTCCTCTGCTAACCTGATCAATAGCGCTCCTCTCCAGAGGGTGATGAAGGAGCACCCGTCCGCTCACCGCGGATGGCTGGGGCAGTCAGCTCTCCTCCTCCCTGCGTGTCCCCTCGGACCACGGGCACATCCATACATGGATGCACAGTACTCAGCGCAGCCGCTGGCAGCGTTCCCGAGAGCCGGGGAGACGGAGCAGACCCACTGGCGGCCGAACGGCGTGGCCAGGGATGGTCCTGGCTCTGGATTGGGACAGCGGAGCTGCGCAGCACCAGTCGTCTGGGCTAAACACCATGCTGGGGGGTTGTTTGGGTTTCTCTTTGAAGAATGGATTTAATACGGAGTAAATTGAATTTTAGCCTTTGCTGTAAATGGAGGCATTTGTTTCCTTGAGTCTCAGGGGGAGTTTTCATAACTATAGGGAGCCCAGTGGTCAAGTTGGCAAGAAATTTGTTTCCAAGGCAGGAAAAGCAAGTCAAAGAGACATTTCAGCGTGGTTTTTGTCTACAACAGAAAAAAAACAAACCAAAACAAAAACCAAACACCTATCTCAGCATTTCGCCACCTGAAAAGCATCTCTGAAAATTACAGACACCTCTGCATCGGCTGGAAAGGGACCCTGACAAACCAGAGCAGAATTCCAGTGACAGCGCAGAGCACATTGGAGGGATGAAAGAAGAGCAGGGATTTAACAAAGTCAGTCCCGGAGCTCGTTAGCTTCATTTTTTCATGTGAGGCTGCAACAGAGGAGGTACCAGTGACGTGGCCGTACTCAGGGGATCTGAGAAGAGAACTTGACAGCAGGATGGGCTCCAAGACCTGGGTCAGGACATACCCCTGTAGGAAACATAAAGTGAGTCCAAGGAGACCGTGTCCCACCTAAAAAGCAACAAGATAAAATCACGTTCAATGAGACGAGTGGTTGGGATCTGGGGAAAGGCTGAAGACGTGGGCAATCTGATTGCTTTTGCTTTGACTCTTCTCTAGCTTTGCTTCCTCTCGTGTTCTTTCTTTCCTGCTTTGCCAGAAGTAGGCAAGTAGGCAGAAGCATCTCCATGGGACTTTCTGAGATACTTCAAATACTTAGTTTGGTACCTCAAACGGCGAACCTTCCCACTTCCCCATCTCAGCACGTCGCTGAAAGTAGCTGTGAGCTTGCTACGCGGACGAGCTTGCTTCCCAAAAGCAGGCGCACCGATCCGGAAGCAAAGCCTGGGAACAGAAAAACCCCACAGTGCTTGTGTCTGGAGCTGGCCACTTCTGCTCTTCTCGATGTGTCCGAGAGAAAGAATTCCTTTTACGTTCATCTGTCTTCATGAAAGCCTCGAAGAGATAAATGATTAACATAATCTAAATATAAAGATTTTCTTCATTCTCCAAGTCTTTGTGACACGCTCTCTTGGGAAATATTCCCAACTGAAAGAGAATTCTGCTCCGTTCTTCACGGATCTCGTGTTGCTCTGGTGAAACACACGAAGCCTCTGGAAGTCAGTATGATGTCAATAATTGTGCCATGGGCAGAGCACAACAGGCAGCTGGAAATACAGGCAGACATGGAAACGTTACCAAAAACCCCCTAACCATGAAACTCCAGAAAGGCAGGCGTGCAAACAATTCACACACTGAAACCCAGTAAGTATGTGCTGAAAGGCTTTGGCGGCGATGGGCTGGTGGAACAGACCTAAACCTCTCAGGAAACCAGATTGCAGCTGGGCCATAAATCACGGCGGGGAGCTGTGGAGCGGAGTGGATGTTCCCACTCCTTATATGGGACCCCGGCGGATCCTTTCCAGCTCATCTGCCAAAGGATGAGTTCAGGATGGACTCGCTCCTGCCAACACGCTCGCCTCAGCTATATATAGTGGTCTCCAGAGCGGGGATTTTGCAAATCTAAATAAACTGGTCGTGGACAGTTACTTGAAGAAGTTAAGAAAGGTGTATGTCTGAGAAACCAGATGGGCTTTGGTCTTGGATGTGGAAGGCAATCTGAACCTCGCACTGTTGTGCCTTAAATAAATATTTTTAGTTCCATTCAAAATCCTAACACAGCATTCCCAAGATTCAGAGAAGAACGAGCCCCAGTTGTGGCCATCACCACATTAGTAGAGCTTCAAGTTCTCCAGCTCATTGTATCCAACTAAAAAAGCTGTTCAGACTTAATTTCATAGAACCACAGACTGGTTTGGGTGGGCAGGGACCTTTCAAGGCCATCTCACCCAACCCCCCTGCAGGAAGCAGGGCGCTCAGAGCCCCGGGCAACCTCCCCTGGAATTTATCAATTCCAAACAACTAGTCAAGACAGAGGTGAAATTCCAGCCATGCACTCCAGTTCCTTCATTAATTCCAGGTATTAACGTACACTTACGATTCTTAGGCTTTTAAGAGCAGCTTGCTCAGTACTTCACCCACAGGAATTGTACCCGGAATTTTATTGACCAAGCTAATGAAAAGAGTGTGAGGAAACGACAGCAGAATCCACGGGGATCGCTGTCTGCGGGGTATCGATATCTGCGGCCATTAATTCATAGTCACACTCCCTGCACATTGATCCACAAATGGATTTTCCTTGTTAATAGATCAAATGCTCTCAATTAAGAGAAGTTGCTAATTGGATTTTTAATTCCTGTCTGCAACCTGGAGTTTGGAGAGATGGGCTCAGAACTGATCCTCACACACCGCTGGGTGAGGGCTCAGCGCTGCCCAGGCCCAGTCAGCTGGGAGTCCCCGTGCTTGTGTCACCAACTCTCTTCTTGCCCAGGAGGGTTGTCCAATGTGCCCTCACCTCTGCAGGAGCTGAGTGGAGGGAAGCTCTCGGGACCTGGAGCTGGTTTTGGCTGCACTGAGCCTGGCATCTCCATTTGACAACCTTCTTAGCAAGACATGAGAGAATCGACGTTTTCCTACGATAAAAGGGAGGAACAAAAATTGCATTTGCAAGTCAGCTATTGAAGCCAACAGCAGATTAAAAAATGATGAAGCACTTACCAGGCTCAAACTCATTTTGGTGTTTCAGGAAGGCACGGCTGCAGCGGTTGGGAAGCTGAATGGACACCAGAGCACGCCTGCTTTGCTGGAGTTAACAACTTTGAGCCCACTAAACCCATAACTTCAGAGGGTACCAAGCCCCTGGCTCCCAGCCCGTGCTCTGAGAGGAGCCTGTGGCAGCAGCAGGAGCTGGGGCACCTTCATGGCTCTGTGTGCACGGCCAGGGCTGCCAGCCAGGGCCGCTCTGCACAGCGGGGACTGGGGCTGCCATGGGGAGCACGCTCCGATCCTTTGATGTTTTCTATCTATAAAAGTTTACACAATTATCACAAATAGCAGATTTCAGCTCCAGGCACTTTTCCTGTAAGTAAAAGCTGGAAGTTTCTAAGAAATATTCTGAGTCATGTGGTACTGCTCTTGGCTGCCCTATGGCTGGAAAACAAAAAAGCCCTTCATCAAACGCTTGCAATGGTGACTGGAGCTGATAAATGCCAAAAAAAGCTGCAATTTGGGGAATCTGAGGCCGAGGAAGAGTGCGGGAGCTGCTGACTCCTGCACTGCCTGCCACTGGTAACACTGGGGCCGGGAGCCAGGGGCTGCCTCTGGTCTGCACTGCGGGATGGGGAGCGAGGCACAGAACCTCCCGGGGAGGACATCACTACTCACCCGGTCCCACACCGCTCAGCACCCTCTGCGTGCACCCTGCCTGCTCCCACCATCACCCAACCCCAGAGTGATGGGGTGGGCAGGGCCTCTGGAGCTGCTCTGGTGTCCCCCCTGCTCCATCCAGCAGGGGCACCCAGAGCAGGGGCCCAGCAGCGCAGGGTCCAGCCGGGGTGGGAATCTCTCCAGACAAGGAGACTCCACAGCCTCTCTGGGCAGCCTGGCACAGGCTCCCACACCCTCACACCAAAGAACTTTCTCCTCCTGCTCAGCTGGAACCTCCTGGCTTCCAGTTGGTGCCCCTTGGTGCCCCTTGTCCTGTGGCTGGGCACCACTGAGCAGAGTCTGGCCCCAGGCTCTTGCCCCCCGGGGCCCTTTAGCTCTTGCTCAGCATTGCTCAGCTCCCCTCTCAGGCTGCTCTTCTCCAGCTGCACAGCCCCAGGGCTCTCAGCCTGGCCCCAGCACAGAGATGCTCCAGCCCCTCAGCAGCTTCCCAGCCTCTGCTGGACTCTCTCCAGTAGTTCCTGTCTCTCTTGAACTGGGGAGCCCAGCACTGGACCCAACACACCAGAGGTGGCCTCACCAGGGCAGAGCAGAGGGGGAGGAAGGCTGAGCTCTGCTCAGAGGTGCCACCTTGCAGGGTGCTTCAGGTGCCACCCAACACCTACCCCAAGCAAGCAGCTCTAAGTCACCTGAGTACTGCAGGAGAAGTTGCCATAGATTAGAATTGATTCTTTTTTCTCTTGACAAAAGTAAAAGCATCAATGACATCATTTTCCCATAGGAAAACTTAAATCCAGGGTCAGTTCATCATTTGATGTTAAATAAAGTAATATATGGAAATGACAAAGCAAGTAACACATCAAGGGAATACAAAGCATGTTTTAATAAAGATTATTCCTATTCCAAATATAAATCGAATCATTATCACATTTGATATTATATGATTTATTATTGTTTTCAAGTGAAGGAATCCTCTGGACAGTTACTGTTGTTCACCAGGTACTGGAGTTCATTTTCAATACTCCAGAAACTATCATCAGGAGGAAAAGCATTTAATCATATTTCTGACCTAATTTTTAAAGATAATCTAAGGTAAATCAGCAGCTTTTGACTGGTGGATTAGAAGGGACAAGAAAAATTAAGTGGGCACCCTGAGAAGCAGTAATAGAAACCAGCCCTTCTGACTTAACACCCCAGCAGCACTAACGAGACAAACGAGAAACTAATTTCTGCTGAGAGACCCGGGATAAAATTCCTGAGCGCACATCACCGTGGCTCTCAGGGGACTCAGTGACCCCTCAGATCCCAGAGCCACAGTTACACCTCAGCAGCCGGGCCCTGGGAGAGCCCAGCCTGGGAACCATGGCACAGTGTCCCCACCCAGCCTGGCACCAGCCCGAGCCAAAGTTACCTCCCCGGGAACCCAGCGCTGGGCTGAGCGGATTTCAATTCTCAAAGGCAAATCAAAGGAAAATCATCAGGAATTTGGCTTTCCCTGCCATCCTCTTCAGGCAGTTCAACATTCTGCTTCCGAGTTCCAGTTTTAAACATCAAGCCTTGTGGTCTGCAAACTGTGATGGGAAGGAAAAATGAGAGGTCATTACGGTAAACACTTGGATCAACCACGCACCTTTTTCTTTTCATTAATAAGATGGCTTTTAGCATTTGATTATCTTCATGCTCTGTGCTGGCACATAGAAAAGCACGCAGCTGCTGTTGCTAACATTCCCTGTCAACAAACAAACGAAAAGAGGAAAATCAAGGGACAGAAAGTTTCCTGTCTGTGCAGTACACCGCACTACGGTCCACCAGCCACAGGGCTGTCATTTCTGCTGGACCCACCATCCCCACCACGTTCTCTCAGGCAAAACTCCAGTTCAAACACCGTTCTTTTAGTAACTCCTTCTTGGGGATGCAGAGGTAGCAGAGGAGAACAAGGCAGAGCTTAAGCTCGGAGCTGACCGAAGGTCCAGCAATGCCTGGACTCTGTCCCCAGTGCTGCAAGGGCTCCGGCGGAGTCACCAAAACTGCAGGGTTCCCACTCAAAAAGAAGCAACAGAGAAGTCCCTGAGGGCTATGGTGCTCCCACGGTGGGAGGAGGGAAGAAGGAAACCGAGGGGTTTTCAGCGTGGCTATTTACTGAACTTGATTCCAATACTTGCTGAAGTTGGTTGGACTCGGTGACCTTGAAGGTCTTTTCCAACCTAGACTCTGATTCCGTGAAGCGAGTCTCGCTGCAGTCTGTGGTTTGTCTCCTTCCCTTTGACCCACTGCCCACCCCCAGCGTGGCACAGCCCGTGCTGCCCTGAGGAGATGTTTTTGCTGCCTGGCAGCAACATGCCCAGTACCTCCATTTGCCACGGGTGATCCAGTGGACACAAACCAACTGGGAGTACATTCAGATTTTGTAAATCAGCTATTTTTTGACTTTCCAGGCGTGAAGTTCTAAATCAGGCAAACAGGACACGGGGACAGAACTTACTAAAGACAGAATAACAAATTTCATGGCTGGGGTTGTGTGACAGTAGTTCACAGCTCCTGAAGTAAGCGTGTGACAAGGACCAAAGATCTAGTCTCCATCCTTGAGCAACAGACTTCCTGAGACCTCCAACAGCACTGGTGAGGACTGGCTGGTGCTTTGCTCTGGCAGCAACACCTCTGGGCTCTCTTTGTTGCCCAGCAGGATCAGGAGGAAATTCTCCTTCCTCTCCCCAACACATAACTATGCTCATGAAGGTTGGAAGGATTTTAGGCTTGCAGTAAAGCTCTGGAGGACAGACCCAAGGAGATGCTGAGGCAGAGTGCCTGGGAAGACTTTTCAAAGGGAAAGCCAGAGAAATAAAATGAGGGTGTGCTGGAAAAAGCCAAGGATGAATTTGAGATGAAAAATGCCATGACTCAGAACTATGTACGTGTTAATTGAGGATGATGGATGGAAGTTGTCAGGCAGCTGTCTCACTTGCTTTGCTCACACCTTCAGATCAAGCTGCCAGGAGATTTCACACCAAGAGGAATTCTCCTGCATACCCAAAGGTCTTCTGGGAAAAAAAAAGGACCTTTCACACCACACGGTCCACTTCCTAGCATCATCTGGGGACCTCACCTACTAAGAGATCATCTATTGCAGAAAAGTAAGCCTTGGGCAATGCCCTCGGTAAGTCCCAGCGTGACCCATCCAGAGCCCAGGAGGACATCATGGCCTCCTCTGCAGTGAAATCCTGGGACAGCAAACTGCCAGTCTGCAGCTGCCAAAGGGGGCCGATCAGCCTGATGTGCCAGTGCAAAGTTAAGGGCCCATACATTGTATTTTTCAGCTATGACTAATCCTCTCCGGTAAATCAATCAATCAATCAATCAATCAAGCGGTTAAAAAGCAGCTCACAAACCCCTCATTACTCCTTCAGTGACAGCATCAGCTGCCCACCCAGAGCAGGGCACGGGCCACGCAGGACCAAAGGAGAGACAGGTTCAAGTAGCCTCTCCCTGGCACACAGAGGTGTGTGCAGGAGCACAGATGCAGCACGGTGGAGGTGAGGCACGCGCGGGAGGGGTTCCAGACTTAAGTGATATAAAAATGATGAGGAGACAGTTTAGTGAGGAAGGCAAGAGGGGAATTATTTTTAGGTAACAACCCCCTTACCGCAGCTTTCAGAGCTTGGTCGATGTCTTCTAGCAAATCTTCTTCATCTTCCAAACCAACTGAGAGGCGAATTAACGTATCGCTGATTCCCAGAACTTGTCTATCTTCCTCAGGCACTGACGCGTGAGTCATGATGGCCCTGGAGAAAACAGAAATACCCTTTTTCCTAAGAAGATTTCACTTTTATCAGTAAAGACCAACCAAAGTGGTTTCCTGCCAGCCTCCCCTGAAACTGCACCAAGATTTTACATGTTTCATGTACCACCTGCTGGTTAACCCGCAGAGGGAACGAGAGCAGCTCCTCTGTTACACCAAATCACAGAGAGGTCAGTGATTTGTACTTCCCAGCTTTTCAGGATGGTTCTTCCAAGGTACAAATGATTTGTAAGACAGGGATACTTCTGGCAGTGACAAAGGAGAAAATCCTATTCCTCTTTTTTACAGCTATTTTTTTTTTTTTTTTCCCTCTCCCCTAAAAAAGATTATCTAAAAGCTCTGCTTTAAGCACATGGAGCAACAGCTACAGTATACAGTCCCCAGGATAGAAATCTCCTGATATTTTTATTTATTCATTTTTTAAACTTCTGGTTTCTCAGATTACTTGTCAGACTGTACCCACTTCCAGTAGTTTATTCTCTCTGGCTATGGAGGACACAGGTAAGAAGCTATTTCTTCTCCACACTCCATCACTGCCAGCCACCAATTCACAGTTACCACCCAGCTGCTTCGCTGTCTTAAGATTTGCTGTAATTCCAAAATGAGTAACTGAAATGATTCAGCATAAAAGTTATGACTCAACTTCCCAGTATCTTTTCGACAAACAAACTGGATTGAAGTAAAATAATCTAATTCCATAATAATCCTATTTTTAGCCTTATGACCTAGACAGGGGCAAGAAAGTGTCGCTAATGCCCAGGAAGCCCTGCTGAGGTGGATTGGCTGCAGCACACGGAACGTGCCCTCTTGTGTGCACAGGCAGAACCACAGAGCTCCTTCCTCACGGCGGGACCAAACCAGCTCCCTACCATCGATCCCTTGACGGGGCTCTGAGCTCCCTGCTCTAGGTGCAGATGCCCCTGCTCACTGGAAGGAAGGAGGTCCCTTCCAAGCTGGGGCATTCGATGATTCAAACACAGGTCACCAAACTGCAGCTCAGCCTCCCAGTTCAAACAAGGGAGTGTGGAAATGCTTTCGGCATCCCGTTCGTGTATTGACTCATCTCTGGAGTAGCTGCTGGCTTTTGTGCTACACGAACTTTCTCAACTTGGTATACAATTTTAGACCTCCCATAAAAATAGATCACAAACTTCATGGTTGCTCGGCAGCTTTTTTAGACTTTGAAGATGAAGAATGACTTACGGATGCTCTGCGAGGCTTTCGTATCCGCCCAGGCTCTCAGCCAGTGAAAAAACCTACAGGGAAATTAAACAAGTTCACGTCAGAAGTGACTTAGAATGAACATAAGGTTATGAATGCATAGAGAGAGAAGTCAGGAAAAAGGGTTGGGTAGGGTTTATTTTTTTCCCTAATCTTTTCGAGAAGAACTTTTATATTATGAAAGATATTGGCTGTAATTATGGAACCTTGTGAAAAACTTCATGAGGACCCTGGGGCTGTGCAGCTGGAGAAGAGCAGCCTGAGAGGGGAGCTGAGCAATGCTGAGCAAGAGCTAAAGGGCCCCGGGGGGCAAGAGCCTGGGGCCAGACTCTGCTCAGTGGTGCCCAGCCACAGGACAAGGGGCACCAAGGGGCACCAATTGGAAGCCAGGAGGTTCCAGCTGAGCAGGAGGAGAAAGTTCTTTGGTGTGAGGGTGGCAAAGCCTCACTTGTTGCTAGCTCTGATGTTGAGTTTAGTGTTTTGAAAACCAGCCTAAATTTCTCGTGTCTCACAGGACCAGTGTTTGGTGGAACACTTGCTGTTAGTTAAGGGGGTTTTTAGCACTGCTCTTTGAATTCTGGAGATAAAGACTCCAACAGGGATACACAGTGTGTCATTAGTCAATGCACTCACTGCCCTCAATGCTTCTCTGCAGCCCTGGCTCCTCCTATTGACTTCTTTTTCCCCTTATTTAAAATGACACGACTAAACCTATCAACTGAAGAATCCCCTTCTCAGCCTGGGTGAAGGAAAGAGCTGTAATTCTTCAGCAACTTAGTGACAAACCGATGGTTATCCAAGTCAAAGGGCTGAAGTGAACATATTCCTAAGGAACTACTTCTCCTAGAATGTATTCTCTGATGTTTTTAGCTTTTTGACCTCCCACGCCAGGATTAAATGCTCTCTCTCATGTAAAAGGATGGTTGGGGGGGGGGGGGGGGGGGGATTTAAAAAAAAAAATCACATCTTTAGTAAATCCATTTCCAGTTTAGGCCATAAGCTGGCAAGTAAGAAAGACAGGGAGGAGAAAGAAGTTCTTATTTACTTTTTTAATTATTACCAATTTGTTTTCCCAAGAACAAAATTGCAAAAATGCAAGAGCAGGACACAAATTAACCTGAGATCAAGACTAGCAAACACATTGAAGAGGACAAGCACAACCAATACACTGCAAAGACAAAAGCCTATGGTTTACAGAAGATAAACAAACAACTATTCTCCAAACTAAGGGACTCACTCTTTCCTTCATGATTCATGTTATTTCTCAATGATTTTTTTTTTTCTCCTGATGAGTTTTTTGGAATATTACAAGTCATACACCAGCCACTGCTGCTCTGCTTGCAAATCCTGCAGCTATTTTTGCAAAAGGTTGGTACTCAGGCACTTAAATAGAAGGGATGCGTGGGCTTACCTGGATGTATTACACCCAACTGTGTAATCAAATACTTAAATGAGCTGAGGCATCCTCTTCTTCCCTCTCATTAGCCTCCCATTTACAAATAATTTATTATTTGGAGATGGTTACACCCAAAAGACTTCAGATGCTTTGTAAGTAGAGAGGAAGACTCTCCCCACCCCAAGAAAAAAAACTTCCTTCCATTATCACCTTCAGAAGCACAGACTCAGGTCATAGAATCCCAGACTGGTTTGGCTGGGAAGGGACCTTTAGAGCTCATCTGGTCCAGCCTCCCTGCAGGGAGCAGGGCCATCTGCAGCTAGAGCAGGGTGCTCAGAGCCCCGGGCAACCTCCCCTGCAATGGTGCCAGGGATGGGGCAGCCACCACCTCTCTGGGCAGCCTGGGTTCCAGCCCTCCCAGCACTGCTGGGGCTCCTCTGGCCCCGCTCCACCAGGTTCCTGTCTCTGCTGTGCTGAGCTCTCCCGAGCTGGCCCCAGCACTGCAGGGGGGTCTCCCCAGAGCAGGGCAGTCTCTCCACAGTAGTGGGTATTTACTGTCACTTACCTTTAAACTCTTGAGAAAGGCAACAGCATGTTTAAGGCTTCCTTTAATGTAAAAAGTCACCATCCCAGGACAGCCAGTGCACTGCCGCTTGACCAGCTCATGCTGAGGGTGGGAAGGCAAGCCTGAAACGGGCAGAAGTTGCTTTAATTTAATTACCATCACTTCAAAGGGTAAAGCAGCTCACCCTCAGCTATGCAGAAACAGCCTGTGCGTAGCCAAGTGGACACCTCACCCAGTCACCAAAGGTGAAGGGTGCACGAATGACACGTAGGGTTCCAGCACTCAAACCCTGCGCTCGGAGACGTCACCCGCTCTGAAGCCTTGCCAGCCTACCTGGGAAAATGACTTTCTCCACCCGGGAATGTGCCTCCAGAAATTGAGCGACAGCCAACGCGTTGCGGAAATGTTGCTTCATCCGGATTTCCAGCGTCTTCAGACCGCGATTGCACAGGTAACAGTCAAAGGGAGAAGGAACAGCTCCAAGAGCTGTGGAAACGGAAACAAAATTCCACATAAAACAAAGCTGGTTTCTTTTGTTTCTTTGTTTTAGTAAAACTAAATACAGTCCTAATTTCCAAACTTTCTCAAGCTGGAGCACGATGAGGGGAAAGACAACTCATGCAATCTCATCTCACACACGTGGGCAGCCAATTAACGAGCTGAATTAACAAGCTGAAGACTCAAGGATTAAATTTATTAGACAGAATACACCCTTACTCTTCCTGTTGTAGGCAGAGGGCAGACAGAACACTGCAGAAATTTATTCATTCTAATTAAGAGGCAGTAAAAAGTTGTTAAAATCAACCTGCATCAGAAATTTCTGGAGCCCAAGCTGCTCGCAGCATTTTCTAGAAGCAGGTAAGAAGCAGAGGCCATGGTCATTAACTTTATTTGAGAGATATCACGTGTGCCTGAGGCCACCCCATGTACCAGTGAAAGGCAGGGAAGAGAATTCAGGTTTCTTACACCTCTATTAACACTTTCTCTCCACATTTCCACACATTTAGATGCCTGAGATACATCTCCAGGTAGATTTCACACTTGAGTGTGTGCAACATGCTTCCTGTTGTGAGCTGAATATCAGAACTCGATTCATTTCAAGGTATCTCCTCTGGTCACTACTCACAGTTTTGTAAGAATTTGAGCCTTTCGTAGAGATCGTCACAGTTGACAGAGACAAGCCCCATTACCACATCACTGTGCCCTAAAAACACACGGGGAAGAGGAGAACAGAATCAGCCACTCCATCTGCTCCAGGGTTCCACAACAAACCCCCAGTTTCTCAGGCTTGGTGCCCGCATGGTCCTGTTTCTCCGAGATGCTGTGCTCCTCTGCACCGCTCCAGCCATCCTGCCTCAGCACCAGATTCCAGCTTCTCCTACAGCTCTGGCCAGCACTGTGCTTTGTGCCACGCTGCCCATGGGCAGCACTGCTGGCAGGACTGTACTGGGATGGGGTGTGTGTCTACTGAAGCCACGTGCTTTGCTGCAGTGAAATTAAAGGCAAGATGGCAATAAACACCTCCAGATCTAGGACCTGCAGTCAGGTCAATATTCCCCCTGCCAGGGATAGTTCAGGAGCCATATAGATTAATAGGTCTATTCAATGATCCATCTCCTCTAATGGCCCATCTAAGAATGACTGGCTTTGTGAACGGCCCGCAGCCAGAATGGCTTTCCAACAGCCAGCCTGAGCCCTGTTCCATACTCACCGTTCATGTATTTAGTTGCAGAATACATACAGATATCAGCCCCCAGAGATAAAGGACGCTGAAATGAAAGGAAAAGAATCAATTAAAGCTTGGGTGCAGCCTGGTTTGGCTCAAGCTGTCCAAAAAGGCCGTGAGCCAACACTGGAAAGAACAATAGGTGGGGAACCACAGAAACTTTACACAAAACTTAAAACCTTCAATACAAAAGCCTGAGAATGAAGATAGAGTATGCCACGAAAACAGCAGTACAGGGAAGCACTCTGAATTCAAGATAAGCACAGTAAGAGGAACCCACAGTAAAATGGGATTTAAAAGCGACAGTCTAATTTCCACCAGCATGAGGAGTGAATGAACAATCTAACAGGAAGCCTGTTCATATTTGTAATAAAAAGTAGTAATATCGCTTGGCTGAGGCAGGGATAAGTAATGGGATTTATACTAAAGTGCATCTCCTTTGAAAACAAAGACCAGAACAGCCTTTCCCATTCCATGTTGCTCTGTAAATCACTCTGAAGGTGCTGGGGAGGCCTTATAGCAGCATTCCAGTACCTGAAGAGGACCTGCAAGAAAGCTGGTGAGGGACTTTTTACAAGGGCTTGTGGTGATAGGACGAGGGGTGATGGCTTTAAGCTGGAAGAGGGGAGATTTAGACCAGATATTAGGAAGAAATTCTTTAACAGTGAAGGCAGTGAGAGCCTGTCCCAGGCTGCCCAGGGGAGCTGTGGATGCTCCATCCCTGGGTGTGTTCAGATCCAGGCTGGATGGGGCTCTGAGCACCCTGCTCTAGTGGGAGGTGTCCCTGCCCATGGCAGGGGGGTTGGAACTGGATGGTCTTCATGGTCCCTTCCAACCCAAACCAGTCTGTGATTCCATGCAGTGATGATCTTTGAGCACAGTGGATCAGCAGCAGTCTGGAGGGGTTTAAAGACATTCCCTATTCTGCTCACCATAATTAATCATTACAATTGACTTTCTCTTAGCACCAGACTGATAAAAGATACATAAAGTAGCTCATATATCCAGGTGCTCACTTTTCTCCTTCCACACACCAAGGTAAAACACTGGGGGGTGGTGGTGGTGTGGAAATTGCAGAGCCTTTGGTATGTACGTGACAAACTCAAGGACTGCTCTAGCTAAGCATTAACTCTTCCTGAAACTCTCTTAATTGACAAAGATCTCAGCGACCTTAACAAAAACAAAGACACTTGGCCTTTTGCACTCACAGAAATGCTTTACTCCAGACTGAGACCACAAAGGATTAGCTTGATTTCCTGGGAAACACACAGGGATATTGCTAGCCCGTGTTGAGATGAACAAGGCTATGTATTTTATTATTCCAAAGCGTTTTTAGAAGATAAGAAATTGTCTTCATGTAATTATATATAGAAAAAAAAAAATCATATCATGTAGTTATAAAGGTTATTCTGCTTGTTCGAGAGGGAAATTACAAACTTCTATGCCACACATTCACCAAAATATTGAAGAAAAACCCTGCATGTCTCAAAGAAAGATTTAACAAAGACTGCTCATTTAAATTTTTTCTTCCCCTCCCTTTGTCAGAGTATCAAGCGGTTCTGGACACATCATAAATGGCACATGCAAAAGAATGGGTATAAAAAGGTCAAAGTGAGAAAACAGGACACTTTTTAACAGGGCTGTTACAGTTCCCATCAGCGAGAACTAAACCCTGTGATTTCTGATTGACAGAGGAGCATCCTCCCCTCCCAGGGGCTTACCTGTCTGTCTCAATTCGCTGTTTGCTGGACTGCTGAGCTACACTGCTCCTCCTGGGGCCACAGTGGGCTGTGGCCAGCTAGGAGTTACCTTGCACACCATCTTTACTGGTGTAACCAGTACAGGGCTGTATTCAGCAGCAGAACAGGTAATTTTCATAGAATCACAGAATCGTTGTGGTTGGAAAAGCTCTTTGAGCCCATCCAGTCCAAGTGTTAGCCCAGGACTGCCAGGGCACCACTGAACTGCTACATTTTCCAATCAAACCGACGGCTCCACAGCGGTGCTTCCATTTTTAAAAACACTGTCTTGGAATAAGGGGGCAACTGTGAACAAACCAAGCACTCACCTGGAAGTACGCAGACATAAAAGTGTTGTCTACCACGAGAAGAACATCTTTATGCTTATGCACCACATCTGCACAGGCCTTGATGTCAATGACCTTCAGCGTGGGGTTTGTGGGCGTTTCGATCCACACGAGCTGTGGTAATTCAACAACACAAACCATCAGCCTGGCGATTTCACGGCGCTGGTGACGATTCACGTGTTAAGTCGTGAACGTTCTGAAGTGTTAACTTGGAAAGTGTCAGCTTCCCACGGAGGTTTGCAGAGGGGAAATAAGACAGTGTCCCTGATGAAGATAGGTCAGGGTTTCTCAGGGGAGATAATATTCTCCACAAAAGCAACGGGTACATGGGAAGAACGTCCAAGGTTTTGAAAACCAAAGTGCGTCACATCTGAAGAAGGCCTGACACAGCCAGGAGAAAGTCTTTACACCCCAAAGTCTGTAAGCCTGCCAGCTGAACTATGCTCCACTAGAGTAGGGGATTATTTGCTCCAGTGCCATGGAGCACCTCCTCCTCCTCCTCCTCCTCCTCCCCCCACCCTGGTGTTCCCTCTGCTGTTTCTTACCTTTTCCCTCCTCCCCTCTCTCCCTCTGGTGTTTTTTGCCCTTCTTAAAATGTTTTCAATGAGGCACCACAAACATCACCGAGTGGCCTGCAGCAGGGATGTCCTGGAGCCCCAACCTGTCCCCACAGAGGCCACCCCTGCAGCCCCTTCTGCTTGGCATGTACTGCCAGTACAATGAGAGCAAGAATAAACTCATTTAATGACATTAAGCGAGTCAGTTCAGCAGTTCCTCTCTCCTTTACCTTAGTCTCTGGTGTAATCGCAGCTTCCAGGCATTTCGTTTTTGTGCAGTCAACAAACACTACATTCAAACCCATTTTCATGGCCACTTTCCTGAAGTATCTGTTTGTGCCTAAAAAAACCAAAACCAACCAATCAAACAAAAATCAAACCAAAAAATCAGAGAGGTGAAAGGAAATAACTTCCTGCACTCCCCTGCACTGGTCTCCAGTCTCTTGAGTGCATCCACGGAAGGGCAGGAGGTGGAGTTTTATGCTGCACACCACAAATGGCACATTAGTATGTTTTTACCCTTAAAAAGCTGAAAGATTGCTGTAGTTTTAAACATCATGGAAATGTGACAATGGGAATGTGGAATTAGGGTGGTTTATGAAGCACTTTCAATCAATAGCTGTTCAGGTTTTTTTACTTGGAAGATTAAATAGACTCCTTTTACTTTGCCCAATTCTAACTTCCCCAACCCCTTGCCATGCACAAAGTAGCAGTTCCAGTTTTTATGTCCTTTTTTCCACCACATATTTTTAAAGCTTTTTTTTGTTTGTTTGTTTTTTTTCAAGAATCTGGGAAGAGAATCAAGGGGAAGACTCCAGCTGCTGCATTTCTTATCATACCATTAAATACACATGCAGCAAGGAGCATAAAAAGTGATTCTTTCCTTCCTTTCCATCTGTGAAGCCCTTTGCTGGAAAGATTAAAAGAAGAAACCAGAAGCAGCCAGTTGACTAGATATGTAACTTGGTGACTATCTGGCAACACTGCCTGGATTAAAAATTAATTCATGAAGTCTTCCTGCCAAGGTTATTCAATGTTCCTCACCTATGCAGAACAGTCATTTGCCACCCTGGCTGGCACCCATCTGTGCCAGGCAAGGATGTTGCTACTTTCCCCTTGTTCAAGCATGTTTTACCAGCTCTATCTTTTAAACCTCTGTGTTGTGTCACAGAACCTTTCAGCGTTTGAGTTTATAAAAACCTGTGATCTGTGTTCTCGTGAAGTGAAAAGGCTTTAAAGAAAAGTAAGGGCCTATGTGGGAAATTCTGGAGGTTCGTGAGAAGCACAGACAGGTACATTTTAATCTGCACAACAAAGATCAAAACCACGCTTGTGCTTTACATACCTCCATAGACGTCGTCCATGCAGATGATCGTGTCCCCTGCCTTTAACAGGTGAGTGATATTCAAAGTAGCAGCTAAGCCAGAAGCATAAGCTAAACCTGTAAGAGGAAAAAGTGTCAGACAGGCTGTATTTGAATGTGACAGAACCTCATCAGACTTGCCTGCACTCTGCTTTTAAAAGGAACCTGTTCTGTCACTCTCACTTGTGCTATCTCGCTCGTGGAGTGGATCCAGTGAAGGCAAGAGCTGATTTTACAGCGAGTGGAACGTGGGATGAACACGGGTAACACAGGCTGGCCCCTGTGCAAGCCGCCTGCTCCCCACCGCACCCAGCGCTGCTGCGGAGGATGGGTTCAGTTCAGCTCAGGCATCATATCCAGGGAGAAGCAGCAGCACAGAAAGCCCAACAACTGAGCTGGCCCTTCCCGAACGGTAACTGTCAGACTCTTTTCATGGCACGAAGCAGCTCTTGCCCGTGGCCAGCAGCCAGAGGCCATGGCGGGCTTGCTGTGGTACAACCGCTGCTGACAACTCCGTGTCCTTGCTCCTCAAGTTACACCTGCTGTAGGCAGTCAGGACACACACAGGCTGACATCTTGCTTGAGGCACATATGAATTGCTTACAGTATTTAGCTCCATCCAGCGCTGCCACAGCCTTCTCCAGACAGTTCCGGGTCGGGTTTCCACTCCGGCTGTAGTCAAAACCCTGTTAGGAAAGCAAGAATCAAACAGAACTTAAGAGAGAGCACTGAGAAAGTTTTGTACAATAACAGTCCCGGGTTCCTTAAAAAGCCCTCGCTCTCCACACCGAGGTTACGCGTCCACCTCCTCCAAGAACAGCAGGCTGCTTTTCTGGCTACGTCAAGCTGCTGTACACAACATCCAACTGGGCAGCCCCAACCTGGAAATGATTTCTAGGGATGCGCTGGGGGGAAGCACCACACTGTTAGTCACGTTCTCCTACTTCTTCCTAGATATCCATCAGGGTTGGAGAAAAGGCCTTGGGCTGACACGTTATCAGGAAGAACAGGTCCCATCTCCACGAGGCTCTGCTTCAAAGACGTTACAGGGCACTGGCCAGTGCCAAGCTGTACCCATCAAAAAATTCTTGAATGCTCAAACGTTTCCCTGGCATGCAATCAAACCAAGTTCCACATTCCACCACAACAGCTTTTTATGTGAATACTGAGAAAATTTAACGAGGAAAGAAACCCCCACTCAGCATGCAGGGATGCACTTGCTGCAGAGACAACCTGGCTAAAGCATCCTGGTATTTGCACACTTTCGGGATTTCTGTTTAGTGACAGCTTCGTCACACCCCGGGATCCGGCAGAGCGCTCTCATAGAGCTTCGGGCCACTCTGTCATCAGCAGGGGGACGCAGCAGCGTGTGACTCCTTCTTCTGCGGTCTTCTTCAACACTGCTACCTACTTACAAGCAGTCACAATTTTAGTCCGTGACAGTCATTTCCTGCAGAACCAAAGATCACAAGGCAAATTCCTATTTCCCAACCGGCACAGCGTGATGTCCAGACCTCTGGTTTAGAGCAAATACTGGTTTACACGTAGCAAATCTGTGCCGTTTCCCTCGCACACGCACGGCAGCCATCAGGACCTTCACGACAGCTCTACACAAACACTTCCAGAGCTTTCTACAAGACATCCACAGAACACTTATGAAATATCCATTTGCTCTGGAAAGAACAACCGAAGGAGCCTCTTAAGGGATCTGTAAATGAGGACATGAGTTCTGCCCGGGCACAGAGACCAGGTTATGGTTACCACAGAGGCTCCAAGACCCTCCCTGGCTGCACGGGAACCATCTGACCGAGGCCCGAACCGAGGCCCTGCAGCTTCCTGTCCCCAGCGCCCACCCAAGGGGTGCCGGGCGCTCCTCTTCACCTTGAAAATCACCCCAGAACAGGCCCTCCAGCGACCTGCGGCACAAACCAGCTTCTCCGGCGGGGAAAAAAGAAAAAACCCCAGAAAAGATGTTTGGAGTTTTTTGCTTCAGGATTTCCCAGCGGGAAGCCCCCAGGGCCTGTCTCCTCTCGGACACCCCCCCACCGGCCAGCACCGCCCGGGACAGGTCGCGGGTCCCCGCGGTGCCCCCGGCCGCGCTCCCAGGCCCGGTCCGAGCGCGGTGTCTTTGCCGCCAGCGCCCCGCGGAGACCCGGGAGGGCCGAGCCCGGCTCGGGGCTCGCCCGCCGGCCGCACTCACCGCATGCTGCCCGGGGGCCTGCTGCTTAAAGGTGGTGGAGAGGGAGACGGGAGGCACCAGGGCGGCCGAGCGCCACTGCTCGGGCTCCTGCCCGACGTGGATGGCCTGGGTGGCGAAGTGGGCGAAGGGCGGCAGGAACCCGCGAGCCCCGCCGCGCTCCATGGCCGCGTCACCGCCGACTGCCGCCACACGGCTCGCGCCGCCGCTACCTCCCCGCAGGGCACCGGGGAGGGCGGGGCACCAACGCCGCTTTCTCATTGGCTGAGCAGCGAGCCCCGCCCCTCCCCGCATCGACCAATGGAGGGGCGGCGAAGAGGCCCCGCTCGCGCGCTGGCGGGGGTGCGCGTGTCCTGCTTTGAGCCAAAGCGGCGCCGGTCGGTGAGTGGGGACAGCGAGGGCACGGACACGGCGGGGGCGGCACCGGACCCCTGGAGAGCACCTGGTGACCCCCTGCCCCACCCAGCAGGGGCACCCAGAGCAGGGGCCCAGCAGCGCAGGGTCCAGCCGGGGTGGGAATCTCTCCAGACAAGGAGACTTCACAGCCTCTCTGGGAAGCCTGGCACAGGCTCCCACACCCTCTCACCAAAGAACTTTCTCCTCCTGCTCAGCTGGAACCTCCTGGCTTCCAGTTGGTGCCCCTTGGTGCCCCTTGTCCTGTGGCTGGGCACCACTGAGCAGAGTCTGGCCCCAGGCTCTTGCCCCCCCCCGGGGCCCTTTAGCTCTTGCTCAGCATTGCTCAGCTCCCCTCTCCGGCTGCTCTTCTCCAGCTGCACAGCCCCAGGGCTCTCAGCCGGTCCCCAGCACAGAGATGCTCCAGCCCCTGATCAAGGGTCTGTAACTTAGTAAAGGGAGTCATGAGTAAAGAAAAAAAGGCCACACCTGCGGGGAGTAGCAGCCAGGACGGGTGACCCCAAACTGGCCAGCGAGGGACCCCAGCCCATACAGGACACGTTCAGTATAAAGCTGAGGGGCCACCAGGGTCAAGCCTCATCTCCAATGGCTGCTGTCAGAGGAGGGGTCTGTCCGTTCTGCCTTCAATCCTGACCCGTGTGTTCCTGAACCCAGCTCCTGTCTGCCACCGAGTCCCGTCTGGGACTTCCCCCGCGCCTGCTCCACAGCATCCCTGGTGCTGGTGACAGAGCTGCCACCAGAGCGGGCTCAGGTCGATACTGGGTTTGTATCTATTTGTACACATTTCACTGCTGCTATTTCTATTAAAACTGCTTAATTTCCCCGCCAGCCCGGCCCCACCTGGGGCCAGCGGCGAGGGCGTCCCGCTGCGGCACCGCCCGTGCGCTGGGGGGCGCCGCAGACCCCGGCTCGGCTCGGCCGCGGCTGAGGCTGAGGCGGGAGGGGCGGGGCCCAGGCCTCCCCTCCGCAGGCGCCCCCTGCTGCGGCACCGGCGCCGCTCCCCGGCAGGCGGCCCGACGGAACGGGCAGCGAGACAGCCTGGCTCGGCCCCTCTGAGAGCAGCCCTGGGCTGCAGGGGGAACACCGAATGGCGGGAAGAGGGCAGGTGGCGGGCGGGAAGGGGGAAGGGGGCCCGGGTCCCCCACCGGGCGATGCCCGGGGAGCGGCTCCCTCCTGGCCCCCCGCCTGTCAGAAAGATGGGGACAGGCTTCTGAGCAGGGCCCGTTGGGACAGGACAAGGGGTGATGGTTTAAACTAAAAGAGGGAGATTTAGACTGGAGAGAAGGGAGGATTTGTTGACCCTGAGGGTGTTGAGAGGCTGTGCCAGGCTGCCCAGAGAGGTGGTGGCTGCCCCATCCCTGGCACCATTGCAGGGGAGGTTGCCCGGGGCTCTGAGCACCCTGCTCTAGCTGCAGATGGCCCTGCTCCCTGCAGGGAGGCTGGACCAGATGAGCTCTAAAGGTCCCTTCCCACCCAAACCAGCCTGTGATTTGCTGGCAAATTTACAGAAAAACTGGATTTAAGTGGAAGAAATACACTGATTATTCTCAAGTCCAATTGTCAGCCTCAGCATGTAGTAGAAACCTGAAATACAGGATGGAGGAATTTAAGCCTGTGGTGACAAATCTGTTTCCTTCAGGCCTGTCAAAATTTTGTACATAAACCTCGTGGGCAAAGCTTTGCCTTGACCCCAGCACACTGCCAGCACACCCAGTCACAAAGCTGCAGGTGGCCAGCAAATCTTGGGCAGTATTCTAAAGGCTCCATTTTCTTTTTATAGTAGTTCATATTATGAAATTCAGGAGAGTCAGACAGAGGGGAAAATGGAATTGCTTCCTCATCATAAAAGATTTCTTCCTCCACGTGCAGTTTCCCATTACAATTATCTGTGTAGCACACAAGTCCTTTGTGACTGTTTCTGGAGGAGGTTGTCATCAGTAACTAAACAGTTCTCTGGCGCTATTGCTCCTTTCATGGACATGGATCCTCACCTGGAGTAAGCTGTTGCCAGTGCCACAGATTAGCCTGAGCAACCTCAGTAAACAGCTTGCAGGTTTGGGGTTTTGTTCTTTTTAGTAAGGAGATAAAAAAATTTCTGAAGTGGTTTGGGACAGCACCAGCTGGAAAGAGAACGAACACTTCCACTTGAACGGGAGCCAATGAGGGTATGATGGCTGAAACTTTCTTGTCTACTTTCTTCATGTTAATTTCCTTAAATGTTCTTTTGGAACTGGAAAATGTTCTTCTTGGAAAAATGAAATCTCTCTCTAGCATGAGTGTGTGGGAAAAGCACAAGTTAATTTCTCCAGAGCTGCCAAATTCCATTCACTGCCCTCCAGGACTTGACTTGTTTTTGTTTTGCCTTGCGGAATTGAGGAAATAGGCAACCGGGGAGCACTTCTCTGTACTTGGTTCTTTGAGAAGCTTCCATGCTACTCCTGGCCCTACAGCCAGAATAAATGCAGATGCAGATTACAATGTATCCCTTTATTTGCTGTTTTGTACAAATTCAGTCTTTTGTTCCTGTTTTTCAACCTATTCATTTATGTACTAAAAAAATCAGCATTCCTTCTGGAGGAACACACCCATGAGAAATTACTCCTTCATTATTTTTTTCCTACTTGAGGAATTCAGTGAAGTTTCCACAGACTCCAAGCCCGGGAACTGTGGAAGATGCAGTTCCACACTGCCACAATATCCGATCCTCCTCCTACCTGCACTGCCCAGCCTCTGGAAAGAGCAATTTAATTTAAGAAGACAGAGAATAGGAACAAACCAAAGATCTCATTAGATGGTAAAGGAACCTCAAACATTCTCAAGGATTTGTAGGTGTCTAATAATTACACAGTACAGCCATACCATGGGAGGAGTCCTGGATTTGCTACGAATGCCAGTTTTCCCAGTTCCCATTACTCATGCGTTGGGGTGAATAAGGTACCGTGCAATAAGGGGGCAGGGCAGTGACCTCGCGCCTCCGCCTCCTCTGAGATGGCCGCCAGTAATTAAAAATCCAACGTGAAGCTTCCGACGTCAGCTAAAACCCGAGCTAGTTCAGCTCACCATCAGTTCGCAGCCTCCACGGGGCTCTCTCCAGTAGCTCCCTGTCTCCCTTGACCTGGGGAGCCCCGAACCGGAGCTGGTATTCCAGAGGCGGCCTCACCAGGAGACCCTCCCTCGGCCTGCGGCCCACACTCCGCTTCCTGCCCTCGGGAGCCCGCTGCCCAGGAGGGCTGGTGGCTCGCTCGCCATCCCGTCTCCGTGAAGCACACAGCGCAGCCGGCCCCGAGCTGCCCGCGATCCTCGCCCCGCCGCCGGGGACTCGCAGGGGCCGCCCGTGGGGTCCTGGTCCCGGCCCCGCTCCCGCCGCCTGTGGGGTCGGGGTCCCGGACCCGTTCCCGCTCCCGCTCCCGCTCCCGCTCCCGCCGCCCGTAGGGTCCCGCCCCCGGCGCGGTCTCGCGCTGCCGCGGAGTTCTCGCCTCCGTCCGCGCCTCTCGCGGGAGCAGGCGGCCAAGATGGCGGCGGCGCCGGGCTGTTGAGCGGGTCCCCGCGGGCGGGAGGGCGAATGGACGGGCTGGCTGCCTGACCGACCGACCGAGACGGGCACGGGCAGGCGGCTCCTCGGCGCGACGGGCTCCGGCTGCTTTTGGCGGGGGATGCCGACGGGACGGGACTCGCCGCCGCGGCCCTGAGCGTATCGATCCTCCGGCTGCGGCGAGGCTTCCCGGCGGGGCCCCGCTCCCCGCGGGGCCGCCGCTGGCGATGACCGGAGAGAAGCTGCGCTCGCTGCGCAGGGACCACAAGCCCAGCAAGGAGGACGGGGACCTGCTGGCGCCCGGCGAGGAGGAGGCGGCCGCCGCGCCCGGAGGCATCTTCACCGGGGGGCGCGGGAGCGGCGGGAAGGGCGGGCGGGCCGGGAGCCACCGCATCTTCAGCAACCACCACCGGCTGCCGCTGAAGGGGGGGCCGGCGGCCGGCGGGACGGGCCCCCCCGCCGAGCCCGACAAGTGCCCGGCTCACTTCCCCGTGCACGAGTGCGTCTTCAAGGGGGACGTGAGGCGGCTCTCGGCCCTCATCCGCACCCAGGGCATCGGCCAGAAGGACAGTCACGGTGAGCGGGGGGCGGGCGGGACGGGCCTGGGGCCCGGCGGGCGGGGGGGCGGCGGCCGCTTCCCCTTCCGCGCTGTGGGGAGCGCCCGCGGGACCCGCGGCCTCGTCCCGCTGCCCTGCTCGGCCTGGAGCTGCTCCCCGTGTGCCGAGCGGCTTCTCCCCGGGCCTCGGGCGGCTGCAGGGCGGTGGGAGCGGCCGGGGGGGGGCTGCGGGGCAGTGCGGCCGCGGGCGGGGAGAATGGGTGGGATGCTGTGACCCGGGTGAGCGCGGTGCCGGCTCTTGTAACGGCGTCGTGTCCGGAGAGCTTCCTCTTCGCGGGTGTTGCTTCACCTCCCCAGACACGCTTCGTGAGAGAACCCGAACCGCTCTTTTCTTGGCCGTGTCTGGACTGTCACCCGTTTGCTTCGGAGGTGAAGGGTCCGGTGGTTCTGTGACAGGCGTGCTCAGCACTGGCTCCTTTGCTTGTTGGTGGAACTATCTGACTTTCCGCAGGCTAAGAAAGGAAAAAAAAAAAAAGGTTTTGTTTTCTAAATGCTTTAGTTCTAGGATTTGAAAGAGCCAAAGCCTTGCTCTGCTCCTCTGCAAGCTTGCTTTGGACACAGAAGTGGCAGTAGCCGATGTAGCAATAGAATCCTTTTGCTACTCCCTAATGCGTAAATGTTTAAAATATTGCCTAGGATGTCTGGAAATTAATATATTACATTTGGGGAATATTTTATATTGTTAAAAAATAAATCGTCCTGTCACGTCAGCTTAGGTTTCATGGTTAGTTTTCATCTTTACATTTCCTGCCTAGCTCAAGAGTACCGTGGTACACTGCTGCTGGAAAAAGCTGAGTTGTACGCCATGTGGTATCTGGAGGAGCTGTGATTAACGGCTCCAGTTGTGCTCTTTTTGGGATTAAGAGAGAAATGTGCCCTTTGTTTTGCTTGTTTGTATTCCATAAGATCCAAAGGGATGTGAAGGTAGAGCAGTTGTGGAGCTTGGCACAATGGGAGGAATAACACAATTGGGAAGTCAGAGCCCTGCCCGAGGTAGCGTTAGGCTCTGAAACACAAACTAATGCATGTGGAGTAATATACAGCTGGGTTTTCTCAGTCAAGATGAGGAGTATTTCTTGCAACTGTCACAACATTTTTCTAAGTACATTGTTACAAATATAGCTGCAGATAAATTTATCCTGGCCTCCTCATCCTGAGCGTTGCAGCGAATACCGGGAGAAGGAAAGCGGCAGACTTGGGAAGAAATTTTCTCACTCTGTGTACTCCTTCTGCTGACTTCTCCCCTACACCTCCTCCAGCTCCTTGTCAAATAACTCCTCATCGTCTTTACTTTAAAAGCACTTCCTGATTGCTCCTTACTGTGCTGTCATCTTTGATGTATGGCACAAACATTGATACCATTTTGTCTGTTTTTTTCAATTGCTATGGCCCGTGCAGATACATCTCTAGAAACACTGCGGATGAATGTCTGCCTGCTTTCTCAGTGCTCTTTGCAGTAGGAGCACTTTGGGAATTTCTGTCTCGTTATCTTCCTCCAAGTTTTAACTTGAAGTGTTCTTTTGCTATTAAGTTTTAAAAAAAAACCCAACAAACAAAACAACCCCCTTGATGCCTTGACATACCAAAGCCCTGACTAATATTTCCTTGTTATTGTTTTCTTCCTGCCCGAATCCATCTGCCGCTTGTTTGCATGTTTGAATCGTGAGTTATCGGGGGAGATAACTTCAGCTTACAGTTCCAGTCAGCAGTAAGCCAGAAGAATCCTACCACATGACAAGGAAGTGACAGAGGGGAGGAAGAACTTTGAGTAACTGTTTTTGTTTATAATTCAGTCCCATTTTTAGTGCATGGTGAGGTGCAGAGAAGCCCACTCCTGTAGAATGTTAAACCCTTGGTGTTGTGATAAAACAAACTCTGGCTGTGTCTGTAAATCCAGGGCAGCCCGTCTCGCTCTCTACGTTAACCTCAGAAAAAACACTGCCCGTTGGAAGGCCGGATTATTCCAAAACCAAAGGGTTTCTTGGGAGAAGCTTGTTTGTATACCTATGAGATTACTTTTAATCTACTATATGGTTGGACTTGATGATCTTAGAAGGTCTTTTTCAACCAAAACAATTCCATGGTTCTGTAGCGTGCATTTAAAAGCTTAAACAGATTTCAGAATAAAACCATGTTGTATCGTGGAACAGGCAAAACTTCTTGCTGATTTACTCTTGGAAAACAGACTCGGATTCCTTGTAGGTGAGCCAGGAGCCTGGCAGGAGGTTAAAGCTGCACGTGGACCTGGACAGGCGCGGTGGTTTAGGTATGTTTTTGTGCAAACAGTTTTTGTTTGCACGCCCTGGATGTGCAGGGGCAGGATTTGGGGCGCTGCCGTAGCCCTGCTCTCTCGGAGCGAGGCCCGTAGGGTGTATGCTGTGGGGAGAGGAGCCTGCGTGCTTCTTGCCCAGAGCTCTCGCCACGGATGTGGTTGTCTTCAGATGGAAAGGTGAGATTTGTTGATGCAGTGAATTAAGGCGTTGCCAAAAGAGAATGGGTTTGATTGCCTCTGCTCACGTGTGTGCCCGTTGGTGTTCTAGGCAGCATCTGGAAACGGTCCCAGCGAAGGCGTTCTCGTTATGGTTAGGTTGCATGCCAGTCATCAAGGCGACACAAAGTCAGCCTCTTCGTTCTTCACAGTGCCCTTTTTGTGACAGCACTCTTGCCCAGGTGAACGACACGGTTGGTCGGCTGAGCCCTTCCCTCTCTCTCTCCAGAGCTGTCTCTTGGGAAGCTGGGTGTCTTCATGGCATCCAGCGTGTACCGTTGTGGCTCATGCTGGGGTCACTGGTGACCTCGAGCTCTTAAACCCCTCCGTGCGATGGGACGCAGCGAAGCTGCTCTCTCCTGCCGGCCCCTGGCAGAAGTGCTTAGTTACACCGTGCACTGCCTAGGAAATGTTAATTAGTGTTAAAGTTCACCTTATAGTTTTTAATTATTTTCTTTTCATCGGACTGATTTCACCAAGAGTTATTCCATGTGCTCTGGGTAGCTGACATTCTAGAGGAGCTGCAGCTGTCCTTGCCACGGTGAAGCAACTAAGCACGGTTTGTATTTTAGGATTGGGAACTTGAGGTTGCAGCATGATACAGTTCCAGTGGAGTGGTTCCCTTTGAGTCCTGGAGATACTGATAATAGTTAATTTATCAGAGTGGAACTTTTATCATCCATCTGCTAGCAAAAGCACGATGCTGTGGCTCTGTTTTAGCAGGTTCTGGGATTGGTGTGACATTTTCAGATTACGACTCTCTCAGAGGAGTAGAAGTTGTCTTTGTGTCCTGCTGTGCCAGACAGCCAGATCTCTGAGACGAAACATGGAAAGGCTTTGGCTGCTGCCCTCTGATAAGGTGGGAGAGGCCATGAGGCTATTGGTTGACACCCGACTGAAGATGAGCCAGAGAGTGCCCAGATGGCCAAGAAGGCCACCAGCATCCCCACTTGGATTAGCACTGGTGTGGCCAGCAGGACCAGGGCAGGGACCGTCCCCCTGCAGTGGGCACTGGGGAGGCCACCCCTGGAATCCTGGGGTCAGCGCTGGGCCCCTCACTCCCAGCAGGACATTGAGGGGCTGGAGCGTGGCCAGAGAAGGGCAACGGAGCTGGGGAAGGGGCTGGAGCACAAGGGTGCTGAGGAGCGGCTGAGGGCCCTGGGCTTGTTCAGCCTGGAGAGAAGGAGGCTGAGGGGAGCCCTTCTGGCTCTGACAGCTCCTGACAGGAGGCTGGAGCCAGGGGGGTCGGGCTCTGCTCCCGAGAAACAAGGGACAGGACAAGAGGAACCGGCCACAAGTTGCCCAGGGGAGGTTTAGGTTGGAGCTGAGGAACAATTCCTTCCCCTGCAGGGCTGTCCAGGGCTGTCCCAGGCTGCCCAGGGCAGTGATGGAGTCCCCGTGATCCCTGGAGGGGTTTCCAGGCTGTGGTGCTGAGGGCCATGGGTCAGTGGTGATCAGGACAATGGTGGTTTCCTCTGGGAAGTGGGTCAGGGAGATACTTTTGTGAAGTAGCAGTGGAATTTTGATGCAATGAAAGCTTCCTCATAAGAGCTTTCTGGGATTTTATGTGTTTAATTTCTTCTGGAATTGATAGGTTCTAGTTTCTGTGCTCTGTCGGTTATTATAGTGTTGTTTCTTCTGCATGCTCCTCTTCCTCCCCCCTTTGTCAGTTCTATCCAAGTTTGCCATCTGATTTTCCAAGGCAATACTTAATGCTGTGAGGATGACTATGGCATCAAAGAAACCTCTGCTGGAAGAGCTGTCTGGAGGTGATCTGGCCCAACCTCCTGCTGGAAGCGGAGATCACAGCGGAGTTAGGCTAGCTGCTCAGAGCCTTCTCTGGGGCAGTTCTGCAGCGATGCGCGTTATCTCACAACTGCTCTCTTGGCTGATCAGCTGGATGGAATCCGACAGAGATCCTGGGAACGCTGTCAGGGGCCTGCTCAGCTTTCTTTTTGCTGTTTCCTGCCGTGCCACCAAGCTGTCATAGCTGCTGGAGCTATCTGGCTCCGTTTCATTCACTATTTGAAAGGTGGGGTAGCTTTTTAGATGTTAAGGTTTGTTAATGCAAGAGAGAACTTGTTGTAGAGTTAGTTAGAGATATATGTGTGTGTATATATATATCTTGCTGAAGTGCTTGATGAGGTGAGGGAAATATTTACCCCTGGCTTTCAACATTTGAATTTTCTGAGTGGATGGCTTGGCTCGTTCTCAAGTTTGTTCCTCAATAACGCTGTTATTTCAGTCCCTTAACAAAGGATGGCTGCATCCGGTATTCGAAACGCCGCTTTGGCTCACAGATGTTCCAGGGCCTATTAATAGAATGCTTGAGGTTAGCTCCGAGCGTGTCTAATGAACTGGGATGGAGCTGGCCCATGTCAGCAGTGACCCGCAGGAATAATTAGTGCTGAGCCCTGAATGGCTCATTGAGAGCCGCTCGGGAAGGCTGCCCCGGCCTGTCGCGGGCAGCGGGGTCGGGGCGCTGCGGGGCGGCGGGGACGGCTTCTCCTGGCAGCCTCCCCGCCTTTGGGGCCCGTCCCTCTCTGCGTGTAGCTACCGGGGCCCTGTGAGATAATCCCAAAATGCAGTGTCTTCGTTACAATTGTGGAAGAGATTTGTTTCCTGTCCATTTTATTTGTTTCCTGTTAAGTCCCCTAAGAAAGTGTTTAAACGTATAAACAGAGCCCTGTGGTGAAGTGGAAGAGTTTTGCATCCTTAAGCTATGTTGATAAAATACATCAGAATTCTGATAGCAGCTTTAATCCAGAAAAACAACTCCCTGTACCTTACAGTGCATATTTAAGCACAAAACGTGTCGCAGGCAGAGCCAGGAAAATAGGGTCATGTTTGTTATGTCTGCTCATCATCTCCGCAGCGTTCTTGGAAATGAGGCATCGAGAGAACCGCAAGGCCTTTTTGTAGTGAAGTTACTGCTACTTCACAATCTGTCCCATGCTGTATTAGTAACAGTTTTGTACTAAAGCTTTGAAAAATTCATAAACCAGACTCTTGAAAGTTTAATCAGTATCATTTCTTGGACTAGCTTTTAACCCAGATCTGTCATTCTTTGTAAAACAGCAGACTTTTCAGACCATGATAAGCAGAGAGGTTTGGGTTAGCTCTGAAAGATACATTTGGACCTCTTAGGCTGGAGTAGGTTTCAAGATGTCATAAAAAACCCAAACAACCCCCCCTGCCTCCCCTCTTGGCCTAGGAAATGCATTTCTGGGGTAATAATCCAAATGGTTTGCTTGGAAAGATGTAACTGCTCTGGTGTGCTTTAGTGTGTGCCTCGGGTAGGTCGTGCAGCGGAAGGTTCGGGACAGGTACCGTTTAAGTGCGTGTGCCAGGAGCTGCTGGGGATTCTGTGGCTTTGAAGCTAATATCTTTTTATTTCTGTTACTTGTTTCAGGAAACACTCCTTTACATCTTGCTGTGATGCTGGGACATAAAGGTAGGTGAACCCATCATTTTCTTTTGTCCTGAAGACTGAGGGGCAAGAAGGGGGGAAAAAAGTTGTTTTTTTCAGTTTTGCTGAACATGACCTTGTCTTTCAAGCTAGTTGAAAGTTGAGGCTTTGTGAGAAGAAGAAACCATGCAGATTTAGAAAAGCTGGAGGAGAAATCAGAGCTGCTCTTGAGGCCAAGAATGCAGGCCCAGCCCAGCCTGCAGATTCATTGTGGTTCTCACCTGCCCAAATACCCTTCCAGCACTTCTTTACAGCAGAATTTCAGGGAATGGGATTTAAATTTCCTTCCAAGCACAGAGGCAGGCCTGTTTCAGGACTGGGAAGAAGGCTGCAGTGTGATTGTTCAGTCTCTGTGACAGGAACGTCCTTTTTCAGGGCTGAAATGAATGGCCTGTTTTCGTGCAGCCGTGTGAGTCCCGTGCGTGGTACTGCTCTGAGGGAGCTGCTGTCAACCAAAACAGCGGGCAGGTCAGGAGAGGGAAATGCAGGGAGTTGCCTTAGGATGGTTTGGTGATACCTCCAAAGTCATCTCAGGTCATTCAGAGTTGGAGCGCGGAGTGGTTTTTGAAGGAAGAAGGGAGAGAGGTGGCTTACGCGGGAGAAGCAGTGGGAGAACCTGGAGTCTGCCGGTGTTGGTTTAACTTGTGGTACTTGTTACATTTAAAAAGAAGGAAGAAAAGCACGAGAGGATATGCAAAACCTTCACGAGACAACAGTGAGGCAAATCCATTTTACAGGTGGCTGCCTGCTAGAAGTCCTAGACAGGAGGGGTTTTTTCCAACTTGAGAAAAATGGTGCTTCATCAGAACTGCTGTGTTCCCAAGAGGGTCAGGGACTGGAGGTTGGGAACAGCAGGAGGGAACAGGGGCAGGAGCCTTTCTTTATTTTTCTTAGTCTTAAATAAGGTCTTTTTCTTTGTAAGACAGATTTTACTTCTGTAACTAGTCTGTGTTTTCAGGCAACGGTGATGAGTTACGTGTGTGACTTGTGTTGTGCCTTACTGCAGTGTTTGCTTCAAGCTTCAGTTTGTGATGGTCATTAGGTAGGATTTACCAGTTTGGCACTGTTGGTTGTGGAAAGGGTTCCGTGGTTTTGGTTAAAGATGACTAGTTGTCATGAAGGGACGCTTTCTGTTTAGCTACAACAGCACCACATAAATACAAACACTTCTGATCAAAGGTGCTGCTTCTAATAAAACTGACAGGAAAGGGTTTGCCAACTTTAATTCAGTATGATTGAGTATTTCTTCAAAGTCCTTCAAAATCTGCTTACTTTGTTTCAGCTCCAGAGTGAACAGCAATCTACTGGGTGCTGGCAGAGTACTGTGGGGAGGAGAGGAGAGACTTTTCTTCCCTTTGCTCCTTTTCTCGTTGGCTCCACGTTTTAGATTTCAGTGTGCAGTTCACCTCTTGGCTTCGTTCCCTAGAGTCAGTCATTGTGGGTGTCAGTCCTGCAGGATGCTGGTTTTGCACAACACCCAGCACGGTACCTGCCTTTGCTCTTTCTGCTTCGGCTCTTGCATCGTCACGGATCCGCCAAGAACCCCAGGTCCTTCCCTACCCTGTTAGGCTGCCTCGCTGATAAGGAGGCTCAGCTTTCTGGGGTGACGCATGTCGACTGTTGAGCTGCATACAGCAGCTGAGAGCCAGTCCCTCCTTAATTCCGGGTGAATTTCCAGTTTGTTTAACTGGAAATGTAATCCGTCTGGTAAACGCAAGCTTATCGGCCCGCTCCCTGCACGCTCGTAGGCTCTGTATTTAGGCAGCCATAGAAACAGGGCTGTGTTTGCTGACAGAGCAGCCAGGGCCTCTGTTTGTTTACCACGGCGGACAGTCTGTTCGCTCCTTCCCTCCCCTTCCCTTCCCAAGGCTGTGCTGCCCGGTGACTCACGGCGGCTGCATCTGGAATGACGAGTAGGGTTTCCTGTGAGACCTCCAGCAGGAGGGTGAGCCGGGCAGCTCCTCTCCGTGTCACGCCTGCCCAGGCTCTGGGTGCAGAGGTGTTTCTGCTGGTGCTGCTCTCATCGGCAGATGAGTCGGGTGGGTTTCAGTGAGATGTGGTGAGGAAGCTTTCTGCAGCTGGAAATGGAAGAACCATTTCAAATGAGGATGGCTTGTTCAAAACAGGGAAACACCGAAGGCTTTCTTCTCTCCTTAATTCATATTCCACTGTCACCTTTTACACGTAGGCAGAGAAGGGAATGCAGGTTGAGCCGTGACTCCGCTAGGAACTTGTGTGGCCTTGGTGAGGTGTTAGGGTTGCTGTATTGGCACAGCGTGAGCATCAGGGAGAGAATCGAAAATCCCAGCATGGTGGGGTGGGCAGGGCCTCTGGAGCTGCTCTGGTGTCCCCCCTGCTCCATCCAGCAGGGGCCCAGCAGCGCAGGGGCCAGCCGGGGTGGGAATCTCTCCAGACAAGGAGACTCCACAGCCTCTCTGGGCAGCCTGGCACAGGCTCCCACACCCTCACACCAAAGAACTTTCTCCTTCTGTTCATCGATACCTGTTCTTACTGGTGCTGTTGATGAAAAATGTACCTCTCTGCAGCCAGAGCACAGGACTATGAGGTGTGTGCTCTGTGACCACTGCTCCAGATACCCCTGTTGTCAGCCCTACAGTACCTGTCGGGTGTTGTGCAGCCAGTTGTGCCCATGATGTGAGGCTTTCCTAGTCAGACTGTGCTCGTTGGCCTGCTGTGGACGCTGTGTTACCACAGGTTGTTAGAGCACACAGGGATGTGTTCATGCCACAGCTTCAGCTCTGCCTCCCCTACACGTGGTGCTCTCAAGAGGTGCCTGAAGTCTCTGCCTCCACACACAGTTCCAACAAATCACCATTCACCACTGACCCTGGGGCCAAGGCGAGGGAGAGGGGGAGACCGCGCTCAGCTTCCACGTTTGGAAGACCTTGAAGTGCATCTTGGCTTGTGGGCTCATGTGTGAGTTAGAGAGAGTTGATGTCATGTCTTAGAAATCTTTGTTCTTTAGCTCTGTGTGTGTATCCACGTGCAGAAAGAGGCATTGCTTCTGTGGTTATGTAATTAGTAATTGATCAGCAATTATGTTTTTAGTGCTAATATGTAACAGGGAGGTGCCATAAGGACTTATATAAATTATTCTGGTTTGTTTAAAGCGTGAGTCAGAATCCAGATAAGTATTTTGATAAACTGTCTAATATATTGAGTATCTGCTACTTTTGCTTTATTACTGCTTCCTTTATTATGACTGAGGCTGCTACATTCTTGATGTTTACTGTAAATAATTATCGCTGTTTTGTTACAGAATGTGCCCACTTGCTTTTAGCCCATAATGCTCCAGTAAAGGTGAAAAATGCTCAGGGATGGAGCCCTCTTGCAGAAGCCATCAGCTACGGAGACAGACAAATGAGTAAGAACTTCGGCTTCCCGATTAATCAGAAACGGAGGCCTCATTCAGAAGAGGAAAACAAAGCTTTTCAAGCTAGGGGGTTTTATCATACTCTTATCTTAGTTCTCAGGAGAATTTATCTTAATCAGCTGAACTTTTTTATATCTAAATATGATATGACAAGCTCTACACGTGTCCATTGCCTTGCTAAGAAAGGCATTGCATTAGGGTACATAATGCTCCGTAGAGTTAAGATTTTGTCTGGAGGGAGTGTAAAAGCTGTGAAGTGGCACTCTGTTTAAAATTGGGGTTAGGAGGTCAGGATGGAGTGGAGCAGAGTGGGATCATCTAGTTGAAACTGCTCAGTGTGGTCCTGCTTTGATATATATCACTTGGCAATGGGATGTTGCTTTTACGGTGCATCTCCCCAGGCCAGCAGGCAAATCTAGTGAGTTCTTACTCCAGACAGGGAGTAGTAAGGGGAAAATTACTGTGCTGCTACTCACTAGTGGATGTTAATAGTATTTGGTGTTACCATGTCCCCTAGCATGCGAATGCACAATCTATTACTAATTTATTAATATGTTACTCATATATTAATGCACTAGCTTGGAGTAGAGTAACAACATTCTGCACGTCAGCTCCTTACTGCTGAAGAATTTTCTCAGTGGGAGGAGATGTTACGCAGCCTATAGGCTCCGGGTCAGTAATCCAGGTGTGTACCCACATCTGCACTGATAGGCCTGTGAAAGACCTCTTGACATCACTGGCTGCTTTACATTATAAACAATGATTGAGGCTTTTCTTCCTGTTGTGATCAGAGGAGGCTACATATAATTACTGGAACTTGAAGTGAATTGCTCCAAAGTCTGATGAAATGTTACGTTTGCCTTGTTTTTTTCTAACATGTCAAACAATGAGGGTGACCTGTTATAAACAAACAGAACAGATTTACCTTATAGTTACTTTCTGTTTAGTTACAGCACTCCTAAGGAAGCTTAAACAGCAGTCCAGGGAAAGTGTTGAAGAAAAGAGACCTCGATTATTAAAAGCCCTGAAAGAGGTGAGTTCAAGGCAGTTATGTTGAGACAAAACCAGATCGTGATGGAAAGCAGTGGCTGGTATTCTTAGTATGGATGCTCTGGATGCTCATAAAAGCACTTATTTACAATAAATCTTCTGCAATCCATGACTTTAATAGCTGTGTAAATTATTACTTAAAAAAAAAGAGTAGTTCAGTTGAGTGATGTAATTTTATCATTATTGATTCTACTCTAGTTAAAACTTCAGAAAATTGAAAGTTCAGTATAAATTCAAATACAAACATTAGAGAAAAGGTTGTCTTGGGCAAAACAAAACTGCTGCCTCTCTTTTGGCAAATTTTACAGTTGTTGTTCAGAGTACAGAGCTCATTAATATATTCTTCTTCTCATCTCAGCTAGGTGACTTCTATCTAGAGCTTCACTGGGATTTTCAAAGTTGGGGTAAGTAATTGCATATTCCTTTCAGAGGGAGATAATACAATCAGTCTTCAGCGTGTTTGTTCTCTGCAGCATAAATTCTCTTTTGGTTTGCATGCTGGAAAGTTCACAATCCAGTTCTCGAGATCTAAATTAGAAAGGACTGACGACTTTTTTCTGAATTATTTTTGCTTACTCATTTTTGGAGCTGAATTCTACTCTTTAATGATGAATAGCTCATGTTGAGGAAAGTGTTGAATTGGGTTTATTGCTGTAAAGTAAATGGACCTTTCTGGAATGCAGACAGCTGTGGTATCCTGTTTCCATCTTGTGATACTAGACTGACTTTCCTTTTTGCTGGTGGTTTAACATTTGCATGATGTTTTAGATTTAGCATATTGGATTTTTTTTCTGCTTGTGGGTGTTCTGCTTTAGCTGTAGCTAGGCTTGGAGATGTACTATATATGCATCAAATCATAGAATGAAAATTCCAAACCACTAGAAGACGAGCCATTAGAACTGATAAGTGATTTATCTGTGGCTGAGGACATTTTAAATCACGTCGTGCTGCTGAAAGGAGACTGTACAATTACAGATTGGTTTTGCAGTCGTGAATGGAAATAGCTCTGATATCAGTCAGTTGTATTTGTATTGGGTTTGCAGTGGAAAACAGCATGCTGTGTTTGTACCCAAATACCCTGAGATTCAAACTGACGCAGAGTTTGCAGAGTTTTAATAGAAATACTTTGTAGAGCAACCTCCATGTCCTAATCACATTCTCTCTCCTTACCTTTAGTGCCTTTACTTTCCCGAATTCTGCCTTCTGATGCGTGTAAAATACACAAGCAAGGTATCAATATCAGGTGAGTGCTGGCCCTGCAGCGTGCGCGGAGCGCGGAACGCCCGCAGGTTAGCGCGCACGCCGCGGCCCAGCGTGGCCTGGCAGAAGTCACTGCAGGGTCTGACACAGTTGTGAAACTCCCTGCCTGCACACCGTGCTGGCGGGCAGAGGCAAGGAGCGGCTTCAACTTCAGACTCTTTTTTTTTTTCCCTCCTCTATCGATCTAACTGCAGCTGCAGTTCCCGAGTCGCTCCAGACAAAAGCAGTTGAGCGGTGTGAGGTTTATCTCCCAGGTGTGACTGGAGAATGGCAACTGGACAGTTCTAACACAGCACCCAAGAAAGGAGCTTTTGGCATTTTGTGGCAACACGTTGCTGCTCCAGTCTGTGCAGTAAAATAGAAGTGGTCTAGCTTCTTTTTTTAAAATGCTTAGCGGGAGAGATTCAGAAGCTCAGCAGAGTGCTTCCAGGAGAGTTCCCACGCCCAGCTTTTAACTGCTTTAGTTGGGCTTTTGGATTCAAATGTCTTTCCTGCGTTTTCCTTTAGGTCCCAAGGTTTAAAAGAAACAAAAAGCCAAGAAGAGGATTTAGAAGATAGAGGCTGTAGAAAATTTTGTTCTATTAAATCCGTTAGCACAGGGGTGTGAACTGACTTTTGAGGTCGAATTTGAGGCTGATACCATTTTTTTCCTCCTCCTTTCTGTGTGCTCGGCTTGTACAAGACTGGCATGGAGCAGAAACAGCTACAGGCTCTATCTTAAAACCAGAGGCTAGGATATGATGAGTATCAAGGAATCGCCCCTTAGAGCTGAAGCGATCACTAAATTCAGGTTCTTGAACCACCTCTGTCACAGAAGTATATATTCTAACAGTAAGGAATATGAATTGTTAGATCTTTGTCCTTGGCTCCATCTTCTAGTTATTCAGGTCAGCAGAAGCATTTCTTTTGTGTTGGTGAGGGGAAAAAAATTAGAAATAGCAACTAAAATAAGTCAAATTAAAAAGAAAAAATTAAAAACCACCAGTCTGTTTCTTAGTCCTCTGCATAATTTGGGTCATGTCCTAATATTGTTCCTCAAATCAGCAGCTGCTGCTTGTAGAACAGGACGCTGGTCACACAGAGGGGTTGTATTTCTCAATGGGTAGCACGCACTGGCTGTGTCAAACCTGTCACTTCCTCATGCTGGCAGTTAGGAAATGAAGCTGTTGGAAGAAAACGTCACCTTTTCCTGTGGAGTTGGTGTAAGAAGAGTTTGGAATGCCTGTGTAATGGTAGAGGGGTTATAATCTGAAAATTATTCATCATTAAATAGCGGGTTTTAAATATTTTTTTCCCCTGCCTCCAGGCTTCACATATTAAATATTCTATGTTAAATATTCTGTGGAAACTTGGGCCTCAGTGTGTTTGGTTGTGATTGAAAAATAAGAATTAAAATGCTTCTGCTAGCGAGGTGAACTTCCTACTGTGTTTGAGTGGTTACAGGTAACTAATTTTAAAGTGTTGCTATGTCTTCCCAGGCTGGACACAACTCTCATAGACTTTACCGACATGAAGTGCCAACGAGGGGACCTCAGCTTCATTTTTAACGGTGATGCCGCACCCTCCGAATCTTTCGTAGTTTTAGACAACGAACAAAAAGTTTACCAGCGGATACATCATGAGGTAAAGATCTCTGTGAATGGGGGGTGTAAAATGCCTCAGGCTTTTACCTGGCAGCAGAAGCCTGGCTTATGTTATTAAACAAAACGTGCCCCTCAAAAACAACCGAAGAAGCTCCAAAGAAATGCAAACCAGAGACTTTTATATCCTCTCGTTATAACTGAAGTTTATGGGTGACATAAAATTTTGTGATGAAAACCCGTGCTTTAGAATACAGACTTCTAAAAGAGGAAAAAGCAAGAATGTGAATCCTCTGGAAAAAAACTGTCTTTTTCTGAGTAGGCAAATGTGTTTTAAGTTATGACTCGTGCTACTTCTAATCTTAATTAAGCTTATTTATAAATGTCCCTTAATTTAGGTGTCCTCAGGTGGGTTTTCAAACTTGCTCACCACTGCTTTACATCCCCTGAGTCACCCTGTGGCCACCTGCAAGGGTGTGACTCACTGGAGCCCTTGGATTTAATCACGTTTTTAATTACTTTTAACCACTTAAGCATATGGATCTTTTTCTGTGGGGAGGGTGTGACTGCGGAGCTTCCGGATAAATCACACTCGGGTGCTTTATTTGCATTAATATTTGAGATGAAACTACTTGGGAACCATTTGTCCAGAGATTCTATTAAACAGTTTGAAGAATTCAGGAAATGCTGTTTCTGGGAAAAGTTCCAATTGAGAAAGTTTAGGGGTTTTTTTTTTTGTTTGGTTGGTTTTTTGGTTTTGTTTTGTTTTGTTTGTTTTTCATTATTTTGTATTTTTTTATATATATATATATATATATATATATAATTTTAGTTCTAGAAATAGTAATCATTATCATTAAGTCCTAATCAGTATTTGGAATTTTTTTTCCTCTAGGAATCTGAGATGGAGACAGAAGAGGAGGTTGACATTTTGATGAGCAGCGATATTTACTCAGCAACATTATCAACCAAATCCATCACCTTCACGCGTGCCCAGACGGGGTGGCTCTTTCGAGAAGACAAAACAGTAAGCTGACAGAAAGTGTCAGGGCCTGTCCCAGAGTTTGCAGCACTTTTCATTCACAGAGCCCTTGCGTTGTGCCATACATGCCTTGCTGGGGTTGTCGAGCAGTGGCTCACGTGGCTGGTTGTGTCAATGGCATCATCACAATCCTGCAGTTGCTTTATTGCATCCAAGTGCAATTGTTGGCATGTACAAGAATGTAGGTGAGTCATTAATGCCCAATTCCTTTTGTGCAGGAAAGAGTAGGAAACTTTTTGGCCGATTTCTACTTGGTTAATGGACTTGTACTAGAATCAAGGAAAAGAAGAGAACATCTCAGTGAGGAAGATATCCTTCGAAATAAGGCTATCATGGAGAGCCTGAGCAAAGGTGGCAACTTAATGGAGCAGAATTTTGAGGTATAGTTCAGTAATTCTTCAGTGTATGTGAATTTTTGTTTAGGATAATAATCTTTCACCCCAGTCATTTAAAAAAATCTATAGAAAATGGCTTTGATTATCGTAATTAAAAAATAATAAATATAACCTACAAGTGTATTCATAGTGCTCTGTTAATGAATTATCCTGATTAGTGCACACATTGAGGAGTTTCTGTTGTTATATTGGATATTTCAGTCTTAATTTGTCTCTAAATGAGACATGATGGGTTTCGCTGTGGCAAATCACTTGAAGTTCTTTTAGACCCATAGGTTTATTGTTCAGAATGCCTTTCTGGTGTTCTTTTCAATCCCTTTAGCTTCATTAAAATAACTAAGCCTGTTATTATCGCCATGAAATCAAGAGCTATTCAGAGCGAGCCAGACATCATCTGGGAACACGCCTACAGCCTTTTAAACATGATTAATTTATTTCTGTATTAGCTTGTGCTTTGCTGCTTGTCGTTCAGCCTCTCGAATTAACTGATTAACTGATGTATGAAACCAGCCAACCTCTGTAAAATACACTCTGAGGCCAAATAGCTCAGTGGGGACTGGGAGAGCCCGAGCGGGAGGTGGGAAAGCCCAGTGGTGGGATCAGCTGCACACTGGGCAGCCTGTGTTGCTGCGGTTGGCAGAGTTGAAGTGCAGTTGTATCTTTGGAATGATAAAATTCTAGGAGAATATCAGGAAAGGTAACAAGTGGAGCTGTGTTTTTTTTCTAAACAGCCCGTCCGTCGGCAGTCGCTGACTCCGCCGTCACCCAACACCATTACCTGGGAGGAGTACATCTCTGCCGAGAACGGGAAGTACGTGGGTTTGCTTTATTGACACTGGCTTCCATAGACACCTGATTGTCCCTTTGGGCTTCTGGGGAGGGAGGGTTTGGGTTGGGTTCAGTTTTTGGATGGGTGTCTGCTTGATACCATGGCTTGAAATGGAAATGTTTTTAAAATAAGCTGGCTTTTCTGATTTAAGGAAGGTTTTCTGACCAACTCATTGCTGTAATTCATTTATCTTTACTTATGGTGGTAATAAATAATCCAATTCACCATGTTTAAAATAGAAGTTTATGATTTAAAGAGACTCGGTAGCAGCCATGTCCAAAATCAAGCACTTGTGGAATACCAGGACACAGAGATCTCCTATAGTGCTGGCTGGATCTTTGCAAGACACTCTCCTCGAGGTGTGTAACTAGGGAGGGAACAGCTCTAACTGAAATGAGTTTCCAGTAACTTCATTTGTAGAAGGTGTAGGCAGTGGAGTTGATTTTTCTCACTGGCTTTGAATGGAGGACCAAAAAATGTACCGAGTGTGTCGCACAAGTACCAACGGTGAACTTCTTTTCTCCAGAGATATTAGACCAGTGGCTGATACACAGTCTCCAGTCAGGGGTTACCAGGGAACGTGGTATTCCAGCACAGGCTGACGAAAAAGGCACGGGGATCTCTTTTGGGGTTTTTACCTCATTTAACTTGTAATGTCCTTGAGGTAGAGTGAATATTCAAGCAGAATAAATAGCTTAAAGTAGCTTGAACAGCTATTGCTGTTAGGACAGAAATACGTGTGGATGTAAGACTTCATCTGATTAACTGAAGGGAGTTTAATGGGAAATCCAGGCTTCTAGTTACTGTAAAGCGAAAGAGAGAAAGATTTGTTGTCTTGTTACCTGTTTCTTCCTCTGCTACAACAGGTTTTTCTGTCCCGTGTTTTCCAGTGCTGCTTTCTAGCAATAACAGAGTAACTTTTCCACTTTCCCTGAGATCGTGTCGTATCTTAGGCTCAAAGCAAAGGAAGCTCTCTCTAGCTCGTATGCTACTCGGCTCACATACAGACTGTTTTAATTCACACCTGAAAGCAGCTGTATGTATTTCTGGGTGGTTGTCATGTCTTTCTACAGTGTTCATTATCAATTATGTTAATGAGGAATTATTCACAGTTTCCCTGACTGTCTTTGTCTCATCTCCCAGTTTAGCAGAACTCCTAGAAATCTAAAGTAGGATGGTTATTGGCTTATCTACCCTATTCACAGCTTTTACTATTTCCTTTATGGTAGGGATTCTTTACTGACATTTTCAAACCTCAGTCTGCTTGTTTCCTTTAAAACTGAAGTTTCACTGAGAGAAATCCTGACTTTGTCCTTCTCCCCCCTGCCCTTACAGAGCTCCTCACCTGGGCAGAGAGCTGGTCTGCAAAGAAAGCAAGAAAACCTTTAAAGCCACGATAGCTATGAGCCAGGAATTCCCTTTGGGAATCGAATCGTAAGTCAAAACGATCGTCCATGGATGTTATTCATATGTAGAAAATGTTTCAGGGTATTTGTGAGCTGCAGAATTCTTCGTGGCTTTGGATAGGGGAGTTTGACCGTTCAAAACCTGTGACTTAAGTGGCTGTTGATCAAGCCAGCTGTTAAACTCAGCCCCTCCAGTAGTTCCGTGCCTCTTCCTGGGGGAGCCCAGCGCTTATCTCGCTGGCGAGGAGCAGAGCTTTGGCCGGGCTTATCGTTCACCTCCCCAGTGCTGATGGGCCCAAGGCCACAGAATTCTAGCATGGCTTTGCCTGTAACCAGTTCTACCCCACAGTTCTGCCCTCCAAACTAGTGCAAAGCCATGTTGTGTCTTGGGGAGAAGAGGGTGTGGCACTGTGTACTTCAGGCTCTTGTGTAAAATGGGGATAAGAAATGGGTTGGAAGGGGCCTTAAAGATCATCCAGTTCCAACCCCCTGCCATGGGCAGGGACACCTCCCACTCCAGCAGGGTGCTCAGAGCCCCATCCAGCCTGGATCTGAACACACCCAGGGATGGAGCATCCACAGCTCCCCTGGGCAGCCTGGGCCAGGCTCTCACCACCCGCAGAGGGAAGAGCTTCTGCCTCATTTCTAATCTCAATTCACCTTTTTCCAGTGGGTATGGAAGCTCTGAGGAGATAGATACATAAGCACGGTGTAATTTTTCAGCTCCTTTTTTATCACCTTGCTCTTTGTGTCCTTTTGATCTTTTTCTAGAGGGAAGGCTTGCAAAACAAGAATTTGTGATGAAACTTTTCTTTTTCAGATTGTTGAATGTTTTAGAAGTAATTGCACCCTTCAAGCACTTTAACAAACTTAGAGAATTTGTTCAAATGAAGCTCCCACCAGGCTTTCCTGTAAAACTAGGTAAGGTGACTACAACAGCAATTCTGGCTTCGTGTTATCAAACTGTGGGTGCTTATTCACACAGTATCTTCAGAACTCCTGCTGAGTTTTGGAAAGGCCTCTCTTACCTAAGAGAGTGTTTCTGTACATACTCAGCAGCATGAGGTTAAGTAGGTGGAGGTGCCATGAGGTAGGAAATCTGCAGCTGGAAGGTGAATATGGTCCTGGTCAGGAAGAGCTCCCTGTAATTCACGCCTTCCTAACGCGAGGGTCTTGCTCGGAAGGTAGCATGGATGTGCTGAATTATCCTCCTGTTAAAAGATCTGTCATGAGTCTTCTTGTGAGGATTTGCTCGACTGAAGCCTACGTGTGGCAGTTATTTTATCTTGTATCACACATGGGCCAGTGTCCTCTGCTTTAGCAGATTAATCTGTATGCTGACAGCTCCTTGGTGTCCGTGTTGTCAGTCTGTCGGGAAAGGAAACCCATGGTATTCATTGTATGAACAGCTCTTTGGATGCTGCATTGAGCTGGGTGTTGTTTCTGTGCTGAGGGTGTCTGTGGGTATTCTGACATAGCTTCCTGTAAACCACCTCCTTTCTTAGGAGATTTGCATCACAGAACCCCAGCACGGGGGCTGGGCAGGGCCCTCTGGAACTGCTCTGGTGTCCCCCCCCTGCTCCACCCAGCAGGGGCACCCAGAGCAGGGGCCCAGCAGCGCAGGGTCCAGCTTCCCAGCCTCTGCTGGACTCTCTCCAGTGGTTCCTTGTGTGTCTTGAACTGGGGAGTCCAGCACTGGACCCAGTACTGCAGAGGTGGCCTCACTGGGGCAGGAGAACTTCCCTCGACCTGCTGCCTACACTGTCTCTGCCCCCAGCCCCCACTGCACAGAGCACTGAACATGCTTCTGCGTCATTAGCAAGTCTCCGGTTACTGCCCTTTAGCAAACGGTCGGTCATTGTTGGTGAGCCTCAATTTCTTTGCTCTTCATCCTCCCGTTTTGCTTCCCATCCAGATATTCCTGTATTTCCCACCATCACAGCCACTGTGACTTTTCAGGAGTTCCGTTACGATGAGTTTGATGACTCCATCTTCACCATTCCCGATGACTACAAGGAGGACCCCAGCCGGTTCCCCGATCTCTAGCCGCAGGGGCGGCTCGGCGGGGAGCGACAACACCAGCGTAGCGCGGTGACGGCCGGCGGGGGCGAGCAGCCCGCCGAGAGAGCTCGCAAAGCGGCTCCTGAAGGAAGGGAGGAACTGAATAACCCGGAAGAAAAGGGAACGCGCCTCAAACGACTGATGTACCGATGCTGTAACGGGCGTCCGGTCCAGTTCCTGATTGACAGCGAGTCTCCTGACGCGTCGCTCGCACTTTTCTACGTCCAGTGCTGCAGGCGTGGCAGCCTGACACCTCGGCCGCCCCGGGACCCCGCAGCTGGGAGGACTATCATCTGTTTTTAAATTTTTTTACATTTCTCGGTGATACAGAAAGCGCGCTCGGACCATTGGTGTCGAAGTGGAAAGTCCCGGCTGGAGATGAGCTCTATCAAATACCCCACCACGCTTCCGGTCACCGTGTCCTATTCTTTCGAGCTTTGTTTTCATGAACTGTAACCTCTGTATCGTTCTGTATAGCTCGGTAAGCTGAATGTTAGTCGAACGTATATTAGAAGGAACGCGTTGTCTGCAGGCGGGCAAACCAAACGGCGATCGCCACCCGATCGCCTTCCCCCCGCGACACCCTCGGGGAGCAGCGGCGGCTCCGCGGGGAGCGCGGTGCGGGTGCTGCCCGTGTCGTCTTCACCCCCTCTCGTTGGCTCCGCTCCTCCGTGCCCCGCCGTCGGCAGCCCCTGCGCTGTCCCCCACACAGGCTCTGGGCCTAAACCTCCCTCGTTGTCATCGCTTCTCCCCTTTGCCGAGGAGACTCGCTGCGCGCTGGTGGAGCAGCAGCGAGCGTAGCTCGTGTTGGCGTTGGGCAGCCGCTCGGACACGGGGCGTGTGTAGGGAGTTCCTAGAACAGTGAGCTCACCCGGGAAATCCTCACGCAAGAAAAAGTTTCTCTTGAAGTACGATTAATTGTAGTGCACGTTGAACGGGGCTCGCGTGGGGAGGCTTTATTTGCCACTGCTTATGATGTTTCCAGATTAATTTCCTTCCTCTTACTATTTTGGACTAGGTCGGCGTTTCAGTGCTCTGGCTTCTCGAGCTTATTCTCATTCCAAGTGGTTCCGGTCTCCTAATTTGACAATAATCCAGCTTTTTTTGGTTCGTTAGGAAGAATTTGTGCAAACGGCTAATGGTGCTACTTGTTTGTATTCAGAAATTTAGATTCGAGTGCTGTGGTGTAATTGTACAAAAGAAAACAATGTAAATATTTTCAAAATTATATTCTTTGTGCGCTGTAGTCACAACTTTTTTTCTCTGGAAATGAACAGAGTTAAGCATCTGGCTTCGTAGGGCAGAGCACAGATGCTGCTGAGCCGAGGGAAGCGGTGCGGGGAGCACAGGGTGAGGGCTCGTTTCTCCTCAGAGCCAAGGAGGCTGAACACGGTGACCGGAGCCCAGCCACTCACTGTCAGCACAGAGACTGAAAAGAGGGAGCTGAGGTTGAGCATCTTCCAGCGTCTCGGCCGGGCCAGTCCTGGCTGCGCTGCGATCGACGTGCGGGAGTTGGTAATTCCGAATCAGAACTCTAGGAGGAAGAAAAAAAAAAAGCAAAGGGAAACGTAGAACTGTAGCTGCTTCTGCCGTTCTGTAGCCGCAGCGGATGCTGAGCCTTCCGCAGGAACGAGAGAACTTGTCCTTCCAAGTAATCGTGCATTCCTGAAGTGTTTCACATCTGTGCTGCCAGTGGACACCCACCTCGTGCTGCCCCTCCGACCCCGCTTGCGGGAGAGACCGCGCTCGAGTGTCGGTGCAGGCAGAGCCGCCCTGGGGGTGCTGGAGGCCAGGGCTTGGTGTCGCTGGGGCCAAACTGGGATTTCTCTTGTTGCCTTCTGTAAGAGGTCCGGTGTTCCGGGGGTGCTGCCGGGTCGGGGGTGTGCCGGGCGCGGGTAGCGACCGCTCCACGAGGTCGCTGTGCACAGAGCTCTCTGTGCAGTGACTTAGACACGCGCTGGCTCGGTGCCACAGGCAGAGCCCCGTGGGTCTCGTGGTGCTTTGCACGTCGGGCTGTTCCCCGTTGCCGTCGCCGAGCCTGCCGAGGTGGTGGGGGTGATACAGCGACTGCGCCGGGCTGGGGCCTGGGCTGTGACACCTTCTGTGCAGCCCGAGGGGCGAGGGAGGGCTTGCCCTGTCTCCTGCTGCCTGGGGCACAGCCCCCCTCGTCCTCGGGTGCCAGACGCGGTGCCCGGCTCAGCCCGCTGTGCTCGGGAGGTGTTTTCTCTGCACTGGCTGCGGGTTCTGTGGGGTTTTTTTAACCTTTGTGATTCCACAGCATAAAAAGGTCCGGAAGGATGATCCAGAGAACTACAGGCCTGCCAGCCTGACCTCAGTGCCTGGCAAGGTCACGGAGCAGACCAGCCTGAGTGCCACTGAGCAGCACATACAGGACAACCAGGGGCCCAGGCCCAGTCAGCATGGGTTTAGGAAGGGAAGGTCCTGCCTGCCACTCTGATCCCGTCCTCTGACTGGGTGACCGGCCGGAGAGATGAGGGGAAGGCTGTGGATGTGGTCTGCCTGGACCTCAGCAAAGCCTCTGACACAGTCCCCCACAGCATCCTCCTGGAGAAGATGAGGGCACGGGGCCTGGCGAGGGCATGGGGCCTGGCCAGGTCACCCTTTGCTGGGTTAAAAACCAGCTGGAGGGCTGGGCCCTGAGAGTGGCTGTGGACGGTGCCACGTCCAGTCGGTGCCTGGTGACCAGTGGTGTCCCCAGGGTTCAGTACCGGGCCCGGTTCTATCCAGCATCTTTACTGGTGCCCTGGATGAGGGAATCGAGTCTACTCTCAGTAAATCTGCAGTGGGCACTGACGTGAGCTGCTGGGTGCTGACCGTCCACCCCGAGAGCGATGTTTCATCTGTGGCAGCTCGTTCTCTGCTGAGGGTTTTGCTGGTGGGCCAGTGCAGCGTGCGTGCTGCGGCGGTGGTGCCGGCACTGCGGCGGGGGCCGTGTCCTCTGCTGCTCTGCGGCTGTGCTGCGGCTGTGCTGTCCTTCCCCCCCTGCCCTCTCCTCGGGTACCTCTGGGCAATTTTGGTTTTTTGATCAGTGTTGATCTTGCAGAACTTCAGTGTTGTCTTTCCTCTCTTCCTTCAGGCTGCGGTGGGTGTCTAGGGCAGGTTTGGTCCCCTCCAGAGTGAACGCCTACCCCCAGCAGAGGGGTTTGGCAGGAGCAAGAAGCAGCGCAGCAGCTTTCCCTGGGTAGCCGGGGTCGGCCCGTGCAGGGATGCCCACCCCAGCAGGACCCCCTGGGACGGGAGAGCAGCCGGAGCCTGCCCCATCGGCGCTGTCCTCAGCGGTGACAGCAGCGGGACGCAGAGGGACCGGGTGCTGGCGGGGTGAGGCTTGCCAGACTCGCGCGCGCGTTGGCAGCGTGGGGGGGTCCCTGGGGTGCAGCCCCCAGCCCGGCACAAGTGGAGGGGGAACCTCTGAGCGGGGCACGGGAGAGGCCACAGCGCAGCCTCCCCTCTCGCCGCCTTTGCTTTTCCTTTGTCAGGTTTTCTAACGAGTCAGGATTAAAAGGCAGGCGTTAATTTTGGTAACCGAGTGGTTGTGGAAGGGCTCCTGGGGTGGTCTCATAACCAAACTGTTCTACCCGTCTTCCAAAACATGGCTTTAATCGGTGTGGCAAAGGGAACGTGTTTTCTTCTTCCTTCCGAGGAGCTGCCGTTCTGGGCACTGCGTCACTTCGCTGCGGTTCTTCACTTCTCTGTTGAAACGCTTTGTTAACGAGAAACCTCGGGATAAATTCGTGCTGGAAACCCACCTTCTTCAGTTGGTATTCAAAGCAACTGTCTGGTTTTTTTTTTTTCTAACTATTTGTTGTTGATTTGTAACTCATGTGAGGACAACTGCATTATTTAATCCAGATTAATAACTTTCCTCTAATGCTGCAGTTTCACATTTCCCTTTCCTTACGGTTTGTACCTATCATGGAAACCAGGTCACTGTTTTGCATTTTCCTAGCTGTCTGGGCCACGTTTTTAACTCCCCTTCACTAAATCGTAATTTTTGGTTGTATCATTTGTTAGAATAAAGACCAAAACAAGCTGTTTGATTCTGAAACTGTTCCCCGCGTGAAAAACAAGTTTCATCTCTCCTGTCACGGTGCTTGCAGGGCGCGCAGAGGCTGCGAGCGGGCAGCTCCCACCAGGGATTGGACCCTGGGTACTCAGTAAATCCTGCCTTCTCCTTCCAGGCTGCTCTTTGCCCTCCGTAAAGCTCCAGGTAGTGCTGAACTGTGGAAATGGCCTCAAGCTGCCCCAGGGGAGGTTTAGGTTGGAGCTGAGGAACAATTCCTTCCCCTGCAGGGCTGTCCAGGGCTGTCCCAGGCTGCCCAGGGCAGGGGGGGAGTCCCCGTGACCCCTGGAGGGGTTTCCAAGCCGTGGAGCTGTGGTGCTGAGGGACAGGGGGCAGTGCTGCCCTGGCAGTGCTGGGGGAACGGTTGGACTCCATGAGCTCCAACCAAAGTGATTGTATGAAAAGCAGTAGTGGGAGGATGAGGAAGGGAAAGGAAATGTTTTTAGTTTTCCTGAACATGTTCAGTAATTACAGAAGTTTTCTCTTCTTACTCCAGAAACGAACTCAGTTAAAGGGCAAGATGTGAGCTGTGCTCCTGGCAGCTGCCTTGGAGGGCAAAGGTGGGAACTTCTCACATTTCATTTTTCTCGAAGGTTTTTAGGGGTGGGTTATTTGTTTGTTTGGTTCTTCATTTGGCATTGCTCTTCTCCCCTCCTGCAGATATCACAAGTTGAGCTTGCAGAGCAGAGCTCGGGCCCTCCCTCCATAGTTAAGGATTTGCTAACTTGAAACTCTCATCAGGAGAACGCCCGTCTAGAGAAGTGCTTAAAACATTACCAGTTAAACCCCCGTGTTTGGTAAACTCCCTTTGTAGCCTTTCTGTTGCTTCACCCCCCAGGAACTCCTGGGGGCAGCTCCGAGCTGGGCCTCGCTGGGAGGAAGCGTTGCCAAGCGAGTCCAACAGCACCTGCCAGGGACAGCCCGGGTGAGGCCTGGGAAGGTGCAGCGGGGCAAGGCTCTTCTCTTTTGGGCACGTAAACCGCCCCTGCACGGCTCCCCCCAGTCAGAGGTGACGTTTTCCAGCTGGCTTGGGGCACTTGGTTCCCATTTCACGAGTCGCGTGCGTTCACGCCAGGGGAAGCGGTGCGAACGGAGCTGCCCGGGCACCGAGAGGCGGGGACGGAGCCACGGCTGCTGGGTTCGGTTTCCTTGTCGAGGCAGAGGTGTCTCGTTCCTCAAGAGCAGCAGGAAGGTGCTTCTGGCCACCCTGATGTGCAGAGGGAAGGGCTGGACTGTTGGGGAGGGGGGGAAAGCTGAGCTCTGACGAGAAGCAGCAAGTCAGTTTATGTTCTGGCACTGTTCATACAAATCTCCTGCTGACAATGAGAGGCACAGCTCTGAAGACACCACATGCACCTTGGCTGCGGCCAGGTTGGTTGTACCCAAGAAGTCTCCCTCTCTCCTGAGCGCTCCACGCCTGGGGCTGGTTGGAGGACACGGAGCTCTCCAGGCTCACAAACACTTGGGGACAGTTGCTAAAAATTTGATTTTTCTGCAAATTCTAAACCCAAGGGTTCCACTCTGCCTGGGCAAAGGGACAGTTTAAAAAGAAGGTGCCTCAATTCATCAGATGCAGTAAGTTCAAGCATTACTTAACAGTTCATTCCCAGATTTACCAGTTTAAACCAGTCCCTTTTCAGCTGACACCGAGGGCCTGGCTCCCCTGCACAGAGCAGGGGCTGGGCCCTGCTTTTGCTCCTGTTCCACCCCTGTCCTCAAGAGGCCAAGGTTTGCATTTCAATGAAAATAACAAATCTGTACTTGCAAAAAAAGGGGTTTGTAAGTACTCAGCCTCGCCAACACCTCGAGATTCCTGTTTCAGCCCCTTGCCTTCACCTCCCCAAAGTGAAGTAACTCCGTGTCCTGTTTACCTGGAGCTCAGCCGGCGGGCGATCGGCGCGACAGGTTTTGGAGACGCTGCTCTTGAAACAGGCCAGTGGAAAAAAACTCTGTTCTACAAGCCCCCCGCCCAGCGGTGTAAATAAACACAGCAGAGTTTTCTAGGAACACGAGTCATCAGTTTGAGGGTTTTATTATCAAAGTTTTGTAAAACAATTTCAGAAACTGTACATCGACATGGCACAGACTGTAGCCTACTTTTGTCTTTTTACCTGCACAAAAGTAAAAGCTCCGGAGCTCCTGGAACTAAGGAAACAGCTTCTCTAACTACTCTGCATATAACATGGATCACTGTGTGCATAAGGTTACTACTGCGGTGACGGGAAACAAAGTTAGTCATTTATACAACTCGAGATCAAGTAAAAAGTACATTATCAAGTAGACTTGGCTTTCAAAAGCATCCGAAGGTCAGGGTTAAAATGCACTGCCTTTTTGGGATGCCTTCAGCTCGTTCATTAACAAAGGAAACGACCTGGAGGATGAGGAACTGCACAAATCAACCCTTAATCAGTGGGCGCTGGTGAAGCAGAGGTTTCCCCAGGGCTGGAGCAGCAGCAGGGGGAGGAACCGTCCCTTCCGGATCGCCTGAGATGGATTTGAACTGAGTGATTAAAAAAATAAAGCCCTCAAAAAGGTCAGTGCATTTTAACTGCCAAAGCCAAACAAAACCCTCTTGGGAGGGGGGGGGTGAGGGGGGGGGAACAAAACAAAAACAAAAAACAAACCAAACCAACCCCAGCCACATGGCTTAAAAACCCCAAAACAAACCCAAAGAACTATCCCTATCAGATGTACTGTCGATTCAGTTTGTCCTCTGGTGTAGCCGCACTTAAGACCCCTCTGAAGTAGCTCCAGCGTCTGCTGTGGGAGCAGCGACCGCCACGGCCGCTGCAGCCCCGGTCAGCGCCTTCCCCACGCTGCTCTAGGGCTGCGGCGAGGCGGGCTCTGGGGACACGATCGCGAGCGAGCTGACGGACTAAAGGAGATGATGGGAGACACGGTCCATGCCTGCCGGAGACGCATGCAGCTTGGGACTTCCGCTCGAAGCATCGCCGAGCCGGTAGCGATCGCTCGGCCGCGCGATCGGTCCCCGCCGGCCGTCACAAGGATGGTTACCTCTCTAGAAAGCTTTGGGCGTGAGTTAGTATCGGGAGATTTACAAACCAGGTAGAGCTTCGAGCCGTATACATCTAGGTTTAGGATTAACAAGTACAGCGTAAAAGAATCACACGGGAATGACACCGAGGGCCGCCTGGCGCCGCCGCGCTCGCTGCCGAGGCCGAGTTCAGTCACTCATGTCCATGTCCTCCTCGTGGTGATCGTCCCCGTTCACTTTGGATTCCCTCACCGAGTCTCCGCTGCCTTTATCGGCGGCGGACTCCTTGCCTTTAGGGGAGGAAGAATCGGCCAGTTTCTTGTCCTCCTTTTTCTCCTTCTCGCTGTCGTAGCCTTGTTCTTCTTCGTCGTAGTCCCTTGTGACCTGCTTTGCCGAGAGAAAAACACCAAAGGTAAAACTTGCTGTCAGAGGCCCCCCGGGTGCGGGGCAGGGCTGCCGGGCGGGCGGGGGAGGCGAGCTGCTTTTTAAACATACTTTCACATCTTTGTCACTCTCCGATTTCCGCTCTCGATCCTTCTCTTTGTCTTTGCTCTTTTTTTTCTTGCTCGTTGACCGCTCCCTCTCGTCCCTACTTCTCTCCTTGTCTTTATCCTTCTTTTTTTCCTTTTTATGCCTACAATGACAAAGGGCATAGAAGAAAAGCCACGGTTACATCATCCCAGACCCAGGACAGACTGTGACCCTGAGCTCGAAGGGAGACCAAGCAGCGTGTCACCGCCTGCAGAGGAGCCCACCAGGAGTCCACCAGGAAGGAGCAACCTCGAGCTCCCCATTTAGGGAGAGAGGTCACAAAATGCCCAGGCCCAAAAGCCTCTCAACTCCCATTGTGCAGAGCCAGGAACTCTGGGTATCTCCTACTCCTGCCCCTGTTTGGATCTCGTTGGTGCTGCCAGAGGAGCTCTGCCTGTGAACCTGGTGAGCTGAGGATGGTGAAAGCAGCAGCACAGCTCTGCTCTCGGCTCTTGGGCTCAAGAAGTCAGCCTTTGGGCCAGGTACGGACACAGGGCAGCCTCAAAGCGCCCCGCTGGGAGCCTTGCCAGAACTCCCAGCCGGGGAGCACCCCCCCCACACCATCTCTCTGCAGCCAGCAGCTTACTGACCTTCTGGGAGACGGGGACCGGGACATTTTCCTTTTAGGAGACCTGGGCTTTTTAGGTGATCGTGTTCCACTCCTGCTTCTTCTGCGTCGTCTTTCTCTGCAGGAAAGACAGAGCAAACATTCTGTGGTATGTTTTTTTTATTTCTGGTTTATTTCTCTCCAAACCCAGCACTGCTCAGAGATTCGCAAACACGGGTAACTCCAAGCAGGTACTTCCTTCAAAGCCCACCCAGCTCCTCTCCCACCTCCACCACCAACCTGCCAGCTCAGCCTGTGTCAGGGTTACTGACTCTTCTTGCAAACAAATGAAACAGTTTGCTCTTGTTGAGATTGAGAGACAATTTATCACTGTACCTGCTTGTGCTTCTTGATCGTCTGGTTGTGCTGTAGCTTTTGGGGGGTGTTTTAGAACGTTTCTTTTCCTTCTCTTCCTTCTTTTTATCCCTTTAAGTAAAACACAGATTTTAAGTCATTTTCACAGAATTGTTCTGGTTGGCAGAGCCCTTTCAGGTCCTGGAGTCCAACATTTGCCCCAGCAGTGCCAGGGCACCACTGCCCCCTGTCCCTCAGCACCACAGCTCCACGGCTTGGAAACCCCTCCAGGGATCACGGGGACTCCCCCCCTGCCCTGGGCAGCCTGGGACTGCCCTGGACAGCCCTGCAGGGGAAGAAATTGTTCCTCAGCTCCAACCTAAACCTCCCCTGGGGCAACTTGAGGCTGGTTCCTCTTGTCCTGTCCCTTGTTCCTTGGGAGCAGAGCCCGACCCCCCTGGCTCCAGCCTCCTGCCAGGAGCTGTCAGAGCCAGAAGGGCTCCCCTCAGCCTCCTTTGCTCCAGGCTGAACAAGCCCAGGGCCCTCAGCCGCTCCTCAGCACCCTTGTGCTCCAGCCCCTTCCCCAGCTCCGTTGCCCTTCTCTGGCCACGCTCCAGCCCCTCAATGTCCTGCTGGGAATGAGTGAGGGGCCCAAAACTGAATCCAGGGTTCAAGGGGTGTCCTCCTCCCCAGTGCAGGGGGATGATCCCTGCCCTGCTCTTCCTGGCCACCCCAGTGCTGACACAGCCAGGATGCTGGTGGCCTTCTTGTCCCCCTGGGCACTCTCTGGCCCATCTCCAGCCGCTCTCAACCAACCCCCCAGGTCCTTTCCCAGCAGGCACTGTCCAGCCGCTCTGCCCCAGCCTGGAGCGGTGCCGGGGGTTGGTGTGACTCAGAACTATGTCAGCCTCAGGGCTGTTGCCAGACAGGAGAAGGAGGACACAGTAACGGCACTGGACAGCACGTGCTGCGAGGACTTCTGGGGCCAGTCCCACTACAGCCAGGGAAACAAAGACAGCGATTATCCGCAGCTAAGGAACAGCTCTCGGGCAGCGTCCGTGAGTGAAGGGCATGGAGCCCACCAGGCTGGGCACTCGCTTGTCCAGAGCCAGCTACCCAGTGCCAGCCACGGGGCTCCGTGCTTGGAAACCACGCGTTACCCGTTTCCAGGCACCCACCGCGTAGCCGCCTGCTGGTCTGCTTTTGGTTGGAGTTGTTGTTTGGGGTTTTTTGGGTTTTTTTTTTTAATATATATTAAGCCTCAAAATACAATTATTTGATTTCCAGCAAACAGAATGAATTTACTGAAGCAATTACCTGGATTTGGATGTGCTCCTAGACCTTCTGCTTCTCTCTCTGGAATGAGATCTTCTCCGCCTTGGACTTTTAGATCGCCTCCTGCTTCTTGATTTTGAATGGGACCTTCTCCTTGATCTGCTTCTAGACCGTCTGCCACGAACACATTGTACATGGAGTTAAATACATAAAGCTATTATATACCATACAGAATCCACCCCTCAGTGCTACCACTGTTCTAATACAGAGCGAGGCAGAAAACAGAGAAGACAGAAAACAACAAAGGAGTGCAGAGAGTCCGAGGTGGTGATGGAGAAAGGAAATGCTCAAGTGTTAAAGAACAAGGCTGCTTCAGTCAGCTCGCTCGTTACTGTCCTTGGGAGAAAACATCAGTCTAGAGCAGAGAACTGGTAACTCCCACACAAGCTCACTGGGAAGAGGGTGAAGAAAGGAGCAAGGAAAATCAACCAGCCTACAATGGCTCAGGTGCTCACAGCACTGAGGGTGCTATAAGATCAAGGCCCTGTGCTAAGCTGTTTCTTATCTGGTACAAGAAACAATTTATTGTTGAATAATATCAAACACTGATAGGATGAAGTGTCACAAACATCTTTTTGCAAGTAGCTTAAGATATTTTTGAGGCATTTTTTGCTACCATCCCTCTCCAGCCCCTCCTACAGGAGCAGAGGTTGGCCTCCATCTGATACCACAGACTGGCCACAGCTCAGCCTCAGCTCTTCACACTGTTCTTCCCTCTCAGCCTCCAGGAGGGAAGTGTCACTTCCAAGAAGTACTTTTGAAGGAATTGTTTCAAACTACATGCTTTGGAGGTTTTTTGAAAGCAAATAAGCTTATTACCTGTGTCTAGATGAAGAAGGTGTCCTCCTCCTCCTTGAGCGTGACCTGGACCTCGAATGCCTTCGTTTTTCATCTTTTTTGTCTGGAGTTAAAATGGAAAGACATAATAAACACCCAGTGCTGTTTTGGTATTCGGGAAGATTTTATAAAGCAAAGTCGACCTTCAGGCTATAGACACAAATGAGGTAATGAAAACCTGAGGAGTATTTTGACACTTAAATTTGAGGTTTATTTACCTCGTCCTCAGAAGATGACACAAAGCACGAACACGTGACAAAGACACAAAGGAAACTTAAAACCAATGTAAAAGTTTTATGCAAAACTGAGTAAGTCACAACTCAGAAAATGTTTAATTTGAGTCAGTTCAGAGACAAGAGCTGCAGGGCAATGGAAGTCTTATTAAAAATCTGAAAATCTCTGCCAATTTGTGGAGATTCTGCTGTGTTTTACATCTCTCAAATTATTGTTTTGAATGTTCCACAAAAAGCCTCAAGGAAAACAATCAGCATGGTACTTTTCTGGTATAATGGAAGTAGAGGAGCTCTATTCTTTCCTGAAAATGATCAGGAGGCTGTGAAACTGTATTTTCAGTGTTTCCAGTTACTGCTTTTGAGGTTTGGTGGATCTGATGTTTGTGGATGAACTGCTGCATCTTGTACTAAAATAAAATCTACTGAAATAAGCTACAAAAAGAAAAAAAAAAAGAGAATTATTTACAAACTTCCACAGACTGGGAATTAAAAGAAAGGAAATCCTCCCCAAGAGGGAGGTCATCACGAGGATGTCAGGTGGCAAAGCTGAATCTCGGCCATGGCAGCACCCACTTCCATCAGGGGAAGCTTGAGCATTCTGCAATCTTCAAGCCAAGTGAATGTGGGGAAAAGCCAAGAGCTGATTAATGCCCAGCATCGTTCTGCAGCACACACGCAGCGCTCACACTGACGGACGATTGAAAACCTGTCAGCTAACAAGTCAGTCACTACAGAGCAGGAAGGCACTAAGCTGGGATGTTGCAGACCATGAGCTTTTATCACACACACATCAGAACTGTGCCTGGAGCTGAAGGAGGCATGGTATGATCTGCACTGACCTGGCTCGATAGCAGCAGAAATGAGCGACTGTGCTTCTCGTACTCTTTTCATAGCTTCTTCTATTTCTTTACTGGAGGTATCTGACTTCAGACTCGGTGAAACAAGACCCGCAGCTACGTGGTTCAACCTGGCAGATAAAAAGTTTAGAAATTAGGTACTGAGGAACCCAAGAAACACCCGCCTCCTGAGGAACCCAATCACCCCAACATCCGCCTCCATCCTCAGTCTGCAGCCCGTTACGGACACAAACGACATAAGGAAAATAAATTTCTCTCTCTAGCAAAATTAAATCCCAGAGATAATTGGTGTTATTCTGCAGATACAAGGATGAATAATCTTCTTTTTCTCCCCCCCCCCCCTTCTCTCTACCACAGAAAAGAGAGGCTGCCCAAGACCCCAGTTTTCTCCAGCCTTAATGGGATCCAGCAGGACAAAGCCTGGCCACTGGATCACAACCGGTATTCCCAAGGTAACCCCATCGCGATACACGTATGGGTAAACACCACTGCTTACTTTGGATCCACTGTGCTCATAAGTTTTAGGAGTTGATCTGCTGCAAGAGACTGTGAAGAGAAAAAAAAAATAGTTAAAGCCATGTTGTAAGATGTGCACAGGTAAGAAAATTCTCCCTCAGCAGCAGCTACACTAAACAGTCTGTATGGATAAAAAAAATAATCAAATGAAACCACCCCCAAACAAACAGGTTATAGACATAAAGGGATACTGTTCTGCTTCAGAACTTGGGGACAGTGGGCAGGGTGTGAACATCATACTTCAGCAGCACTTAGGTATTTTTTTTCCCCCACAGTGGCCAAATACAGGTCCTTTCCTGGACACTTTAAAATAAAAATACACTTCTGGTATTTACAGGTTGTTTCTTTGTTACTTCAAGAGAGCAGAGACCTCATTAGAGAGCCAAGTCTCCTGTCCATGGGAAGTCCTCAATGTCAATTTATGAACAATAAGCAAAAGCTTCTTTACTCTAAAAATCCCATGAAAAAATGTTTTACAGCTCGTAAGGAAAACCAGCTACTGTAACAACTGGTCTCCTCCTGTACTCTGAGCACCGACTGGCTTTGCACAGCGGGCAGAGGACCCTTCCTGGGGACTACACTACAAGCATCACATCTGCTGGTCAAAGCATGTACATGCCAAGGACAATAAAGGTAATTTTAGAACGTGTGCCATACCTGAGAGTTTAAGTTTGCTCCAGGAAGCCCCAGAGCAGCCAGGGCAGGATCAAGAGCAGGAGCTCCTAAAGCAGCTAAAGGAACAGCACCAATCTGTAACAAAGACAGCAGTCAGATAAAGCCACATTCAGCTGATAAAAGGCTGTTAGATTGAGATCCCCAAGCATCAGACATGTGAAAACTTGAGCTGGGTTTTACTCAGGCCTCTAGCTACAGGAAACATCATACTACAGTCAGCCAGAGTAGTTCAGTTTTCCCTATTTGGGCATTCCAAAGCTTAGGGTATGAAAGATTTTTGTCCTATAGATGTTCTAAAATGAAATTCTGTTTCCTCTGCATCCCAATGGGTAGGGGAATTATAAAAAGTAAAGCATTCCACCTACAGTCAATCGTTTTAAATTAAAATCTTTTCCACTGTTAAATTTCTGACCCAACTACTGCAGATCTCAATCAATTCAGGATGGAAATGAACATGCTTTATGTTAAAAGACAGTATAGTATTATTCCATCTCTGCTAAAACTGGCAAAGGAGTTGAAAAGCTACTGGAAGAATAAGGAAGATGACTGCACAGGTCTGAAATCCTGAAATTCATCTAGAAGCCTCACAAAAGAGCCTCATTTTTTGGCCATTTGAAGCGAGATGGTGCAAGCCTACACTGAAAACAAGGACACATGGCACTAAACCCAGGAGGCCTTGCGTTGCTGCAGCGCTGCGCTGCTGCCTGAGGTCCTGCTCTCCCTTCCTTCCCTCAGCTGAGTTCCGATGCTCAGCTCCCAGTAACAGTCCAAGGGAGCTACACAACAAGCTTGCACAAAGAAAACCATGGCCATCCACCACAATTCTCCATAAAATGGATGTGTTCCATAAATTCAACCAGTAAGCAGGTTGGGAGCGGGGTGGGATTCAGTGAAGAACTGAACTTAAAGTGATGTGACAACCATTCCCAGGAATTTCCATACATACAGTTTCTGGTGAGAGAAATCTTTAAGATGGTATTTGTTTCTTCCATCCCTTTCCTCGAGTTTCAAAGTTAAACTTTAGACTTTTCCCTCTTGAAGAGACCTTCTGAACAACTCAATGGCAAGTATATAAAAAACAAATCGTAACGGAAGCTACACAAAGAGCTAAGCACAAGCTGAAGGATTTGAGAACTATCAAATTAATGAAGCTTTGTTAATTCATCTCTTACACTTTCCACACTCTAATAAGCTATGTGCTTTGATTTTTTTTCCACAAATATTTCTTACTTTTTCTTATTGTTTTTATTATTATTATTTACTTTTTTTTTTTTTTTTTTAGTTTTATTATCCCTACTGTTGATCTTCCACACAAATTCTTGTGTATTGAGATAAACAAATACAAGCCACTAATTCTTCCCCTCAGTTGGAGTGTTAATAGAAGGTATCTCCACAGCGTGACAACTCCTTGAACTCCACCAATTGAAAATCTGAGATCTCTACTGCTTGTCAAATCTGCCTGTAAATGTGCAAGGGATAAAAGAAGGATGAGAGACTACTGGGTCCAGTTCCAGGCTCCCCAGTTCAGGAGAGACAGGGAACTACTGGAGAGTCTAGCAGAGGCTGGGAAGCTGCTGAGGGGCTGGAGCATCTCTGTGCTGG
>JANVCC010000074.1:1095005-1187972 GCA_025345505.1 Todiramphus chloris collaris
TCCCCTGGGCAGCCTGGGCCAGGCTCTCACCACCCGCAGAGGGAAGAAATTCTTCCTGATTTCTACTCTGAATCTCCCCTCTTCCAGTCTGAAGCCATCACCCTCATCCTGTCACCACAAGCCCTTGTAAAAAGTCCCTCCCCAGCTTTCCTGTAGCCCCTTCAGATACTGCCAGGCCCCCAGAAGGTCTCCCCTTGGGGAGCCTTCTCCTCTGCAGGCTGAACCCCCCCAGCTCTCCCAGCCTGGCTCCCAGCAGAGGGGTTCCAGCCCTCCCAGCATCGCTGGGGCTGCCCTGTCCCTGCTGTGCCGAGCCCTCTCGAGCTGGCCCCAGCACTGTCCCCAGGCTCACAGACCGAGCGGACCCCTCGGGCAGATGCCAGCACCCCGGGGGCGGAGCGGCCCTTTTGTGACCGGCCCCGCTCCCCTTTCGCGGCACCGTTTCGCCCTCCCCCCTGCCCCGCTGGGCGGGAAATGGTGGAGCCGGGGGCCGGGAACCCGCCTGAGGAGCCCCAGCAGGCTCCGCCCGCTCGTTGGGGCGTCGCCGGCCCGGCTGCGGCCGCTGCTGCTGCGAGGGATGGCGGCGGCGCGGAGGGCGCGGGCGGGGGATCCCCGCGCTGGCTTCAGGCGGCCGGCGGCGGAGCCGGGCTCCGCGGTGCCGCAGGGGCTGCTCCGGGCGGCTCGGAAGAGCGGGCAGTTAAACCTGGCCGGACGGAGCCTGACTGAGGGTGAGTGCGGGGACGCGGCCCCGGCCCCGCGGGGATCCCGCCGCCCTCAAGCTCTGCGGGGCGGGGCGCGGGGCCGCGCTGCTCCTTGGGGTCCCCTGGCACTGGCGGTTCCCTCCCCGCCCTGCTCCCCGTAGCTCGGCTGCGCTGAGTCGGCTCCGCTGGAAGCGGCCGTGTTGCCGCAGAGGGCCGAGGGCCGGGCCGCCGCCTGCCCCTGCCTGGGGCGGGGTGGGAGCCCGGGGGAGCCCTCGGCTCTGCCGAAGTCACAGGATCTTCAGTGGGAGAGCGGGTTCTTGGCCAGAGCAGCCCCGGCCATGCTGGGGGGGCTGGAACCCCTCTGCTGGGAGCCAGGCTGGGAGAGCTGGGGGGGTTCAGCCTGCAGAGGAGAAGGCTCCCCAAGGGGAGACCTTCTGGGGGCCTGGCAGGACTGCAAGGGGCCTGGCAGAAAGATGGGGACAGAGTTTGGAGCAGGGCCTGTGGGGACAGGACAAGGGGGGATGGTTGAAACTAAAAGAGGGAGATTTAGACTGGAGAGAAGAGAGAGATTGTTGGTGCTGAGGGTGTTGAGAGCCTGTGCCAGGCTGCCCAGAGAGGTGGTGGCTGCCCCATCCCTGGCACCATTGCAGGGGAGGTTGCCCGGGGCTCTGAGCACCCTGCTCTAGCTGCAGATGGCCCTGCTCCCTGCAGGGGGTTGGGTGAGATGAGCTTTAGAGGTCTTTTCCAACACAAACCATGGGATCTATGATTCTATGACAGGCACTGTGTACAGGTGGTTGCTCACCCATTCTGTGGGCTTGCTGTTCCTCCTGTGCCTTAGGCCTATGCTTGAGCAATACCATCCAGGCAGGATGGGGAAAAATACAGAGAGTGCAACAACAGTGAATGTTTCCCGCCATCTCTTTGTGGATCAAGTTACTTTTGGCCGTTGCTGGCCGATTTCCATCAGCTTGTTATTGTCAGCTCTGGAAAAATGTCTCTAGTAATGCAGTAGATTACGTGTGCCTGCGTCTGAAAAGCATCGTGGCAGCGAAAGTTGGAGCGTAGCTGTGTGTCTGTGTACGCAGTGCCTCAGCACGTGTGGCGCATAAACTTGGACACTCCGGAGGAGGCTCATCAGAACCTCTCGTTTGGTGCTGCGGATCGCTGGTGGGAGCAGACAGACCTGACCAAGCTGATACTCGCCTCGAACAAACTGCAGCGTCTTTCAGAGGATGTCAGACTCCTGCCTGCGCTCACCGTTCTGGATGTAAGTACAATGATCCCGTTACGGTAGGGCTGTACTCTCCCTGTAGGAGGTGGGAAAACATGGGCTTAGATCTTTGTTTTCCATTTCCCTGAAGCACTGGAAAAATTGCTAACTATATTTAAAAATCTTTATATTCTAGGTGCATGATAATGAGCTAACGTCGCTTCCTTCTGCTTTAGGAGAATTAGAAAATCTCCAGAAACTTGACGTCAGGTAAGTATGTGTTACAAAGCTGGAACATGAGGAACACTGCGGTGACTTTCACGGTGTGGATAAGAGATTGCAGTATGTCAGGTATCCTTTCAGGAAATTAATTTCAGGTTTTTAACTAGAGAATATTAGTATATTGAGAATTTTAAGCTTTGGATCAAAATTGATGATCTTAGGTTTGTTAAAATTATTTTCAATTAGACTCAAAGTCATGGTCTCATTTGGAAAGTGGAAACACTGATACTTTGAATAATCTCACAAAAGCAGTATCTACATTCATTTGCCTCAGAGTAGCAGTTTTGAGCATAAAAACAATTCTTGGCATGAGTAATACACATTGGAAATAGCTGTAGAGAATCAGAATCCCAGACTGGTTGGTGTGGGAAGGGATGTTGAAGCTCATCTGGTCCAACCCCCTGCAGGGAGCAGGGCCATCTGCAGCTAGAGCAGGGTGCTCAGAGCCCTGGGCAACCTCCCCTGCAATGGTGCCAGGGATGGGGCAGCCACCACCTCTCTGGGCAGAGTCCCACCAGCTTCACAATGAAGAACTTCTGCCTTACATGTAATTTATATCAGATCTCGGTCATGCTGGAAAGTCCATGATCTTCTGTTTACCAGAATTATTTTGTAAATTTGTGTGCGAGGAGTTTGTGTGAAGTACCTAAACCCAAAAAAAAATTAAGATCCAGTTGAAATACTGTAAATTCAGGTGAGGATTACAAGTATTCTTGAAGAGATAAATAAGCAAACGTAAGAAATTTCACTCAGGGGACCAATCCATTCTAGAGGGCTGTAACTGCTGCAGGAGACACATATTTTTGAAGGCGCTGGTATCCTGAGCAGTGTGGAAGTTTTGTGCTTGAGGGTCTGAAGTGTTTGTGTTCCAAGAGGCCACTCACATGTGGCTGAGGTAACGGGGCTGACATAAGTGGCATAGCTCTGGTCTGGATACCATCATGTGCAACCAAAGCTTGATAGCTCGTGTTCTTCAAACCACTTAGTAACTGGGCTTTCCTTTGTGTCCTGTGTTTAATACCAGCCACAACAAACTGGAGAGTATCCCGGAAGAGCTGCTGCAGTTGTCACATTTGAAGAGCCTTCTTCTTCAGCACAATGAGCTGAGTCACTTGCCGGATGGATTTGGACAGCTTGTCAGTTTGGAAGAGTTGGTAAATTGCAACTTTCTGAAAAATATTTATTTGTGCAGCAAGGCTGATTTATCTGTGTTTGCCTGCTGCTAATAAAACCCCATGGCTGAGATGGCAGAACTTTGTGGATATTGTAACAACTGATGTAGTTTCTCAGTTATTACATGTCAGGTGGTTGGTTGTTTGGGTTTGTTTTGTTTTGTTTAAAACCAAATTTTACTCTTGGTTTGAGAAATACTTTAAGAAAAATCAAATCCCTTGTGACCTGTCAGTCATGGGAGACTTGCTGCTTCTATTCACATTTCTACCAGGGAGATCCTGAAGGTGTCAGCCATCTAATTTTAGTGTTCTGCCAGTAATTAACTTTGCAGTAGCAGTACTCGTGGGATATTTTAAATGTCTATTTCTAACATCTCTCTCTCTCCCCTTCTGTCTCTGTTGTTTTAATCTTCAGGATGTGTCCAACAACCATCTCACAGACATTCCAACAAGTTTTGCTTCGCTCGTTAACCTAGTGCGACTCAACCTGGCTTCTAATCAGCTCACAAACCTGCCTGCGGATATCAGCGCGATGAAAAGTAAATGACTTTCCTCAGGTTATTAAATGCCCTACAGCTGGTTCCGTACTTGTGTTCAGAAACACAGAAACAATTACTCAGGATTTAAAATCTCATATTCTTAAAGAGTTAATATATACTCAAAAATATTAATTCAAAATTATCAAACTGGAGTCCTCTTATGGTTCCTATTTCCTGATAAATTGGACATGGAATCAGAAGTGTGGGGATTAATACTTTTCTGCTTAGCAGTTATAAGCCTTAAGGCTGCAATAAGCAATTTGACAGATTTTCTTTAATGCATATTTTGAGTGGAAAATAAAGAGTAAATGAGAGAGAGTTGAAATTATCGGAGGGGAAAACCACCATAAATTAGAAGTGATAAGCTTCTTAAGTGTTAGACTTCTAACATTTAAATGTTAAATCTCAAGTAGTGGTTGATGTGAAGTGTGCATTTTAATAGTATTTAACAAATCTGGCAGGGTCACTGAAAGCATTCCAGGATGTTCTGGGAGGAATAAATGAGAAGCAGGTGCCTTGTTTTCAGGAATCGATGCTTATTTGCTTTCTTTCAAATTTTTGTTTAGCAAAGCATTGATATGTTTGTTTTTAAACCCTGGGATATTTATGCTTGTGTAGAAAACAGTTTTTATTTTCCCTGCTTTTGCTGTTTATCTCTGCACACTTCTGTAGGTTTAAGACAACTGGATTGTACTAAAAACTACCTGGAAACAGTACCTTCTAAATTAGCAACTATGGCATCTCTGGAACAACTTTATCTGAGAAAAAATAAATTACGTTCCTTACCAGAATTTCCCTCATGCAAATTACTGAAGGTAAGGGTTGCAGCAGTTGGTGTGCTGTAAATGTGTTGCTGTAAACTTTTAAAGTAATGACTGTTACTTTAAACACAAGTTTCAAAAGCTCATCTTTCTGTGTGTAGAACTTTATTTAATACCTCCCCACTTGGAATTACTCTTACTGGCCACACTGGTCAATCTTGAGGTCATCTGGAAGACAAAGTTGCAGCTTCAGATTTGGAAAATAAATATTTAAAAGAGGAATGACTCAAAACCTGGATGTATTACTGTCTGCAACAGTTATTTTTTTATCTCTAGAAATGTTTTCTGACTAAATTTGCTTTGTTCATTATCACTTTTTTCTTTGTATCTGAGGAGAACATACACTTTTTTCCATCCCCCCCCCCCTTTTTAGTGTAATCAGATCTTTCACATACTTTGTAGTCTTTATTCCCAGTATGTTTAAAGGTGAAACTTGCCTGTCTCAGAACATCAGAAATTTGTCACTTGGCTAATGGATAAATGTTTTGGCCAAGTGAGTGCCTGTGTCGCTGTGTTCCTTCCAATGGCCAAATCCAGCGGAGGATGCAGATAGTTCAGCGTAACTCTGCACTCAGCAGTTAAAATCCCAAGCTATTGCAGCATCTTCTAACAAAATTCATGTGGGTGTGAAGTTCTGTGTTAGTACATGCAGCAGCATGCCTCTACTCTCTTTGGTCTCTAAAGAACCAGTCAGTTTTTCCATTATAAATGAAACATGCCCAGCAGGGAGATGGAGAGCAACCCTCTCCACTTCCTGTAACTTGCATTGTAAGAAACTTTTTGAGTAAAAAATGTGTTGACAGGTTCTTGACAAAAGTGGAGCAAATTTATTCCTAGCTTAGAAGTGGAACTCAAAGCTGAGGGTTCTGTGGTGGTTTCAGAAAAACTCTGTTCAGACTTATGTCTCTGGATCTCTGGAGGCTTCGATATTTCGTGTCAAGAAGAAAGGGAACTGAGATCTCTATGTTCTCCACATCATCATATGTTTTTGCCCATGTTATGGTTTAGGAGATCGGTAAGTTAGGAAGTAATTTTACTAGAGTAACATAATTGTGGGTGATCTTTGTTTCCATAGGAATTACATGCTGGTGAAAATCAGATTGAAATACTGAATGCAGAGAATCTGAAGCATCTGAATTCCCTCTCTGTATTGGAACTTAGAGACAACAAGATAAAATCAGTTCCTGATGAAATTACTCTGCTTCAGAAGCTGGAACGACTTGACCTCACCAACAATGATATCAGTAGGTAATAGTAAAACCTGCATTGTATCTGTGAGGAGGCCTAGCTAATGACAACTCGTTCTGGAGCTGATGTATTTCACTTGGTAAAATGTAACTAAAAAAGGATTCTAGCATAAAATGAAGGGACACTTTCTAGAGTGTGGAATTGCTATGGTCAACCTGCGCCTTTCTTGAATGTTTTATGTTCTGTATCTTTTTCTTTGAACGGGAGCTTCAGATCACCATCACAAATTCTGTAGAGGTTGTTTCAAAGCTGCCCTGAAATGCATTGCTTCTGTCTGCAGATTGCCTTACACCTTGGGGAACCTTCCACAGCTGAAATTCCTGGCCCTTGAGGGAAATCCTTTGAGAGCTATTCGAAGAGATCTTCTGCAAGTAAGCACTAGGGACAGTGAATGGAGTCTGGTTATCTTGCATCTGTACATTGTGCAAATTGGGGGTCCAGAGCCTTAAGAAAAAAACCTAGCATTAGATTTCTGTTTTTCATTTCCTCCTTGCCTGAATTAATGACCTAGGATTCAGTTTCCAAAGCATGTTTGATGGCAGGTGTGTTTTGAGCAATGCCAGTCTGATGTAGTATGTTTTCTTAAGGGTAACCCCCATCTCAGATCTGTGTTCTCTCTGGAGGTAACCAGCAAAGTGAAGGTGTGAGTTGTGCACGAGAAAGCCAGTACATGGGGCAGCGGGGAGCCTGGAGCGTGGGCACTACTGCTACTACACAATTCCCTCTTGTTTTTAACCCTGGCAGGCCCCTCTTCTCATTGGTAGCAGACATTACTTCTTCCTGTGCTTTTGCCTGGTTTATAAAATAAATGTTTACAAAGGGATTCTCTAAAAATGAGCAACATTGAAGACTCTGTATTGAAATGAAGGTGTGTAATACCTGTCAGCTGAGTGAAAGCACTGTCTATCTGATTAAGTGAGCGGTGCACACACTAAATTAACGAGCAGGGGTACAGCACATGGAAGTCATGTGTGATTCCAGAGTTGAAAGTTGGTTTAAAACATGCCTGCAGAGGAGTCTGAGTTAGGGCTGCCTGGTTACTTCAGTTCTGGTATTCCCTAGCTAATGAGGATTTTCAAACAAGAGCACAGATGTAAGTTCTTGGATGTATTTCAGATCTGTAGCAAATGACAGGTACAGGGATCCTCATTGGCATTTTATACTTACCCTGCCTTGATCTATTGCCAACACTGTAAATTCACGTAACTGGACTTTTGTCTGCCTGTCCAGATTTGTTTAAGCTTGATTTAGAGGAGTAATTGATAAAGTTCCCCAGGAGCAGGTGAATAATGAGATTAAGGACTGGCAGGGATTTGGGGGCAAGTCTAGTCAAGCAGGCACAGATCCTTCTCTTGTCCATCTCTGCTCCATCTCAGCTCTTCCTTTTTCTCAGGCCTCTCGTTCTCATCCCAAACCCATTTGTGTTTCTTGCTGAATTCACAGTCCATTTCTGCTAAATCCCAGTCTCTTTGCTTAACATACCAGTGTCTGGCTGTTGAGCTTTGCTGTATTGTCTTTGCTTTAGTTCAGTCCCTGGTTTTAAAGCATCAAGGAAAATGGGAAGGAAAGCCTATATTTATCCTAAACCAAACATGCTAGATGAGATGTGCTTCATTACTTACAGCTCGTGCAGGTAGTAACTGTGTTCAACCAGTAGTTGCTATGAGAGAATGGAAGGTCAAATCTTTTGGATTTTGTCATCAGCAGTGCTGTGGGCTCCAGCTGGGTGACTGGAATTGTCCCTCCTTGTCAAAGCAGCCTTAGGAACACAGGCTGGCAAATACTTAGTGACTTCTTTTTTTTTTTTCCTTTTTTTCTTTTTTTCCCTTCAAGAAAGGCACCCAGGAACTTCTGAAATACCTAAGAAGCAAAATCCAAGGTAAGCTGCATTATTGCATTGCATTTTAAAGAGACTCCTTCTGAGAAACTGCAAGAATTTAAGAGTGTGGCTGTTTAAATCCAGGTTCCTCCAGTCATCCTGCAGTAACAGTTTTCTTTACTCCACAGTGGGCTCTTACATTTCAGTGCCATTTCTTTTTCTTACTCTGTTAGGTAGCACTGAATAACAAACATTCCTTACCATTTAGGAAAGTAATCTGAGCTGTGTTTCCCCTGGTCCCTTTATGCATTTTGCATGAGGAATTCCAGTAGCTTTTCCATTTTCCCTCCAAACATCACGGGAAGTTTATATCCAGCTTGACATCAGTCTGCTGGCTTGGTCACTGGCCTTTGGCTGAGAGTAGGGGAGGTTTTCCAAAGGTATTGTGTATTACTGTCCCTGTAGTAACAGATTCCAGAAACAGATTCCCAGAAAATACATGCATGAAAAACTCTGCCTTGAAGTCTTTGTGATGCCACAAAGTATGCCTCGTAGCTGACTAAATATCAAAACTTCTGGAGGAGAAAGAACTGCTTATTATAAACATCCTCCTAACCCTGGCTTGTTAGAATTCATCTGCCTACTATCTCTGATAGTCTCAATCCCAACAGTCCCTATAGAAATAATTAAAAAATCATGAAGCAAAAAACGAGATGAACTATTTCAAGGGGATTACTTCTCTGTGCAGCTGCCGTGTGTTTTATGCAGAATCCTCCTTTGGATTGAGAGCTCTGCCTCTGTGGGTTAAAAGGCACCTAGATGAGTCTGCCTCACATTTCTCTAACAGAAAAATGAACTGCTAGTAGTCAAAAAGTGGACAAAAAGCTGCTCGTTGCTTCCCTGCGCTCAAGTGGCTTTCCAGATTGATACCTGGGCTTCTAATTCGTTGAGATATTTTGGCATTTGTTTTTTGTTGGTTTTCCTTTTTTCCCTGTGCTTTCCAAACAAAATAGTAGAGGTGACAGTGTATTGTTTATTGTCTAGGAAACAGGCTGTCAGAGTCTTTAACTTGCATACTGAGGGGATGAAATCCTTTCAGAACCTTGCTTCACTTTACCAGCTTTAGAAATCTTCATCTTAAGTTTTAAACCAGAAAGCTGGCAAAATGACAGAGGTCACTGATCACGTTAAATAAAATGTGGAAATGCTTGTGATGCACTTTAGATGGCAAAATCCCTCTTAACCTCTTAATTTAGAAGAAGCCTTGATAATACACTTGAGCAGCTTGTCTTGAAAATGGGGAGTTGTCCTTTTGGTGAAGTGTGTTTTCTCTTGTCTGCCAGGGGATGGCAGCATGGATTGGGTTACTGCGTGCTCTCACCTTGCTTCCAAGTGTCACATTCCATGCAATCTGACATAGTATTAACTTAACAAAAACGGAATTGGATGCTAGAGCACGTGCTGAACAGCTTATCTGATGAATTATAATATACAGTTGTGGGTAATAAAATTAGCTGATGTCTTGCACGTACAGGAATGCTTCTGATTTTACTCATTATGGCATCTAAGTTGGAGCTAAACCAGTAGCAGCCTCATTTCTATAGAGGTTCAAACTCTTTTTGTTGTTGTTTTTAGCTCGTTTGTTTTTAGCTTGTTTTTTGACCATTTGGACCTTTCTTAACGAAAGGAAAACCAGTTGCATGAAGCCCCGTTGTTAGTAGGCCTTTATTCCTGAATGCTGCTGAGTTTCCTCAGAGTTTTCTTCAGTTTCTTTTATAGGAAGTTGGATTAATTGATAAATTTCTAGCTAAGCTTCACCCTACTTAGGCGAATGGGAATCCCTGGGGTGTGATCCCACACCTCAGATGTCCAGAACAATGCTTTTAATCTGCCTTTCTTAACAAGGGTTTTAATCTGCATTTCTTAAATGTTCCAAGTAGCCTTGCAATGTGGATTGTAATCAAAAGGAACCCTACAGGGAAGGGCATGATGAAGGTTTATCAATATTAATGTGTCAACTGGAAACTGTGATTTGCAGCTCTGGATTGAGCTAACCCCACTTCTAACCCCCAATTCCCTGCTTTTCCTTGTTTCTCGCTCCTCACCCTGCAGAGGCTGCAGCCTGACGTGCCAGCTGGCTACTGCTGGTTTGACATCTCTAGTGCTTTCTGACCTAGTTTTTCAAAATCCAAGTCAACTCCTCTCCCCACACCCAGCCTAAAAAAATCCAACCCAGAAACCCAAGATTAGAAGAAAAGTTACTAGAAAATTCTTATAATAACCTGAGTCAGATGATATTCCACGGAGCCAGGACACAGGAAGAATTAACCAGGGTGATGGCAGGTGACGGGGACACCAAACCTCTCCGTCCATGGCGTTCAGAACAGCCCCTCTGTCTGCAGCCGCTCCGGTGCCTGACTGTCTGCGATTGTTGTCCGCAGATGCCGCAGCGAACCCGGATGAAGAGCCCCCCGTGACAGCCATGACTCTTCCGAGTGAGTCCAAGATTAACATGCACGCCATAACTTCCCTAAAGTTACTGGACTATAGGTGCGTGGTTGGAAGTGGTGCCCGTTTCTAAAGTTGTAAGAGCACTTTCCTCTTTTTTTTTTTTTTGTCTTTTTTTTTTTTCCCCACTCTTCACGATCTAGGTCAAACTGCAAATCCTGCTGCACTGATGCATTTTTCACTTTAATTGGTGTGCTCGGGAACAGGCAGATTTGAATTGCAGGGTTTTATAAATTATTCCTTTGCATTATCAAATATTCCACAGTAACATTCATTTTAACTCACTGAAACACTTAATACTTTCAGGGGCTTTTAATACCTTTTAAACATACTGAGCAGTTTTCATTCAGTCTCAGAACATCTTGTACCAGGTGAGTCTCTCTTCAGTTATTTCCTAAATGTGACCAACAGCATAACTTGTTAGGTTGGGGAAGGAGAACAAAACCCTGTTTCCTGAGAACTGCTGGGTGAAATGTGGAGTGGCTGAGGGCCCTGGTTCAGCCTGGAGCAAAGGAGGCTGAGGGGAGACCTTCTGGCTCTGACAGCTCCTGGCAGGAGGCTGGAGCCAGGGGGGTCGGGCTCTGCTCCCAGGGGACAAGGGACAGGAGGAGAGGGAACATCCTCAAGTTGCCCCAGGGGAGGTTTAGGTTGGAGCTGAGGAACAATTTCTTCCCCTGCAGGGCTGTCCAGGGCTGTCCCAGGCTGCCCAGGGCAGGGGGGGAGTCCCCGTGATCCCTGGAGGGGTTTCCAAGCCGTGGAGCTGTGGTGCTGAGGGACAGGGGGCAGTGGTGCCCTGTCACTGCTGGGGCAATGGTTGGACTCCAGGATCTGAAAGGGCTCTGCCAACCAAAACAATTGTATTATTCTAAATGCATATTCCTGCTATAAGAGTTGGGACATGGTAAGAACCTCCCTGGTGAAAGGGCTGTGGTAGCTTTGGTCACTACGAACAGTCAGGAGCTCCATATTGAGAAGTTATTTGCATTTCACAGCACTGTGCTGGGGATATTTTCTGAGCTGAGAGAGGAAAATCTGTTTAATGCCAATTTTGCGACACTTTCTGGCCCAGTGCGCAGCATTCGCACATTTGTAGAGGTAGTGACATAACTCAGCTCTTACCAATTTTTCTTCAGCAACATAACAGATCAGGGTGCCAGTGTAAAGTGGTGTTACACAACCACAGAATCCCAGCACAGTGGGGTTGGCAGGGCCTCTGGAGCTGCTCTGGTGTCCCCCCCTGCTCCATCCAGCAGGGGCACCCAGAGCAGGGGCCCAGCAGCGCAGGGTCCAGCCGGGGTGGGAATCTCTCCAGACAAGGAGACTCCACAGCCTCTCTGGGCAGCCTGGCACAGGCTCCCACACCCTCACCCCAAAGAACTTTCTCCTCCTGCTCAGCTGGAACCTCCTGGCTTCCAGTTGGTGCCCCTTGTCCCACTCATGCAGATGCCCTGTACAATGGTGCAGTGATTGGTAGCTGTCTGATTAGCAGTCATGCAAGGACTGCAAATTGTAGATATTCGTAGCTATTCTGCTACTCATCTTTTTCTAAAAGAAGATTAAAACGTCTTGTTAATAAATAGGAAATGATGAAGTTGTTTGTGTCACTCAGCTAAAGACTTTCCATTGTGCAGTGAGAAGCAGGCAGCTGTGATTCCAGAGGAGCTATTCGACGCCGTCCGAAGCAATCCTGTCGCTACTGTCAACTTCAGCAAAAATCAGCTGAAGGAAATTCCTCCAAGGTACTTGGCTAAAGGTCATTCTCTCTTGCTTTCTGTTCTGCTTTTGTTCCTCAGCATCCTGTGGCTTTCCTAACCCAGGAGTATTTCCAGTTGATGCTCTGTATGGGTTTCTGTGAGCACAACTGGTAGTGTAACTGAGATGCTGAGTTACACGCTTGCGCTTCTCGTACGAGCAGCGTGCGGGTGGCTCCCTCGATTCACATGGAGGTGGCAGCAAAAAGAAGCTGGTGATTTCATTACACATTGTGTTGCATCTTTCTTCACTAAGCATTTCGGGACGGAATGAGGGGAGACTGATGTGGCTTCTCCTAATAATGAAGTGCTGGACTTACCCACAGTGTGGTATTGTTCTCTGTATAAAGCCATCCTTTTCCCAGTATGAGGATGGTCTGTGTGGATTCACCACTCTGCTGGCTGATAACCTCATCCTGTAGCTGAGGTTCTATTTCAATTCACTTTCTTCAGACAGCAGAATTATTTGTGGGGTTTTTGTTTTGTTTTGTATTTTTTAAGGAAGGAAGCCTGAACAATTTCCACACCCCTTGTCTTGGTAGGTTTTGTGTCCCATCACATTGTAGGTGGTTCATCATCCACAGTCAAGGAAGAGCTTTCTCTTGGCACTAATGGGAATAAGTGATCTTGCTGTGTAAGGAGGAAGGTTGCTGCATCTTACCCAAGAAAATCAGGAAAGCTGATTTTTAAGGATACCACCACAGCTGTGGGGGTAGCTTATTTCCATTCTTGGACACAAGTGTGCTGAACACTGAACCCTGAGCAGATAGAGATCAAAGAGGTGTGATTTCTTACTCGGGAAAAAAATCTCTTCAGTACAACTTCTAGAAGATGTATTTAGTGAGATGGTGCTGGTGCCTGCCCTGGTTGTTCACTGTGCTAGCGGCGGTTGTGTTGCCTGGGGAGGAAGGTGTAGGTGTGCAGCTGGTAGGTGGCAGCACATTCAGATGGGAGAGATGAGTATTTTTGCCTTTAATTACCTTTTGCTTTTAGGGCTAAAACGGAGATTCTGTTACAGGGATCCAACAGCTAACTTTCTGAGCTTTTAAACACTCTACACCAAAGCACCTTGCTGTAAGACCCTTTGACAAGAAGCAGCAAAATCCTGTTTTCCTGGAATTTGTAATAGTGGAACAGAAGCGAACGATGGCAATAAAATAACAGTCTCTTCCTGTTTGTTTGACTGCTGAAGGAGATGGGTAGAGTCTTTTTGTTGGAGGCCATAGAGGGCAGGAGCTGGCCACGATGGGCACCTGTGCCGTAGCTTCTGAGATACCTCTGAACTGCACTTCAGTGAGTAGGCTTTTGTAGTAACATTTACTCTCCTAATCAGCGAGAGAAAATTTACTCTCCTAATAACTTTAGATGAAGTGGTTCTGAGCTTTGGCTTTCCATATGTGTGAGGCTCCAGGACAGGCACCTTTCACGAGGGAAGTTGCCATTATCTTCACTCCACAAAATTGCTTCTGAAATGTCAAGAGTCATAGAGTGTCCTTGATTTGTAGAATAAAGCAGTTTTCTTTTCAGTAACTTAGAAAGCAGAATGCAAACATGAGCTTGTGCAATAAAAGTATATTTCTCTTATGTTTCAGGATTGTGGAGCTGAAAGACTCAGTGTGTGATGTCAACCTTGCCTTCAATAAAATCTCATCTCTTTCCTTGGAGCTTTGCATGCTTCATAAATTGACACATTTGGATATCAGGTTTGTGACGTGCGTTGGACTTCCTTTCTCGGTAACTTAGTTTCATGCCTTTTTAAACCAGCCATCTGTCGCCGTGGAACAGCAGTACTGAAATAATCTTTCATTTCCCAAAATGCCTCCCTGGCAGTTGAATGACCGGCAGATCTGAAATAGCAAGTGGCCTAGATTTAGGCATTGGTTAAAGAAAAACACAAAAAACCCCAAGTGGGACAAGCTCTGAGACTTGCTGTGATGAAAGGTCTGGCCTCAGTCATTAAAAAATCCTCAGAGATGTTAAGCTGCTATTTAAAAACACCCCCTACACACCCCACAAAAGATAGCCACACCAGGAGATCCTGGAGGATAGATGGGAAGCAGCACAGGAAGGTGCACAGCTTGCTCTGCTTGGAGCTGAAGCTGGCTGTAGGTATTTTATTTGCAATCAGTTGTTACTTACAGTCATTTTACCTTCTCCAACTCCTGGAAATGGCTCGTTGTGTGTGTTTGGGCTGAACTGGCTGGCAGTTGTTATCTTCGGGGCTTCGCAGAGTGGAAAGCAGCAAAGAACTGTTGCAGAGAGAGGGTTTACTCTGATATAAAGCCAGCTGCCTGTGCCAGGAGAGAGTCCAGCGAGGGGCCACCAAGATGAGAAGGCACTGGAGCACCTCTGCCTGGAGCAGAGCAGGCTTGGAGGATCTCACTGTGAGTCTGAACACCTGCAGGGCGGGTGCAGAGGACAGAGCCAGGCTCTGCCAGTGCTGCCCAGGGCCAGGGTAAGAGGCCATGAGCACACACTGAACCACAGGAACGTCCCTCTGAACATCAGGAGACACTTTGTGAGGGTGACCAAGCGCTGACACAGGTTGCCCAAGGAAATGGTGGAGTCTCCATCCTTGGAGGTAGCCAGAACTCAACCAGACATGGTCCTGAGCCACATGGATTGGACCAGATGAGTTCCAGAGGTCCCTGCCCACCTCAACCAGTCGGTGATGCAGTGTTGTTCATGCTGCTGGTGGAGGAGTTAGGCTGAAGATTGCAGAGATGGATGGTAATAAGAGATTGGTGAGGGAGTGAGGTCGAGTAGCTCAGGGGTCAAGAATTTAGGTCCAAGTCAAGGCACCTTTTAATGAGCGGTCTTTATTTTCCTGTAGTGTCCCTTTGTGTCACACAAACACACCTTTGTCCTTGCAAACCCTCTGTCCTCCTCATACACAGGCAGCTTCTGAATGGCTTCCTGGGGTGGGAAACACATCTGTGCTCGAGCACAGGCTTGACCTGCTTATGGAACTGTTGGTTTAACAGCATGTTGGCTCTGGGAAATACCCAGGTTCTGTGCGTTCTTCACTGAAAGTTCCTGCGAGTTAGTGCTGATTGTTTGTCTTCTTTTGAGCACAGAAATAATATTTTGACATCTTTACCTGAGGAAATGGCAGCGCTGACAAGACTGCAGATAATAAATCTTTCTTTTAATAGGTGAGTAATTATTTAGATTATTTTTTTTATACAACAATAAAGGAACTGAGCTGAATTCCCTATGATTTTCCTGTGGTATAAGAAAAAGAATAATTCAAATGAGGTATAGCTCATCCATTAGCTGTGAGCTCCAAACTGATGAATTGACTTCTTTACCCAACGGGTGGTGTGGTTTTAGAACTTTCTGCCACCAGAGCCTCGTGGAGAGGCAGCAGGGACTGGTTAAAAAGGGGATTAAACCATTGTGTGAACAGTGTCACCATGTGCAAGGTAAAATGGGGTGCCTTCTCCTTCCAGAGCAGCACCTTCAAACATTCACCTTAAATAAATAAACCTAAGAAGCTGGCTGACTTTAAAGGATGCTAATTTTTTGAATACCCTATTTCTGACTTTCATTGGTTTCCCTCCTTTTTCTTCTTGAAGATTTAAAGTATTTCCCAGTGTCCTCTATCACATCCCAGCGCTGGAGACTATCCTGCTCAGCAACAACCAGGTTGGGTCCATAGACCCTCTGCAGTTAAAGAAGATGGACAATCTTGGAACATTGGACCTTCAGAACAACGACCTCCTCCAGGTGCCACCAGAACTTGGAAACTGTGAAAATCTGAGGTGGGTGTGTGAAGTGGTGACCTGTTTTGTAGAAATATATTCTGACTGGTTTCCTCGGGGCACGAGGAAGGGTTTGTCAGAGGAAAAAGGACTAATTGGCAGTCTGGATTGTTGTAGGTCTCAATACATAAAAAAGGGTCTTTCTCCCCATCTGTCAAGGCAGTTTCCTCTGGGTTTTCTCAGAATGGTAGAGAATTGGGAGAGCTGTTTCATGACTTAAAGAAATGGGGAGGGTTTGTTGGTTTGTGTGAATCTGATGCTGGCACCTCAGTCAGATGCTGTGTCTGTACACATCAGAGGTGCTGGAGCACCTACAAACACCTGCCCAGCCAGGGCGTGCGGGTGTCACTTCATACTGTTAGCTCCTTACCCCTGGGTGGGCCTCAGGCTGCTGAAGGACACGGGGAAAGAGTCTCTAAATAACATAGAATGTTAGAGATGTGACTGTCAGTATGATAGGATCTAAATACCTGTGATAAGGATCTGCATATCATGTCTCCAAAGACAACTAGTGTGACTGAGGGGAGCAGAAATGAAAATTCTGCAGTAGGACGGAGAGGAGCTGCTCACCAATTTCAAACGATTCAAAACTCTGCGGCGTAGGAATGTGCTGGTAACTCAGAAGCTCTCTGTGTCCCCAGGACGCTGCTGCTGGAGGGAAATCCCTTCCGCACTCCGCGGGCGGCCATCCTGGCCAAGGGAACGGCTGCGGTGCTGGAGTACCTCAGGAGCAGAATTCCCACCTGATCCCATGGCTGGAGGACTCGGGAATCACAAGTCCCAGTGAGGTATCACCCTCCTGACCACACGCTGCAGGGTTTCACTGCCTTCCTCCTCCTCTGTCCCCCCTCTGTTAGCCTGGGCAGTGCCATGAAGTGTTTCCCAAGCAGTTTGTGGTTTGCATGTCAAGGAAGAACTCACCTGTGAAATGTTTTCCCCTCGAGGCCACGCGTTTCAACACTCTGTTTACACTTTTTGTAAAGAAGAAAGCACTGGGAGCTGCCTTTCAGCAAACACGACAATGATTTTTCTACAGTTAAACTCATTTTTGAAAAGAATTTGTCAATGTGTGAGTACTTGACCAAAAGGCAGAACTAAACACTTTGATTTTCCTATGCCTGATTTACAATCTCCTGTAAGGTCTTTACTCCCTTCCCCACTTTCTCAAGAGCCACCTCCCGGGCTGTGATCCCTTGCAGGTTGGGGTGGTGCTGAGGCGGCGGTGCGGGGTGTACCGCAGTGAGCGGAACGTGGTGGAGCGGGGAGCTGCCCTCAGACAATAAATGTTCTGGTTGGATGAATGCTTTGGGGATTTTGAAGTGTATGTTGATAATTAAGTTTTCTAGCCACTACTATTTAGATTCTTTTCATTTTTTACTTAAACACACTTCCCTGTCCTGAAAGTGATACCTTTATGGATAGTAGTGACACAGCATAGAAGCACAGAATAGTTTAGGGAGGAAGAGACCTTTCAGCTCCTGGAGTCCAACCATTCCCCCAGCAGTGCCAGGGCACCACTGCCCCCTGTCCCTCAGCACCACAGCTCCACGGCTTGGAAACCCCTCCAGGGATCACGGGGACTGCACCCCACGGGACTCACCTTCCTGCCTGTAACTCGCAGGATGGCATTTTTAGACACCTCAGATCCTTTCCCATAGTAAAAGATGACAGAAAGGTACTTACAATAAGGTGACGTTTTTATTATTTATACAATAAAGAGACTTTTGAAGGTTATTCAAAACAACTTTGTGAAATACTGAAAAAGTTTTGGGTACAGCAAAGCCGAAAAATGGCTCTGCTGCGCGCTGCGCGGTGGCGGCTCCGTCCCTGCCCTCCCCCTCTGACCCCAGAGGGTACCAGGAGGGTACAGCCCCGGGCCTGTGCGAGCGAACCGCCCGGGGAGCTGACTGCACGGCCTCCAGAGAGGGGAAAGAGAATGCTGAAGTACCTTTTTTTTTTTGGTTTTTTTTTCCTTTTTTTTTTTTTTTTGCACAGAAAATGAAGCAGCTTTCAAGGTCAGTCAGTCTCTATACTGCAAAAAACATGAAGTACATTCACAATCTATGTTAATAAAGTAGTAAATATTTCTTCATTCAGCTTTATTTACATGAATAATGAAACTGAAAAGTACAGTCATCTGTAATATAGCAATCTTCTGAACACATACAAAAATGACCTTGGGGTTTTTTTTTTTCTCCTGTATATAATTTAAGCTCAAAATCACAATTATCTCAAAATATTAATTACAATACAGCCATCTCCATCATAATTAAACATGTCTTTTTAGAAAATGATAAAATTCGTTTTAGGAAAGGAAGCTGTTGGTTCAGAACTGGATACAGTACTCACAAGTAGAAAACCGACGGGGCGGGAGCGTTTGCTCGGCGGGGAGGGCTCGGGACGAGGCCGCCTCGTCAGCACCCGGGCCGAGAGGGTCCCGCCGGACGGCAACGAAGCCTCAGGGGCTGCGGGGCTGTGGCCGGGGCGGGGGTGCTGCAGAAATCGCCTTAGCAGGGCCGTGGAAATCCCAACGCAACGCAGCGACGGCACTCGCCGCCGGAGCACTTGCCGGAATTGTCCGGGAGGAGGCTTGGCAAAAGGCTTCTTTAAATTATGAGTATTGTTATTACTATGATTATTAGTACTAATTATTTTAAACAGAATGATTCACAAACACTGTCTTTAGAGCTTCACTTTTCCACGCACGCGGGGTGGAGCACGTGTGGCCCAGCCTGCCTCCGGGGCACGGACCGAACCGAAGGGCTTCCAAACCAAACCAAACCTGGATTCGTACCGTAGCCTATCCAAACGACTGGCCTGAAAGTTGTATGGTTAACGTCGTGTTCCGCTCGCGCTGGCGAGACTGAGAAGGGAACTAGATCCTGGCAGCAGACAGCCTGAGCCTCAACTGCTCCACCTTTGTGCTCTCGCTCAAAGTGAAGGTTTGGAAGGCTGGGGGAAGAGTGCTGAGACAGCAGGGGGAGCTGGGACCCACCAGCCCACAGGTGCAGACCTCAAACTCCATACATTTTAATCTCCTTTGGGAATTCTGGATGTAAAAATCCCACCAGTTAAAACTGCTGCTGAGGCTGGTGGTGGCACCACAGCCCCCGCCCGAGGGTTGGCACCTCCTGCGCCTGGCTGGGAATCTGGGGAAACGGGCACTTGACTCAAACCCTGTTGCTGGGGTGGGGGAGACACAAAGCTGAGCTGCCAGCACAACTGCCCCTGAGCTCTGACCCTCCTCCTGCCAGCGACCGGCTCCCCGGGAATCAACACCCCCTCACCCAGAGCCCCTCACCCTGGTGCTGGCCCTGGGGCTTCTCTCGGGACAGGTCCTGACGTGAGCTGATGGATGCGTCTGCGGGGCTGCTGCCCCCCTGGCACTGCCTGGGCTGTGCAGCACGCTCAGATCCAGCCCTACACACACAGCCACGGCAGCCTTCGGGTTGGAAAAGACCTTTAAGAGCATCGAGTCCAACCACTGACCCCTCCCTAAACAAGCAGGTTTTGGACTGCAGAAGGTGACTAAATGCTCCATTACAAACTGGAGAGGTTCAGCAAGGATCAGCTTTGCATTCAAAGTGCTTGCAAGCACCAGCAAACCACGGGCCTGGACGGTCTGTGCTGTAATTGGTACCTGGGTTTTTGGGAGATGAGGGGAGCCCTGGACCACGAGTGATGGCAGGTGTTCCTAGAGGGGCTTCAAGCACTATTTTTAGCTATTACAGCAACATTTCCAAGGTCTTTTCCATCCTGTTTGGACAAAAGCTGCTCTGTCAAAGCCTCAGGGATGTTTTCAGGCCGATTGTTCCCAGAGAGCCCCTGGAAGTTGTTGCCTTTGCCCTACACTCAGCATTCGGAACCCAGCCCTCAGCCTGGCTCTCGGCTGTCACCGACACCCCCAGCTTTGTCCTGCCCAGGGACCTGCACCCCAGTCTCTGCCTGGCACACCCTGTCTCAGCAGCCAGCACAGTGCCATGAAGGACACGTCAAAATTATCCTGGAGAAATAGAAAAACTGGGGAGCTGAGCAATGCTGAGCAAGAGCTAAAGGGCCCCGGGGGGCAAGAGCCTGGGGCCAGACTCTGCTCAGTGGTGCCCAGCCACAGGACAAGGGGCACCAAGGGGCACCAACTGGAAGCCAGGAGGTTCCAGCTGAGCAGGAGGAGAAAGTTCTTTGGGGTGAGGGTGTGGGAGCCTGTGCCAGGCTGCCCAGAGAGGCTGTGGAGTCTCCTTGTCTGGAGAGATTCCCACCCCGGCTGGACCCTGTGCTGCTGGGCCCCTGCTCTGGGTGCCCCTGCTGGATGGAGCAGGGGGGACACCAGAGCAGCTCCAGAGGCCCTGCCAACCCCACCGTGCTGGGATTCTCTGAAACAGCTTTGAAGATGTTAAATGATGGCCACTGTGAACAACTGCCTTCTAAATACCATGGTTTATCAACAACCAGCTACAAACTGCAAGTGGGAAAATGGGTAAAATTCTAAGACAGGAGAGTCCTGCTGCTTCCCTGGGCTCTGGGCTCAACTTTCTTCTCCAAATAAGCATTTTTGGAAGCAGCTTTTCTGGCTGCAGCTCGCAGTGACCACGGCCCGGCTGGACTCAACTTCTCAACAGCCCCATATAGTCTATTAAAAAAAAAAATAAAAAAAAAAAAAAAAAAAAAAAAAGGAAAAAAACCCAGAAAGAACTGAAAAGCTGGGGCTTCCTAATACCCTCAGGGGATAGTTCCTACTGCACCTGCTCACTGCAGGAACGTCCCACGTGGGCATCTCTTGGCCCTGCTGGGTATGCACTGGCTGACTGGGATGTGCTGGCTGACTGGGACACACTGGCTGACGGGATGCGCTGGCTGACTGGGACACACTGGCTGACTGGGACGTGCTGGCTGATGGGGATGCGCTGGCTGACTGGGATGTGCTGGCTGATGGGGATGCACTGGCTGACGGGATGCACTGGCTGACAAGGATGCCGAGAGCACCTTTTGGAGCTGGTGGCACAGCACGCACAGGGTGTGTTTGCACCTCTGGGGGGGGGGGATGCCAGGACCACCCAGCACAGGGCAGGACCCCTGACGGCCACGCTGCCTTCTGAAGTTTGATGTGAAGCATCCCGACCTCACCCCTCGCTGGGGAGAGCAGAAAGGCTGAAGAATTTCTAGAGGCTTTTGCAAGCGAAGGGAAACGGTTCCCGGCCGTGCCCTCGTGGCCCAGCTCCAGGCACCCCGAGCGGGTTCTCAGGGTGTTTCTGGTCCCCCTGGCAGAGGTGTGTGTGAGCCCAGCCCCCAGCGCAGGCACCGGCTCTCCCAGCCGCCCGTCGCTGCCGCCAGCTCAGCTCCACGGAAGCTGGAGCCCTCAGAACAGCTGCTGGGACGTTCTGTTTGATGTTTTTCCACCTTGCTGTGGGTGATAAACTCGGCAGCTGCTGGGCCTGCTGAACCAAAGCTCCGTGCTGTCAGTATTCCCTGCTAGGGACAGCACCAGGACTGGGACCTGAAGGGATGGCAGACTGGGAAAGGGTTTCCCAGGCTGGCTCAGCATCACCCGCTGCTCCCCCTGCCACGATCGTACCTCAGACAAGATCTGCTCCCTTCCCTTCCCAAGAGACTGTTAAACAGAGGGTGTGGAAAGGTGAAAGCCACGGTGACTGGGCCAGAGTGAAGACAGAGCACAGCGTGAGACTGGGGCAACGGGGAGTGCGGGTGCCGGGCCTGTCAGTTCAAATTAAAACAGCAAATAATAAAATCAGCAGCAACAGAAGAAGTTTTACTGCCACCCATCACAAGCTTCTCCCATTCCTGTCTAAACTCACTGCTCGTCCACCGAGTGTGGTCACATGGAATCAACTAAAAGTGGCGTCAAACCGAAGGAGGCTGACCAACTCCCACGGCCGTGATTTCGGTCTAGGTCCCAGAGTCGACAGTACAATTTATTAAGTATCTCACCCTGTATAGTGACATTTTTTACTAATTAATATGGAGCCAGCTATACACACTGCATATGTACAGGTATTTTCATAAGGCATATAATATCTTTGCATTGAAAATAAATGAACATTATTAAATTTAATTTAATATATACTTTCTTCGAGGTGTTTATGAAAATATTTTTTCTCTATATTTTCCGTATGTGACATGATAGAAATATCTCATGGGAAGTACAGGTTAATATATTTTATCTTTATAAAGGCATATACAACTTTGAGGCAGTGTTTCTGATGGACAGCAGAATTCCTAAAGGATTTGTATGTGCTTCTGTGTTTCGAAACCATATGAAATTGACTTTTAAGAAGTAACTCGATTAAAAAAACGCACCAATGCACAGCCAGAGGCTGACAATTAAAACTAATACATAGCCACATGAACAATATATTTATATAGTTAATATATTTTTTCTTATTTTTTCCTTTTTTTTCTCCAAGATGATGGGTACTAACATAGAGTATGATACATTTGGCACTACCGTTTGCCATTGGTCCAGCAATTGGCAAAAATTTGTTTCCTATGTATAAATCTGTTTGAACATTAGATCTGGCTAGACGTATTTACTATTTATAAAAAAATATTTAGACAGTAAGCTCACGTTGAATAACTAGGTCTACTGTGTTCTGGAAACTCTTCAGTAGTAATACAGCTTTCTCGTGTTCCATATGTACAAAACTGTGTCCATTGGCCTGGAAGACAAAGACAAGAGGAAGAGACATCAAATGGGATTCTGCTTCGTGTCTTCATTTTCAGGGATGTGTGAAAATGAAAGGGATGTGTGAAAATGAAAGGGATGTACGAAAATGAAAGGGATATATAAAAATTATAGGGATATATGAAAACGAAAGGGATATATTAATATTAAAGGGACATAGGAAAGTGAAAGGGACATAGAGAAGTGCAAACCAAGGCTGAAATAAGTAAGAGTCATAGAATGATTCCCCACAAACTGGAGTTGGGCTGGACCAGCGAGAGAACTCCCTTCCTCCACTGCACAAATCCTGCACCCCCTGCTTTGAGCTGGATGAGCTCAGGGGTCCTTCCCAACTTACATCACTCCCAGCTCTGCAGGGAGAGGACAACGTTGCGCAGGTTCTGCCCTAGCAGGTAAAGAAACCTCTTTTCTAGAAGAAAGGGTTTCTCTGTGGACATGGGATGTAGAAGATACACTTCCAAAAATACCTAAGCAGGCCACACCCAGAGGGATTTGTTATTTAACATCTAAATAAATGATAATCAGAATTTACATCTTTCACTCCTGCTGTGGCCTCACGCTCCCCACAAAAGACGCTAAGAAATCCACGTAAAAGAACCACAGACTGGTTGGGGTGGGAAGGGACCTTGCAAGGCCATCTGATCCAACCCCCTGCAGGGAGCAGGGACACCTCCCACTAGAGCAGGGTGCTCAGAGCCCCATCCAGCCTGGATCTGAACACACCCAGGGATGGAGCATCCACAGCTCCCCTGGGCAGCCTGGGCCAGGCTCTCACCACCCGCAGAGGGAAGAGCTTCTGCCTCATTTCTAACCTAAATCTCCCCTCTTCCAGTCTGAAGCCATCACCCCTCATCCTGTCACCACAAGCCCCTGTAAAAAGTCCCTCCCCAGCTTTCTTGTAGCCCCTTCAGATACTGAAAGCCATCAAGAAGGTCTCCCTGGAGCCTTCTCCTCTGCAGGCTGAACCCCCCCAGCTCTCCCAGCCTGGCTCCCAGCAGAGGGGTTCCAGCCCTCAATATATATTTACACCTTGAGTTATTATTCAGTTCTAATTATTAGATGGAATGGTTTTATCTGAATCAGGGATAACTTCAGAGCTGCGGGGCAGCCTTGAGCGTACGGCGGCAAAGTGGCACCGCAGGGCTGGCAGAGCTGCTGGCAGACCCACAGCTGGGCAGCCCTGTTCTTCCTTACAAGGTAAAAACTGCTGCTGATTTTGTAACAGAAAAATCATTCTCACTTATCAAATAAATAACTTAAGAGCTTATGACACAGAAAGGAAAGATTTTACTCCTCTCAGGATCCCAGCGGGGCCATGGGCTTCTGGAGCTGTGAGGAGCAGAACCTGTTCACCACAGAAGACACCACAGAGTCCTCTGTCGAAGAGAGTCACTGGGCAAAGCCCGTGCTCAAGAGCGATGGGTTCTCTGAGAGCTGGGGCAGCCCCCCCACGGAATGGCCACCCGTTTAATTCTTACATCTTCTCTCTCCTGTACCACGGCTGCTGGGGGAGAATAAAACACATAAACTGGTTCCGAGAACACCCTGCCACACCAGTTCTTCCACCTAAACGGTTAAAAACCATCCTGCTGGAGCCTTGGTCTGACAGGACCTCCCTGAGGAAAGTGAGAGCACAGAAGGTGCATGGACATCGAGGTGCTCTGCTAACGGGGACAACGGGGTTACTGGCCGTGGGGACACTGGGGTTACTGGCCGTGGGGACACTGGGGTTACTGGCTGTGGGGACACTGGGGTTACTGGCCGTGGGGACACAACGACAGGGCCAGCAGTGTGAGGAAAAGCCTCAGAAGGACACGGTGGGAGGAGAGTCTGCAGGATGGAAGATTCAGATGATACCAGAAGCAGCTCACGGGGCAGACAGCGTGAGGATGGAGTGGGCTAAGCCTGAGGAAACACGGGAAGATGGCCCCAGCAGCAAGTGGTGCCATAACCAGTACAGCTGGGGAAGACAAGTGGTGCTACAGCTACAGATGCCGGAGAAGGGAGATTCTGGGTGAAGAGAAACCTCCTTCTACACAGTAATGGGTATGACAAGGCCCTAGACCCTGGCAGGGGAGATGGACGCAAACAGAGGCGATGGCAGCAGTGGGGAGCAGGGTGGAGGTGGGGTGATGCCAGCCAGCATTAATGATGTCCAGTCCTTACTGCCTGGGGACCTGGATGCTTTTAGCTAAAGGCACTGCTTGTATTGGAGAAGTAAAATATCCTTCCTCGGTTAATTCCCCCATGAGATTCATGTCCACCCTGTAAATCAACACCTGGTAACAGGCACCGTGCACGGGTGGAAGGAATGGCAAAGAAAAGGGAAGTGTTCTTGCCAGAGAGATGTGCTGACAGTGGCAAAAGAGAAGCTCTGCTGACACGGACCTACCAGAGCAACTGCGAGTGCGAAGTCAAACTCGCTTCACCGACCTAAGTGATGAATAAATCAGGAGAGAGGAATTTGCCACCCCGAATGAAAATGCAGCAGTGCCTTAGGTGTGATCATATACACAGCTGTAAATGCTCCTGTTTCAGTAACACGTGCTGACGGGTGAGAAACCCCAGCTCCTCATGGCCTGTGCCCCCCAGGAGACATCACCTCACGTAACAATAGCTATAAAATAATGTGATTTGTAGTCAGGGGTAAGATTTCCAGGCTTAACAAAAGAAAAAAAAAAAGGAAAAGAAACAACCACATGAAAGGACCCTTTTCTATGTGGATGGTCGTTATCTTCTGTGAATGAGGAGTTTGGGACAGATTTGCTCAGGAATAGCCTGGCTTTCTATTTAAAAACTTCACTGGAATACAGAAAATATTTGTGACAGAGACAAAAAAGCCAACAAAGAGCTGAGATTGCTCCGTGAGTTTGCAGATGCTTTCACAATCCAGGAGTAGTTGGGTTTCATCCCAGTGCATTTGAAACCTCTAAGGCAGTGGGAGAGAGGTGAAAATATTGCCAGATCCAATTCTGTCCAAAACCTGAGTGTACAGCTCCTTGCAGCAGCGTGGCAGGGGCTGCAGCGTGGCAAGCTCAGCACAGCTCGCTCCGTCGCACACTCGGGCTTGTGAAACATCCTGTAAAGCTCCTGCCTCCCTGCACCTTCCCCTGCTGTCAGCGTGGGGGACAGAAGGGAGTTTTTATTCTAGAGTTGAAACGGTGTCCCCAGGATGATTCCCGTGGCAGCCTGCACGCAGCAACCCTTCCTGCAGTGCCCAGCCTGGTGCTGGCATCCGCTGCCCGCTCGGCAGCCCCGGGGGGAATCGAGGGGCAGTTGGGCCCCTTGCTGTGCTACGGTCCCTCTGAGCTCTGGGAGCTCCCCAGGCTTAATTCTGCTCCCTGGCCTTAATTCTGCTCCCCAGGCTTAATTCTGCTCCCCGGGTTTATTTCTGCTCCCTGGTTTACTTCTGCTCCCCGGCAGCGGCAGGGGGGTTGTTGGACAGCAGACCCCAGTGTCTGTTTTCCACGCCCCTCGTTTGTTCCCAAAGGGCTTTACTCCTTCCGAGAGCAGCTTTTGGCAGCCCTGCACAGAACCCTGCTGTGAATTGGCTCCGTGGCACCGCGACAGCAGAGCCAGCCGTGACCTCCCGCCCAGCCCACCGGCCCCGTGCTCCTCAGAGCAGAGACTACTCAGGTGGGTTCCAGAGCAGTTAAATCCACTCCTACCTGGAGGATCTTGTCGCCAGGCTGGAGCAGGCTGGATGCTGGTCCGTCAGGCTGAACCCTAGTAACAAAGATACCCTATAAGTCAGAAGTAACAGAGGTTAGGATGCTATCACCAAGAACTAGTTCCCAAAATACAGGTCTCTCCCTAACTGGTGGCTGGGGGCTTTAGATACTCTGGCAACGGTCTGAGCACTAAAAGATTTGTTTTAATCTCTTGGTAATCACACACTAGGATGGGTTTGCAGCAGCTCTCTGTGACCTTCTGCTACTTATCTCCTGACACAAATGTTCTGCGGGTCACTGGAAACAATGATTCCATGTCCCAAACTCGCCCAGAGAGGTGGGAGATGCCCCATCCCCTGCAAACAGTCTATGGAAATAATGGTCACCATGAACAGGGTGAGAGTAACAGCATCATGGGCAGGGGAATTCAAATGGAGCAAGCGTTGATTGATTAGAATAGTGCATACCATGATCTATACAGTAATCTTTCCTTAATTCCTCTGGGGACAAAAAAAAGAAAGGGTTTAAACCAATTTCTGAAGAGCAGTGTTGACCGTCAGCCCTTGAGACAGGCAGGGCAATGGGTCTGCCACCCCACTGGGGTCTGCTGAAAAGCTGCTGGCAGAGGGATTTTCTCAGGGTCTCACAATATTTGGTGAGAACCCTGCCTTTCTCACCAGTGTTATGAGAAACAGTAGGATGGGTTTGTAAACTAGACCAACACCTGGTGTTTTGCTGAGTTCTGTTTATGGAACATTGGAAAAATATTCTGCAATGGGTGCTGTAGGACTTTAGCCACTCACCCTAGGAGATGGGTGATCACTGACCCATCGCCCTGTGGGGCTGGGGGATAGAAAGCGGGGTTAGAAATTAATAAAGGGGCTTCTTCTGCCTGCTCTTGCTGCATTTGTGTGTTGCTGCATCTCCCCGCTCCCGGGATAAACAGCAACATTCCACTGATATTTCCAAGAGTCTTTCACATTTCTAATTTGCTCTCTGTTGTAATTCAGAGCGGTGGGGAAATGATTTCTTTAATTTGCTGTCACATTTTTGAGGCGAGATGAAAAGACAGTTCTAATCTCATGATGTGCCAAAAGCTGTAAGTATCTATGGAAGTTATGACTGCCTCTTAAAACTGAACCCAGTTATTATCAAAGAATATAAGCTGTAAGAATATGCTGAACAGAGAGGTACCACGGTACTTGTTTTTCAACAAACTCCACTCAGTTTTACTGCACAGAACAGACAAAACCACAGGTCTAAGAAAAAATAAGCAGGAAAAAAAAGTGAACAACACTCCCCTAATGAAAGAAAAAAGACAACTATGGTAAAAAAATCAGTTATCACAACAGAAATGCATACAGATTTCACTCGTAAGATCTACGTCTCCATTGTATGGCACTCAGAAATAGGGAGAATTTAGAGAGAAATTTCTAGCTTACCTTGTCAGAAGGTTTGAACGGATTTCCTTGTCCACTTATTCCACCACTGATACTAAAACCAAGGCCAGGATTCTTCTCTATCCTCACACAAAACTAGGTTAGAAAGATAAGGCAAGATAAGGCAGTGCCGACGTTCCAGCCTGTCTAAACAACGGCACCTTCTTCACTTCCACCCCATCTCAGCACTGACGGGACGAGGTGACCCCCTCCGCACAGCGACAGGCAGTGGGGTATTGTTGGAAACTGGGAGGATTTTAGACTAGATCAGAGGGAGAAATTGTTGGTGCTGAGGGTGGGGAGAGCCTGTGCCAGGCTGCCCAGAGAGGTGGTGGCTGCCCCATCCCTGGCACCATTGCAGGGGAGGTTGCCTGGGGCTCTGGGTACCCTGCTCTAGCTGCAGATGGCCCTGCTCCCTGGGTGGGACTGGATGGCCTTCAAAGGTCCCTTCCAACACAAACCAGTCTGGGATTCTCTGCTTTTAGCATGCTGCAATGGTACCATAATCCGGGTTCTGCAGATATTTTAGACTTTTATTTTCAAAGAGGAAGAAGAAACAAACAACCTTTAGACTTGTGAAAAAGCAGCTGGCATTGGCCCATTTTTTCACTTAAAGATTGTGATAAATCTGCCAGCGAGGTTTCGTCTTGGGTGCTTTTCTTTTCCCGTAAGGTGTCACACGTGCAGCATCCCTGGGGGCTACGCCTGGGACAAACCCAAGGATGAAGGACACTGAAGATCTTCAGCAGGGCCACAGCCCCGACAGCCTGCACCGAGCACCAACCACTTTTCCAAGTGCTTTCCTCCATGAAACAGTGCTGAATCTCATCTTTTGGGCAGGAGGACTCTAAATGGCCTTGGGTAGTGGAATCTAAAATAAAAATGACCTCCGTGTCGCTTAATGACTGCTCATTGAGCCAGCCCAAGCACATCCTCGAGCCGCACAAGCAATTGCTTCTGAATCTCAGCGCGATGCTCGAAGACTTACTGCAGGCAGCTCCTCGCACGGGCTGGCCAGCACTCTGCACAGGAGAGAGGCTTCCTAATGATTCTGCACCTCATTCTGCAAGTCAGGTGCCTCAGACAGTTATTGCCGTCATTAAGGCCAAATATAAATGGGGATAGGGCCACTTAATGAAGAAACTCATCAGCACCCATTTCATTAGGCTGCGGGCACTGGAGCTAGAGCTGGCCTTGCACAGGGCTAAACTGGAGCAGCCAGTCCAAACTGGAGCAGCCAGTCCAAAGCTGAAGCGACCAGCATCGTGCTGCACCGTCAGCACTGAACGGGGTTCCTGGGGGATCGGCAGAAACCGCAGATTCCTTTGGTCTGACCCAGCGATGCCAGCTCTGTCCAGGAACGTCACTGCCAAGTCGGGGGGCTTGGCCACGCCGTGAAAAAGACGCCGAGTCCCTGGTGCTGGGGAAGAGCAGCGAGCAGCGGGACGCTCCCCGCAGGCTGCCTGGCTGCCACTGCCCTCTCCCTGCTCCAGGCAGCCAGAACCCCCGGCGCGTTTCGCGGCAGCGCTACTTTACAGCCGGGCCTCCTCACCTGCTCCTGGTAGGCGTCCGTGCTCCTCTGGCCCTTGGTCTGGATGAGGCAGCGCCCTGGCTGCGGCGCGCGGGCGCTCTGCGAGGAGGGGATCTGGATGGGCAGCGGCGGCTGGTACTGCTGCACGGTCACTTTGTTCATGCTGCCCTCGTACTGCTGCTCGCGGCTCCGGTGCTGCAGGCTTTGGGATCCCATTAAAGTCTGGATGTGGCTACCTGCCTGTGGGTAACGTAACCCGTTAGGCCAGAAATTCAGGAAGCTGAAAAGAAGCAATTATTACAACTTACAGAGTCAAGGAAAAGCAAACCTCTTCAACCACACCAGAGGTTTGCCTTTTGACCATGGCTGGACAGAACCGTGATGAAAAGCAGCAAGGATACGGCCACTGCATCCAGGGACCCTGGGAGCTTTAAGGGCCATCAGCCAGGTGCAGCAGGCTTATGGACAGAAAACACTTTTATTCCTTCTGTCACAATACATGCTTCTGCTCCAAATGGCCTGAAAACATTTAATTAACTGGAGTGGAGTGGATCAGTCATCACGGGACACTCTGAAGATACTGGGATGCATTTTTTTCCCCCTGAAGATAGTTTGGAATCAGATTCATAACACAAAAGCAGATACTGGCCAGCAGGGAAAGCACGGCCGATTCAACCCTGCACCTTGTGCTAGGAAGGGATGTGGCTTTTGCAAAAGGTAAATAACCAAGTCACCAAATTTCTATGATGGTGTCTATTGATTTGCAGCTCTCTGTTCTGCAAACCAAAGTGGAATGCTGCACTGACATTGGTGCAGCCTTTGGGCAGTTTCAGGAGCAGGTGCCTGCCATGGTTCTGCTCTCCCCTCCACCCCTGCTGCCTTCCACGCCTGCATCCAGGCTCTCCCAGGTCTGCTTTGCTTTCTGTGTCCTGCTGTTCACGAGGAAAATCTGGATGTGAGACCACGGGGACCCCCACAGCAAGGTGGGTTTTCTTTCTGCCATTATTTTTGGCATTGTCCTGGAGGAAGGGAGATTGAGATTAGAAATGAGGCAGAAGCTCTTCCCTCTGCGGGTGGTGAGAGCCTGGCCCAGGCTGCCCAGGGAAGCTGTGGATGCTCCATCCCTGGGTGTGTTCAGATCCAGGCTGGATGGGGCTCTGAGCACCCTGCTGGAGTGGGAGGTGTCCCTGCCATGGCAGGGGGTTGGACCAGGTGATCTTTAAGGTCCCTTCCAACCCAAACTGATCCTGGGTGGAAGAGTCGCCACTTGTGAGACTGTATTTTAGACAAGATTACATTTAATACAGCAAAAGATCAAAACATTTCTTACCCATTGGCCAGTCATCTGGCCTCAGAAGTTAGAGCAGCCAGGGCATTAAAATCAATTGCTTGTGCATAGCAAAAATGCATCTCAATGGATTTCAAGATGTGTCTGCAGAACACATCAATACAGATGCAGCTGGAGCTGCTCATGTTGCTGAACACGGAATCCCAGCAAGACACACGGTGACTGCGAGCAAAACTAACCTGCTCTGGCTTACTCGTTTTGCCGGTGATATTGGAAGGGACAAGGTAGTTTATGTCAGAGAGTGCTTCAGTTTAGTACAAGAGCAAAGTGAGTAATGACAGAGAAATCTCTTAGCTCCTTATGCCCGAATCTTCAATCCCCAAACTCTCCTTCAAGCACACCTCGCCCACATACATGGGAGTGCTTCAGAGGCATCGACAAACCTGCTCCAAAACAGCCTGGAGAAGTCAGTCTGTACTGAGAACGCCCCGCACTACAGGTCAGAGAGATCCCAACTCAACCACTGTCAGAAGGGAAGCAAAGTGCTTAAGATGGACCTTCTAGCTCTTCCTAACTTCCAGCAGCAGGAAGCCCTGCCCACAGGGGATTGCTGAATCCACGTCACCCTGCTCTCTGGAGATGCAAGGGGAGCAGGTCACCATTTGCAGCACACTTCTGTACCTCACGTTGTGTCATGCTCATCATGAGAAGATCCCAAGAAAGCAGGATCTCATAAACTCTGCAATTTGCCCCAGATAAAGTCCCACACCCAGCAGAGCAGCCCGCAGCAGGTGCTCTGCCTGCCTCCGAAGAAGATCTCAAATACAAAAGATCCTGGGCTGCTTCGCTGAAAAACCTCAGATCTTCTTTATCGGGTTAAAAGACCATCCCTGGAGGGGTTTCAAAGCCATGGAGCTGTGGTGCTGGGGGACATGGGTTAGTGCTGCAGCCATGTGTGGGCTGCTGGGATCCTGCAGCAGAAGAGATCACCTCACACGGTCCCACACAGCCCCAAACCCAGGCAGCTCATCCTCAGAGGGTCGTCACCCTGCACCCAGGTTGGCAGTCCTGATGTCTCTTCATTTTCCATCCTCATTCTCACTCTTCAGCCTCTTGCTTCTTACTGAGTGATGTCCAGGTTCCCTTTTGGGGACCCCCCACCACACTTCTACCCCTTCCCTGTTTATGGAGGAGCAGCTAACTCCGAACCCAACTGATTTAACCAGGCACGTAGCTGACTTCTGTCTTGCTGATGTGCAGAAGTCATCTTCCAGGAAGCATAAACACTGTAGTCCACTTCAACTCTGCGGAAGATTTTCCTGAGTCTGACTTCAAATAATTGCTGTATTTTAATCCCTGAATGCTGGGAAACCAGGAGACACGAGGTCACTTTCCACGGAGCAGAGACCAGCGTTGTCACAGCAGCCCCACCTCCCGAGGACGGCGGGGAAACGATTTTCAGAATTCATTTTCTCACTCCTGTTAATAGACTTTGAAGAGATTGTATCTCTGCTTCTTGTGTATTCACACTGTGGCTCTTCCCGGAGGTGGATAAGCTGCCTTTCTTGGAAATGAGAATTATTTATTCCGCAGGAAAAAAAAAAATCTCTTATGCAGATTGCTTCCCCAGTTCCATTTGTATTCTTTATTTAACATCCACCACCAAAGTTAATTATTTTCAGCTCAGTGTCCAATATTTACAGTATAATTAAAGTCGCTGACAACGGATGTAACAATGGATCGCTCCACTGCGTTACGCAGATTTCAGTGCAGTTATGCAATGGTTGTGCTTACACATCTGAGCAGCCAGGCACTGAAATAGCCCAAAACAGAAGCTGTGCTCTCTTACTGTAGTAACACTGGCGAGGCCCAGAGGCTGGGGTAATTGTGTGACTGGGTAACGGCAGGTTTTGTCCCAGGAGCAGCGACTCCTCTTGAATGTCTTGTCCTAGTTTCTTGCTTCTCAGGTAGAGAGACCCCTCAGATAACTTGGCTGCCAGAGCCAACTCCATCAACAATGTCCAGGCACCTTCCTCCTCAACTTCCCATGCCTGGAAGGAGTCTCTGGGATGCTTTTGTTTCCCGTCTGCAAGCCATTCTCTGGTACACGTGTATCTCTTCTCATCACTGTTGTATGAAGGGAAGGGCTCCTGATTCTCAAAGTGCCGGTGATCACAAGCTGTGAAGCCAGGGAGGTAGGTGCCTCAGCAGTGCTGGCAGTTACTTACGCTACAGAAGGTTATCAGCGTGCACATCACGTCTTTCACACCAGTTCCATTCACTTCAGGAATGAGCTGGACCGCTCTCCACCCCGGTAACAACCCATGTCGTTACCACTGCCGGCATCTGTGGCTCCACCTTCTACGGCTGGCTGGAAACAGGGTCTGGATCACCAGGATCCCCCACTCTGCAGCTTCCTGGCCAGAGCAGCTACGCAGCGGCAGCTCCTCGGTGGGTGAGCAGAGCCGCGCTGCGCCTGGGCGAGAGCAGGCAGCGTTTTCACAGCAACAGGCCAGGGCCACGCACTGCGCTTCGGCATCCACCGCCACGAGGTACTGGAGATGCGGCCCCTTTCTGGCGGGTTCATCGGCCAATGAAGTGATGGGCTGGCCCTGCCAAAAGGCCTGCGGCTCTCCAGGCACCGCGCTGGCCTCCACCTCACCACTGCGCGCTCATCATCAACCGAAGAACGCCGCTGGAAGGCAAACTCGACGTGAAGACTCTTCGGGACAAGAGGGAGCAGGCGGCTGCCCGCTCGGGTGCGGGGGGATGCCTGCCAAGCCCGCTGTGCCCATTTCACACGCTACAGGAGTCCCTACAGACCCAGGCAGCCGGCAGGAAAGCACCAGCCGGAGCTCCCAACGGCTATCACGGTCAGCTCGGGACCAGAAGCACGCGTTTGCCAAACCTGGCCCGTTTAACCCGTGCTCCTCCTGCCGGGGACTGGCCGGGCCACGCCGGCAGCGGCGGCTCTGTCGGCAGCTCTGCTCGTGCTCTTACCTTCTTGGTGACGGTGTCCGGCGGCACGTCCCGCCGCCCCAGCGGGTAGGGGTTCCACTGGCTGCCCACTGCCACCTCCTCCTGCCCGTTGTCCAGAATGCTGCTCTGCTGCGACGGGGTCTGTTGCGGAAACGGTAGGGCAGCCTTTAGTCACTGGCACAGCACCTCACAACAAGCTCTCTTCATATTTACGTCAGCAAGCAACCCGGTTAAAGTGCGACACGCTACGGCTAAAACGGAAAGCCTTTTCAATCTCTACGGCGTTTCAGTAACACGTAATCAGATCGCCGCGGGACTCCCTGCGAGCAGGGGTCTTGAGAGAGATAAGAGAGAAGTAACGAGAATAATGAATGATGAGAGGAAAGAGAAAATTCATTTAACGTAACTCATTTCAGAGAGACCAATTTTGGCCAAGTTCCGTACTTAAACGTGCAGTCTGCCGTTAGTCATTTGAGTCAGAAATTTCCTACTGGTCCTCCAAGCACCCAAAACTTTTTTATGAAGTACTTGCCACCAAGATGAACTTCCACACTTGGATTATTTCTTTGGAAAGCATTCCTTAGTGGCACTATCAGACTCGGGGCTCCTGTCACCTCGCCCTGTGCCTCAGGCTCTGCGCTGCTTCCCACTGGCCTCTCCCCAGGCTATGGCTGGGTTTGTTCCAGTCACCGGGGTACCATATGTACATATTAACTGGTAATTAAATGCTTTCCTGAGTACGAATGGACATAGCACACATTTAAAGTTTCCTAAATGAGCCTGATGCTTTTGCTACTATTTTCCACTTTTCTCCCCTTTTATGCAAGGTTCATCTTTGTTACTTTTCCCACCCTGGTTATTTTGCTCCTGGTTTTGGTATTTTTGAAGACATCTACTTTTTCCATCCTATCAGGAGGTACTGGGAATCTTGCTCACGTGGCTATGGCTTTTGGTGTCAGACTTTCCAAAAAGCCAACACCACATGACCACTGACAGCACTGAGCATGATCTAGGGCTTATCTAATTAACTGCTTATTCAGTTCTGATTAATGGTAATTTGCAAAGAAAAAGAGTTTATTCTTCCCTCTGTCATTCAAGCGATTTCTTCTTCAGCTCAGATTAAAAAAAAATATCATGAAACAGTTCTTTAGATGGCTGAAGAACAAAGGAAACTGCTGCTTTGAAATATTAAAGCTGGTAACTGGTCAATCAAGAACATTTTTTTATTCAAGCTTAAAAACCCTTGAAAAGTAAATGGCAGTAAATTGTGATTTAAATCATACTCCTCAGAGGTTAAGCAAAAAAAATCCAACCCTAAGTATTTAAAATAAAACTTTGATTATGATGCTCTCACCATTCAAGAAGTCTTCCAGAAAAATCAGGAAAGATTTCCTGAAGATTAAAAAAAGCACTAGAAAAACATTTCCAGTGTTGAAACGACCAGACCTCCCCAGAGAGCTTTCTTTAAGCACATTAAAAACGGGAAAGTGAGACCAACCTCAGCACTTGTGCCACAGGTCACCCCTCCCAGCTCAACAGAGGCTGGCCCGGTGCCTGCTGCGGCAGCTCCTGCCCTCCGCCAGCACAGCGCTCCCCAGCGCTGGGGAAGCCGGGCACAGAGCTGCACGGGCACGAGGGCCGTGGGCCAGCGGTGCCCGGGCAGTGCCGGGTTAATGGTCGGACTCCATGAGCTTAAAGGGCTCTAGGATTCTATGACTCTATGAACCCTGAGGAGATGGCTCCTAAGTCCCTCAGCATGGCTAACCTGCTGCGCCTGGACCGGCGTGGAGTGGGAGCATCCTGCTGGACACGCTGCCAGGGGCCAGTGGCTCCCTGGGGCTCTCCAGCCCAGGACACGCTCAGCCCTGTTTGCTCGTAGCTCAGAACCTGGGACCCAGTCTGGGATCTTTTGTGTCTACGTGAACTCGGGAACGGGCCGTTCTGCTGCTGCACGCAGCCCTCACCCAAACGGGGGGGTCCATCATCCGAGACGAGGGCAGTAAACAGCTGCTCAGATGAAAAAGTACAACTGCAAAGATACCTGCTCTGAGGAGCAGCAAAAAACAGCGGAAAAGAAAGGCTGCCGTTTTTGTGCCATGAACCATCCCTTCCAGAGCCACCCAGGGACCGAGGCGTCCTCCCCACGTGAAGCCAGAGGGGTTCGTGCAGCAGCTTCCAGAGGCATCTCCTGGGTTTCCTCCTAAACCCGACTCCCTCAGAGGTCTTTTCCAACCGTAATGATTCTGCAGTGCTATGCTGATCATTCCCAAAGGGAGGTGGCAGTGTGAGCTTCGGAGAATGAAGTGCACCAAGCCAGAAACTTGGGAAAAAAAAACCCCTGTGAGATGACTGCCAAAAACTGACAGCGTTCCTCTGACAAGTGTTTGTCACTGCAGGCAAGGCTGGGCTGTTTTATAAGCCACTGACTAATCTGCAGAGGTGAGTCTGCACTCAAAGTGGAAAAAGAAAAAACACAGAAGGTGCTTTCTGCGTTCTCAGTAAACAGAAAAACTCTGTGGCAACGTCTTTTCATTTTCTGCAGTGAAACGAATTCGCCTCCTTGCAATGTTTTTCATCTACAGAGCCTGGGCAGACTGCAAACAAACTACGTGTCTGTTAAGGCTGGGCAAAGCAGGAAAAGCAGCAGGTCAAATGTTTTATACACGCAGCTGAATCGATGGAATAAACGTTCTCAAAATCAGTAACTGGATTTCCTGATCTGCCACAGGACAATTAGAGCTCACTCATTACTCTCTTGAATCCAGGCCACAAGAAAGAGGAGGAAAAGAAGTAAATACTTAGCTGCTGTGGCCTGGATTCATTAAGAAAAGCAAATTCTTTAGAACATGTGAAGGAATAAAATTAAACAATACTCAACATTCACAGCATCTGTTCAACAATAATCTTTCACTGCTTTCCAAACAGCACAGTAAGAGAACATCCCCCCCAGCCACCCCCCACTCCCCCCCACGCAGTTCAGCATCACGTTTGAGATGGGGATGCAGCAGTGAAATGCTGGTGAGGGAGGAAGCAGAATCATTGACGTAAGAACACACCCCAGAGCACGTCTCTCTGAACACCCCTATAGGGGGATCTGTGTTCCCCGGCAGCCTGCCCTTCTACCAGCACCTCCCAACCCCCTGGTCCTAGCCCTGTGTGGAAACCAGCACCACTGTTTGGAGGGGACGTCCCAGGGGCTTCTTCCGAGGACTCGTGACAAGAATTAAAATACCCAAGCGGACAAACAAGTTCTTTGAAAGAAAACAACAGTGTGACCAACAGTGGCAAGCTGTCTGCGTCCAGACACACACACATCTACGGGCAAGGTCTGAGCCCATCAGCCCAACAACAGAGAAGCACACACTGACACCAGGACTCGTTGAAACCCAGGGACAGCCGAATGGGAGGTGTAGATGAAGTTAACAGCGTACGGAAAGCGAGTCACAGCAGGAGAAGCCCGACAATGACCCGTGTGCGTGCGGTGTGAATCTAGCGCAGCTTCGCGATGCCCACGCCTGTACCAACCAGCTCAGCGACCTGTCCCCTGCCCAGCCAGCACACTGCGGGCCTGCCGCTGCCACTACACCATCTTATCCTTCCAAAGGGGGTTGCAGCTAAACCCTTGAACCCCTTCGGGAATTCCTGGCCAGTGCTGACTGCGGAGCCCCGGCCAGGGCTGGCCAGGGAAGGTGCCAGCTGGCCCGGCAATTACCGGCACAGATGATCCATTTCGGCACTGGGATCTGTGCTCTGCTGCCCTTTAATTACTCACAGAGATGTTGCTAATTTGTACCAACAGCTACTGCTGCTCATGCAGTGAGAGACTTAACGATGTCCGTCCCTTCTCGCACGGCCACGAGAGCCGTCCCAACCGGGCGGCCGCTTGCGAGCGGCTGTGCTGCCATGACTCCGGTGTGGACAGCACAGAGCAAGGGCTCAGCAGCTCCTCTCTGACATTTCAGCAGTGTCTACAGCACCAGGGTGCTGAGGAGCGGCTGAGGGCCCTGGGCTTGTTCAGCCTGGAGCAAAGGAGGCTGAGGGGAGACCTTCTGGCTCTGACAGCTCCTGACAGGAGGCTGGAGCCAGGGGGGTCGGGCTCTGCTCCCAAGGAACAAGCCACAGGACAAGAGGAACCGGCCTCAAGTTGCCCCAGGGGAGGTTTAGGTTGGAGCTGAGGAACAATTCCTTCCCCTGCAGGGCTGTCCAGGGCTGTCCCAGGCTGCCCAGGGCAGGGGGGGAGTCCCCGTGATCCCTGGAGGGGTTTCCAAGCCGTGGAGCTGTGGTGCTGAGGGACAGGGGGCAGTGGTGCCCTGGCACTGCTGGGGCAATGGTTGGACTCCATGAGCTGAAAGGGCTTTGCTAACCCAAGTGATTCTGTGATTCTATGTCCCTCTCTGGCCTGTCAGAAGTGCTTTTCCCATCAAATGTTTGTATATGATTTTGTGTGTATGTACTTATCCACAATATAATGTTAATAGCTGTAAAACAAACAGTAAAAAAACCCTACAGAAACTACTTTCTTTCTATAGGCATCACTCAATAAAAGTTAATCTGGGGGTGGTGGCATGTACTCAAAACTCCTCAGCTATTCCAGCATACCCAATTAATGTCCAAACGTTAAACCCCCTGCCTCTCGATGGCTATTTAAACACATACCAAACATTTCTACACCGATCTCGCTACGATCCAACAGCCACGGAACAGACCACGTTCCCCACCTCTGCGCACAGATTGTCATGGCGACAGCGGCCTCGCCAGTCCGTCAGACGAGAGCGGGAAGCAGGAATGACAGCCACGTGAGCTACCGAATCCAAAAAGCAAGACCGTGGAGGCGGGAAACGGCGTCGCCACCGTCGCTGCTTTTTGGATTGCGTGTTGAGGATAAGCATGAACGATAGGCAAAAGCTAAACCGGGAAAAAGCAAGGAGTGTTATCAATTTATTTCGTAATGCTGGTATAGGCTGGCTATCCCATACTTACTTTCGGTAGAGGTAGCTCTTGAAGCATTTGGTTTTCAAATTTAGATTTAGTCTGCAAGTTTAAAGTCATGCTTCGGCCGGCATGCATTGCTGAAAACCCTCCAGAGTGCAGCATGCCAAGGCTAACTGTGTTGTGTTTGTAAGCAGCGGTCTGAGTAGAGGAAACAACCACGTGACAGGATATGAACACACATGCTCATCGAATTAAGTATCACACATATATGGTTAATTTCACAGAGTTTTAGTTTAAGCAAACGAACAGTACCGAGAAATAAAGAGCTTCGTGACGCATGCGCTGGGTCACACGGAAGCAAAATACATCGCTAGTTATACATAAAATGGGTACCAGAGAAAGACTTCAACGCTGACAGCAGATGAGATATGTTGTTATCTGTCGTTTGAAAACTGCAGCATAGAACACGGTACAAGTCCTTGATTTGGGAACTACGGCCAAATTTGGGTACGGCTGGGCAACCACGGGCGGGCCACAAAACCTGGAGCTCGTGTGAAAGAGGGGAAAACCCTGAATGAGGAGGCTCTGCACCACCTCATGAGCTCTGCCACCGCTCCGGGCTGCCACGGGGGACAACTTTATGGTGGCCCAGGTCCTGCACAGCCCAGCATCTGGCCAGCCATGGGCACATGGGCAGCGTCTCCTCCTGAAGCAGCTGCTGCCCAGGCGTTTGTATCAGCCAGACCTCCACCAGACAGCCCAGCTTCTTAGAGCTTGGCTCGTCGTCTGCGGCAAACAACTGGGAGCCGGCTGGTACCTGCAGGGATCACTGTGGCCTCAATTTAGAGATGGACTCAAGTTGGACTAGGTGGCCTCAAGTTAACCAGGTGGAACCACCAGTGCCAGCTTTCCAAGAGTTAAAATATTTCTTAAGCAAATAACACATCGTAAACTAAGTGCAAGGATGTATATTTTTTTCTTTTTTTAAACAAACAACATCTGGGCAGTGTTTATTCCCACCAGGAAGGCCTCTACTTGGGGTGCGCTAATTTTGCCTGGGTATTGGGTATTTTCCCACCATTTTTACACAACACAAGGAGGACAGCTGAAGGATGGAAAAAAAAGCTTCAGCTGTCAAGCCAGGTTTTAACGTTCACCCATTGGACCCTTAATGGTAATTTAATACGCATCACATCCGAGCAACTGGAAGGTAACGGAAGTATTAACACCAGACTCATGAGCATCTAGCATAAAATAGGTACGTGGACACATTTTGAGGCTAATTTTTGCATTTCATGACAGTAATTTTTCACAGACACTTCAGATTACGAGGTCAATTCATGAAGCTGGGCATTAAATAACTCCAGGCCACGACTGAAATCCAGCACTATCGTGCATAAAAGGCAAACCAGCCTCTCTTCCTACAGCTAAAAGGAGAGAGAACCCCCTTCCTTGTTAGCAACGGCGGCAGCGCATCCCCGGCGACACCGTTCAGGGTTAAGAGGCACCTTTAGACCCCCTCCACTAACAGGGACAGCGGAGCTAAAATCCGTTACTCTACTTTTTTTTTGCCCCGGGACGGTTATTGCTTTTTAGTGCCACAAGCTGCATCCAGCCTCTTCTAACGCTCTCGGGTCGTTACCGAAGTGGTGGACTTGGGCAGCACCTTCCCGCCTGGCGGTAGGGAGGGCTCCCCAGGGTTTGCCGTTTTAACGGTTCCAGGCAGTGCTGCAGCAGGTCCCACACGAGTAACGGGCACCGGGGCACGTGACTCGCCCAGAGACCCCTCGCCCCTCACTCCCGCTGCCGCTCAGCACCCCCGGGCCCCTCTGCGGGCGGCTCCTCTGACAACCAACACGGGAATCTCGTTACTGGGAGCTCTGGTGGTTACCACTGCACGTGCAAATAGTTTGACATACCGAAACACACAACTAAAGGCATTAATTGCAGAGAAATGCCAAACATACCCTGTCTAACCTTCTAGCTTCTATATGTCTAAGTAGCTGTTGTCTCCAGTCAGCGGGCATTTTAGCACAGCTCTCATTTCCCTTCACAGGGGGAGGCCTTGTCTTTATATCACTGCTATCGGAAGGCTTGTCGCCATAGTTACCCAAGTTATAGTCTGACGGAATCTTTTCCAGCAGAGCTGCCATTGTAGGCCTCGCTGAAACCGGCCTGGTTTGGGACGTGCCGTAGCTCTCTGTACTGTAGCTTCTTGCAGACAACGGCCGCCTTTGCGTAAGGTTTTTAACGGGAAAGCTCCCAGTTTGGGCTTTCACTTCTTGGTAGGAAGGATGCTCGTCTTCGTACCTGCCGTTCCTCTTGAGGAACTGAGCCTCAGAGACCGAGATGCTGCCCTGGCGCTCCACGGCCGGGCGGTAGGGAGCCCTGCCATACCTATCGCCGGGCGGCAGCTCCTGGGGCTCGCTGACTCTCCTGAACATGGACATCTCGGTGGAGCTGGCCAGCGAATCCGCTCTCCTCAAGAACCCCGGCCGGGACCCCTGGCTGGTGAAGGGGGGTCCGACCGCCTCCTCGTTCACCGAAGGCTGGGAGAAAGAGAACATGTGCTCCACGGGCGGGTAGCCGCGGTACGCCCTCGGGCTGACCAGCTCCTGGGGCAGGTTCTTACTCTGCTGGGGAATGTACTCGGGGTTGAGCTGGAAAGGCGGCGGTAGCCTCTTCTCCGCTGTGACCTCCACTGCTCCCTGCGGGTTGAAGCTTTGGTCGAACTGGTAGACCTTCTTCGTGATGGACGACTTCTGCTGCGGCTGCACCTTGACGCTGCCGTAGGTCAGCAGCTCGTCGTCCAGCATGGGGACCGACTGGCTGCGGGACATGCTCAGCATGCCATGCTCCGGGGCCAGGAGCTTGTCCACCCTCTCGTGCGTTCCTACAGTATCGTTACCAGATGCATAGTTTTCTAAGGGTATATTATACACTTTGTAGGTACCAATGTCTATCTCATCGATACTTTGCGACTTCTTAAATTTGTTCGTTTTCAAGTCCCTCATCATCGGAGAAAGCCGCTCCGTGCTCTTGCTGATAGAAATAACGTTTTTGGAAGGATCTGGGCGACAGTGGATATGGGAGAAGACGTTGGTGAGGCTTCTGTTAGCATTGGAATCGTGATATTCCCACGCTATCCCCGGAGTGAAGGTGCCAGTCATTTCAGGAGACCCTTTGACGTGATCTTTCCGCTCAGGCAAAGGGCTGGTGGTGGGGGTGCTTTCCAGTTTGGAAGGAAAAGCTGTCCTGTCTTCAAACGGACTAGGGGTTCTGGTCCAATTTTGCCAAGGGTTGGGAGGAGGCACTTCAGATTCGTGTGTGTTTCTGAGCGTCGGCTGCTCCAGCTCCAGGGGGATGCCGACGATCCTGTCTTGCCTGATCAGCGGCCTGCGCCCGTGCGCGGATGTGCTTCTGGTTTTCGTGCTCAGGAGGGGGTTGGCACCGGGGTTCTCCACCGCGCTCTCCTCCGCGACGAACCCCGTGTTGTCGTAGTGCGAGCCGTCGTTCCAGCTGTCGGCGAAGGTGTCGCTCAGCGGGCGCCTGTCCGGGCGCTGCGGCAGGTTCCCCGCCGGCACCGGCTCCCGCTGGCTCAGCAATGGCTTCGTCTCCAGGGGCTGGGGGAACGACTGCGCCAACCTGCGAAGAAAACAACCAAAGCAAAACGGAGCGAGATAGAAAGCCCTCTGTTAGAGCGCGGTTATCAGAGAGACGCGACTGCGAAGCGATTTCACATTCTCCCATCTGGACGCGGCTCAGCGGCCACGGTGGGCGGTTGGACTCGATCATCTTAGAGGTATTATCCAACCTTGATGACTCTACGATTCTACACTCTGGCTCTGGGATCGTACTACGAGTTGCATGCCTTGTGCCCCCAGTTGGGCACAAACGGCTGTGGCAGAGCAGAGATTCTCTAAGCATGGACACAGAGAAACCAAGAAATCGGTCCAAAGTCCTGGGCGGCTCAATGCCACGTTCATATAAATCCAGCTCAACGTATTTTCCTGCTTTAAAAATAATCTTCTACGAGTGCAAGGGAAGATTTTTTACACTTAAATTTATTGCTTTTAAACAAAAATACCAGATTCAGTTTGTGCCCATTCTCACCACCGGGGTTTTATGCATCTCCAGGCTCTTTAATGGGGCAGGGCCTGTGGATGGAACCGGGTGAGGTGGTTCAGGCCAGCACCCGACAGGGCAGGGTGCTGCTGGCATGGTACCAGAGGGTTTGCAGGTTGCTGATGGCCAGTGCAAATTACAGCTTCCAGGGAACTGAGCTGCTGTTGGAAGCCCAGGGCAGAGCGAGGCTCAGGCCGGAAACAGCGTGAGTGACACACGCTCTGCGTTAAACTGCAACCAGCTGCAGCTCAGGACCACCCAGAGCAGAATAATTGCAGCTCAATTATTAGGCGCTTTCAATGGGTGGTTATAGCAGGGAGCTGAGAAACCAGCTGCAGAATTACTGACGTTTACAGAGCAGGAACGGGCAGGCAGCTCCGCACAGCCCGGGCTCGGAATAGCTACACAGACCTCTGCAAAACCACAGAACAGAACTTCTTTTCGTTAAGCTTTTGAACAGAGAGCGTACGATCCCTTCGAGTGCACAGGACAACACCAGACCAGAAGCTGTGTTAAGAAAGATGGTCACACCTGTTCCCCCACAAAGAGTTATTCACTGCTTCTTTAGCCGTTGTCTGCAAGGACCCCATTTTAACGTGCGCGTTGGAGGACCCCGAGGAAGCCTGGGAAGGGGAATAGTCTGAGTAAGTGCCTGAGGAAACGCTGTTATTCAGACAATGGATCTTATCTGCTTCAGACTCGTCTGTCGATTCTGAAACAAAACACAGCAGACGTCTTCAGGAGGTGGCATTTGAAAACTAAACTCCAGAAAAATACATTGCTTTAAATCGATCCTACGGAGGCAGGCATGTATTTACAAGAGCACAAACATGCACGTAACACGTAAGATGTAGAACATCTTTAGCAGTATCTCTGTGTACGTTACGTACGCATTCATCTAGAAGGTTGGAAGTCAAGTCAGTACCTTTCTTGTCTTTACCCAGAAGGACAAGTTTGGGTGGGTACAACGGAGTCTCTGGCATGGAAGGACGAAGCTCCCCTATCCTCATCTCACTGGCAGGATGTCCGAAGGCATCCTGAGGAATAAAATAACGCAGAGTAAATGAGGGAAAGAGAATCCACTTCAAACTGCAACGAATAACCATTTCACAGCCTTCTTTTCACGAATGTGACAGCGCAGCAAAACCCCCCATACGGGTAGTGTCTAATCATGCCGAGCTGGCAGCTGAAAGTTCTAATTAGTCCTGCACAAATGCTTGCAAAAATGATGGTGATGGGCTCGTTCTGAAAGTGGGGACGAAACAGATGGACCTTGCGAGATACACCAAGGCCACGTGAACATTTCTGATGAGGCAAAGGTCACAAAAATGCAAGCTGCCAGTAGAAATAAATACGAACTTAGAACAAAGATCACTTTTTATTTCAGGAATAAATAGTCCTCATTCATTTATTTGTGGCACAAGTCCTTCCATAGCTTCAACTGTCCTTATAGCTGCTTTTAATTAAAATGACTTTGTCTCTGAGGAGTTTTTTTGCTAAATTCATAAACTTCTCATTGAGAGTTCAGCAAATCTTGACCCTCAAAGACTGCCCTGCACAACTGCCTTGCTGGTCCAGCCAGCAACAGGATACAGACTGAAAATAGCACAAGATAAAAATGTGAAAGCAAGTGAGGTATGGTCTTAGAGATATCTGAAATCACGATGCTTAAATTGGGCTCGTGGGACAGCCAGAAGGGAATGAAGACACAAAGGGGATCAGTGGCACTTCTCATCCCTGGGAAAAAAGTTCAGAAATGAGAGAGATGTTGACCTGGAGATGGGTGTCTCTGGGGAGACGGGGTAGGGGATGGCACTTGGGGGAATGACACTGGTAACCCTGCCCCTGGGAGGGGGTGTAAGGAAAGGGAGACAGAAAATGAGCAATAAGGGAAACCCACTTTGTGGGTGTTGGTGCACGGGCTCAGGGAGAGGTAAGGGAAAGGCAACCATTGGTGGTGTAAATGAGGAAGGAAATGGTAAGGAGATATATATTTAGGAGGGAACTTGTACTCATGGAGACACTACACGGACCTCTGTACCCTGACACTGTGCTGTTAAAGGTACTCCAGTGATTTTGCAGAGTGATGTCAATAAAGGACAAGAGATGTAATATGAAGAGAACAATGTCAAACGGAGTACCCAAACCAAAACCACATTATTAAAATGCAAAATGCTACAATATTTCTAAACTTTACTGGTTTTCACTCATAAGGAGAAAACTTCCAGAAGTTAACTCTCCGTTAACAACTTCTTGTAGCAACAGTGAGATTTATAGAAGCATTTGCCATGTGATTAATTCTTGAAGAATATGTATTTACACATATGTTATATATGTTTATATTTATATCTTATATTTACACAACAGATATTTTAATCCTCCTGCATTTGGTGGTCTCCTGGAGGCAGAACCCAAGCAGAACAGCAAAGAACAGACATCTTCAGAGCCCATGTAATTAACCCCTTTGGTGCTAAAGTGAATACAGCTATGTAATGATTCTAATACGGTGCAATACATTCAAGGCTTTAAAGTCCCTTCGCATGCAGAGATCCCCTCGCTTCGCTTGGCGACGTACGATGCCAGCGGCAGTGGCGTACGTACAGCGCCAAGCTCACACCAGCGCAGACAGCTTTTGCCCAGTGCAGCACGACCATTTTCTAGTGCAGTGCAACAAACAGGACGTGAAACACCCTCCTGTGAGAACCCAAGAAGTGCAGAGCATTCGCCGAGTGTGAAATTCTCCACCTGGGAAGCACGGTGCACGGAAACTTTCTTGTACCTCCGAGCTTCTTGCACGCTCTTCTTTCTCCTTGCTGCCTGGGATTTCCCGAGTCGACTTAGGAGTGTTGTCTGGGTCAGACAGGGGACTCTTTGGCAATTCTTTATTTTCTCTATCTTGATCCTAAAATCCCAATATTGTCCCATGAAACTTCCAAAAATTATAAGCTTAAAACAAAGCTACTCACTGCAAGGTAGGAAGAACCGGCAGCTGCATTTTTGACATAAGGCTGAACACAGGGCTTTATTTCACGCATGTGATTTGAAGAAGTTTTCTATGTTACAGCCTTTCTTTCCTCCTCTTCCTAGCCCCTAGTCCAGCTATTTCAATAAAAACCAATACACTTTTGAAAGAACTAGTCTGGCATTTGCCATGGAAGTGAAATGTGTTGTAAAAAACCAAAATCATGTTCCATTTAATTCTACTCTAAGAGGATCTTGTTTTCTTACAAGCCCAAGAACAAAAAGGTCACTAAGAGAAAAAAAATATTAAGAGGACCAAATGCTAGAACAAAGGGAAGAGAAAAAACATAATTGTGTTGTGTCAGAATGTATTCCTCAGGACTAACCCGAGAAAGATATAGGTAGAGGACAGGAAAATACATGGTGAACTGTTTCACCAGGGAAAATAAACGGTAAAAAGCATGAAAATAATTGGAAAGGAGAAATGCCACTGATTATTCATGCTGACAATAAAAGAACATTAAATTATAATCTGGAGAGGTGGAATTAAGAAAACCCAACGTAACTGCTAAGAGTCTGCTTGCAAAGCACATAAAGCCGCAGAACAGAGCAGACCAGGGCTCTGGGGGGACACAGCACATGCCAGGCAGAGGAATGCAGGACCAGTAATGATGGAGCCATTAAATCACAGCATCACAGACTGGTTTGGGTTGGAAGGGACCTTAAAGTTCATCTCATTCCAACCCCCTGCCTTGGACAGGGACACCTCCCACTCGAGCAGGGTGCTCAGAGCCCCATCCAGCCTGGATCTGAACACACCCAGGGATGGAGCATCCACAAATACATGTGGAGGTAAATGGAGAAGGCTGCATCAATCTGAGGAAGGACAAGCTGGTTATAAAGAAATGGAGAAGCAAAGAAATAAACAGACTAAGGCAAATGCTACTCAGTCCAGATTCTACTTAAAATTTTAAGAATAGAGGAGATGACAGAAAGTGTAGGACCAAACACAACCAGAGAGCTCCCAGGACAGCCCGCAATAGAAGTGAGGCTCACTGAGGGACTCCCTTCTTTCCTGGGCATCACCGTCAGCGGTGCGGTTCGGCAACAAAGCCTCACCAAGCCGCTCACCCCCGTCGGCAGCAGAACCTCCACCTCCCAGTCCCATGTCAGCAGCTTGAAAGTCCCTGAGGAAAGGCCTCTTGTGAGTCAGACCTCCAGATGAGCAAATCATTCCCTCCTTTCTCCTTTGGCAAGAAGGCACCAAGGTCATAACCTCAGTAAATACCTTTGGTGCCATGGAGACAGCAAAAACTCTACAATGAAGGTATTTCTGACTCCTGGTAAAATACAGGTAGTTCTGTTGCAAAGAGCTTATCAAGGTACGGGCTTGAAGCAGATACAAGCCCAAAATCTTCAGCACGTTTTCCTCTTCTAATCAGGAGAGACTGTCGTTGTGCATTTCATTAGGGGGAAACACAACAGACACACCAACTGGATCAGCTGAAGCCAGGCACCCTGGGGGGAACAGAAGTGTGTAAGTCTTCTTGGGAAGGCAAGATGAGCTTCTACGACAGTCTTGGAAACTTTCACTAAAACCAAAAAAGGACATTCTTCTCCACCACAGGAAAAAGCCTCACAGCCCAAACCCAACCAGTAACAAAGGCAGAAGTTAAAAGGATTGAGGTCTTAGCTTGACTGAGATGAGATGAAGGTCTCAGAAGGTCCAGAACAGCTGGGGTGGTATTTTTCTAGCTGGTAGCAGCAGCATCTGCTACTCCAAGAACAACTGTCTCTCCTTTTTACACAGTATTAGTAAGCCTGCCAGGAATTGACACAAAGGATGGAGGGCTGTGGGTTGGACTAGAGGTCATTTTAATCCCAAACTGGATTTTTAAAATCCTAATACTTACATAGAAGTATTTCCAGTTTGTTTGTCAATCCATACATATGAAGAATCTTAGCCTTAAAGGTCTTAGTTGCTGACTGCCAGCATTTCTCCCTGTTTCTCTGAATTAGCCCAGATTTCTTTTTGTCCAAAATGCACATCTTTCAAAACAACTTAGGACAATTAAGAGGTTTATTTTAGTTGGTGATTAATTAAGAAATTGTTTCCTCATTATAACTGAAGGTGGAGGATGGTACGGGGGATTTGAAATGTAGCTTGTTACTCATTTCAGATGCTTCTTTTCATTATTTAGAAACAGTTCAGTGAAGAGACACGTGTAAATTAATTGCAAGAAACCCCCAAAGAGATCAGAAAAGAGACCAGCTTATCTGGCCCCTGAGGAAGGGAACTCAGCATTGCACCTGAATTCAAATTACCTGGCTATTAGAAATTCAGTCTAAATCTGTATCAGAACACACCTGCATTTTCAAACTGTATTGTAACCTGAGGCCTGAGATCATGACTCCTAATTATCTGAAAAGTAAATGGAGCTTAATTATGTTTTATTTAATGAGTTACAACTGTAATAATGCTAATATTATTCAAAAATCACTCACACTTTTTCTACAGTTCTACCTTATCTTCATGAAGGAGGCCAACGGTGGGAAGATGTTTACATCATCCTGCCTTACAGACACAACACCTTCCCAAGTCAGTATTCGTATGAGAGAAACACCCCTTTTCTTTCCTTAGTTGTGTTACTAGTCTTGACTAACTACTGGGGAAATTAGAACCTGAAAACGTTCCGTCTTCACTATGATAATAATAGAAGAAAAATGCACCTTCCCCGATACGACGGAAATAGCCACACATTTGTGGTAGAAAATTAACCAGGAAATTGCAATCACATCATTTAATTGCACTTCAGGAATTACTTCAGCAATGTAACTGCTTCTATAGAACACTTTTTCTGATGCTCCCGCAAGGACCAGCTCGTGTGCACCGTGTCCGGGGAAACCCGCACGTGACTGTTCAGCTGCTGCAGAAGTGAACGCATATTTATCGAAGAATGAAACACAAGAATGACGTTTCTCTTCATCCTTTCCCGTGTTAGAGCACAGGTGTGGTCACAGGAGCCTTCCTGTAGCGTTAGCTGGTGATGCTGACTGGTTTCTCTCCAGCATTGTAGCTTGAAGTGCTAGTCGAAACCGTGCCTAGGTTTGAAGAGAGTCTTCTGAGGCCATCTTAAGAGAAATTTGTTATTTTTTTTCAAGAAGTCAAAATGTTTAACTGTAAATAAACGACACAGGAGTGCCAGAGCAGTGGCAGTGACTGCTGAACATGTAAGAACAGCCAACCTGTGTTAGGGACACAGGAAGCCGAAGAAGAAAAATTCATGTATATGCAACTAGCCAGAGACAGGGCTACTTCAAGGACAGTGAATTTATCATAATGTTTAAATAACAAAGGAGTGAAAAGACAATGTGGTCATTTCTTCCCCCCTCATCTACTTCTTTTGAGCATCAAGACTTCATAAGGATTTTCAAGAAGGCTGGTGCTCTTGCGGACCTGCCCGAGCTTACAAACCATCAGCACCCGTGGCCAGGGGAAGAGAGCTCCCTTACTCATAAACTGTGCCCGCACAAAGGCAGTCGTTGGTGCGAATGGTAACGAGCAGAAGCCCTCGGAGATCAAGCTCCAGCTTCACACGAGACTGAACTATTTAGGAATGTGCTGTTCAGAGACTGTATCCCTGTTGGAACAGAAGATTTTGTTACTCTGTGGACTGGTGAACACTCTAAGGGCTCCACTCTGCACCTCAGCGTAACTCATCCCCCAGGGCTGCCTGACCTAAAGTTCCCTGCGCTCAGAGAAACACTCCTGCTGACTTCGTTAACTTCTGACAAGGTTAATTGGCTACCTACACATAATGGGAATAGAAGAAGCAGAACCTAATGGCATAGCAGGGTCCGAGAGAACAAACTGATCTGCTGGTCACACATTTGATGCAGAAATACACTCAAGTCTGAGATGTAAACTGTGATCAGGTCCAACCTCGTGCTAATATGCAAGTCTCTCTTATCACTACAGTTTAGGAGAGTGCTTGCATGTATCACTATCAAAATGTATATACCACTGTCAGAATGCTTGTATATGTCAGTATCAAAATGCTTGTATACCTCAAAAGCAAAATGTTTGTATCTGTCAATAGCAAAATGTTTGTATCTATCAGTATCAAAATGTTTGTATCTATCAGAATGTTTGTATCTATCAGTATCAAAATGTTTGTATCTATCACTATCAGAATGTTTGTATCTATCAGTATCAAAATGTTTGTATCTATCACTATCAGAATCCTTGTATCTATCAATACCAAAACTCAGATCTAGGGAGATTTGAACCCCCAAATTCAGTCTGATAAACTCAGCAGTATTGGGACAAACAGCAACTCAATACAAAACTGAATTAATGCTATGGAATGAAACTAGCAACTATTAGGCATGAAGCTGCCAGCAGATGCAGAGTATCATTCGGTGGAGTTATGTTAAAGCCCCATCTCTAGCTCCTGAGAGGAACCAGGACCCTTTCACATTACCTCCACTGAAATCTCCTTTGGTGCCATGGGCCACTTGTGCTCATACTTGTCCTTCACGGTCTGCTCACTGTTCACAGTTGGCGTCGAGTTCTCGGGCCGTACTCCGTGGCTTGTTTTGCCCACCAGATTTTGAACGGATTTCACCATATTCTTCAAATCCTCCGGGTATGGAGTGGGGTAACGTTTCAGATTTATTTCAACCTGAGCATCCATAAAAAGAATTACAGCTCAAATACAAAATGAAAACAGCATGCAAACTAAAACCGTGGCTGCAGTTCTACGGCTAAGTGCAAATGCCTCCCGTTTCCAAGGGCTCTGTCTGAGGCAATGTGTCACACACAGCCAACTCCATGGACTTCTGGGCTGAAATTTGCTCTCAGTTACACTCTGTCAACCTATAATGGAATTCCAGTGACGTAAAACAAGGGACAGGGACGTTCCCTATAAGCCTCTCCTTTACCCTGTGAGGTTGTTGCATTTTAATTCTACACTTTGCAAGTACTGACATACTGAATCACACTTTTTCCCAACAACACTGGTGTAAATGCAGAATTAATTGTGCAATGATCAGTGTACTGAATTAAACTGAATTGCCTCTGGCAGCCGAGAATAAAATCTGATCTACTGGGAGCTATTTGCTCTTTGAGATGCACAATGCACATACACGCACGCAAGTGTATTTTACCCTTTTCTTACCCAGACAGTACAGCACGGGCTCAAACTGCTCCAGAAAAGGCACCCCAAGTCACGTGGAACTGACTGACAGAGCTACAGATTTTCTAGAAAACTCCACATTTTAAGTTTCTATTTTTTACCACTCTGAAGTAGAGAAACATTTTCTCTCCCCAGTCCAAAGAAATCCTAATTTGAAGGCAATCCTACAAAATCTCAGGGTTGAGTGAAAGGGGAAGTGGCCGAGTGGCCGAGAAGGCTCCTGGGTGACATCACCCCGCATCTTCTGGCAAGACATCACACTGCCAGCAAACCACTCCGGGGAAGCGATGCAGCAACCGACGTCAGGAGAGATCCAAGCAGGAAAGACGCCGTACGCAATGCTGACCCCCCCTTACACTGCATTACAGGTGTATTTTGTTTGCTGAACAGCACCCCGCACCACGAGAAGAGATGCTGAGGAAACCTCTGAAGACAGCAGGACCTCGGCACGGCCGTGGGAGAGCGCGGGCAGCTGGCAGGTCCCTCCCTTCAGCCCAGCCCGCGGCCACTGCTGCCCTCTCCTCTGCTCCTGCCCTCCTCGCTGTGTCCTTTGCGCTGCAAAGCTGCCCCCCTCCAGCACCCTTGGCCGAGCTGAGAAGGGTGGCCATGGCTCAAGCACCAATGGGGGATGCCCAAGGTGAAGCATCAGGAAGCCAAGAGCGCTGAGCAGCCACTGCGCGCAGCTGCCTGGGAGGCAGAAGATGCTGCCGCTCTCCCTGCGCCTGAGCCTGAGCTGGAAGTGCCAGAAAAATCCTTCCAGGGAGTAAAATCACAGCTCGCAGTGCACGCTGCGCGTGGAGGGATAACTTCCCCATTAGGAGGCTGTGAAATTTGAAATTATTCCACATTTGCCACGGGATAAGAGTTTGGAAGCATTTAGCACAAAGAAGCTTTTAGCTCATTGTGTACGCGGGGTTAGCAAAGGAAGTTTCCTTTTAATAGCTCTCTGCTGTAGCTGGGGGGTTTTAAATCCCTAATGCGTAGGAAAAATGTGATTTTGGATTCACATGAAGGTGGTCTGTCGGTAGGGGTATTTTAAAAGCAAAAGCATGATTGAATTGGAAAATAAAACTCTACGAAAAACTAGCATCCAGTTCTGGACCACGACAGACTAAACATTGTGGATAATAGATTCTGACACACCTTCAGCATAAAATGTTAAGCTGCAGGACAGTGATGTCATATGTTGATAAAGAACGCCATCAGAAAAAAGACAAATTAAATCTGCAAAGCATTCCTGGAGTTCCGGCTGACTGATGGTTGAAAGAAACCATATTTCACTGTGGCCTAAGGAGGCAACTGCTTTTTTCACCAACTTCAGGCCAAATCCTCAGTACTAGCCAAGGAAAAATTAACTGCAAGACTTTTCTGAGGTAAGGCGCAGACAGTGATTTTGGCAGGAGTTTCATAGCACTGTGACTATAAATACAAAACAAATCCCGGCGTTCCTGGTAGGCGATACCCATCAGGATGTGGGTGTTTTCACCAGGGGTTCAGACTTCTCCTTACAGGGGGAGCCTGTGCTCCCAGCCAACACGATCCTCGTCTGTTCAACGCTACGTCAAAAGCAGCCTGACCCTGGAAAGAGAATTCTCGACGGCAGAAGTTATCCAACAGCATCAGCCACCAAACCCACTGCAACGTGGCGCTGGCCGCGAGCTGAGTTTTAACTCCAGCAGATAAAAAGGGAAGGCTGCGTGTGCTTTCACAGAATGCTGCCCATGTCTGTGGTTACTGCCTCTTGGAAATTTAAGTTGAACTTCAAGTCCATCCCTTTGTGGGTGGTCTGGTGAAACTGTTAAAAATGTGCGCGTTCAGACCTCCTGATCACAACGCGTGGAGTGACACGCACCGAGTTCTCAAGAGCTTCAAGAGCCTGAGGAAATGTGTTTTAGTTTTGGACTCTCCACAGAATCCCAGCGTGGATCCAAGTAAGGAGCAGCAATATAACTGAGTAATTTGTAACTGAGTAGGGGCTCGGCGGAAACTCTGGAATTATATTAATTTCAGCTAACTGGGGGAGGATATTCATGTTTTGATCTCCATGACAAAAACTTTCTGGGTGTTTAGAACACACAAAACCAGTTCAATTCCAGTAAACTGGACCCTGCACATAATAAGTGAATACCAGAATAAATCAAATACAACTTACCTTAACTTTCCCTGCATTTTCCTCCTCTTCCTTTTTTTCCTCAAATTCAAAGGCAACAGTCATACGCTGCTGTCTCTGCTCCTCCCATAAGGTGGGGTTAAAACTGTCGCTGTCTGACTGGAAATCTGCAGTTAAATTGCAAACAGCAACGCACAAGAACAGGTCATGAGTGCACCCAGCACAAGACTGGAAAGGATCTACAAAGATATGTTCCTAGGTGATCCTGTGGTCTTGGGTTATTGTTTTAAAACCATGGAGGGGTCAGTGAGGGTACTCACTGACAAACCCATACAAACAGGGTTTCGTATTAAAACAGAAATGAGTGATGGGAAGCAACAAGGGTATGAAAACTCTGTAGCTTAAGGCAGCTATGTGAGGAGCCCAGCCCTCCATTCCATCAGTCTCAGAGCTCTGAACATCGCCAGGAGCTGGCTCAGGGTCTCCAGGCTGAGTTGGCCCTGGCCACGTGGCTTATCCTACAATTCCTGTCCCACTCCATCCCCAGGTACAAATGGTTCGTTCTGAACGTAAAAAAAACGTGTTAAAGGAAATGTAAAGCTGATGACAAGAAAAGAATGGATTTGTAAACAGGATTCCTTTGGGCAGGACAAAATACAGACTGCTGTGTGTGTACCACGAGCTTCACGTGTCGGAGGAGAGGCTCACACGGAAGGACACCTGGACCCCCCCACTCTGTTTTTCTTCTCCACTCCCTAAGCGAGAGCTCTGCAGGAGCTGCCGCTGGCATTTTACCTTCATCGCTGCGAGGTTGCTGGGGAAACATGTAGTTAGTCAGAACCCGCTGCTTTGTTTCGGGGTGAGCCTCGGTCTGCAGTGGAATGAGAGCCTTGGACTGCACAGGGAAGGCAGAACACAGAGCTGGTAACTCAGAGCACGGGACAGGACTTTAATGTTTGATAAACAGAAAATACAAGGTTAACCACAATTCTGTACGCAGACTAAACCGAGTGACACTCGGGTGGAAAGGTCTCTTCTCCCATTCCTCACATCTGCATTTCCTGGAATTCCTGCCAGGATCAAGAGAATATTACTAAATGTCAGAACTACTGGCCACACGTTCAGTCATAGAATGGATCAAAGAATCACAGACTGGTTTGGGTTGGAATGGACCATGAAGATCATCCAGTTCCAACCCCCTGCCATGGGCAGGGACACCTCCCACTACAGCAGGGTGCTCAGAGCCCCATCCAGCCTGGATCTGAACACACCCAGGGATGGAGCATCCACAGCTCCCCTGGGCAGCCTGTCACAGGCTCTCACCACCCTTGGAGCGAAAAACTTCTAATTTCTCATCTAAATCTCCCCTCTTCCAGTTTAAAGCCATCACCCCTCATCTTGTCCCAACAGGTCCTGCTCAAAAGACATTCCCCATCTTTCTGCCAGGCTTCTTCAAGTCCTGCCAGGCCCCCCGAAGGTCTCCCCAGAGCCTTCTCCTCTGCAGGCTGAACCCCCCCAGCTCTCTCAGTCACAGCAGTGAGGAAGCCAAAGGATCAGCAGAACAGAGCTGATCCTTTTAAACAGAGTTAAACCAAGCTGGGCAGTGCACACTGGCCCAGAGGCAGCGGCGACTTTATCTGCCAACGGGACAAAGCAAGGGCCCCGTGTGCTGGGCTGTGCCCCGTGCACGGGCACGGGCTCTGCAGCTGCAGGACCTGAGTCCTGGTGCCTGCTTCCTGAGAATAAAAGCGTGGATTAATTCCCAGTAGGGTGACAGCTGGCCCCTGAAGAATCTCCTTCATCAGCCTCAGTTAAAAGGGGACAGTATCTGACCATGGGTATTATTGCCAAGTGAGCGAGATGAGAATGTGAGAATGTACTGAGATCATCAAGAACGTTTAGAGCTTTTCTAGCATTGTACAAATTGAGGTTTTCTCCATTTCAAGTTAAATGATGGGAGCGCAAAATTATTCTATCCACCAATCCTGGAAAGGATTGAGACATTTTTAGTGCTCTGATGCTGGTTGAACTGTTACTTTTCTCAGCATTCACATGACGTCATTTGTTTTAAAATAGGATCCTAAAGAACATATGGTAGTGAAACCAAACCCCCTGGAACAAAGAAAGGCATAATTAGATTTAAAAGGAACTTAAACAAGAGTTTTCTCCAAAACAAGACTAAGAGTTCTTGTGCATCTTTTACACGTTTAAACTCCACTGACCGTAACCGAGTTTAAACACGCAGGAAAGGAAGCACAGACTGGAAAGGGGAAAGGGAGATAACAAGAATAGAGCGTGGGTGGAGAAAAGGACAAGACCAACTAATAACAAGTTTTACCTCCTGAATTTCTATTTACAAAACATTCTTGATACTTCTGCCTTTATTTACTACTTTTGTGAGGACCTACAAGCGTAGCCAGCTGTGAGCAATAAATCCTGCAAAGCTGATCTTCCCCAGTTAATAAACAACAGCCAGGGGAATCCATACCTAGATATGAAAGTATGGAGCTGGACTAGGAGCAAACACTTCTAAATTTCTACTCCAGTCATGTATTAAATGATAGCTTTCACTGAAGACCTTTGCTAAGCCCCCTTGAAACGAAAGCAAATATGAACCTTGAGAGTCATTACCTGGTTGTCAGAGAGCCACAAAGCTGCCAGTTCTTTAAGCTTAGTAAAAGTGAATGGTAAATTCTTCAGTCTGTAAACAATAATAGGGGAACAACATGAGTCCAGCATTTTCACAGAAGTTTCCTTTACAGATTTGATTGCAGAGTGTTTATCTCGATCACGGTGAAACGGCTAAAATTTCCTATCTTTATTTTCTCTCAGTTTTTACTCAAATACAGTATTTCATTAAAGGCATTCTGCATTAAGAGTGGCATTTGGAATCTGAAACTACTGACATCAACACTCTAAAGGTGCTAAGGAGATACTGATCTTTTGCCTTGGCTGTAATGGAACCAAAGTTACAGCTGACAACACAGAAAACAGAAAAAAATCTCACACCCAGGGAGACTTAGAGGAAAAACCCAACAGCATCCAGTGTAGCTAAAAGAAATCCCTTCATTGGACGTTGAAGCTTTGAAACAGAAATACTTAAGAGATTACTGAAAATACATTTTTGCTGAAATGTTAAGAAAAATATCTAATACAAATACTCATAGTGAATCTAAATGACAAAATTAAATGAAACAGTAAAAAACCCACAAAACCAGCAGTGTTTTCATTGTTCATGTGAAGATAGGACCTGCTCAAAAGTCTGTGCCCATCGTTCTGAGAGGCCCCTTCGAAGTACTGAAAGGCCACAAGGTCTCCCTGAAGCCTTCTCCAGGCTGAACCAGAATCATGGAATGGTTTGGGTAGGAAGGGACCATAACGTTCCATCATCTAGTTCATCTCAGCCAACCCCCTGCCACGGGCAAGGACACCTCCCACTAGAGCAGGGTGCTCAGAGCCCCATCCAGCCTGGATCTGAACACACCCAGGGATGGAGCATCCACAGCTCCCCTGGGCAGCCTGGGACAGGCTCTCACCACCCGCAGAGGGAAGAGCTTCTGCCTCAGTTCTAATCTCAATCTCCCCTCTTCCAGTCTGAAGCCATCACCCCTCAACCTGTCACCAGAAGCCCTTGTAAAAAGTCCCTCCCCAGCTTTCCTGTAGCCCCTTCAGATGCTGGAAGGATCCAACAAGGAACTCGTTCTGTCACTGTATGTATGTGACATTCTTCATAAATTAAGGTCAGAACTCTAAGCTTTAACAGTTAACATAAAGATTTTTTAATAGTGTTCATCCAAATGTTTTATTCAAAGCTTTTCTTTCTATATAAAATGAGAAGAACTTTTACTTTTCAAGTGATTCCTCTGTGTCTTTACACTTTAGGATTCAGTATCTGTAACTTAAGTTTCAAAACTGTCCAGGAACCTTTGTCTGCTGGGGGCTACTGGTGACAGGTCCAATGCACTCAGATTGAGAAGTGGCTATCAAAGGGAGAAGGAAAATTGATAAGTATCCTTCAGAAACGATGGGTGGTAAGGGCATCTCCAAGCTGGGTTTCCATTTCCAAGGTCAAACAAAATACAGAATCCTTTATTTTAATTCTTCTTTGCCAATAAGCCTGGATACCTGTTTCTAAACACCTGAAAAGGTCTGATTTAAAGGAGCCTTTTACAGGAGAAGATCTCAATTACAGGTGAAAGAACAGAGGCACCCAAAATCTTTACTGGCTTTTGAATATTTTGAGGCTCAGCCTCTTTTTCTAATTGTGCCTTGTTTTTCCCAAGTTTCAGACCGCTTTCTGAATCGTGTGCTGCAGGAACAGCTCTCCCGCACCTCTGACAACAGTGCACAGGCAAACGCTCCGACTTTAACGAGCAGCCAAATTGCCAAGGGATTCTGCATGACACCCACTTCCAAAACAAGGCCCATGACAATCGTCACTTACAGTGCATGAGTTGAGCCATGAAAGGTAAATACCTACCTGTTTTTCCAGCATCAACAGCCAAAAAAAGAGTTTGCTACAGCTACAAAGGATCTCAAATATCAGTTCCGTGTGGACGTAGCTTGGTTACTTTCTCCATGCTATAGTCAAGGTCCTATTTGGTGTAAATCAGCATAATTCTGCTGATTTCAAAAAAATCAACTCACGGCATCCTCAGGAAAGGATCTGGCCCCCTCTGAATAGAAAACTGCTCAGCAGTGAGTGAGCAAGCTGCTTAACCTGCTCTGCTTCCACTGATCCAAGACACGACCACAGTCGGAGGAGTACAGAGACTGTGGCTGAGCTACTCAACAGAGAGCTTTTCTTTTAGGCTGAAATGCTGAAAATCCTCACTAGATCATCTGGAAAATTGCATATATAATCGTTTTTGTACATCTAAGGCAACACTAGATGAAACTTTAATTGGTGCACAGATAGTTAGTTAAGAAGCTGGCCAAATTAAATTAACTTACAACTCAAGGGCAAACTACACTGTACCAGAATGACTTATTCTTACCGTGGGTGGTATTTTACTCAGCCTGAATAAATAACCTTTGGGTGAGGCCATTTCCCTGCTGGAAGGTGCTGTCTGACTGTTTTGGAGACTGGGAACAGGACTAACAGAAATACAGCCACAGACCCTGCACCCGCACCCGCGGGCATCACCTGCAAGGCAGCTGGAGACACTGAGTCTGTGGGAAAGCAACATCTCTGCATCTCCAGAGCAGTGGCATCAGGGCCAACGCCTGGCACCCACCCGTGTGCTTTCTTGAGCAGCCAACAGCTTCATTCCTGTGCAATTGTTCAGTCACTAGCAACTGCAATATCCTAACCTGATTTGTAAAATGAGCTGAAAATAGGATAGGCAAACGAAAGAAAACTCTTAGTGCCACAGAGATGGTCTGTGCTCAAATTAATTAGCTTAAATTACAGGTAAAATCACGTATGCCACTGGCAAAAAGTTTAAAAGTTATTAATAAAATTATTTCTTCTAAGGGGAAGCCTGGAGCACAGAGAGACTTTCCAGGAAACAACCATCCCTAGGAACAGTTTGGAGAAGCACGAAAAGCCTGTGCTCTTTAGAGTTTAATTTTCACATAGAAAATGTTTTCTTAAGAGGAAAAAAAAAGGAGAAGAAATTTCCTGTGAAGTTCCCCAGGTGAATAAGACCAAACTAAAGCACAACTTTTGGAAACAACACCGGTAAACACTGAACTGTAGTACACCGTGACTTCACAGCCCCAGGGAAGCTAGCCACCAGTCTGGAACAAGGGCTTCAGAGCAATTCCTTCCATTGCTTACTAACCCTAGATTACATCTTTCACATGATTTGTGAAATTCATAAGGGATAAATCCTTTGAGAGCAAGCTGAATGGATATTGTTCGTGGAACGCAAGAAAAGCAAGGAAAGCATCACTCATACTGTTTAAACATGAGCAATACCAACTGTCAATATTTGAGGGGTCTTAGGGGGTGAGGGTGGTCCTGGCTTTTATTGTAAGCCTCCTGACAGTCATAATTTTAACTTTTCTTTCTTGATAGTAGTTGTTTTGCTCGTATTTTTGCAAAATAACCCATTACATGTTTGTAGCAGGTACTGAATGTTGAGGTTTTTGTGCCCTAAGCAAGCTCAGAGTACGGGAAGAGCTCCCACCAGTTATCAGTTTGAGGAAAACAACGTGCACAGAGCTCACCAAAGACCCGGGGGAATACCTTCCAGATTTAGCCGTGCATATATTACGCTCTGATGACACTTTGAAAGAGTTTTCAAGCCATAACATGAAAAACATGAAAAACTCCTGTCAAAACACGCTGAAAGGTAATCATAGCAAGCAGCGTTGCCAGTCAGTCGGTCAAGCCCAGAGAGAGTTGCTGTTTGTGACAGCTCTCCAAGGTAACTCTCAGGGAGCTGGCAATAATAAGGTTTTTGGAGTGCAAAAGTCTAAAAGAACACGATTCATGTTAACTCATCGGCACGCTGCTCACAGGACTACTTGAGGGACACAGTGCCAGCAGTAATTACCTCGTTGGCAATGAGCAATATTGTTTAATTAAATATCTAACCAGAAAAGGAAAAAGTGCACCAGGGACCAGTCTGGTTTTGAATGGCTCAGGTAACTTCAGGGCCTTCTCTCATCTACCCTCTGTGGGTGAGATCCAGAGCAGCAATTGAGTTCTGACCCCAGGACAGAAGCAGAAGCAGTGCAAACACAGAAAAGCGCTGGGTCTTCCAGCTCAGAACAATCTAAAACTAAAAGAAAGGTTACTTACCAGTAACCGATGCTCTTTGAGAAGTGTAGCCCAAATGTACATCCTAACAATTCTACCTCTCAATCACAGGACTCATACCTGGAAGGACTCTGAGGAGAGAGGAGAAGCAGATGGAAGACAAATGTATATGTGGACTACACATTGTGAAGAACACCGGTTACTGGTAAGACATCGTTTTTTCTCTGAACGAATCCCACGTGTACTCTTAACAGGGACTGAATCCAAGCAGCCACCCCCAATGACTCACTACGTGGTGGAGGTCTCCATATCTGTCATGCCAACTGCACAACCACTTTAGCACACGCTGCATCGGTTCTCGAAGCACTGGAGACAGCATTATGCCCAGCAGGGGCAAGGATGGATCTCCAGGTAGCTGCAATGCAAGTGTCTGGGGTCAAAACCTTCCTGGCTACAGAGGGTGAAGCCACCTAAGCTCCGCTCAGTTGCACGCTAGCCCTCATTAGATCCACCTTAGCCATCTGAGAGCAAGTCAGGAGTCAACCCATCGTTGTCCTTCACAGCGCAGAGACAACTGAATACTGCATTTGCCAGGGATGAAGAGCCTGTAACAGGGTCAAGATCTTCTTGGATCTTGAGAAATGATAAAGATAAAGCAGAGAGGAGATGAGGAGTACAGAGATAGTCTTAGAGTGTATGGCGTGGGAAAGAGAACCTGGAGCTGAATGGCCTGGGTAAAATGGAATTCCAAGGTCAATACTTGAAGAAAGTCCTGGAACTAAAACCGTGTCTGGTCAACTAAGATCAGCAAGGTCCAGCTTACAGAGATGAGGGCCTTCAGAAGACATGGAACAAGAGTGAAGGTCTGTAGTAACTGAGACTGCCCTAAAGAGACAGCTTCCCCAGCCCCATTGCCCTTCTCTGGCCACGCTCCAGCCCCTCAATGTCCTGCTGGGAATGAGTGAGGGGCCAAGCACTGACCCCAGGATTCCAGGGGTGGCCTCCCCAGTGCCCAGTGCAGGGGAATGATCCCTGCCCTGCTCCTGCTGGCCACCCCAGTGCTGACACAGCCAGGATGCTGGTGGTCTTCTTGTCCCCCTGGGCACTCTCTGGCCCATCTCCAGCCAGCTGCTGACCAACCCCCCCAGGTCCCTCCCCACTGGGCAGTTTCCAGCTGCTCTGCCCCAGCCTGGAGCTGCTGGGGGTTGATGGGACCCAGTGACTCTTGCTGCACAGAAAAAGCCCCGGCGTGCACTGCTGTGGTGATGCACTGATGGAGAGCTCTCTGTCCCCAGGACAGCACTGGAACCTCAAACCCTATGGCCTGAGACCCAAGATTTGATTCTGGGACTCAGACAGTTTCCACACAAACTAGAGCTAAGTTTAACTTTACATTCCATCCGTAATGTACTTTATCATACAGAGCTGCAGTGTGCCAAACCATCTCACAGCACTAAGCAAAGAACCTTGTAAACAAACACATCGCAGGGATTCCTACATCATTTTAGATTTTGTGCTCAACCTTCATTTCAGCACTGACACTGCCAACAGCAAATCAGACACAGATGCAGAAAGCCCTTCCCCTAATTCTTCCCGAGCATGGATGGTAACTGTGGGAAACAGAGTGGTATTCACACGCCACGTGGTCCGAGACCGAGAGACCTTGTGTTTCTGTGGTCATACCGCAAATTAACGTATCCTTGGAACATTCACGTGTACAAATTTCGAGGAAAAGTCAGCCTTTCCTGACTGGCAGGCAGCAAGAGAGGCTCACTTTAAGCATTGTGTTCCTCAGAGGAATGGTCGCATGCATAAGAACAGAAGAATCTGGGTTTTTCACAAAATCTTTGCTCTGCTGAGGAAATGGAAAATATTGGTTCGCTTTCGGCAGAGGCAGGGCAAGAGCGCTGCTGTGCTGCCTTTAGTGATCTCCTGAACAGCAGCTCGGCACAGGTTTTTCATCGTGAAATCTTACCAAGTCCCATACAATTTGAAAGCCAAACATCACACTCTCACGCGGCAACAGCAGGAGATAAAAGCAGCAGACGAGTGTTCAGCTATTAAAACACACCAACACCCAGAGCTTGGCCCCATTCAAGTTTTTCTTTGGTTCTCAGTGGAACTAAGACCAAACCATAAGGATTGTAAAATAAATCAAGGATTTTTTTTTTTTTCCTTAAAAATAGTTTAAATAAAGGAACTCCAAATGTAATTTTTATATTTTAAAATGTATTTTATAGAAACGTATTTTTACAAATACCTAACAGTTTAATTAAAAAAAAAAAATTCTTCTAATGGGGTAGAAAAATTCCATGAACTATACCTGTTATCGCTCAGGTTTAACACTCTCAGCTTCTGCATCTGCCCAATTTCATCAGGAAGAAATTCCAGCTTGTTAGAACGCAGAGACATCACCGTTACATTTTTACAGCTTCCAATCTGTGGGAACAAAACACCCAAAGGCATTAGGGTATGTGCTTGGATAAGATTTATTATCACTCATTTCTTTATGTCGGGAGGTGGCCAGATTGTGTTTTTACCGTGACAAAAAGCAGAAAACACAGAATCTGGTCAAAAAATAATGTCAGGGACATCAGGGCAAGGCCAGGAGTTACCTGCACTACTGTCACCTTTACATCAACTTACTGATTTACTGCTGAGTGTGCAAGAAAGATTTAGGTTTCCACATTGTGCAGTAACAATTATTTTAACAGCTTTTTTCTCCAAAGAGGGGTGAAATCTTGGGCCGACTGCAAAACATTTCTATCTGTAATTTAACAACAGAATTGGCTTCTCACTTCTCTGGGCAGCTCGGGCAGGAAATTCTCATCCACCGCCAACGTCCTCAGGTTGTGAAGGTAGCCAATGGTGGAAGGTAAGGACTCCAACTCATTGCAGCTGCAGTCAAATTCTTCTAATAAAGATAAACTGAAATTGTAAATACACTTGTTAGATGCTGTCCAAGGAATAGATAGAAAAAAAATAAATCTAAAAGCTTTGAACGTTTTAAAGCATCACACCACTACAGACATCATGCCCTGAAGAGTAAACCTTTACTGCAGATTTCTCTAGGAGAAGTCTCTGATAATATGATTTTAAGAACTTTAAGGACACTGTTCATCAATCTTATCCAGTAAGGCAGCTGACGCAGGACCGCTGAGCTTCCCCACAGTATCATCCTTACGTTCTGGAGTGAGGATGTCTTGCAAGTACTTCAAACAGACAGTGATTGGGGAAATGCACACCGAGCTGAAGAATCAAACCAAAAAGGTTGTAGTCTCAACACCCAAAAGGCAGACAACAGGTAAAGCAATCCCGCTGGTGAGAGCAAAGGGAAGGGAGGCAGAAATCGCCTCCAAGGTACATCCCAACCGATGCACTTGGCACCATTCCTAATAAAAATCAGTAGAGATAAAAGATGAACCCGAATCCAAACTCCACAGAGTAATCTCAGCCTGGTGTAGTCAGACACAGGTCCTGCAGAAGCTCTTATCTTTCACCTGTTGAGAAAGTTGCCTAGAACATGACCTGGAGAGGGCATCTCTGTGTTGAGGACCGACACAAAGCAGAGCAGAGCAAGGAATCCTCTGATGCTCAAGTTGTCTCTTTAAAAAAATGAGCTAATTTCCATTTCTGTCTGGTATTCCTTTTCCTAAGCCCTTGTACTCTGTCAAACCGTGAAGAGACACCTGGCCTTTCCACCACGTAATCATGTTTTCAGGAAGGAGGATGCAATTGAGACAGCTGACAGGAACTGCCCTGTGGGACTGAGGTCCAGGTCAGCCACAGCCCACAGTCCCAGGGAGCAGGACACAGAGAGAGCACAGCTTCCTCGTGCACGGAACGGGGTCTTATTTTGCATGAAGAGGATGTGAAATTACTTGGAGGTTTTGTAACAAGTCCTAAATGAAAGGGGTCCACATCATATCCTGCTGGATTCATGGGATGAGATTCAACAAGGTCAAATGTGAGGTCCTGAACTGGGGTCACAAGAACCCCCTGCAATGCTCCAGGCTGGGAGAAAAGCAGCCAGAAACTGCCTGGAGGGAAAGGACCTGGGGGGGTTGGTTGGCAGCTGGCTGAAGATGAGCCAGAGTGTGATGGAGTCCCCGTGATCCCTGGAGGGGTTTCCAAGCCGTGGTATGAAATGTCCTTCAGAGGCATTTGCTGCTCTTCATGCCCCTGTCCCAGCCAGCCACACAGCCCTTGACCTTTGCTAATGCAAATAACACAAACAGGAAAATATATGTATGTAATATATGATATATAGAGATATGTAAAATATATACATATTACATATATATATTACGCACATACACACAGCATCATAGATTGGCTCGGGTTGGAAGGCACCTTAAAGATCATCTCGTTTCAACCCTCCTGCCACGGCACCTATTAAAATATCCTGAAGAAATACCTATCAAATCTTTGCACAATGAGGCTGTATATAAAAATGTTTAAAATGAACCCTGCACTGCACTGCTCACCCAGCTCACAGCTCAGGATTGTGACCCGTTACAAACGCCACTGCTTCATGCTTCTGCTGCCCCTCGTCTGCGCCACGTCCTGCCACCTTCTCCCAGGTCCTTTAATTAATAGCAAGGTTAAATGGCAAGCAATTATTTGTTGCTCAGCATTTGTCATCTCCCTGTCCACTGCCCAGTGGATGAGGTGCCCAGAAGATTGTCTGGGCTGTTTTGCACCGATCAGAAGTTCAAAGCCTTGCTGCTTGGTGTTGGTGCGAGTCACAGCTGAAGGACTGGACTATGTCTAACTTCACTTTATTCCACTTTCTTAATTAAAAAAAAAAAAGGTCTTTCAGCCTTCAAGTTTTATGAAACACGAACCCAGAAATAGCTATTCCCAACATGGAATTCTCAGAACTTTTCTCTAATTGCTGCATTTCAGCAGACTGAAAAGCCACCGTGAGTCATACGGCGATTAGCGAAGGAAATGCATGGAACGCGTCCAAGAGCTCTGCCAGCTTTTGCTTCGAGCTTTTCTTTGATACAAGCTTTGTATCCATCACAATTTATTTCAAACGCGATACGAAACAATGTCAGTACAGGCAGAATCCAGTCCTGTTTACCTGCTTCACAGAGAACATGTGCTTGACAGAGAGGGAGGTGCAGCAGGAAAGCTTGTTACGTGGCAAGGGGCACAGGCTGCTCCTGGTACTGATGGTGACACCACCAGGACAGCTTGGCCATCGATAAGCTAACTGGGAAGATCTGTCATCGCCACTGGGACATCCATAAGCTAACTGGGAAGTTCTGTCATCGCCACGGCAGTCAGAAAATCGGATACTCTGAGCTGTACCTGCCATAGTTTCCCTGACAGTGAAGAATGACTTTATCAGGCCACAGAATTTTCTTTGGATGGTACTGCCTGGCACAGGCATTCTCAGCTTCTTTCCTTCCTGGTGACATCAGCAGCAGACAAACAAAGGTGGCCACAGTAAGAATGACAGGCAGTGTGAAACGGTGTTTTGTCTCTGTAACTACCACAGTTAAAAGGAAAAACCAAACAAAAACCAAACGCTCTTCAACAGTGATTTTTCACCCATCATGGATTGTGCAGGAAATTAAGCTGACAACAACAATTATAATTCTGACAAAGATAATTTAGCTAAAATATCGTGAATCTCACTGTCTCCTCGGGCTAAATTCAGATCATTCTTGACAGGTGTAAAGAAGGGTGGACAAAAATCAGTTAAGCACCTGCTGCTCAGCGTGGCACCCACTGAGATGAGGCAGTTCACAGCCCAGGGAATCATTGCGGTTGGAAGAGACCTTTACGATCACCAAGTTCAACTGTTCGAGCTGACACTGCCAGGGCACCACTGCCCCCTGTCCCTCAGCACCACAGCTCCACGGCTTGGAAACCCCTCCAGGGATCACAGGGACTCCCCCCCTGCCCTGGGCAGCCTGGGACAGCCCTGGACAGCCCTGCAGGGGAAGGAATTGTTCCTCAGCTCCAACCTAAACCTCCCCTGGAGCAACTGGAGGCCAATTCCTCTTGTCCTGTGGCTTGTTCCTTGGGAGCAGAGCCCGACCCCCCTGGCTCCAGCCTCCTGCCAGGAGCTGTCAGAGCCAGAAGGTCTCCCCTCAGCCTCCTTTGCTCCAGGCTCAACAAGCCCAGGGCCCTCAGCCGCTCCTCAGCACCCTTGTGCTCCAGCCCCTTCCCCAGCTCCGTTGCCCTTCTCTGGCCACGCTCCAGCCCCTCACTGTCCTGCTGGGAGAGAGGGGCCCAAAATGTCCTAAGTTTTAATGAGGAACATTTTTTTACAGAGCAATAGGGAGAGATTCACAGAGAACAAAGACTTTCCTGAGCAAAAGAATAATTCCAACCCAACTCAGCCGCGTTGCAACCCCCACTGCCCTTCTCTCCCAACAGCCACAGCACCCAGGGCACTGCCAAAGCACCCTAAATCCTCAGAGACAGCGACACCCGCTATTTTTCTCACATCAGGCAAAAGAAATTTTGCAGGCCCCAGGAACAGAAGTTTCTACTTTCAGTCCCAGCATCCGGTGCTGTCCGGCAGGGCTCAGCCCCGACACGAACACGCAACACCAGCGGCGAGGCTGGCTCCTGACCGACTGCACCCTACCCTACGTGCGGGCACCGTGCCCCTCCTGACACCGTCCTACCCCCAGCGGGGCACTCACCCACCCCTGCTGATAAAAACTCCTGACTGTGGGTCCAGCTTGGTAAAGTGCTTACTCAGTGTGAGTGCCCGGGTTGCCGTTGGGCTGGACCCACCGTGCGCAGCACCTTGCAGGGCTGAACTCGGCATGGCCCTGCTTGGAGGAGGAGGGACGAGTGCCCAAGACGAGGGCAGGGGTTTGCCGTTGGCCACAGCGACTCGGGCGGTGGTGGAACGCTCTGTGTCTCACCAGGAAATGGTCCCTGGGGAGAGAGTTCCCTCCTCCACGCTGCCGCTCTTTGTGTGACCGTAACGTGCTCCGCGGTGGGGACTACGGCGATCATTCAGGAGAAAAAGACCCAGTGGGCAACTATCCAAGGGGATGAGTCAGAGGAAGGAAGTTCGTTTTGATGTGGGAGAGGCTGTCCTTGTTAAACGAGAGAAGATACTCCATTTAAAAAGCTTAACCAATCACTCAACAACGCGATCGCGTTAGGTGATTAGCCAACTGTTCTGCATGGAGACCACTTACAGCAGCAGCACGTATCTTAGAAAACGTAATTAAGGCTCCATGACAACAACACGGACCCGTTGGAGCAGGGCCAGAGCAGCCCCAGCCATGCTGGGAGGGCTGGGACCCCTCTGCTGGGAGCCAGGCTGGGAGAGCTGGGGGGGTTCAGCCTGCAGAGGAGAAGGCTCCCCAAGGGGAGACCTTCTGGGGGCCTGGCAGTATCTGAAGGGGCTACAGGAAAGCTGGGGAGGGACTTTTTACAAGGGCTTGTGGTGACAGGATGAGGGTGATGGCTTCAGACTGGAAGAGGGGAGATTCAGAGTAGAAATCAGGAAGAATTTCTTCCCTCTGCGGGTGGTGAGAGCCTGGCCCAGGCTGCCCAGGGGAGCTGTGGATGCTCCATCCCTGGGTGTGTTCAGATCCAGGCTGGATGGGGCTCTGAGCACCCTGCTCTCGTGGGAGGTGTCCCTGCCCATGGCAGGGGGTTGGAATGAGATGAACTATCACACAAATCTAAAGACACCACACAAAGTGCAGCCTGGCAAACCAAACCTGAGCTTTTGATGGCTACAGCTGTCACAGATCACAAATAGGGATTTATTTTTTTTTCCCCACGAAAGGCACACCAACAGTTAAATTATTATTTTAATTATTCTAACAAAGTACTTATTACTACACATTAGAGATTATTCCTCGTCTAGAGACCTTGCTGCACTACTGGATTTCAGGCCAAGTCGAAATGATGAAAACACTCATGCTAGAGCTGCAGAAGGCAGCCAGGGACCATGAAATTTGATTTCTCCCCCTGCAAATAAGAGTTTATGTAGGATTTCAGAAGTGAAATATGTAGAGGATGAGGCATCCTACCGAAATGTCACCGTTCAAGGTACGTTCTGCTAGAAAGGGGCATGTGTGGTGTGCAGAGATATTAAAAATCACCTCTGGGGCCACGCTCGGAGCTGCCTTCAGCCTTACAAGGAACGGCAGATTTTACTTGGCAAGAAGATCAAGAGAGAGAGCAGCACCCAACAGCTCTGTGCACTGCTGATGGTGCAACATGAGGCAAAGGGGCAGCTGAAAGGGCACCACTGGTGCACTTCCTCACGAGATGCATTCTGCGAGACTTTTGCATTTCGACGGCCACGCCTATGAACCTGCCACGACTTCTTCCTTTGTGCTGCTTGAATCTTTGGAGGAACCTTCATACATACGAGGTTCACAGCCATTTTCTTTTCAGCATCAAGTGCTGGCTGTTGCTATGGAAACAGACGTATTCCCCCAAATACTTCCATTCCTTCTACTTTTGCTGCTCTAATCATTTAAATTGCAAGTGATTCATGGTGAAAAATATCTCAGATCTTTTCCCTGGAAAATATGATACATTTCATCTTCTTACCACTTTTGCCAGTATAAATCCACAGGAGTAATAGTGTTCATACAAATTTCCATGCTATAAGCTGGGTGGCAGGCACATATTTCAAAATTATTTTCTATTTCAGTTCATCTTTGTCTTATTTGTTATTTAAAACCAAAAAACCTCATTTGCAAGCAGAAGGGAAAATGCATTTTACTTAAAGTTGAAAATCACGAGACCTCTACTCACTTTCCAATGGCATTTGGCAGGATTGTAAGCTGATTGTCATCCACTTTTAAAGTCGTAAGCCTTTTCAACAGCCCTAAAAAACAGGAAAGGAAGGAGTAATAAAAAAATATTTCACATTAATATTTTACTTTCTGTAATCTCCCATATCCCTAAACAAACAATGACTCCTGACACCGACTCCTGAATCCTGATCTAGGTTTTTGAAAGCATCTGTATTTTGGATGGTACGCAGACACAGTCTGCTTCCACTGACAATATCTGTCCTCCAAATCAAGTGCTGATTAAATGTGAAGCTGAACTGCAAGTGAAATATTGAGTGCATTTCTGAAGTCTTGAAAAAAAATGTGAAAAAGAAATGCAGAACAGTACCCTACCTGCGTAGGAGGAGTGGTGTTTCTACTTATCTATTAATGCTTCAATCAAATTCAAAGTCCCGCTGCCTTGATTAAGAGGTGCTCAGGTCAGAACAGGACATTGGGCAAATAATCCAAAGCAAATGCTACATTTATGAGGCTTCGTAATAGGTCAGAAAACCAGAATCAGACTGAAAACTAGAATTAATCCTGAATGCGTTTGTCTATGAGGTTAATTCTTATCATTAACAGAATTATACTCTATTGCAGAGCAAAGAGATGTAACATTTACCAAGAAGGGAATGAACCTTCTGCTTCACCAGTGCACAGCAGCAGAAAACAATGAAAAAAATTGGAAAAATATTGTATTGCAGTGATAGAAACAGAGCTTGAAACAGATTTCAACCTTCTGGAAGTTATTCCCATTTCAAAATCCATTTTTTTTTCCCCTAGAAGAATTCTAGATATAGTGCAATAGCTTTTTTTCAAATTATTATTTGCAATTAATGTTGGAAATAATATAAATGAATCACCAATATAGAGAAAAATGTTAAACGGAATGTGCCACAGTATGAAAGCTGAAGGAAATGAGAAGTATAATTAACAGGGGTACTAGAAATGCTGCTCACTTCAATTGCAGAACATTTGTGTTGAGAACGTTTTCAAAATTAACATCACCCAAGAAATGTCAACTGAATTTTCTTTCAAGAGGAAGAATTACTAACAAAATGAGTTTCTCATCTGAAAATGCGGTATTAAAATGACTCTTTTTGCCCTACTTCTCTTAAATCCATCACCATTTAGTAACCGGAATTGGGAAATGAGAACTGAATAGATCTAATTGCAAGAATGTATATAATTGTAAACGTAAACATTTATTTTATACAGGAGCTAAAGGCTCTCTAAAAATCAATCTGCATTTGCATATCAGAAAACCACCTCAATTAAAAATTCCTGAATCTATAGTGAGATGTAGAAGATCAAAATGGGAAACAGCTTCAAAAACCATCTAGTTCCGTTCGTGTACCACAGTGTCACTCATTAGCAACACATTTGATTTAAAATTGGGGAACTGAACAGTTCCGTGTTCAAAGGGATGTACTTAGGGAAGGGAAAAGATGATGATGATGATGATGATGATATAATGGGCTCAGCAGCTGGAAGCCACAGAGGAGAGGAACATTCTCAAACATCTCCAGAGAAAACATAAGGGATCAAGACTGAAATGAAATGTCCAGATGTATGGGGTGATGTACCTACAGCTGCTTAGCTTCCATAATTTCCAGGTATTCTCAATAACTCAGGAATTCTATGCATGCAATATAGTAAAAAAGGAAAGATTGAACTGTTTGTTCAATGCTCCCCCGTGCAATTGCACTGTTGTAATTCAGAGTAGCAGCTTCCTTCGAGACTTTCACACTGTGACACAATCGCAGCTCTACTTTCAAATTTAGATGGGATCAATTGGACCTTTCTTTGCTTATTTTCTTTAAAAACAAGCAATACCTTCTAACCATGATCTTCCCCCTAACTTTACAAAATGGTCCTCAGGGACTGTCCAGACACAGATGTTTCAAACTCCTTTGGAATTTAATGGCAGTTTTGTTCCATCTATCCCAAAACCTCATAATTACATTAAAAAAAAAAAAAAACAACCCAACCAAAAAATAAACTAATTAAATCCTCAACTATAAAAGATCACAAGAAATCCTGATCTTTTCTCACCTATGGAGTCTGGCAGTTGTTGCAACATGTTGGATGACAACAAGAGATCTTCAAGTCCTTCACATCCCGAGATGTCCAAGTCAACAGTTTCTATCCTGTTTTTTGACACATCCAGGTACACGAGCTGTTTTAACTTCCCTATAGACTTAATAGCACGTTACAAAGCGTTACTTGAGCAGAAATGCCCTGCGTGCCAGTTTCTACATTCAGCTGCAGACAAACAGTAGGAACACAGCCTTATATCCAGTTACCTCAGCAGGTTTTCACTCCAGTGAAGCACGATCAGCGGTGGTGGAACCACCTCCCTGCTCAGGTAACTGCAAAAGGAACTTGCACCAAGCAGAAGGACAGAGCCCACACTCATCAGCGCGGTCCCGATGCGTTACGTGTGCCAAAACGCCGAGTTACCAGCGGTACGGGGTTTGTGCTTCGTGTGGACACAGAGCCAGGGGATGTTTGTTCCTGTGCCAGCTCTGACGGAGGCAGCAGGGCACTAGCATCAACAGCTACCATGGAGCAGAATACTCTGCACCCACCAAAATGCTCTGTGATCCACAGGAATCACCTCACCGCTACAGAGGAGTTAAACGAGGGATACCAAACTTTGTTTCGAACCAGACGAACGGGCCGATGAGGGAACGTGCCTCATGGATTTTGTTAAAGCCATGGCAATCACTCGTGAAGTGTGTGGATCCTACAGAACCACAGAAACGTTTAGGTTGGAAAAGACAGTCAAAAATCACTGCATCCAACCATCAACCTAACTCTGCCAAGTCCACTGCTAACCCCTGTCCCTCAGCACCACAGCTCCACGGCTTGGAAACCCCTCCAGGGATCACGGGGACTCCCCCCCTGCCCTGGGCAGCCTGGGACAGCCCTGGACAGCCCTGCAGGGGAAGGAATTGTTCCTCAGCTCCAACCTGAACCTCTCCTGAGGCAACTTGAAGCCATTTCCTCTTGTTCCTTGGGAGCAGAGCCCGACCCCCCTGGCTCCATCCTCCTTTCAGGAGCTGTCAGAGCCAGAAGGTCTCCCCTCAGCCTCCTTGGCTCCAGGCTCAGCAAGCCCGGGGCCCTCATAAAAGGGAAAGATTCATTGCAGGACTATGATCTACTGAACATCTTCAGCTCCAAATGCCCTCTCCATGGGTGCTGACAGCTCAGCCGGACTGTGCTTGGAACACATTTTAGCACTGGGTTTATCAACCAGTTTCATCGTGAACTGGGCAGAAACAGAATAATGGCTAAACTGTTCATGCCCATGCTCTCTTCTACGGCTGGTATTTCTTCTCCTCCACTTCAGCACAGCCACAACCCTGCAGTGTTTCTGTTCTCCAGCTCCAGCTGCTTTCGGTATCAGGAATGGAACTGAATACCCTTGGGTTCTCTCACTAGCAGAGCACTCGGAAAGCAGATACGTGGACAGCGACTGAAAACGATCGTTTTCTGTGCAAGCATCCTGCAAACCCCTCTTCCCCAGCTGCAATCAGCTGAGGAATGGTGGACTCATAATCTGCATTATGGCAAGAAAAATTAAAAACTGAAGGTCTACTGTGCGGAAACAACTACTCAGCACAGGCACCGGTACGCAACCGTGGCCCTAACATTTAGATGATAAAACATTTTCATTCTATTTCTGAATGGAGTGCTAGAGGAATTTATCTTCATTCCACCCCGCTCAGAACTGCTTTTAGTATAGCTGAATCTGGACAAACCTACTTGGTTTGTAGTTTGTTTAGATCACTTAATATTTTCTCTTCCCTTTGACAACACGTGGGGTTTTATTCAACCGCTGGCAAATGCACAGTGACCCAGAGGACAACAGGAATCACCTTCCCCTCTAGCAAAACCTACACGAGGCTTGAACAAAACAGGCACATCCCCATCACGTAATGACATGAAGATTGACAGGTTCTCATCTGAACAGCTATGCTGAGACTTTTATCTCTGGGCAAGAATTAATGGCTGCATGAGCTAGGGACCCATTCAGGAAAACGCACAAGCACGGATTTACTGCAAGGTAAACAGCTCACCGTAGCGCACAAGAATTTGATTACATAAAATAAATGCTCATACCCCAGGTAGTATTTGCAAAGAATTATTGTCCATCCACAATTCCTTTAGATTCTGTATTTGTTCAAGAACCTCAGGCTGAGGAAAAGAATATAACGTTATGGACAGTTACACAAATCTGTATTTTCTTTAGTTCAATATTTTCAACATTTTCTTTCTTTCAACATTTTCTTACTTTCTTTAACATTTTCTTACTTCTTTCAACATTTTCTTACTTTCTACATGTTGACACTCAATATTCAAAATGTTAAATATTTTCCACGTTTTCTTAAAAAGAAGATTCCCTCTTCACCTTCCTTTTTTTTTTTCCCCTTTGTATAAGGCACCCCAGACTGTCTGGCAGTTAACGACATGCACACTCGTTCACTTCATTTAACCCCTCCTGCTCTTTTTCAAAACTGGTACCAGTTAAGAACCCTTTGGAAAAGAAATGAATGCAAAGAAGAACTGCCCGCAAGTTCTGGTTCTCAGCAGTCTCTTGGCAGCAGGCAGGCTGTGAGCACGGCAGCATTGAGAGAATCGTGGAGCTTCAGGAAAAAAACCAAAAAAGCACTGAAAAGAAAGACCATCATGTGTGAAACTCTGCCTTTTGCATGATTTGCAGTCTGAAAAGCAGCTTAGCAGAGGCGCGCTGCTGAAGGCTTTCCTGGACTGCCTGCGTTTGTGTGCGACTTTGCGGCTGCAACTGGCATATTCAGCGGTTAAAGCTGCGGTTGGCAATGATAGAGCCTCAAAATTCCAATATGAAACTTTAATCTGAGATGTTTGACTCCTTTCAGCACTATAAGAATCCCATGAGAGAACCCCAAAGCACTCCTCATTCCGTAAAGCTGTGAAAATCAGGGCTGAGCAGGTCACCGGTATTTCCGTGTCTCAGCCTAAGCACGCTTTCCTTTTGTTGAAACACTATTTCCACTGGTAAACCAAGACTTTCAATTTGCCTTAGGTCTGTAAAGTTGTAGAGATTTTTTTTTTCCCAAGCCTGTCAGAAACCAATATTGAGTATTTAATTGGGTTCTGACCAACTCAGATTCTAGCATTTTAAAAATCCATAGTATAATTTCGCTGGAACTGTTTCAACACAGCTAGAAACAAAGGTAACTGTCTAGCATCACAGAACCTTCAGAGACCTCTAACCATCTCCTGTGGCCTGCGTTCTTTGGAATGTTGCAATTCCCATAAGAAATGTGATTTTCCGCATGGTACGCTATAGCTCCCAATCTGTCACCAGGTAAGAAAGAACGTGACAATCTAGCGAGCTCAATCCCTCAGTTTTCCATGTGGTCACATCATGTGTTTCTATTAAAGAATGATTAATCCGCATTTTAAAGATAATTTATTTTGCCTTGCCTAATTCTACAGAAGATTTCTTGTCCTTCAATGGTTAAAACCGCTTCTAATTTCCAGGCTAAATTGATTAATGGTCATTTTATACTATTTGTTCCTGTGATGATTAATATTTCTTCATTCCCCCAGAGTGTTCACTGATTAAGGTTATTATAGATAATGACAATTTTCCCTCTCCAGTTTAATTTTCTTTCAAATGCCTCTCACTAAATGGACACCCTTCTCAAAGGCAACAGCCTGCTCCTGTGCTGTGCATCCTACAGTTTGAGGTGGAATTCCTTGAGCACGGACCGTGGCATCCCATTCTCGTGGGGGAGCTTTCTGGCATGCCAAGATCCAGGTGAGAGCTCGCTCGTGTTTTCATAAGTGCTATTAAAAGCTTATTTGTCTCTGTCAAAAATGCTTCTGTTGATGCATATTTTCATTTTCCAGATTGACACAAAAGAAGGGGAGGGAGGAGAAGGGAGGGAAGGGCGAGGGAGAGGAGGAGCAGGAAGCAAAGCAGCAAAGCAAAGAGAGAAGTGAAGCAGCGAAGCAAAGCCAAGAGAATGGACTAGAACAGAACAGACTGTTGCAGCTGGAGTGGACCTCCAACAGCCATCCAGCCCAACTGCCTGACCCACACTTAAAGGATGTCATTAAGGGCATTGTCCACATGCCTCTTAAACCCTGCCAGGCCTGGGGCATCGACCGCTTCTTGAGGAAGCCTGTTGCAGGGTCTGACCACCCTCCCAGTAAAGGAATTCTTCTTACTGCTAAGTCTGAATGAAGACTGATATTAATCTTTGGTAAAAGTACATTACATTTTATCCTCTTTCCTTTTCCTTCTCTCCCTCCCGTTGACTATTTTCTTTCAAAATCTCTCCTGAAGCCTCGCTGCTGACAGCGGGCTCCCGCAGCTCCGGGGAGAACTGCACCCACCTTCCCTCTCCTTCCAGGCAGAGCTCCTACAGTTGCTGTTTATCATTTGTCCAGGGCCGTTTTTGGCCACTTTAAAGATTGGGAAATTTCAAACCCTTGACCCAGAGCTTGCAATTGAATGCTCCAGCTTTCCCAAGCCCCTGCGACACAAATTACCTGCTCCCTTCCTTGATTACTTTACCTCGCCTGAATGTGGCTGCTGCTTAGGAAGTGACAATTTCTATTTTAAGAACACATACCTGCCTCATGATTTGTATAATCTTGTTCCCAGAAAACAAATGAACAGAATTAAACCATACAAAACCAAACCACCCCAAGAAAAGACACACTCCGAACTGAGAAAGCACACATGCATGTGCTTTGATCAGAATCCAAAATACCTGCTTGCAATTTTATTCTATTTATCTATGCAAAAGATTTCTAATTTTAATTAAAATTCTGAGTAAAAACCATCTCTTTTCTCCTCTATGGCAATGTAAACTAGAAACATCAACAGGGTTTTCACCGTGACAGCCGCAGACAGCGCACTGCCTATAAACCAGATGTGGACACTGTACTGCAGCTTTCTACCACTAGATGAGCACTTTGAAGTCTGTGTACAGTGAAATTATCTTCACTTTAATGGAAGCTACAGGAAGTATCACCCCCCTAAAACTGTAAGCCCTGAATCAGCAGCGCTGTTTGGACAGGTTGTTCCTCACCCCTGGAGCAAAGGTGGTTCTGCTCAGAGGGTCCAGCAGCCATGGCACAGGCTCTTGGTGGAGACGGCTTGTGCAGACATTTATTTTGACCCTAGCAAGTGCCACAGTATTAATTCCTTGTCTCCCAAAAGCTCAGGCCCTCCCGACCAGCCCTACCAGTGATGGGTCTCAAAGAGGATGAGGCAGCAAATGTTCTAAGTTTTGCTTCTACAGTTCCTGCAGGATGAAGTCACCGAGCTCTCCTTAAAAATAAGCATGTTTTAAAACACCTCACCCTGCTTCTGAGAAGCGACAGCTCCTACAGATGTAGCAGAAACATTCCCAACGGGAACAGCAACTGGATTATTTACTGTATTGATACTAGAGAAAATTCCCCAAAGCTCTTGTATCTCAGGGAACCCAATTCTCATCTTGGAGGTGAGTCAGGGACAGAAACTGCTTTTGGAGTCCAGAACGTACTGCTGCTAATAGCAATTTCCAATGTTTGCAAGACGATATGATAGATATTCAGAAATTAACACCTAACTGACACTAGTATTTATACTGAGATCATCAGTTCATCCCCCATGGAGGCGTTCCAGCAGTGGCACCAGCTCAGAGCAAGAATCGCCTTGTGACCTTGATCTGAACTGCAGAAGCCTGACAGAGATGAAGCACATTCTATTACCAACATTCACCGCGTGAACTATGATAAATCTTCTTTTCTACAAGGAAACGTGACCCCAGCACACGGCCACAACAGGATCACACCTTTCCAGTAAAAATGTAATGCCCCACGCCCAGAGCACCCAATGCACACAGGCTTGCCACTAAAAAACGCCGCTGTTCTTACCAGTTCAGAGAATTCATTATTGCCCAGATCAAGCCTCTCCAGTTGAGTCAGTTTGTGCATCGACCTGTAACAGATTAGGAAATAGCCAAGATAAAAATTTTTCCTCGCAAAACGTGGGTCAAATTTTGTTTAGAGAAAAACAAAGCCCAAATGATACTGTTATTGTAAAAAAGGATCACATCCACTTGATGCTGGTGCAAACGGGAACCATACACTCCCATCCTTAAGACATGAGCCGAAGCTCCCGACCTAAAAAGGCAGCGAAAAAATTTAATATTAAAACCCCCAAAATCTTGGTGGAATTTTGCAGAGCTGCTCAAGGAAACCGACCCATGTTATATTTAGAAGCAATTGAAAGGAATATAAATTGTGACATCCTTGATACAGATTTATAAATTCGTTATCAACCTCTCTCTACAGCGCTAGAAAGGGTTTTGGGGCTTGATAGCAAACGTACAAAGCAAGCCTCTTTCTGGGCAGCAGCTGCAGCCTCTGCTGCAAAAGACCACATGTGAATAACAGCAAATTCAGCCAAAGCAGCTTATCCCTCTTCACAGCATTATGAAAGAAAAGAGGCAAGTAAGGAAGTAGCGTAAGAAAGGGAATCAAAAGTTAATATCAACTTTATGCTCTACAGGGCTTTACATGAGGAATAACCTGGATTAACGTCTGTGACTGATCACTGCAGAACAGCCAAAAAGGCACTGTTACTGCTCGGGCTCCAGTGACTGAACAGTGAAAAAATGAGAAATGGCTGAAAACGATGCTATTCAGTTCTTCATTTACTGCAGTCAGTGGGACAAATCTCCCACATTTATACCTGAATTTGTGCCGTGAGACAAACTGGTTAGCTCAAGTACAGCTTAAAGTGACAAAGGTGTGTGGGCAGACCACCAAAATGCATTGAAAAACTCTAAAATGCAGTTAAAATCTTGAACATAGGCAAACTTTTAAGAAGCACCCAGAGTTTTACAAACTGCCCTCAGAACACAGGCCAGCAGAAGCTCTGGCTCAAAGAAGGAACCCCAAAGCAGTGAAGACCTTTTCAAAATGAGGGGAAAATTGCTGAGCACTTGTGAGCAGGACCGAGCACGTCAGAAGGATGCCCTGCAGTTGCGTAGCGCGCAACTTGGCTCCCACTGGGAAAATGCAAGATCTTTCTGAAGCTGATTTACTACGTGAGACACGTGCATTGCGCGGTACTTCAGGCCTTGACAGAATGTTAGATTTCCCTGTTTGTATGAAATTAAGATTAGGAGGTTGTATTCAAAATTACTGTGCCACTGGAGAATAAGAACTATTTCCTCCTTTGAATCTGAGTTTTTATAATGGTTGACATTTTGAAGTTAGTAGGTGATTTCCAAGAGTGCACTCAATAACCTTGTAAAATATAAAATAAGGGTACGACATTTAAACCAACCGGCGTTATAAATATCCCGTGAAGATGTCATTCATTTTAAAACAAGTGAATTGTTGTTATTATAATAATAATTATTATTATTATATTCTTCCAGGTCTTTTAATGACAACTCTGCACTAAACAAGGCATTTTAGACAGTGAGTCGTCCAGGGACCCAAGTCCTGCTGTGATTCCTGGGTAGCAGCTCAAGCCAAGACCCCTTACAAAAGGGCTCCCCTGCTCTGGATCAACTTCCAACCTCATACATTAATTACTTCATACATTAATTACTGCCTTTGTTTCCATGACAGACACTGAAGAAAGCTCATGAAGCCACCTGGACACAGTGAGCTCTTCACGCTCTCCCCCAAACACTGCTATTTTTTGTTATGAACATAAGAGTGGGAAATGTCTGGAAGGCCCCTGGTGCTCTAACCGGGCTGTAGGTCTCCTTGGAAATATTTGGAATCAAATATTTGGAAGTATTTGCAATATTTGTAAATATTTGCAAGGGCTGACTGATATTTGACACATCCGAAAGCGACACAGTAAAGAAAGGTGCAGCACCCTGGAGTCAGCCCGTTTACAGTGCCGGTCCCTTCAGCTGACACCCGCATCCCTCCCAAGAGCGCTGTTCTGTCTGACTTCCCCCCGGACTTTCACCCTTCTGCCTTCATGGATTTGTGATTAGTCCAGTTCAGCCTTCGGATGTTTGGATGCCAGGTGTAAGCCTCGTGTGCAGGGTTTTAAATTAATGAACTCAGCGGAGCAATCAAGTACGTTTGTAATTGCAAACAGGATGGACACTCATTAGCATGCCGCATCTCATTAGCTCCAGGAGAGTTCTTCACGCTGCTGCGTGCCGTGAGTGTTCACCAGGATGGACCCAAGGGTTTCCTACAAACACTTACACCTCTTCATCCACAGTTTGCCAGTTTTAGTGACCAGAGTCATCTGTGCTTAGAACAAGTCACTCGGAGAGGAGAGCCCCTGGCTCAGCAGCCGGGCAGCGCGCGGTCAGCCGGAACGCTGAGCTCAGGGAAAGGCTTTACACCGGGCCAAAGTGCCCTTAACGAACCCCCAGGGCAGGCTTCGCTCCTTCGCTCAAGATGAGAGTCCTTCAGCCTCGCAGACGTTCCAAGTTTTTGAGCTGCAATTCTCACTGCAGACACGCTCACAAACGTTACGGAGCAAAAAGCCTCCGCAAGCCCCAGACAGGAGGATGTGCCGCTGGCTTCGAGCAGGACATACCATGTCTTCTCTGACACGCAGCAGGGCCTGGAACATCACCATTCTGCAGCAAAGCTTCTTGTGATGCTTCCTGCCCGTGCCCACATTCCAGGGCTCAAACCCCACAGCCAGAGGACAGGCAATAGCTGGAAACGAGCGGCAGCGTTCCTCTGCTATTTCCAGACACGATCACCATTCCCGCAGACACAGGATGACACAGCCCAAGACCCTTCAGGGATGACACAGCCCAAGACCCTTCGAGGATGATGGGACTGGCACGCTGAGGTACCGTCGAGTTGGCACAAACCTGGGTATTCCACACCGTGCGGTTTCACCTCGGAACAGAGCTTTGATTCTCAGGGGTTTGCTTTGCACCGCTGCTCATCCACCAGAAAGGGCAACGTCTCCACGTTACTTTGCGTGATTTCTACAGCCAGACACGTCACGTCAGAAGCTGTAGCATTTACACGGAGGCAGATTAATTGCAGTTAGCTGGTGCTCCATCAGCAGACAAAGCCCACTGCCAAAGGTACCCAACGGAAAATTAGATGAGATTTCTCATTAGCCTGTGATATTTTTATCTCTTTCGTGTAATTACTTACAGTTTTCTTATGAAAAGATTCATTATATTTTTTATGTGGGGTCATTTTCTAAAGGTGGAAGAGGAAAGGTGCAATTATGAGTAACGCTCAGTTAAATATTCATTGCTTAAATGATGGAATGTAATGTAATTAATGCGCTAATAAAACTTGTGGCCAAAACTTTCCCATAAATCTTTACCCAGATCACATTTGGATCTATTCTTCCATTCAGAGGGAACTGCCAGAGCTGTACGGAGAAGATCTGATCCCAGCTGTGGGATTGGACCTCACAGGAGGTTCACAAGAAGGTGAGTCTTTTTTTTTTTTTAATTATTCTTTTTAAACACAATAATGGACCGTGGTTCTCAAAAAACTACAAATGCATGAAAATCAGCAGAGCAAGTAACTCGGAGAGATTGCTGAACACTTGGTGAAAAATTAGCATCGCTCACCAGAGTTTCAAAACATTCACACTCCATAAATTCCAACTGACATCATACAGTCCAGCACCGTTAATTATACTTCACGGTAATGACACGTGTATAACTTTCTCATGCTCTTGCACATTTGGTTTTGCTGCCTGATTTAGAAGATGCTCTTCTACACTTTGTAAACGCCTCAGGTAACCAGGGGAACGCCTCACGTTTACAGTCTGTGGCAAAACAAACGAGTCAACAGCCAGAAACTATTTGAATGAAATCATGACATTCTCCCCCAAATCCCGGTCAGCTTCGGGACAGGCAGGGGATGAGGGTGATTACACAAGGGTGGTTAATCACCTTCAACCACAAACTTCAGAGCACATCTGAACTGCTCCCACGTACGACGGACCGGGTTCATAAATATCAAAAGCATCTCTAGGTAAAAAGCTCACGAGTGAAAAGCAGCTGTGCCAGAGACACCGCTGGATTTACGCCGCAATAAATACACGGGAAGAGCTCTACACAAATAAAGAGGATGCTGACAAACTCCATTTCCTCCTGCAACAGCACACAGAATTACGTTTCCGTTTGAGATCACGATAGATACAATTATTTTCTGAAGAAAATTATTTTCTCTTTATTTCAAAGCAAATAAAGGTGAATGCATTGCCATCACTGGATTATCTCCTCTATTTATTTCAAATATTTCCTCCTGCTTTTGTTGCACACAGTAACCTGTATTTCAAAGTTGTTGAAATGTCCCATTCTGGAGTGTTTTAAACCTCGTGATGTAACTTTAAATTCATGAATGGACCAGTTTGGAAGCTACACTGCGAAGTTAACACCGAATAGTTTACATGCTGCAGAGCAGTCACAGGGCTAAAGCATCACACGATACAACCACAAAAGGGCAATTTACTTACACATCACTTATTGGATCACAAAGAAAACTCAGTTTTCAGTGCATAGCAAGATAATTTCTATCTTTTTGAGAATATAAACCACATCTGGTGCAAAGCGAATGACCGAAAGTATAAATTAATCTGCCATAAAGTATTGAATCCATATATTAGCCAGGCATCAAAATAACAGAGTATGTTTAAAAACTGATTTTGAGGATACAAAATATTGTTACATGGGGACTGAAATATATGACAGAGAAAATAGCTAATATAATGGAAATAATATGTATACTAATGTCTAGTCCAGCTTTAGCTATCAAAAATAATACCCACTTCAACTTTTAATTATATTGAAGAAGTTAATTTTACAATCTGGTGTAACAATCTATAAACCAGAGGATGCAGCAGAGACTGGGGGACGATGCCTAAAGCGGTGAAGTCTCTGAAGACAAAAGAACTCCAGAAGCCCCCAGTCAGTCACGACAGTGATAGAATCACAGACTGGTTTGGGTTGGAAGGGACCTTTGAGATCATCCAAGTTCCAACCCCCTGCCATGGGCAGGGACCCCTCCCACTAGAGCAGGGTGCTCACAGCCCCATCCAAGCTGGATTTGTTTTTTAATCAAGTAAAATTAAAAGGATACTGACTTGAGGTGTTCTGAATACGATGAGCAATTTCCTCGCATACCCTAAACCAAGCACATGTGAGGGAGCAGAGCACGGAACCTAAGCGTAACCAAATTAGATCTCATTAGTAACACTGGGAGCAAACTCTTTGTGTGCTCAGCTCCCAGTTGTTCTGGGAGGAGCTCAGGGTTCTGGTATAATTAAGAACAAAGGGAGGAGCTCAGGGTTCTGGTATAATTAAGAACGAAATGAGTGTGAGGTGGGCTGGGGCGGTTTCTCCACGGTTGTAAATGTTCCCCCCTCCTACCATTTTGTGCTATGAAGTCTTTATCTGAAATCCAGCCTTAGCCATCAGATATCAACTCTTCTGAATAAAATAAATGGAAGCTTTAAAGAAGCGAGCAAGTGATAAATACATACAAAAAATGTGGTGCATGAAACTGGCCTACGGCCAAGGCTCTCCCTTCTGTTGTGTCTTCCCTTTGCCCATTTGATACGTTAAAATGGCACAGCATGAACCCCACCAGGTAACAGCCACTAATTACAATTTAAGTAGTACCAGGATTATAGAATCATAGAACTGTCAGGGTTGGAAGGGACCTTAAAGCTCATCCAGTTCCAACCCCCTGCCATGGGCAGGGACACGTCCCACTAGAGCAGGTTGATCAAAAACCCATCCAGCCTGGGCTTGGACACAGCCAGGGATGGAGCATCACCCTGGATGGCAGAAGCAGTACTGGTGTATACCCACCCCAACCCAGGAGCTCTACTGTATCTTCTCTCACACTACCCCTTGCTGGAGATACAGCAGAAAAAGAAACAAATTAAAATAAAAACGCCTCTGCTGCCTTCACACAAGAATAATTACGGCAGTTTTTCAGCCAGGTCAGACCCCACTCAGTACGTGCCAAAAGCATCCTTACAACCAGAAAACAACACAAGACATTTTCCTGCATCTTCTCAGAGCAGCAAATACAATTACTCTTAAAAGCCTAAAGGGAAGATCCGTGGTAGGAGGAGTTGCTTATTAAAATATTGGCAATATGTTAATAGCGTAGTGCCAAAGTAGTAAGTCTTCTGGAATGTGACTTACTCAACTCAGCCAGAGTTTCTATTTGAAGAAAACAGGTCATGGTGAGTGATGAGAATCTTTGTAATCTCAGAGTGTGGGTAACAGTTTACAGCTTTGTAATAAACGAGGACGAAAGCGGAACGGCGTTTCGAAAAATAGCAGTCTGAAGCGAAGGTTTTTAACCCAAATTTAGATGCCTCTGGACCGATTCTCAGCCGATAGAAATTGCCTGTGCCACTGACTTCAACACACTTAAGACAAGCTGCGATTTTTGCAAATCTGCTTCCTAAGCCAGGGTTTGGGAAGAGGTGAGGGCTCCAGGAAGATCAGTGCTAGTGAAGTCAGCGGGACTGACGCTCTTCAGCCGCAAGAACGCTTTTTAGGGCTCCGTGGCCAGGTTAATGGCAATAATAATCACTGGAGAAAGGCCACAGAGTGCCAAGTTTGGGATGTCTGAATATCCTTCTGAATCTTCACCGGCTCGTTCCTGCTGAGACGCACGTCAAGCAGCAAGGAAGGCAATCTGCAGTCTCTCCACGCTGCAGAAGCCCAGAGATGTCCATCCTGGTCATGAAAAGCCAGAGCGAAGTGGCATTCAAACAGGGAGCAAGGACAAAACGGCTCTACCTGACGGCGTTTCAAACAGTCTTTTGAGAAGGTACCAAGGATGCTGCTAAGTGTTACCTGCCAGTTCTTACAGGGAAATGATTCTTGAAGAGGGCTGTCGGCATTCCACGCACACGGCGTGTCCGCACGGGGAGGGACTCCCCTCTGCTGCTCTGCTGGCTTCCTCCCTCTGCAATGAAGTCTTAGCCACAGAAGGGCAGAAGAGTTCTGACTCTCCAAAGGTTTCGGCATTTCCAATGTGCAAACGTAACCTCTGCAAAACTTCCTACTGTTATGTCATAGGTATTCTGCCAAGGAAGAATTGAGTCTACTTCAATTTATATTGTTCTAAAACCAAATTACCACGAGCTTTTTATACAGCTTTTTGTGATGTTGCTTAGAAACCCTGATCCTTTGAGTCTCACCATTCTCCAGCAATAACCAGCATAAAAGAAGAGTTGCAAGTCATTTCAACAAATATGTATGATCTCTACAATGGGAACAGGACAAGCTCCTCTACTTTGCCACGTTTCCACCGGGTTTGTTTGCTACACGCTTTGTACTCATTGATTAACGGGCGCATTAATTGGGTGCAGATCTGCATGGTAGCCGGGTGGTGGAAGTCTGGCATTCCTAGTGTAGCACTTGATATTCTTATCTTTAATATGCTTAAATATTAATTATTTCTTATTTTAATGTTAAATTCATGAATATTTATTGGTTTTAATATGTTTGGGTTTTTTTTTCAAATGTGAAAGAGTTAGAGTCTTGCTAGGTGATTGGCCAGGGAATAAAAGGAATAAGAACCCATGACTCATAAAATGGATTTAAACAGTTTGGAAAAATAAGTAAATAAATAAGCTGTAGGGGGGTGAAAGGAACCTGTATATTCCCCACCACCACTTCAGAGCTTGACTTTCTGTGGTTCTCTAAATGTTGGAGGAATGAAAGAAGCTGACAGACAGAAATGGAAAGAAAGAATGTTAGAGACAAACATCACTTTTTCACATTCTACTCACAGGGGAAAAGAAGTACACCTGGAATTCAAGGGATAGGGGGAAAAAACCCAATTTTATGAAATTTCTGAAGAGTAATTCTGGGTGAAAACTGGGATTCTCTGCCTCCCCTACCCCCAAGTTTTTATTACAACATGTATTTAATTGTGAAGCCAGCGCAGATACTCTCATTTTATATGCATAAAAATATTGTTTTCACACTTTCATTCATCATCTAGAAGGAAAAATGTAATAGATGGCATCCTTCTTGTTTCCATTTCTCTTTGAAATACTTTTCACAGAAAATTTTAAATGGGGCTGAACTTTCATGCTTTCAAATTATTGGAAGAAAACGTAACCGTTGCCTTTTATCAAGGAAGATACTCAAGCACCGATGGAAAAATATTCTACAAAATAGGAAGAATTTTTGAGAACCATTCTTTTGTGGAACTACACAGCACAGAAGCACCATTGCAAAGTAAATAGTGGCTGTTACCCCCCAGAGATTCATTACAACATGAGGCATTTGCAGAAAAAAGCAAACCAGAAGATCACCCACTTGACATTATATTGCCTACAATAGGTACAGCTAAACAATGATTATTCAAGTAGTGTCTGAATTTTGACAGCAAGCATAATTAGCAGCAATTCTCAGAAATAAGACTGTGTGGCTAGAAACATATTGCCTCTGTTTTCACAATTATATTTCATTTACAATCAAAGCCTGAAACTGTGCAATAAAGAATAAAAAGCAACGGTTTACGTTTTAAGACTGAAAACACATCAATATAAATTGGCTAATTTTAACAAAAGGGAAAAAACCCACCCCCACCCTGCCATCTTCATCATCACTTCTATAAAGTCCTTTTGTTCCTGACTCAGACCAGGAGCAAAATTGCAGGTATGTAATATTTTGGCAACACAAACACACTGAAAGGACTGCAAACCGAGGGGATGGAGGTAATTGGAAAATAACTGTCTTTCAGCAGTGCACTGATTTCAAACAGGAGAGAACAACAGAACAATGCCTGTAAACATCTGCCAAGGAATATGCAAGCGCTGATCGACACGGAGGATCTCACAAAGGAGTTGTCTACCTTGTGATAAACACGTACCAGTTCTGCCCGATTGCAGCCAGCTTACTCAGTAACCACCTAGACTGGCCCTAGGTGAGAGCAGACTGGGTGTCGCAGTCCATCACCAAGTTCTGCTCCTCGGGACCGCAACATGGGTCGCTTCAGTCTGATCTTTCCACAATTTTCTGGTGGAAACTGGAGGTCTGTGACAGGAGGAGGTCAGACTGGCCAGCCAGGGCAGACTGAGTGCCCATCCCAGTGTGTCCCGCCTGCCAGGACATCCACAGCCAGTTCCTCTGTCAGTGGTAGGACAGAACCAGCCCAAGCACTTCCCCCCCGGGTCTGCACTGGGGAGGCCCACCCCAAAGCCAAAAGTGATGCTTTTGACTGTCAGCAGGATGCAGAGCACTGGTTTTCTATCTAGAAAGGATGAGGGAGAAGGCACCGATGACTCCAGTACTTCAGGAACTTCTCACCGAACCTCTCCTGGCCAGCTTACCCCTGTCCATCACTGCTCACCACACGCGACTCCGTCCCTTCTCCAGGGCCAAGTTCTCTTCCAAGCTGCCTACCTTGACTATGTGCACAGAGACAAACACCTTCCTGAGCTCTTCCCCATCCTCACTGCATTTGGAGCTTTTCCAAGCGAGATCTCCCTCGGCTTTTGTTCCAATGTCACAAACGTTTCTTTGTCTTTACTGAAAATACTTTGACAAAGGACGTTTGGCACTGTCACAGCTCTGTCAGACCGATGACTCACAGACATTTTACATCCTACTAACACACTTGTGTCTTTTTTTTTTTGTCCCCCCAATACGATTTCTGCCGGAAGAGCTCTGAATTTGTAACATGATTTCCTACTGGTCCCCCAGCACGTGACCTTGCACACTGCGCTGCTAAATATCACCCAGCTTTCCATTGCTCTCGTCTGCAGAATTGCAGAGTTCTGGGGAATTGCAGAGTTCTGGGGAATTACAGAGTTCTCCCAATTTTAGAGGCAGTACTTGAGAACTTGATCTACAATTTTTACTCTTCACAAGGCAAAGTAATTCTGAGCAACAGCTGAAAACCAAGAGAAATCCTGGTTTTCCCTAACATTGGCTGCTAGGGACCCACCCCTTTGGTAACATCTCCACTGTACGTTGTTTCCTAACGTGATGGCATTGCAGAAGAACAATAGCTCTAATACCTGCTGTCCAGAAAACCACAGAGAAGATGAGAAGCCACAGCATCAGTTGGGAAACAGTGAGTCATTAGGATGACTACAACAAATACAAGTATTTTCTCATCAATTACCAGCACCTACAGCTTCCCAGTCACTAGTGACTCACCATTTACAAATGAGGCTTCTACAATTTTTCACTTTTACAGATCTCTACTGAAAGAACACCCACAACCCCCTGAAAAGGTGCTTTCCTCATCTGACGCAGCTCTAAGAGCCAAGATCATAGGGACTATACTTTAATTTACTCGAAGATTTCTGGAAAAATAGAGGCAGGTTGCCTGGCCACTTGGTGCAAGCAACAGCAGCTTCCAGGCTCTTTCCTGCCATGCGAAAGATTCTCGATCGCTCTCGGGAACTCATCAGGACGTTAATGCCCCAAAACGTTCAGCTCAGGAGGGGCAGGTCTGCTGGCATTGGTTGCTCTGAAGAGCAATGAATATTTATGGCAGAGTCTAATCTCAGGAAAAAATTCAATGCAAACTAATGAGCTTCCATACCCAGACCGGGCTTAAATACAACCATTAGATAAATTAAAAGCTGTTGCTGTTACATTCAAAACGTGCTCAGCACATTCCTCTCCCCAGTTATAAATTCAGCTACTGGGTTTGTTTGAAGAATTGGTGATTTCCTTCAATTACTGCAATAACCCCGCGCCATCCTCACCTGACCATGGATTCTCAGCGCGCCAACAAGAGAAGTGACAAACACTAGGGAGGGACTTGTCTATGTGCCATGGTCCCTTGAAAGCTGGGCCAAAAAAAAACTAGGAAAAATTCCGATCTGGGCTGTCCTCCTGCCTACAGCTCCAATTTGGGGGTGGGTTTGCTTCGTTGGTTCTCAGAGTATGGAACGGCTGGTGAGAGATATGGATATATCACATACGTGTGTACGGGTTAAATGTCTGTATGTACATATAAGTGTACACAAATATACACACAGAGTCTAAATAAACACACACACACAAAATGTGTAGTTATATACAATCTCTACGTATATATAGAGATATATATCTCTCTCTATACACATCTCTTGGTGTTTATTACCCTACAAGGCATTTTGGCTTTTCCAACTCCCTCTTCTCTCCTCCGAGGGTTCTTTCACCAGCCCGAGTATCTTGGTTCCTCTGAACGTCAACGTAACGATTGGGTCTTTGGAGGGGTCTTTACTATGACTGCACAAACCAAGCTGTACTCAAACTCCTGGAAAACAGGATGGAAATGAAAATACAGACTGTACTAAAGGGCAGTCTGCCTGACAGAACCACCTCACCACTGGCAAGGGGGAAACCCAACAGTGGAAAAACAACACAAGGATTTAATTTTGGTAAAAGGCCAACATCAACATATCACAGAAAGACAGAGTCCCAGCACGGTGGGGTTGGCAGGGCCCTCTGGAGCTGCTCTGGTGCCACCCCCTGCTCCATCCAGCAGGGGCACCCAGAGCAGGGGCCCAGCAGCGCAGGGTCCAGCCGGGGTGGGAATCTCTCCAGACAAGGAGACTCCACAGCCTCTCTGGGCAGCCTGGCACAGGCTCCCACACCCTCACCCCAAAGAACTTTCTCCTCCTGCTCAGCTGGAACCTCCTGGCTTCCAGTTGGTGCCCCTTGGTGCCCCTTGTCCTGTGGCTGGGCACCACTGAGCAGAGTCTGGCCCTCAAGCAGCCATCTCAATATTCTGGGTTTACAGCCAATTTCAGCAGAAACTTTTGTTTTCCACTTCGGGAGAATATCAGACCGTACGTGGAAGATCTACTGCTGAAGAGGACACTTAGTACAACTACAGATCCAGAAAAAGGGCACCAGGCCTCAAAGTGCAGGTGGAGCCGAAGCCCCCGAGGCCGAGAGCAGAACAAAGCCGCTGCCGCTGCTGCTCAGGATGGCAGGTTGACTCATCACAGTGTACGAGTTCTGCAGCGTGGGCAGCACGAACATCACTCCAGTGTCTGGGAACTTTCATTCAGCTCTTTGGAAATAACTTTCCAGAAACAACTAACTGTTGGAAGAAGCTCCCTCTCCGTGCCTGATCACAGCAACGGACGTGCCTAGTGCCCGAACTCGCACGTTCAGTAAAACCCAAACAGTGGGAAAACACAGTGCAACTTCATACCATTTACATAATTCCCCAAAGGAAATTATCAAATACCCTGGGCATTGGACCGCATTGCTTTTTTGGGGGTTTTTGTTTTGTTTTGTTTTGTTTTTTCCAATATATTGGAAATATATTGGAAAAAATATTCTGATTTGTATGACTGTTTTTGTTTTCCTGTCTGCAGACGGTTCTGTTGTAGACACAGTTTTCTAGTCACAGTCTTCCTTCCTTTACTGGCTGGAAAAAGCACGTTGAACGTGCTGCAGATGCCAGTACGCAAAGGGATGCTGCGTTAGACCGGTACCTACCGGCTTTTTAAAAGAGGAGGTGAAACTCAGCCTCAAATGGAAGCAGGACGAATACCCCCCAAATGCCCACTCTGCAGCCGGCGTTAACTCCCCAGCACCCATTACGCTGTCCCCCCTTTGGGACTTGCAGAGAGCACACGAGAAGCCCAGGAACGCAGAGATCTCCCATTTTTTTTTGGCCTGGTGGATGCAAAAATGACCTTGGCAACTTCCTTCCTCCTGTTCCATTTGGTAACTCAGCCGTCCCTTCCACCGAGCGGTTTTTAAGGGCACTATTTGCATAAGCAAACCCTTCTATTTCCAGCTCAGCTCAGCAGCACACAGCAAAGAGCAGGGAACAAACACGCCCGCGAGTAATCCTTCCCTTGGTTACCGCAATCAAAGACCCTCCTTTCAGAGAAATGCAGCAGGAAGAGTCACACTTGGCCACTTCAACGAGCTACTGAAACCAGAGGCTACTACGCTCAGCTGGAATCTTCCAAACACTTGCCAAACTTGACAAGAGCTGCTTATTAAACGCCGTGTATCGTGGAAAAGGAAAGAAAATTTTATCAGCAACAACAACACACAACCCCCATCTTGCTCCCGCTTGATTCAACAGCAAATCTGTTGGCATCTTTACTGGGATTAGAATTAAAAATATATAAAATATGTATTAAAATATATATATATATACAGAATATACATATAAAAATATTCTGCTTGATGAAAATGATTCCGTTCCAGAATTCCGACTCTCCAGTCCTAGCACAGGCACAGAGCCATTCATCCCAACACGCACCCGCCGCGTGCAAAGACCGCGCGAATCCCTTCTAAAAGGAGGCCTTTAAGGTATTTAAGCTGTAGTCACGTGGCTGTAGCACAGCATCTATACAGCCTTGCCCATGACAAACACCTCAAAGGCTGCAAACCTCCCGCCCCGACTTATTTTTAAACACAGCTCAACATTTGGGCAGCAGATTGAAGCTTTTTGCTTCGTTTTTCAAAACAGTACATGTAGCTCAGAAGGCAGGAAATGGAAAGTTTATAGCAAAAGGTGTGTGCAGCTCAAGAATATCGCGTTTGACACAAAACACAAAAACCCAACCCAGCTCTCCTTTAAAAAATGGAAGGGCTGTGGGTAAAAGCCCCCAGGAAGCAGTGGAAATGTCACCATATCCCATTAGAGGGAAAATGCCTGTGCTGGAGATTTTGACAAATGCATGTTTGCTAAAAAGGGTGCCCTTTGGAAATGAGCTAAATAACACACAGCTCAGCACGAGCAACGTTTCCTCACCACAGCCCATCACCACCGCTGAGAACGGGGGGACACAACCCCCCTTTTCCAACAACCCCCAAATCCGGGGATGTTTTTTCACTGGATCCCTGTTACAGAAAAAAATCACCCAACTCTGGGCTGAATACACAAATATATCCCTTGCTTTATGCAGTGCAACCTCCTATATTTAGCATGGGAAGTGTCGAGATTTGGGTTTTTTTACTCACTTTTTTACCGTTTCTTTTTCAGAAGATGATTTAAACGTTGGTCAAATTCTAGCAACAAATCAGTGCAACTTACTTTTTTTGGTAAATACTCCCAAGAAATGCTAACAAATGGACATTTCCACAATATGCTGCTGATACAGGTTCCTAAACCACCAAGCACATTTAACCTTTGTGCAGCTCACGTGGGGAGACCGTGCTACTGAGGTTACATCGGGTATGTTTTCAATACATCACATTACTCCTTGAAGAGGAAAATCCTGTCACATCATCCATCACCGACCAGGGTCATCTCACAGCTTTTTCCCAATGTTGTTTACATCTCGTATTTTAAAATGTCACCTTATAGATTCTAGACACTGAGCTGCAGCCAGCTAACAGACCCGTCTCCATCTTCCACCGCACACCCGCCGTTTGCTAAAAACCATCAGCAGGATTGCTTTAAACCATGGGGGAAACCAACCCTTAGCCAGGATGACACCACTGCACTGGTAACGATAAAAATATTTTGCACTCCTGGAAAGATCAGGCGAAAGAGACTCGTGTAAATCTTCAGTCACTTACTTTGGTAGAGTTTTCAAGTGATTTTCTCTTAACTCCAAAATTCGCAATTTGACAAGCCTAGAAATAGGACAGAAAATAATTAATTCATTCCACAAATCGGATCAGGAAACTGTTTATTTCCATAACAAGAAAAGAGGCCACTTAATGTACAGCAGTAAGATGTCCAGTTATGGTGGGGCTGAATATGGTATGAACTGGATTCAGAATCAAACAGCTTCATGTTCACTGTGAGGGTGGTGAGACCCTGTCCCAGGCTGCCCAGGGGAGCTGTGGATGCTCCATCCCTGGGTGTGTTCAGATCCAGGCTGGATGGGGCTCTGAGCAACCTGCTTGAGTGGGAAGTTCCCCATTCAATGCAGGAGCTGACCATGCCCAGGACATGGAAAAAAGGGAAAAGAAATAAGGAGGAAAAAAAAAAGGAAAAAAAAGAAAAAAGGGAAAATGAAAAGTTCGTGCTTTCTGATATAAGATTTCAAATCCTAGATGTGTCCTTAAGCAACAAAGGTTATTAGACAAAGTGTCAGGAAGGCTTTGGAAGAGCATAATGAACTGAAACACTACACACCTGAGAAACTGCAGAATATTTCATAGGTTTATTTTCCCTTGACATTTGACCATAATGTCAGATTCCAAGCTGCAGAAGCAGGTTGTCTTACAACTTACTCCGCTATTTCAAACACGCACCAAATGCAAACAATGACCACTTTTCTTCTCCCCCCTTCCAGAAGGGTTTCCTAGGAGGTATTCCAGCCCAGACTCAGCTCTGGGTCAGTGAGAGGCCCCTCAAGAGAATGCGGATAAACCAGCACTTTCCATTTCCCAGTTCCCGAGCACACCAATGTCACTGCCAACCCAAAGCACATCACCTCAGCACTAATTCTGCAGTGCTGGATTGACCTTCCCAGCTGCACAATAAAACATGCATACGGATAGCTGGATGGAGCAGGAAAAAAATAATTTGAGGTGAATTCTGTAACACCACCATGTATTTTCTCCGCTAATCCTTTGCCCAAGGGGATGATCCGAGGGCAGAGAAGTTGATCATCCCCTCAGCAGTGTAACAGAGGTGGACTAAACCTGACAGGTCTGCCAGACCTTTGCACGTAAGGAGCCACTGGCTTCTGCTGCCTTCTTTAGTGTCCCCGGCAAACTGTTAACTTTGATTTCCACCCCCCTCTGCTTTGTCCTTATCTAACACTTTTTGGCTCAGCTTCTGCTGCATTTATTTTTACTCTCACTCTCCATCCGTTCTGCTCTGCTGTCTTTTGCATCTTGTTCTGGCTTTCACGCTTTTTCCTTGGGTTACTCCACCACGCTCAAGTCATTTCTCTCTCCCCTTCTGACTCACGCTGCGTTTTCCTTCAGTTCATTTTTCAATAGGCACAGACCACATTGCTGTTTTCTGCCCTTGCCACAATTTAGTAACACATTTGATTAAGGACAGACCTCTTCTTCAATTTCTATTTCTCCTCACCTTTTCCCTACACCACGGAACTGCATCGCTTCATCATACAAGTCTTGCTGACACAACATTCTCTCTAACAACAGCCATTCATCAAACAGGGCTGAAAAGCCAAAACTCCCTTTGATTTTTCGCCTTGCTTTGTTTTGTTTGTTTGTTTGCTTTTAAAAAAGAATTCAGCTTTAAAATGGCCCCTCGACCGGGTTCGTTTGAGAGAGGAAAAGTGCTTTGATGACTCATTCTTACCTTCCAAAGTTAGCTGGAAGAAACTCCAAGAAGGCATCATTTAGATAGAGCTGGGTCAAATTTAGAAGTTGGGTGAAGCCATCTGGCAGCCTGAAAAAAACAGTTAAAAGCTGAATGCTCACACCGAAGTTGCCATGGAAATAATAACAATATATCTTGGGAAAGTCAGAGGTGACTCTCTCTCACCTTCTTTCCCTACCCAAATTCTCAAGGAGAACTTGTAACAAACAACACTGTCGCCCGTTCTCGTCTTTTCCGCGTTGCCAGAGCCACATGAAATGCAAACACCCGGAACATTCGAGTTACAGGAGCCTTTTCCCCCTTCCTAGCTGAACGGTTTAAGCCAAGGGTGGGGAGGATGAGTGCTTGCTTTCTCTCCCTTTCTCTTTCTCTTTCTCTCTCCCCCTCTCCCTTTCTTTTTCTTTCTCTCTTCTATTCTTTTTCTTTCTTTTTCTTTCTTTTTCTTTCTTCCTCTTTCTTTCTTTCTTTCTTTCTTTCTTTCTTTCTTTCTTTCTTTCT
>JANVCC010000074.1:1187982-1232993 GCA_025345505.1 Todiramphus chloris collaris
TCTTTCTTTCTTTCTTTCTTTCTTTCTTTCTTTCTTTCTTTCTTTCTTTCTTTCTTTCTTTCTTTCTTTCTTTTCTCTTTCTCTCTTTCTTTCTCTCTTTCTCTCTCTTTTTCTTCCTTTCTCTCTTTTTCTTCTTTTCTTCCTCTTTCTCTCTCTCCTTTTCCCCTCTCTCTCTTTTTCTTTCTTTCCCTCTCTCTCTCCATTTAAGCGTTAACAGTAAAGCTTCATTCTTTCATCTCCACTCCACTTTCTAAAGGGTGGGATGACGACACAGACCGTTTGGTTACTATTCTTGCAGACCCGTGGAAGGCAGGAGGGCTGCCAGAGACCCGAGCGGAGCAACGAGGACCCGGCTGGGCTCCTGCCCCGCGGGGCAGCTCCAGCCCCCGCCGTCACCCGCGCCGGGTGGGAAGAGCCCGGCTGGAAAGACCCCGGGTGGAAAGACCCTGGGTGCCTCGCCTCCTGCGCACGTCCTCCCGCAGCCACGGCCACCCCAGCTTTACAACTGTTGGACAGAAATTGAGCTCAATCCCGCCCGTGAGCCGGGCACAACGCCTTTCAATTCTCGTTCGCTTTGAGCAAATTGGCTGCTCTTGCAGTATAGAAACACAAGCTACTGATACTCACTTAGAGACTGGATTGACACTGGCTTCAATAATTGTTAAACACTTACAACATTTAATATTCTCTGGAAAATCTTGAATTCCTAGAAAAGACATTGAAAGAACTATTACACGCGCATCAAAACCTCGAGCTTGTTTTGTTCGTAAGCGAGTTCATTTGGCATTTTCAGATCAGGCTCAAGCTCTAACAGGAAGAATACATCTATTGCAGTGTTAGGGTCTAACAGATGATACTAAAGCAGTAAATAAATGCACTGGAACAGATAACATGCCTCGTACTGAAACTATTATGCTAACGCTTCACTTACATAATCTCCTAGAGTTAAACAGTGACATCATTTGTACTGATGTCTGCAATTTCCATTGCTTTCCGAACTGCTTATCTTCCTCTCCTCTCCTCTGCTTCCCTCTCTTCTCAGGAGAACTCACATATAATCCTGAGAGTCTCTAGCCTTACGCTGATAAGAAAATGTTCACGACTTTCAAGAGTGCCTAAGCCTCATTTTCAAAACAAAGACACTTAGGTTCAGACCTGCAAAGGGCTTTAGCCCCCCAAATATGGAAATGAGCATCAGTAAATCAGCCACTGGCTGTGTAAATCCTGGTCCTCGCTTGCCGGCAGCTTTAGATGCTCGAGCGCAGGACGGAAGAGCCCAGTAAGCACTAAGGCACTTCGGAAAGCAGAATCACTTGTAAGGGCACTAAGAAATGGTCTCCTGCTCTGATTTCCAATGTATATCAATCACAGCTCCCCACGGTATGCTACGTAAAGCAAACTCTTACTATACAGAGAAGCACACAAGGTAGGTATCTACCCAGAGGTCTCAGAAGTGCCAGACAGGAAAACAGTACCTAATCTAGAAAAAGAGGCATTTTCCTAGAACACGAGCTTGTTAATCATTAGAAAAGAAAACTTCATCATTGTTCAAATTCATTACAATGCTTTAAAATACTTAAGACTTTTGATCTCTTACCATTTTTACTGATATCAAGTTCTCTGAGATTAACTAAGCTAGCAATAGTTGTTGGCAGACTCGAAAGGTCATTGTCTGGTATACTCAGTTTGCGTAAAGCTTGACAGTTGAACAGTTGCTGAAACATAAAAAGAGACCTTACAGCATTTCAGGGAAAAAAAGATCAGTTTGGGATCATTATTTAAACACAGAAGCAACAAAGATCACAACACAAGACTTTGTTACGTAAGAAATACATCATGAAAAATCTCTTTGCAAAGCCACTGTTTGAGGAGCTGCTCAGCACCACAGACACAGCTTGGACACAGTTGGTAGGAAGGACCAAAACACTTCATTCAGCGCTGGAATGGTCAAAAAAGAGCATCCTGTCAAAAACTGCACGCTCACGGCAATCGATATTGTGTAGGTACGTGGTACTCAGCACGCCTCATAACAACCGCAATGGTTTCGTGGCTTGTGGTGGATAAAAATCTCCAATTTCATCGTTTTGTTTTCATGAAAGGCTTTTAAATATTCTGACTGCACGCAGAAGAAATTTGCCGTAGTCAAGAAACAGAACCCCACGACGCTATCAAAGCACTATGTTCTTTAAATACCCCTGGAAATTCAGGACACGATTCTAATTTTTAATTCAAATTTTAAAAGATGTCAGAATTTGCACTGCAAAACCAAATCCTGGTGCTGTTTGGTGAAGTTTTTAGATAGCACCCATCACAGGGACCTGCAGGACAGAGCTGCCTCACGTCACCCACTTTGGGGCTGCAGGCTCCAAAAGCCTCGCTCTCCACAAGAGTTCAAAGCCACCAAAGCCTGGTAGGACTTTCTGCAAATAGGAATTGACCAAATGGCACCAGACAGTTCAGCGGGTTCCAGAGAACAACTTCTCTTTGCAGGCATCTCACAAGGGTTCTTCAAATATCTGAGCTATCTTTACACCAGGTGTGGTCTTTCTTTCAGACTTTCGTTCCAGAAAGAAGTCCATGTCCTCATCTACAGGATGTTAGAGAGTCCATAGCAATTTGATTGCCTGGATGAAAAACTCAGCCAGTATCTGGGGAGGAGAAAGCAAGCGCACCAAACACGAGCACACGGGGCTGTAAGAAACCTGTTCCACCTGCGGATGTCCCCGCTCGCTGCAGGGCTTGGACCAGATGACCTTGCAAGGTCCCTGCCCACCCAAACTGGTCCATGATTCTGCCAGCCTGCGCCTTCGCTTGAAGTAAATCTGAGATCATTTTGAAACTGCATTTTGCTGCCATAACAGTCTACCCTAATCTTTTAGAAAAATCCTTCTTCAACATCATCTCTTCTTACTCAGAAAACCGAGAAGGAATGAGATGAGGAAGATAGGCTGGGGAGAAGCCCCACGCCTCAATTGCTTTCAGATGGCACCAAATCCGAAAGGGCCTTTTCACTGAAAAAACACTTTTTAAAATGCCTTTGGATTTACAGTTTTCTCAGTCTGATTTAAATGAGCAGGCAGAACAATCACTGTACTCGCCAGGAGCCAAACTGGGTTACACACTTCTGCTTGCAGACAAAGTTAATAAAGGGAAATAGCTCTCCAGAGGAGGAGGAATTCCTTTGCAATGCATCTGAGAGCACCTATGTTCTCTCTTTTTTCAAGGAAGCACATAATTTTGGACAAGACTGGAAAGTAACATAATTAATAGGCTCTAGGCTTTGCTTTTGAAACGTGTAGCCGTGTCGCTGCGTGGGAACAGCTGCAGACCACAGCGATGTTCATCACAGGGAACCTCCAGAATTGTAGTACATACCCAAACCATCTTATTGTCCCTGGAAAATTAAATTCCCAGTTCACGTTCCCAGCCATTCCCCTGGAGAACTCTTATTTGAAAAGCCAAGGAAAGCCTGGAACTTAAAGTTCTGACAATATCTGAACGGCTGCAAGGCTTTTGAACTGGTGAAAGAAGAAGAGTAATAAAAAAATATTCCCCCTGGAGTAACTTGATGATGTCCTGTTGCATCAGAAGAGTGCGGATACGGGTGCGTAGGCACTGGTTTTTTTCACCCACCCCATTTCTAAAAGGCCTTTTTCTCAGTTTCTAGTACTTTATGGCACTGCCATCACAATTTGGTTGCAATCACCGGACTGCATGCCCATATACTACTTTTATTCCCGTCAGACTGGCAAGCAAGCGGTGCTAATAGCGCTGCAATTTGAGCTTGTAACAATGGGCCATTGTTCTGCCTGTCCCCAGCTCTTGGGCACGCAGCAGTGGAGGTTGCTGGCTTCCAGGGCCGCTCCAGAGAACAATATGAAATTGCTGCTCTCCCGTTTCCGTAGGTGAAACTGCAAAACAGATTGGCCAACAACTGGGGGAAGCTGATGTCAGGATTACAAAGAAGTGACACTGTCTAGCTTTGCTGAACAGACACTTGATTTGGGTTTTTTTTTATTGGTAGATTTAGAACAAGGATCCAATGCCTTTAATGGAACCAGGGCTGAGATAGCAAATGCAGTGAAAAGCAGTTAGTTTATAATTCCTGCCCATCTATGTGAGCTTATATAATATATATATTATATATTATAATACATTAGTGATTACCATTTATATACCGGTTGTTTATCTCACTGACTCTCATTAAGACAATAAAGCACTACGGTGTTGCCCCGTTACTGGTGTCTACTTTACCAACACGTGAGATGCTGAAGCACCACGTTCTAGAATTTTTTGTTAGAGACAGGCAAATTTTCCCCAAGGCACTAACAAGTAAACTAATTCTGCCCATTACAAATTAGCCCAGATTTTACTTTATCAGGGAAAGCTGCCAGGGAGAATTTTCATCTCATTCATGTTTTTCTGGATACTGCTAGCCAGTGACTCCACCTTCATCAAAATCAATATTCTTTTTTATTAGTCATCGATTCATTTGACTCACACAAATACAGACATACTTGCAGCAGCAGCTCATGGTAATGAAGTCAAAGGCAAATAAAATAAAACACTTGGCTAGATTTAGGGGAAAACAGAGCAGAAGAATTATACAACAATCCTATAAATCCTTAAAAGAAAAGAAAAATATTAGAAATTGGGAACTAGGAATCCATTTCCAATGAAGATTGCAGAAAAAAAAAAAGCATAATTATGATACAGAAGGTAAAAATCAGGGAAAAAAAGGCAGAATGAGTTTAACACATCAGTTTAATGCAAAATAATTTATTGGTTTCTAGAGCATCATGGAGCAGGGAAAGTAACTAAAGGAGAGAAGGGCTTAACAGAGATTTTGACTATGTTTTTTTTCCCTAAATTTTTAAATGTGATCAAGAGTTCTGATGATAGAAAATTTCAGGAGAGGCATGTAACTTTTGGCAAATAACAGAACATTGACAAAAGGTTCCTCTGGAAGAACTTATCTGGCTTCACATTTACAGGGAAGTTCTGCCTACAGCAGATCCTAACAAAAGTTACTGTTAGGTAATAGAGGGACATTTTAAGAAAGAAAAAAAAAAAAAAAAGGCTTTTTCTCTCTTAGGATATTAATTCAATAGTGAAAAAAAAAGTTCAGAGACATGCATTAAAAAGTATTTGAAGCAGAAAACTTGATAAATTATTTGGACTGTTTAATTTATGGTGCCAAGAAAAGCTTAAGACAAAAAACTGGGAGTGGTATAAAGCAAGCCAATTAACACTGCCATTAATCTTCTCCTCTGCAAGGCCAAGACTACGCTGACCGGTGCATTGACTCAAACTTAAGACCAATTAAAAGGGCTTTTTCAACACATAGTATTTACTTCAAGATATTATTTATATACTTGCAAGGGACCCCAAACAAATATACTAAAAATCCCCATCTGAATTAGACACTTCAGATATTCTGCACTATGAGCTTCAGTAGGGTAATTAAAATACAGGAGCCTAACAATATGTTATTATCAAAAGAGAAATAGTCCTGAAGGAATTAATTAGCAGTAAAGTGGCCTCCCTCACAGTCCATTTCATATTTACGGGGACAGAGAAAATCTCTGTTCCTCTGCTGTCCATGTTATCAGCAGGAGAGATAAGGCCCTTCTCCATATCATTTTTCTATGACACTTAAATGGCTGTAGCTACCCTGTCTCATCATCTGTAAAGAATTTCTTGATGGAGTGAGTAATCTTTAAGCAATGAACCATCATACCCGAATGAAGGAACTCCACGTAATGGGAAAAATATGCTTTCTACATTTGTAAATAGAATTTATATAAAGTCTCTCTTCAGGAAGGAGTATGTAGAGGGATGATGAAGAATGGATTACAGTGAAACAATGTTTAAAGAAAGACTTCTAAGCATCTTTCATGATTGGTGAGAAGAATTCAATTAAGGAATGGATTACATTACCACATGCTTCATTTGTAGCTAGCACCTCCTATTAATTGGTTTTTCCACTACCTTGCCTTCCTTTGTTTCCAGAACACTTGTTAGAGTAACTTTTAATGCCTTACAGTAAACACTCAACAGAAGAACAGATTTAGAGATTCTGTGACACAAGCTTTACACAGGAAGGATAACTTAAGTAATCTCACTGCAGGACCTCATTTGGTAAAAATATAACAGAAATAAATAAATAGAAATCTATAAAAACCCCTCAACCCACTAGTGGGAGAGATCTGGCATTTCTCCCGCGGGATACAGGGCTTATCCTGACAAAAGCAGTGCCACAGAGGATCCAGGTGTGAGGTCACCTGCTCCATATATTAGCATCCTGGTGCAGGTATGGAATGCCACCTCCCTTACTGGTTGTGCAAGAAGCAGCTCTTAATTTCCCCAGTTAAGGCTTCACCGGCTGCCTCCCGTTACTGTGCTATGAAGCAAGGAGAAGTAGGTGGCCCTGCTCCTCCCCACGCAGAACCATCTGCAGGAAGGGTGGCTCAGCTCTTCGGAGAGCACAGGAGAAAAAGCAACGGTATGAAAATGGAATTGCACCTCTAGAGGTACTCGCCGTGACTTTGCCCACAGCGGGACCGTGCCCTGGCCAAGAGCAAGCCCCGTTTCAGAGCGGAAGCGGCGCACAATTCACGCGCTGAGCACGCGTTTCGGAACCCGACGCTGACGTCGGCGTCACGGGCAGAACACCCATTACCTTGGGCAGCTCTTCGATCTGATTGGCATCCAGGTAAAGCTCCTCTAGCGTCCGTTCGAAGTTAAAAACCTCCTTTGGCACTTGCTGTAGGCCACAGTGAGAGTAATCCAACACTGAGACGATCTCTTCTTCGCCACGGAAACACCGGCAGGGCACCAAGCGGCCGATAATTTTCCTTTTGGTTGTCATCTCCAAACAGCATACTGAGGGGAAAGGGGAAAAAAACAGTTGTTTGAAACCAGCAACACCTTCGGGGGACTTTTTTTTTTTTTTTCAGAATTATTCTAGAGATTGCAGCCTATTAAATATGTTTTTTCCTGAGGGATATCTGTAGAATCATAGAATCATTCAGGTTGGAAAAGACCTTGCTGTAGGCACTGTCTCTTGAACCACACGAGTAAAGAAAAGGATATAGGAACTTATCTGCTCACCAAGCCAGAACAAAAGTAACCCCAGACCATCCTGCTTCTCTTATATTATCCCCAGGCTGTTGAAAACTCAGGTGAATGCCTTAGAAATGGCATTCATCCTTCCGCAGCGGGAGGAGCGATGGCGGAAGGTCCCAGGCAGCCGCCGCTGAGAGCCGAGCTGTGCAGACCTTCCTCACGCACGCAGCCCGTGCCACCTCCTCTACCTCACAGCACCAACACTCTACTCAGCCGTACCTCGCTGCTCTTCAGTGGAATGAAAGCACTCGAACTCACCAGCCTCGGATTGAGAGGGCACTCAATAAGCAGGTTTTATACATGTCGAGCAGCCTCTAAATCTGGAACAGGTATTGACATTTCCAGCAGTGGTTTTAACATGATTATAGATAAATCAAGCTGTTCTGAAACATTTTGCCACAAAGCCAAGAAGGGCTAAACCTTCAGCTCCCATTTTCTAAACCACTTACAAGGTCTTGAATAACATTTAGGCACAGAATTAGTGTGAGTAAAGCAAAATAAAGCTCATCAAGATACTTTTGCACAGGAGGCCAGTGAAAAAGCGGCTGTGTATTCATACAAAGTACCAGTGGAGATAATCTGTGATGGTTAAGCTATTACTTATCTGAAATATAAGCTAAAAAAAATATTAATTGGTCAGATAATGCTCCATTTGTGGATCTCTGTGACTTTTTTTTAGCACGCAATACATCATTTCATTTCCTGTGAACTTGGATTTTAGATGTTCTTCACTTACATTCCCTACACCGGGACCATCAGATCCCCAGGCAGATTCCATACACGGCGCTGTGTCTGGACCTGGGCTCTCAACTGGCACTCAAAATTTCCTGTCAAAATGTTTATTTTAACATTGCCCCGAATTTTCCCCTGCCCTCACAGCTTCAATTCCGTTGGCCAATTTCAAAGCCAGAATGTGGCTGCTGCAAAGCTGCTGGCAGAGGGATGTTCTCAGGGTCTCACAATATTTGGTGAGAGCCCTGCCTTTCTCACCAGTGTTATGAGAAACAGTAGGATGGGTTTGTAAACTGGGCCCACACCTGGTGTTTTGCTGAGTTCTGTTTATGGCACATTGGAAAAATATTTTGCAATGGGTGCTGTAGGACTTTAGCCACTCACCCTAGGAGATGGGTGATCACTGACCCATCACCCTGTGGGGCTGGGGGATAGAAAACGGGTTAGAAATTAATAAAGTTGCTTCTTCTGCCTGCTCTTGCTGAATGTGTGTGTTGCTGCATCTCTCCGCTCCCGGTACAAACAGCGACACCAGAACAATAATGGTATCACAGAGCAGCTAGGCAGTGTGCTGAGAGTGAAGTGATAGAACTGCACTAGAAACAGCAAAACGTTTGAAAAACCAGCTCTCTCTTTTGCCCGCGTAAACAGCAGTGTTTCCCTTGCTGTGGTTCAGAAAAACACCCGTCATTCCTCATTCAAAGGAAAACTGTTTGAAAAATGAGAAAGAAAAAAGTGCAGAGGGTAAACAACAGTGATTCAATTACTTTGCATTCCTCCAAAGCTGTGGTGAGACACGATTGTCACGATGAATCAGGGTGGTGGGATTAATGGGTTATTTACTGGAAATGTCCTCTTCAGGAAAAAAAACCCAAAACACCACAACAAAACCCAAGCAGAATGTGATCTGGATAGATGAACAATCTGTATTTAAGAAAAGATCGATACTGGAATAAGAAAGGTACCTGGACCTGAATTATGGTGCATTGCTAAGATTTTGGGAGAAAAGTACACATAGAGTACGCCACTGTAGAAACTGCTGCTGATAGAATACCTGCTGGAAGAACGGCCATGGAAAAGCATGAACTTAAACGTGTTCTGTTTAGAAGTGGGTTTGCATGTGTCCAGAGTCTGCTCCATTATTTACCCTTTGTGATTAAAAAGGAAAAACAACTCTAAAATGCTGAAAAAAACTGTAAAAAAAAAAGCAACCAAACTTTAAATCCCCTGGGATTTGTTCTTTGCACTCATTTCAGAAAGCACCAGCACAGAATTAAAGGACCTGTGGTACTACTGAAAGAAGTAAAATTTCATGCCCCGTGGACTAATGGTAATTAAACCCTTTATTAATTTCAGTATTATTAATTCCTACCCTGAACTAATCCCAGCTCTGGTAATTACACTTTTCTCACCTACATTTTATCCCTTCACCATTTTCGTACAGCTTTTCTTTTGTTCTGAGGGTTACTCATCGGAGGAGGATTGCTGCTTGAGATCCCTGGGAACAAGACTTCAGTCAAAGTGAGTCAACAGCGAGCTGGCCTCCCAACTTTGGGAGCCTGACTCACCGCAGGCATCACTGCTGCATGAAGTTCCTGAGCCCCTGCAAGCGATACAGAAACTCTTCCTCCTTCCTCACCAAAACCCCAGTGCTTTGTGTGGTTCCCCATGTAAAATAACTAAAGAAATACAACTCTGCGTGGCTGACTCTCAGTGGTCATCACTCACCAGGGATCACATGCTATACGTTAGGATCCATATACCTAAGGATCCATATCTCAGCCAAGACCCAAGACACTTCAGGTTCTCTCTTCCATCTCACGCGTGAGAACAAGAAGTTTCCACAACTCATCAGGCCATCCATAAAAATGTTCAGCAAAGTGGGAAGGTCAAGAGACCGCCCTGCGAAGGCAGCGGGAACAGGTGGGGTTTTTCAAAGCAGAACCAGGACGAAACGTACGTCCTTTCATTTTGTTCCGATTCTGGAAATTTATTGACACTTTAATTAATGATTGCTGCTACACAACTGCTCTCCCAGCAGACTGTAACGTGCCATTTTCCAGCAATTCAGGAAAAAACCAAAATGAAAACACAAGCACATTTTTTTCCCCAGAAAAGCTGAAAAAAGTTGCAGCCTGCTTTCCGAATGCTTTTAAAAACATACATTCTTTCTTGAATGACGTTAAAGAAGCTATGTAAGCAGCAGAAATATAAACTGCTGTTTATCAGCTTCGTGCAAGCACCTCATTATCACTACCTGCAGTTTATTCTCTTATAAAGAAAACCCTTAATCTAAGAAAAGCTGTAGTTTTACAGAAATGAACTACAATAAAATCTCATCTCTCCTCAATTAGCGCATCCTTTGTGCAGTAAGCCCAGTAATCCCTGTTCCTCAGTGACCACAAGAGAAGATGCTCCCCTTACTTATTTAACAGCCAGAGACAGGGAGAACTGAACGGCTGGCAACACTCTGAGTCAAAGATGGAACAAAACAGCTCCACCAACTTCAAAACTTCAGGGATCTTGAAAGAATAGGAGAGGCAGCAATTTTTTTTTTTTTTTTTTTTTACAAAAGACAAGACAGGAGAATTTATTTTTTCATCTCAGCAGCTTCTTCCTCTGCAGTGGGCTACACATGATCAGATAGAGCCATTTTCCTTTTTTCCCCACACAAAGTAATTAAAAATTTGCTTAAAAGAATCGCAACGAAAAAATGCCAAATCTCTCTATGAAAACATTTTTATCTGATGGGTTTAGTTTTGCTCTGAAGTACGCAAAGGATTATCTTCAATGTGCTTTACTTTTCCATTAACGGTGTTAAAAAACCAGTAAGGGCGAGTAGCAAGTGGCAATGATTGGGCAAGCAATTTGAAAGAGTTGTAACATTAAAAACCAACTTTGGAAACCAGTCCATTTCTTCTTCAAAGTGCATTTAGAATAAGAATTCCCAAATACCATATTTGAGAGATCTGACTGTAATTATGAAGTCAGTTCTGTTGATCGTCTTGGAGCTGCAATACTTTGAATGCACATGCTGAAAACAAACAGCCCCCCAAACCCAAACACCAAAAGCCTAAGCCCCAAACCCCCAGGCTAGAAAGCACTGATAAGACTTTTAAAAACCTTTGTGAGTCACAGAAGCTTTGATTTATATCAGGCTCATTGGCTTGAATCAGCCATGGCACGACTCATAGAATCACAGAGTGCTTTGGGTGGGAAGGGACCTTCAAGATCATCCAGTTCCACCCCCCTGCCATGGGCAGGGACACCTCCTACTAGAGCAGAGTGCTCAGAGCCCCATCCAGCCTGGATCTGAACACAGCCAGGGATGGAGCATCCACAGCTCCCCTGGGCAGCCTGGGACAGGGTCTCACCACCCGCAGAGGGAAGAACTTCTGCCTCAGTTCTTACCTAAATCTCCCCTCTTCCAGTTTGAAGCCACCACCCCTTGTCCTGTCACTGCAAGTCCTTGTAAAAAGTCCCTCCCCAGCTTTCCTGCAGCCCCTTCAGATACTGGAAGGCCCTCAGAAGGTCTCCCCGGAGCCTTCTCCTCTGCAGGCTGAACCCCCCCAGCTCTCCCAGCCTGGCTCCCAGCAGAGGGGTTCCAGCCCTCCCAGCAGAGCCCTGGCAGCAGAGGGGCTGGATCCCCCACTCTCAACCTGCTGGGTCAAGGGAGGAATCATTCTGTTTCCATAAGGAAACCATCTCCTGAAATGATGGATGCTACTGAACTCTATGCAGTTCTTTCTTTAAAAGTTGCTCTAAGCCTTCATTACAAAATCAGCCTGGACTTCCCAGCAGCTAAACATAATTTTTTTAAATGGTTGCCCGTGGAAGATGGAGATTTGCCCGGACAAACCAGGGCCAGGTGTCATTTTCCCAGAACATTCTGCTGAAAGAACAATCTGAGCAAAACCAGATGTGAAATAAGGGTGACACTGGCACGGCACCTTTTCCTTCCAGTGCCCTGCCAGGAGGGATGATCTGCACACAGCCTTCGACCTCCTGGCACTGTGAAAAACTCCACAACTTGCCCCTGTACAGCTGGCAGGAGCAATCAGCTTCTCATTCTCTTTTTCAATCTAGATAAATACGGATTCTGTTTCCCTACTGAACACGTTTTGGATGCAACACTCCATTTAATTATTCTCATCTCGGGAAGGTCTCAGTTCCCCAACAAGGCAACAGCCCACGTCAAAATTCACCCGGGGTGAAAAAAAACAGGCACCAAGAACAGCAGGAGCAGGCTGTGCTGCCTGACAAAGCATCAAACACGAGACCGTCCATTCTCGACAAGTCTCATTCAGAAACTGCAAGAAACTGCAAAGTATAAACTGTCTGGTAGTGCTAGAAAGTTGCTGAGAAATCCTGAAAATGAAGAGCTTGGAAGTCTGAGAGAGAGCATTACAAGGCTGAAATGAGTAATAGCGGTAGCACTTGCCAGAGGGCTCAGAAAATATTAATTATATTCAAAGCAGCAGACAATTCGCTTCGCTGATTTCTTTGTCATACATCACAGATAAGTGATGATTTTCCTGTTCCTTTTCTCTTTCTCCTATTATCAGCATAATCAACAACATTAATATGCTAATATGTTGGCTCTCCGCAGCGAATGCCACGATCAAGCTCGGAAATCACAAATATATCAATCACCGATCCGCTCAGTTTCCATCATCCCCTTCCGGCCCTCCCAGAGGTCCGGCATCACTCCAGAAGTGATGGAGGCAAAGAGCAGCTCATTCAGAGACCCAGGCAGCTCCAGGGTCTCCCAACACCCATCCCACGAGGATTGTCCAAAGCTGACGCCCTCAACTTGCCTCCGTGACCCAGGGGAGGCCACTGATGAAGAGCTGCCCTGGCTGCGAGGATGGAGACCAAGCTCTTCAGCTACTATTTCTTTTCCTGATACCACACCCTTCTTTGGACCACATCTTGCTGATAGTAGTACCACTTTTTTCTTCATCAAACACATGTTCTGTGAAACAGAAGACCCTCCTGAGGCAATTAGCATGATTTGGGGGTTGGAGCCATACGATCTTTAAGGTTCCTTCCAACCCAAACCATTCCATGGTTCAATGATATGGTTGTGATTAAAAATAAAACCAACTCTGGAATTTCCTTCAGACAAAAACGTTTTCCTTGCCAATATTCTCCCAGCCCTGGCCAGACACCCCCTTTTGTTTTCTTCTCTTCGAATCAATCCTGTGTGCTCTTCAGATGATTCCCACCATCAATGTCCACTGGAATTGCTGGGTCACTGAAACTACTGGGGACCTTCAAAGCTCTCAGAGTCATCTTAATTTTCAGCACATTTTTCAACGAGAAACACGGCATTACTAGCAACCTAGACCTGGGGTTCCTTTTAAACGCAGAAAGGTTGTGTCTGCATTTACGGGCTGGGTCCTCGTCACCCAGCCCGTGGTGTCCAGAAGCATCCGATGCACCTCAGCGCTGCCTTTATGAAACGCTCCGTGAGTTTTTACTCTGCTATTTCTTTGCTTACTCAGATGTATAACTCCTAATCCCTCCATTTTGTAGTGTTTATCCTGGTCAAGACTTTCTGTCTGAAGCCATAATGCCTTATTTGTGACAGGGGAATTAGGGTTACGTAAGCTCTTGCATCAGCAACTGTTATTTTTCATATTCCCACAATTTCCTAATTTGAAAAGAAGTTCTGATGAAAGGTAATCTGCTTATTCTTTACCTGAAAATCACTATCTCTCTTCCTTAAGACTGCATATCATCTACGACGTTTGCTTTTTTCCCTCCTGAATATATCAAAATGGGAAGTTGTATTAATGGCTTTACAGAAGACAGTGCAGCACTGGGGAGGGGCTGGAGCACAAAGGTGCTGAGGAGCGGCTGAGGGCCCTGGGCTTGTTCATCCCAGAGCAAAGGAGGCTGAGGGGAGACCTTCTGGCTCTGACAGCTCCTGGCAGGAGGCTGGAGCCAGGGGGGTCGGGCTCTGCTCCCAAGGAACAAGGGACAGGACAAGAGGAACCGGCCTCAAGTTGCCCCAGGGGAGGTTTAGGTTGGAGCTGAGGAACAATTCCTTCCCCTGCAGGGCTGTCCAGGGCTGTCCCAGGCTGCCCAGGGCAGGGGGGGAGTCCCCGTGATCCCTGGAGGGGTTTCCAAGCCGTGGAGCTGTGGTGCTGAGGGACAGGGGGCAGTGGTGCCCTGGCACTGCTGGGGGCACGGTTGGGCTCCATGATCTCAGGTCTCTTCCAACCAAAATGATTCCGTGATTTTCTCCATCAGAAGTCAATCTATGTTTCCGTTACAGTTTTCCATACTGTTTATAAGCAAGAAGTGCCCCTCACAGCTGAGCCAGGGGAATGAGTCGGGCATGTCGCCTCTGTGTTCTCACTGTAACTCAAGTTTAGGCAGTCAGTTTTTCAGTCTGTATCAGCCATTTGTAAGACTCTTCAGCCTTCCTGCAATGATGAAGAAACTACAGTTCTAAAGACAAAGTCCCAACAGCAGAATTATCAGAATGCTTCCAAAGAGGAGTTTGTCTTATCAGAAAGAGAGGTGTGAAATATTATCTGAATTGATCTTCTCCATAGAAATGCCAGGATAACTGGCATAGCTTGCCCAGGAGTGCCATTTAATGCTTGATAATTGAATTCTCTTCATCATACTGCCGTTAAAACATTCCGCATTCAAGTTCATATTTAGATTTTGCTAATACTAAAATAAAATAACCAAGCATGAATAATCAGATTTCAACTTTACCTCCCGCGAATACCAATGACAAAGAGTTTCTCTGCCTCTGCTGCAAGATCGGGGATGGCACTGGGGACTTGACCATTGTGAGACTGGGGAAACTTGCTGAAGAAGTGAGATCAGATTGAAGACAGACCTTTGACAGAGGTCCCAATTGTTACCTTTTCTGCTGTTCATCTATTTCAATTGAAGTTTACTACTGGTATTGCCTTGAAACCCCTAAGTGAGATTTTCTGAGGTGATGTCTTTTGGATTATCTTTACCATCGATGAGTCAAGATCACAGACAGTTCAGTGACTGCAAAAAAAAAAAAAAAAGAGGAGTGGGGGTGTGTGTTTTTCTTTTAAAATCTCTATCTTACTCTTCCTAAAGACAGTTCTTGCATAACCTTAAGGAAAACTTCAGTTTTCTTCTTTTTCTACAAGGACTTTTTTCTCTACAAGGACTGTCGGAATTGCAGTGATTTGTTGCGTATTAGCAGCACATGCTCAAAATTAACAACTATGCTCTTAAGTGCTAGAAATTACAACCCCACTTGACCACCCACCCTGCAGACATTTAAGTAGGAGAGCATCCCCGTAAATGAGATGAGAAATAGGCTTCTTTGGAAAGTGTGTTTTCTGGAAACTGGGCAATTCACATTTAAACTTAGCTCTTTGATGGCTTCCAGCTTTTACCAGAAGTAATATTTTAGTTTAAAAGATTGCCTGGTATGAAATTTAGTATGAAATGTGCTTTGTTTCTTGCTTTACGGTGTAATGAATTTTGCTGCCCATATGACAGCTAGAACTGCTATCCAGAGGAACAGTATAGAAAACATAATTTACCTGCTGAATACATCAACTAAACAAATTGTTATTTAAATATGAGCTCTATAACTTCCAATTATTCTGGGTTTCTTCCACATAGGGGAACAGGATCGTACAGAATCCCCAATTACTTGCCAGCACTTTACATCACAATCCCTCTGCGTTATTCCTGACACATTAATCAGCTTAGCGGGAGCTTACGACGGGGAAAGCGTTTGCATTTCGCTGAGATGGCGGAATGAAAGTTCCCAGATAATAATGTGCAACTACCAACTGCAGCTAGAAAAGGAAGTTTTAATTAAAAGCAATGCCTCTGACTCACAACAAAAGCTGGTCTTCTGGAAGGACCCGGGCAGAGATGTGCTGGGATGAGGAACTTGCATCTTCCTCCCCATTACTACTGCCTTGCTCAGCACGTGCACAGAACATAGAGAACGGTGGGGTTGGAGGGACCTCTGGAGATCATCGAGTCCAACCCCCCTGCCAGAGCAGGAACACCCAGGGCAGCCCACACAGGAACAGATCCAGGTGGGGTGGGAACCTCTCCAGACAAGGAGACTCCACAGCCTCTCTGGGCAGCCTGGCACAGGCTCCACCACCCTCACACCAAAGAACTTTCTGCTGATGTTGCTCTGGATGCTCCCTTCAGCTCCCCAACCCCCTACACCTGATTTTTAAGTGATGCACTACGACAACCATTGCCAATAACGATGCTGGCTTGCTTTACTACGTAATTATTCTCTCTTCACTCAGTTCCTACAAAAACACTCAATTTCTTCAACTGAATTACAGAAACACAGAACTTAGTTCTTACCATTGTTCACTTGTGACTAAAAACTTTTACCCTCTGCTTTACTGTCCTTTCTCTCTATAAAAGTTCTAATATTTTGTCAAGAAAAGTCTAAAGACTTCTATTGTCTTAGAATCATGGATTCATTGATGTTGGCAGAGCCCTTTCAGCTCATGGAGCCCAACCATTAACCCAGCAGTGCCAGGGCACCATTGCCCCCTGTCCCTCAGCACCACAGCCCCACGGCTTGGAAACCCCTCCAGGGATCACGGGGACTCCCCCCCTGCCCTGGGCAGCCTGGGACAGCTCTGGACAACCCTTTTCTCCACCAGTTCCTCTTTCTTCTGTTATTCTATCCTCCTCCCTGGCTACAGGCACAACTTTTTCTCAGCTCTCCCTATTTGTTTCCGAGCTGCAACGCGCCTGCCTGGGTGTGCATACATCAGATATCAAAATGCAAAAGCCTGTGTCTGTGCACCAACATGTCAGCGCAAGTGAAATCTTCAAAACATAATTCCTACAAGTACCCAAGGAACTTGGTCGTTTGAATATGAGAATGAAATTGTAGATGTAAGCAGACATTTATCTTTATAAACGCCTCATTTCCCGTGAACCCCCGAGTACATCTCCTCTGTATTTCAATGTCTACAGCAGCTGCCATGCTTCTCTCTTGCATATTTTTATCCAGAGTCAAGTGATACAATCCAAATTTTGCCCTTTCCCCTCAACACCAACTAGTCCCATCACTAACCTTGAGCTGTCAAGTATCAAGCCCACAGAGACACCCTTGATTAAAATCCTCCAGCGCTCAGGGGCGTTGCGTGTCTCATCCTCAGAGTTCAAAACTTACTTATACTACAAAAAGTTCATTTCGGTAAAGACCACAGCATGTAATTGCAGAGCTACGATTCTCATTTTTTATATGAATCCACAGGGAAGATCTGCACGGAGTATTCCCCTTCTCTCCAACCATCCTGACTCCTCCTTAAAATCCTGCAAGGCTGAAATCTTGGGGAGCCTTGCGGAAATGAAGCAGGTGTCACAAGAAATACTGTAAGAGAAGAAAAGATGTGGACCGATGCAAAAATTATGCATGGCTCTTGGAAAAAGTGAATTACGCCACGGTAAATGTGCCTACTTCCTTGCTGGTTTTTCACGGGTAGATATCGATTTATGAAACACGCACTAGGAATACTGACGACCCAGAGAGGACACCACTGGGAACTGGAAGAGGGAGACTGCCAACATCACGGGTGTCTACACAGCCCTCAGAGAGCACGAGAACGTCATCATCACATAATGTAGTACTGGGAAATGGTTCCTTTGCATTTGGTTTCACTTCCCTAAGGAAACTGGTGGGTGGCATATTCTCACCTTCTTTCAGTAGCCCAGATTTTTACACTGAACTGCACTTTGCAGCTTTCTCCGCGTGCGGCTTCAACGTGTTGAGCCAGCGTCGGTTGTCCCAGCATCTTGCGATGAATGCGGAACAGCCTCGCTGGCAGAAATGAAATCATCTGCTTCCTGGGTGGACGGGGGGGGCTTTCTCTGCAAATACTGCAGCTGCCAACCCCAGCTAAACCCAGCCCAAGGAGATCTGCCCACCCCAGCCCCAGAGCAAAGCCCCAGCGCTGTGCCTGGCTCGGGGGGGACCTGCTGGAAAAGCCTGAGAGTAACTGCCACTGGGACAAGAAAACAGATTTAAGGGCAACTTCAGGACAACTCCCCTCTTTTCCAAGTAAATTATTTTGATGGAAGTCCTTGGCTTTATAAATCTGAAAAAAAAAAAAAAGCCCTACCAGAACTATTTTCCTTCAAATGTTCTCAAAGAACAATAAACAAGACCTCTGATTGCCTGGCACAAACCCAGCTCCAGGTTTAAACAATAAATTTTACTAGGTAAATTCAACAGTTTGTGGATGTAAACTCCATATCAAAGTCCAGGGAGCCTTATCAGCTTAGATCAGTCCCCCCTGGAATGATGCAGACAATGTTCAGTCTGACACTTTAGATGCTGGAACAGCTGAGAAGTCAGGCTTGCTCTGCAGTGTTTAGGGGCATTGTGGCAATGAAAGCTGTCTAGTTGGCTTGTTCCATCCTCCTCTATGGCCACGAACTTCAACCCTGGCCATAAGGCAAGTTGTGCCATAAAGGGCTCATGTTTAATTAACAGCGTTGAAAACGAAAAAGAGAGAACAAATCTCTGCTTTGATGTTTGTTAGGGAGGTGGAACCTGTTAGTATAGATTCTCTGCTGCCTGATTTTCTAGCTCCTGTCTACTCCCTCTACTCTTTCAAGGCACAAATCTATAGCATTCGGCCATTCTCTGATCACTTTTTACAGAACACACATCCTTCATTACCATCGACGTCCTTGCAAAACCCACACTCTAATAATGAGCCTGGAGAAGCACGGGGAGCAGCTTCACCTCATCTCTGCCCCCATGGAAGTTCAAGGTCTGGAGCCAGCTGGTGCTTTGGGCTCTTTCTTGGTCAGCACCACAAGAAAGCCACCATAGCGTGCAGATTTATTCCACCCCAAGATGGGTGGGATGGACAACCCAGGGCATTCAGAACAGGGCATTTGAAAAGAGCTGCATTTTTAAGGGTTTTCATCAGCAGAGGGCTCTAGAACTACATCCTCTTAAGTATCGTGTTCCCTCCCGTGATTAATCTGTCCCTTTTTTTTTTTTTTTTTTTCTTTTAACATGCTTTTCTTATGGTACAAATGTTCTCTAAAAAAATTCTCACAGCTGAGCTGTCAAACACTGAAATTCAGTACATTGGAATGTCAGGTTTTTAACAAAGTCCTGGAGTTTGTAAAGTATAATCAGAACTTTAATGCCCAATTATGCAATCTTCGCAGTGACTCGCCGAAGAGAATTTTGTCGCTTTCTTTGTAAACTGGGATCGTCAACCAGAACCAAATCGTTCCTCCCAAGAAATGCAAGGGCTTGGTTCTCAGCGGAGGGGTTCACTGCACCATCAGAAACGGCAGGCGTGGAGACAGCAGCTCTGGCAGATTCAAGCACTTTGGCACATTCTTGCCATTCAGCAAGGACGACTTCCCTTGGGTTTTGTCAGGGTTTCCCTCGCTTGCACTCGCTTTTGTCTGGTGACCATAATTAAATCGCTACCCGCTCACTCTTACAGAACATCAGGTCTCTCCTCGTCTCAGCTCCCATTTAGCAGCCACTCTTCAAGGGCTCAGACACCTCCCCTGAGCAAGCACAACGAGCACTAAATGTCCAGCATCATTTCTCACAGCCTGGAACAAGATTAAAGAAACGTGGCCGATGAACCAAGCGGTGCTTTAGCATCCACCCACCAGCTAAATGAAGCCTCAGCTGCAGAGAAACAGCGATAGCCTTTCAGCAGCAACTTCTAAATGGACATCCCCGTCCAACTGCCGTTGGGCAACTGTTCTGGTGACTGGAAGTTGAGAAAGGAGAGCAAGTGTGGGCTAGGGGCGTGGTGCTGTAAACCAGCGAGGAGTGAAAGATGGGATTTGCTGTCCCTGTTGGCATTAGAACAGACTCCCCAGAGAGGCTGGGGAGTCTCCTTCTCTGGAGACTTTCCAGACCTGTCTGGACACATGTCTGCATGATCTGCTCTAGTTCTGTCCTGCTCTGGCAGGGGGGTTGGACTCGGTGATCTTCGGAGGTCCCTCCCAACCCCTAACATTTTGTCATTCTGTGATTAGCAAAACCATGGAATTTCTATGGACACACTTTCTGCACCAAGTACCATCATCACCTGGACACCTACAAGCTAAAGCAGAACCGCTACCGGAGCAGGTACTATGGTAACACCAACTACAGCTGAAAAGTCACACCCAGATCTGACTGAATTGCAGCTACACCATAATACTCATCGTAATAACGGTGAAGTGTTAAAATATACTCCTAATCCCATTTGAAACTGCTCAGGTTAGTTCTCACAGGAACGGTCAGCAATAAAATCTCATCCTCTTCCAAAGACAGGACTCGAGCAGACACGTCTTCTCAAGATTTAACTAGGTTTCCTGCACTGCAATCTCGTGTTTGAGAAATCTTTCTTCATAATCAAACGGAATAATCCCTATTTGTCATTCTTACAGCGTAAGCAAAAGAATCAAGGCTTTTCTTGAAGGCTTTAGAAATTTATCTCCATAGTTCATGACTTCACCGGCTTATTGCCGTTGAAATTATCCCAGAAACTCTTCTACTGATAAGTATGAAAATCGGGTATTGATAGATCTTCTCCGCGGGCGCAGCAGAGCAGAACGCGGCCCCCGGTGCCTACCCAAGTCTTCTTCTGCATTTGCCACTCCTCTCTTGCTGGTGCCTGACCCATCAGAGCCCTTCAGCGCTGCCTTTATACCGTATTCGTAGCGTACCAGCCGAAAGGGGCTTTGTCGCTTCCCACTCCCTAGATGGGTTCCCTTCCGGAGACCCAAGGAAGGCAAGGGAATGGGCTGCTGTAGGGGCTGGGTGTCCACCTCAAGAAACAAGGCAAAACACTGAAATATACATTGAATTATGTACGTTAAAGTCCTTAGTCCTGGGTGGTTACCACCCAACGCTGCACCTATAGAAAAGAAAGAAATCACGGGCCTGTTGGAGCAGGGCCAGAGGAGGCCAAGAAGATGATGCAAGGGTTGGAACCCCTCTGATGGGAGAGTCGGGGGGGTTCAGCCTGGAGAAGAGAAGGCTCTGGGGAGACCTTCTTGCAGCCTTCCAGTATCTGAAGGAGGCTACAAGAAAGCTGGGAAGGGACTTCTTTGCAGGGCTTGTACAGGCAGGACAAGGGATAATGGCTTCAAAGTGGAAGAGGGGAGATTTAGATCAGAAATGAAGTTCTTCCCTCTGTGGGTGGTGAGAGCCTGTCCCAGGCTGCCCAGGGGAGCTGTGGATGCTCCATCCCTGGGTGTGTTCAGATCCAGGCTGGATGGGGCTCTGAGCACCCTGCTCTAGTGGGAGGTGTCCCTGCCCATGGCAGGGGGTTGGAACCAGGTGATCTTTAAGGTCCTTTCCAACCCAAATCTTGCTATGATTCTATGATCACACATTTGCTGACTTACTATAGGCAGTCAGCTCATGTAACTTGGAGATGATTCTGCTAACATCTAGTTATTCCATCTTTCTTTGGAGTTCTATAATGGCAGAATAAAATATACAATCCCTCAATGGCTTAAAAAAAGACAAACCCCATCCTAGCAGGACTTAATTTAAAAGAAAGAAAATAATTTTCCTCACAAACAAGTTACTTAATTCCCTCTACTGCCTGGTAAGCAAGGATATCTTCAAACCACCATCAGAAGACATGAGGGAATGAGACAACACCAGCAGAGTCATTCTTGCTTAGGGCATGAGTGGCTGTGGACATAAAGAACAGCATTTAACTGTCACTGCTGCAAGGGCTCTCCATATACTGCATTTCCAACTGGCAGCTCTATTGGTTTTGACAGTTTTACACAGTGTTGTCAGGCAAGGGAAGAACTCACAGAAAGCTGTTCTGCAGTAGACGTTGGGAAAGCCAGGAAAAAAGTCCCAAGGAGCACTTTGCAGGCTAAAGCTTCAGAGCCAGTTTCTCAGCCTCAGCTTTCTGGGGAGGTTCCCATATTTTGAAGCATAGAACTGGAAACTGAATAAAAATAGTAATTAAAAAAAAAGGCTATCGGTGTGCTCAGACCGACAGCTGCCTGGTGAAAAGAAATGCATCGATCTGGAAGTGAGGACAGCCAAGATGGGGGCTGCAGGAAGAAGATGAGGACACTGCCCATTAGCTTAACGGAGGGGAAAAGAGATTTAGAGTGGGAGCGAAATAATCTGGAAAAGCAGGAAAAATCCCCAGTGGTCAAGATGATATCAGAGAAGACAGGTAGGAATAGAGAACGTGAACAAAAGCTTAGGGGAAAGCATTTAGTCAATACACAAGAAAGAGTAAACTGTAAACCCAGCACAGGGATGCAGTGGCAGCTTCAGCCACGACCCACTGTCCTTTCATTCCATAGCAACCACCTCAGAGCTTTCTCTCTCTCCCTAAAGAAGTGATTCCAGCTTGGTTGGGTCGAGTGACATATGGGCCAGGACTGCCCAGAGTACAGTACTCTAAGTGCCACTGAACCGCATTAGAAACTGAACATGAACATCTGAATTTCAGCCTGAATGAGGAAAAAACCCACATTTGGAACAGCTTGGAATGAATCCCATTCCTCCCTCCCACCAAGGAAAACAGATGGTATCGGAAAGATGAACAACATCCTAACAGTCTATGCTACTGTTCTTAAAGAATAAAAGCAGAGAGGCAGGAGAGTGCAGGATGGGAAGGAATTTTCCCGGTGAATTATGACACCCTACTACAGCTTACAACCGTGTCCTCTAGCCTCTTACCTCAACTCCATCTCCAGTCACAGGGTCCCTCGCTCCTGGACATTCCGACTGGAACGTTCCCGTGGAACTTCACTTTTCCTGAGTTTCACCCTGCTATTAATAGCTGGCCTAAATTCACTCCTAGGCTATTTATACCCAGCGACTCCTTTGCCAGCACGCTCGTTAGCAGGTATGGACTTGATAGAAGAGACACAACTCCGACACGACGCGGAGATTCGGGAGTAGCAATGGAAGCTGGTGCAAAGTCACCAAAAGTGGATTCATCCTTGCAGAATCACTTTTGACCTTGTGAAAGGTGTAAGCAAAACAAACGTTGCGAACTACTGCTATTTCAGCTAGCGCTTTGGATTCTCTTATCTTGGTTGAAAGGGAAACGATTGGTTCCATAGGATTGTGTGGAAATACAGCCAGGAGTGATGCGTGAAACGGGTCTCTAGCAACAGAATGTCATCATACAAAGCAGTCTTGGGGTCCCCCGAGTGTGGTCAAGGGTCTGGAGCACACCATCAATGCCTAGACTCTTCTCAAGGAGCACGGGAAAAGGCCAAGGCAACAGGCACAGGCAGCAGCACAGGGAATTCTGACTACATAGAAGCAAAAAAGTCTTCAGAATGAACACAGTCCCCCCACGGGAACCCCTGCCCTGGGCAGCCTGGCACAGCCCTGGGCAGCCCTGCAGGGGAAGGAATTGTTCCTCAGCTCCAGCCTAAACCTCCCCTGGCAAGGGGATGGATGAGGGGGTGATAGAAACAGGATAACCCAGCAATAGTCCCTGCCATGTGAACCCTCACCCACGGTACGTTCGGTGCTGGTTCTCCCCAGCCCTTCACCAGCTGGAAGGGACCGTGCCGGGGCCCGGAGGAAGGCAGAGCTGCTCCGAGCTCCTTGGCGTGGGCACCAGAGCAGCACAGCGGTTCCTGTGGTTTCGTTTGGGGTTTGCTAGTTCGGATCAGCCGCAAGCCGAGACCAGAATCTACACACAGAAGCACACCCCACGAAAGAGAGAAGCCTGTGAAGGTTGAAAATTTCTAGAGAGATGAGGCTGGAAGCTGCTGCAGTGGTACCGTGAGATTTGCGAGCATCAATTTATAAGGGAACTGTACGAAGAAGATTTCATTTTGTCACTTTCTATGATAGGGAAAAAAAAAAAGAAAATATATTATTTAGCTAACAAAGAACCTGTCTCCTGCATTTAGAAGATGATTATAATAAATGTCAGTCTGACGGAGAAAAATAAGTCCCTGCTGCTTTAGAACAAGTTGTTTCTCGAGTTACTTTTTTTTCTTTTAGGGAGTTTTTTCTTTAAAAGAACCATCAGTTTACAGGCGGGCATCTGAAATTTTAAAGCCTGTTGGAAGAGCTGCAGTGTGGCATAACTAATGTACACGGCTCCCTCCCATTTTCATCGAGAAAAGGGTACCCGATATTCTCCTCGGTCTCTGTACGTGGGCAGCAGCTGAATTTTAACCTATAGCTTTATCACCTTTTAAGCTGCTGCATTTGCACACAACTAGACCATTCAAGCACAGAGCACAGGCTTCACAAATGAAGTTGATAAACCTAAAAATAAGTCCGGTGTTTTCCTTTATTTCTAGAAAAAACGCTCCAGTCTGGCATCCTACGGCTCTTCGTGAGACTGGGGCACCAAACAGAGCCAGGGGAGGAGGTAAACAGAGGATGTTCTCTTCTTCCACTGAAACACTCCATCAGTCAATGAAAGATTTAAACGGGCCAAATTCCTCCACCTCAGTGTCCAGGATTCGCCCTCTCCAGACAGAACCGCCAGGCTCTGCTGTGACTAAAGGGAACTCGCAGAGTCACAGAACGACAGGGGTTGGAAGGCACCTCTGGAGATCGTCTGGTCCAACCCCCTTGCCAGAGCAGAACAGAACAGAATTACTGAGGCTGGAAAAGACCTGCCAGAACCTCAGCTCCTACGGCTCAAATCAAATCAAGGTTGGAATTTACTTTCAATAGTAGATACACATACACCTGTAAAAGTACATTTACATATTGCTAGGTAACCATAAACATCAAAAGGCAAGTCTCCTAAATAACTTTGTTCCCCTGCTATTTAGTCATGTTTAATTTGTTTGCTGCCCTTATTTGCACAGTGGATCAGGGTTTTTTCATGTGCCACAGGAGGTGACTCTTCCCTTCAGCCATAGTGAGGACACCTCTAGACTGCTGTGCCCAGTGCCAAGCTCCCCAGTACAAGGCAGATGTGGGCTGACTGGAGTGAGCCCAGTGAAGGGCCAGCAAGATGACCGAGGGGCTGGAGCATCTGACACCCTACGCATGAAATGCCATCTGAATGCGAGAAAATCCATTTTCAGTGTAACTGAACACTGCCCAGGGAGGTTGTGGAGTCTCCATCCATGGAGACACTCAAACCTGACTGGCCACAGTCCTGGGCAGCCTGCTCTGGGTGACTCTGCTTCGGCAGGGTGTTGGTCTAGATGATTCCATGCGGTCCTGACAACCCCAACCATCCCGTGATTCTACAACTCTATGAACTTGCCTACTTTAAACACTCTATGTGCACGTTTCCAACAGGAAGAGAGGCAGCAGCTCCCTCATCTTTAAAAAACCAGGTCACAAGTTCCACTAAACCTGAGCCTTTCTCTCATGAGTGAAAGAACAGAAGAATCTAAGACAAAGCTACCTGTCACAGCAGGCTCCAGGTCTGGTTCAAAGCCATCAGTCATTTCCTGTCAAGGAAAAAGGGAAAGCAAAGCTTCCCATAATCTAATCTGCGATTGCTATCCCAGCGATGGTGTTCTAAACACTTTGCATTCGTCCGAAAACAGCGGTGTGCCTGGACCCGTGCTCCCAAACACTGAGACAGCTCTCAGAAACACAGTACTGTGCACAAAAAAAAAATAAACAAAAAAGAAAGGCATTAATCAGTATCTCACATTTGAATGCTCTGGAGACATTGTTTGAGGGCACTGGAACCCAGCACTTCTGTTTCAACATAAATCTCCAAAGCTTCGAGACCAATGTCGGGAGCAAGCCTTTCAAAAGGTATTTTTCAGTGCATTTTATAGCATTTCAGTGCATTTGATAGCATTTCACCTTGTTGCCGTGGTAGGAGCTCAGGGAATGGCATGTCTTGGCATTCCCAGTCATGTAGAAAAATGAAAAACTCAGTGAACTCATTAGAGGAGCAGATGTTTTTAACACCCATGCGTTAGCCTGCGATAACATTTCTAGACTACCGAAAATAGCTACTCCTCCAATTTACTCACAAGGTGTCTAATATTTTCTGATTCAAATTGTCAAGATGTTTCATTATAGCAGGAGAAACTTTGACCAAGAAAATAAGGGAAAAAATGTCTCAATTTGCCTCGCCTGGTTTAAAGCTAAAATAAAATGAAACAATGGTAATGTTTTGACTTTTACGTCTCTGACACCCATATGCCATGGCAAATAATCTCAGATGACATCAGATGTTGCTGTGAACTTTTAGTGACAAGGAACACACTAATTGAAACAAAAATCAATATGTGTCACAAGGTGTGGGGGGGAAGTAAATTAAATTCTGACATTTTCCCAGTGACTTAGGAAAATACTTTCGTTTCAAAATTGATAATCCAATTCACCTTCAAATCTTGACAATGTTTTCCTCAACAGTGTGGATGTCATTCCGCTCTTTTTAAAATGCAGAGATGATGTCCAGGAAGGGATCCAGGAACTAACTGTGAGGATGACCCAGCAAATGTATGGTTGAGTATCATGGGCACATTAATTATGGGCTTTCCATCATGACCACTTGGTCTGCCAGCAGTGGCAAAACACAGCTCTGAAATTCAGTATGAAGTGCTCTCGCTTTGGGAAATTCAACAAACACCAAGGTTTTAGCTTTTCAGCACTGCTCCACATCACGCTCAGGCCATAGCTCTTTCCTCTGCGTTCCTTGGACAGGACACAGACAATGTTCCTCAGAGGCACAATTGTGTTTGTAGGGAATGCCCCAGAATCACTTTGCCAACTGATGCCATGAAAGGCTTTATCAGTAGCATAGAGACAGACAATCTGTATGAATCCACATCAAAAATATAACTGAAATTTGTGACTAATCTCCTACCCCGTAAATAATATAGGAGATTTTTTTTAAAAGGAACATACCTCTGGGTTTTTGTACACCCAGCATTGTGAAAAAATAGACAAGATGAACCAAAGGGCTGCCTCAAAAGTGCCATGCCAATACCTTCCACCCGATTTTCAAATCAACTCACACAGAAGCTCTTTGATTTAAATAACCATTGGCTTTTCATCCTCTTCTCTCAGTTCATCAGAGCTGGCAGAGAAAACAAACCCCCCAGTCAAGAATTTTCATCACATTTTTAAGAGAACTTTGTGTTATTGATGAAGTCCCACTCGGGCTGAATTCACCCAGAGTTTTGTCACTGAATTCCTCCTAACGTGGAAGCAGGACTCAGGGAAAACCTAATTAATCACAGAATACTTTGGGTTGGAAGAGACCATTAAAGGTCATCTGGTCCAACATCTGCAACTACAGCAGGTTGCTCAAAACCCCAGCCAACTCTCAGAGAAGAAGGGTTTTATATTCCATCCTCTTACTGTAAAAATCTGCCTCCTCAGCAAGATCCAAGAAAAAAAAAACCAACCACGGCAGTCAAAGAACTTTTCTACTTTTAAAATATTACAGCGAATGCCTCATTCTGCAAGGATTAGACAGCCTTAGTTAAATCTCTTGGTCGTAACATGAGTTTCCTCTCTTCTGTAAAACAGCAAAAGTCACTTAACTGACAGTGATGTATTAGCTTCCACCACGGGAGAGTCTCTTCTGCTGCTTTAGCATACACATGTTTATAAATCTATGCTAAAAAAAAAAAAAAATAATTAAAAATAATGTAAAATGACTATATTACCATCAGGAAACAGCTTTCCAGTCTTGAAGAAAAGACTGCAGAGAGCCAATGAAATATTCCCAGTGAGCAAAACGACATTGTAAAGCAGAGATTCCAGACCTGCATTTCGCTAGGACATCCTTGTTCATTCCCTGCCCGCTCGCCAAAGCCCCGAAGAAGTTCAGGGTGTTCCGAGTGCTACTCCCACTGCACGCAACAGATCTGGACATCTGTTGCTGGTTCCTTCCCTTTGTCAAGTTTCTGTGCAAGTATAAAACCCAACCTGGAGTTTCTCAGACCGCTCCCTTTGCCAAGCAGTTCAGAGGAGCGGGAGTGCGGGCGCTAACCCAACTCATCGGGGCTGAATTTCACAAAGAGCAAAAACTGGGAAAACAGAAAATATTTAAAAACAGAAGTATTTCAACAGAGAAAATTTCAAAAGTTAAAAAACCCCCACTCTCAAAGGACACCTCCAGTTCCACTGGCACAGCCCCACCAGCTGATAGATCATGATTCTAAGGAGACAAGCTTCTTACTAGAAGGAAGCAACAGAGACCGCTGTGGGCTGGCCCCACTCCCACTGTGTGCTGCTCCTGAGGTATTTTCCCAATTGTCTTCCATCGGAATGCCAGCTCTGCAAATCATCTCTTTGACTTCATCTCCAAGCGCCGGGACAATAACACCAGAGCGAAGCCTTTGGACAGATTGGAATTGCTGCTCATTGTTTGCTTGCATTGTAATTAACTGCAATCTAACCTCATTGTTTGCTTGCATTGTAATTAACTGCAATCTAACCTCCGCGAGTAGATGTGGAGTCTCTTAAAGATGAGAAAACCTGCAGTTTCGGGGTGGGAACGATGGGATGAAAGGTGAGTTTCCACTGGCATTTCAAAGCTGCCCCAGGGCACTTGGGAGCTCAGAGACATCAGTGGCTCTCGGGTGCTCATCAGCAGGTAGCCACAGCCTGCTCTCCGCTGTGCTTGTGCAGATGGGAAATTAAACTCACTTATTCCAATAGATTTCATCCACTGCAACCAAGAGCAACATTTGCTTTATCAATAAGTGGGGAAGTCTGAAAAGTACTTGAAATCTGGGACTCTCCAGACTAGAGATGCTCTGCACGCTACCAAGTGCTGCACTGTCAGTTACCATCACTCAAACGATCCTTCAACGTTTTCCTCTTTTTGTGTTTAGAGAGAAAACCCGGTGAGCACACTTGCAGGATCACACACGTACGTACCTGTGGCCATCACATACACAGCTCTGATCACGAGGGCGTGAACACTTCTCCAGGGAAAAACGGAATAGCTCCCTGGCAGTCACCCCTGTACCTGCAGATTGGTAGTGATCGTTTTGATTCACAGACTGGTTTGGGTGGGAAGGGACCCTCCAAGGCCACCCGGTCCAACCCCCTGCAGGGAGCAGGGCCATCTCCACCTAGAGCAGGGTGCTCAGAGCCCCATCCAGCCTGACCCTGAATGTCCCCAGGGATGGGACCTCCACCAGCTCCCTGGGCAGCCTGTTCCAGCGCCCCACCACAACAGCTTTTTCATGCAGGGAGCTCCTTAAAGAAAATAATAATAATTAACTATGGTCAAAGAGGACCCAACTGAAACCAAGCAGGTGAGCCCCAGCTTTGAAAAGGCTGCTTGGAATGAAGTCATTGCGGCAGAGCTTGCGCTGAGAGCTGGGCACCGTTGGATTGACACGTTCGCCCTCAACACGGGCCCAGCCTAAGCACCTAACTTAAAAATGCACAAAGCAGAATGAAAATAACTTTAAAATGAAAACAAGGGGGGCTACATAATGGGAGCTTCTTGCTGTCAATCACCTAACACGATCATACCCTTTTTATGAAAGGTTGATTATCTCATAAAATCAAATTTATCTTTATAGTCAGGCCACTTCTGATATCTTGACACATAGCATGGATCAGAATGGGGAGAAGTTATTATTAAAGACATTTAAGATTGAAAGATAAATTGTATTGATTTCCTTTTAGTGGTGCAATAGGAATCTAAAAATAAAAAACCCTGCCATAGACAAATTTACCAATAATATAATTTAGGATGAAATTAAATGACTGAGAAGGAAGGGGGGAGGAGAAGTCATTCTGCATCTTATGAAATATCCTCCATTAATTAATTTTCAGGAACTCTCTATACACTCTTCCTCTGCAATTTAATATTTGCAGCAGCACAACGCCAAAGAAGGTCCAGACCTCAACCTACACCCGCCTCACTCGAGCCTGTAAGCAGATGTGAAAGAGGCAGATCACAGAGCTCAAGAAATAAAAGAAATTCTCCTTTCCAGGAGAGAAGGTCCACCGTGAGCTCAACAGAGCACCATTTCTGGTATTTCTGCTCTAATTGCTATCAGCTACGCCCGTGTACAACCCCAGGCTGCGAGTACGGAACCCGGCGCAGGGTCGTGAGCAGCCTTTCTGAGCAGTGGAGAGGTGGCCACGCACAGCAACCCACCAAGGGAGCAGCAGGACCTCCCAAGGCAACCTGGACAGCCTGCTCAATGCCACACCACGCTGCTCCGTGTCCCTGCGAGGATGCCAGGCTGGGGAGCCCCCTACCTGCAACTGTCACAGATACCCTGGAGTGTTCAGGAGAAATGGAAGGTGGGGAGAAACCTTCCCCAGGCTGCGTCTGACACCATCGCACATGCCTCTCTCTCCAATACTTGTTCTCCTCTTTTCCACGTGGCCGCTGACAGGACAGAGTATTTCTCAAGTTTTAGAGGTTAAAGAAAGAGGGGAGAAACAGGCAATGCTCCCGAGCTGAAAAAATAATGGGCAAGGATTGAAGTCACCGGTCTGGCTTAAGCATGAACACCAGAAGTTGGACTTAGAGAAACAAACTGGACCTCCAAAAATATTTCCACCTCAACATTTTTTTTCCAATGAGAATAATAGCTCCCTTCACAAGAGGGAAATTTTTCACAACAAGAACAACAAGCCATTGGAAAAATCTCCCCAGGGAAGTGGTGGAGTCCCCACTGTTGGGCACTCTTAAGATTCAGCTGGCCAGGAGCTGGGCCAGCCTGTCTAGACCAGACTCGTGCCAAGCAAGGTTGGACCAGATGATCCTTAAGGTCCCTTCCAACCTGGGACTCTGTGATTCTATGAAGTCTGCCATACAAACATCTTCCTACAAGAGGTTTCCAACGAGGAGGTGTGAAAGTGTTTCGATAAACGCGAGATGCTCCATTTTAACCTTTCTAGAACAGAATACCAAAATAACTCTTCCTCTACATGTTCTATATCCTCTACCAGACCCTAAATTCAGCATCTGAAATGAAATGTCTCAGTTAACCACTTCTTGGTGATTTTGTAAGAAATTCCACAGTCTTTGTTCCAAGTAAAAAAAACAAAGAAAAAAAAAAAGAAACCCCAAAACTTCTGCTTGAACTGAAACTCCACAGTTTGACCAGCTCTAGTTTCCAGGCAACCAAATCTCTCCCTCAAAGCAGGATGCTTGAAGTGGGTTGTGGCTCGAATGCACGTTCCCCAGAGAAACAGCAGCACACTTCACCGTGCTGTCGTGAGTACCCACACTCTGCTGGAGGAAAAAGAGGCTCTTGGGAATGAGAAGGTGCAGCCACAAACACAGTCTGGACAGCTCTGGCACTGCAGGCACGGATGGAATTGCAAGAAAAATACAGACATCTCCCCAGATGAAGCTACTCACTGAATAGCAAGTCCTCTTCTTTACTGTCTTGCATGATTTCATCCCATCCCTTGGCAGCTGCATGATGTACAGCCACCCAGTACCAGTCACCCAGATCCCCAGTTAGACATGATTCAGGACAAGAAAATACAGAAGAAGGTGGGGGGCAGCACACGTCAAAACCGGTTTTATTCTTTATTTTTAGAATAAAGCCAGTAAGGAAGTGATGATATTTGAAAGCCTTGTATTAAGGCTGTCCACATTCTACTAAGGAGCACTATTGCTTTGAACAGCCCCCCTGGGGAAAACCTGCTTTCATAAAGGCTTTTAGACAATATTTATAGGTCCAGTAACAATACTATTCGAAAGCCTTTGAAAACAAGCCTCCTAGCTCGTGGCGAGTCTCTGTCGCTGTCTTCCCATTGTGCAGGGCAAAATGGCAGCATGCAATTCTGCTTCTGCAAGGTTGCCCACAAAAACTATTTCAAAAGAAGCTGGAAAAATCAAGCACTTCAAAATTAAGAAATGCCCCAGATAGGCTGCCCTTTCAACCTTAATTCTACCCGGTTTTATGGCTACAGTGTGACCCAGTATTAATTGTACAGTATTAACCATCTGGTCCAGGCTCCCTCTGAGGCACTCTAGAAACCAAGGTGAAGATGTAATAATGTCTACCAAGTATACCAAAAAAAGCTGTAGGTGACACAGTTCTGTTTTTCAGAGCTCCATCCCTGGGTGTGTTGAAGCCCCGGCTGGATGGGGCTCTGAGCATCCTGCTCTAGTGGGAGGTGTCCCTGCCCATGGCAGGGGGGTTGGAACTGGATGGAATTTAAGGTCCCTTCCAACCCAAACCATTCTATGACTTTATGATCCTGTAAAGATGGGAAGAGGACCAGTTTCATTACAGAATTACTGCCCCATTCCTACATTCCACACCAGATACCTGCAGCACCAGAATGTTCAAAACAACTATAAGAATAAGTGATTCTTCACTGGTCCTCAGAAGCTGCTCTGATAGTAAAACTTGAAACTTCGAAGAAAACAAACAAAAACCAAATCAAGAACAACAACAACAAAAATTCAGTCAGAAACAAGCGCAGAAAAAAAAAATCAGTCCAATGCTTCATCCAGCCAACTCAGAAGCAACCAAAACTGTGTGGATATCCTGGAAATTATTCAGCCTGCTTAATTATGCATATTGATACTGTTCTGTCTATAAAGCAAAGAGGAACAGATGCAGCATCAGAAATTCCGCCTCAGACGAGTAAACACCAGTTTCACTGTAACAGTAAAGTAGTTCTCTTCTGCATTTCCATTTTCATTAAATTTTAATGAGGAAAAGGATAAAATCAGCTCTGGAGCCCCCAGCACAAGAAGACATGGACCTGTTGGAGCGGGGCCAGAGGAGCCCCAGCGATGCTGGGAGGGCTGGGACCCCTCTGCTGGGAGCCAGGCTGGCAGAGCTGGGGGGGTTCAGCCTGCAGAGGAGAAGGCTCCCCAAGGGGACACCTTCTGGGGGCCTTGCAGGACTTCAAGGGACACTATAAGAAAACTGGGGAGAGACTTTTTACAGGAGCTTGTAGTGATAGTGCGAGGGGTGGTGGCTTCAAACTGGAAGAGGGGAGATTCAGATTAAAAACGAGGCAGAAGCTCTTCCCTCTGCGGGTGGTGAGAGCCTGTCCCAGGCTGCCCAGGGGAGCTGTGGATGCTCCATCCCTGGGTGTGTTCAGATCCAGGCTGGATGGGGCTCTGAGCACCCTGCTCTAGTGGGAGGTGTCCCTGCCCATGGCAGGGGGTTGGAATGAGATGATCTTTATGGTCCCTTCCAACCTAATCCACTTTACAATTCTATAAAACAAGGAACAAGAAACTAGTCTAATAAATTTGTGCCCTGAAGATATTACAGTGACATAAATGATTGGGAACCTGTAGCAGTATAGTTAAACAGAAAAGCCAGATTTCTAGATATTCTTACCTACAAAGATGACTGAACATTGTCTAAGACAGATCAATATTGCCTCCCAAATATATAGTTTTTATTCCTCTGATCCAGTTCTGCCTGCACCTACTACATGACTACTTCATTGATTTCCATTTAAAAACTTTGGGTAGAGATGAACTTAAAGCCACTCTTACATAGGCAGAGCCCATCCTCTGGATGTCAAAAATGCATATTTGGAGCAAATCATTGCCGTAGCATCATAGGCACATCCTTCCTTCAGGAGATGTAATACCTGGAGGCACACGCAACCTGCACACACTGGAGACTGCAGCCGCTTGCTGACGAAAAGCCTGTGTTTTGGTAGAAAAGCTGATCCAAAAGGCCAAATTCTTCAATCACTTCAAAACCTTTTCTCCTTCACAATCAATTGTTTGCTTTTTCATGGCTAAGCCTTGATTTACAGCCTTTCAAATAAGAGGAGAGCCAGACTAAGAGCATGACAACAATTATTTCCCCCTGCTGCTGTGCCTTTCCCTACAGGACGGAGCTGGGGGAGCTGTGTTTGCACGTTACTGGTTAGGACACAGTTCTCCAGTGTGCTCACCCTTTATTTTATGCTGCAGAAGCATCTCTTCTGGATTCAGAGAGAAAGACAGATGGGGATCACTTGAGAGCATCGCAAATTGCTTGAGATGTGTGACAGTGGCAGGGTCTCACTCATTCGTAACCAAGTGCTTATTACATCACTGGGTTACTAACAATTGGGAAACTTTTTTTTTCCCCTTCACCTCTCTCTCAGTCTGGCTCACAACTTTCCAGTCACCCCCCTCCCCTGCCTCGCCAGAGCAGTAGCACAGGAAGAAATAAAACAAAAGCCTGTTGGATGAAGTACTCTGTGTCATGGACTTGGCAGTCCACTTCACAACCGTCCTCTTCAGCGGGACACCCGTGAGACCACTTCAAATATTCCCTTTTCCTTCTGTCCCCAAGTGTATCAATAGTTATGTGTGCTGGAGAACTCTGCCAGACCTGACTGAAGGCAGCCAACAGGACCAAAACTTCCCAGAGCAAGACAGGAGGAAAGGTATACAGCCTCACAAAGCACGACTCCATGAGCTGGAGGTCAGTTGAATAACAGAATTTGCTCACCGGGAGCCATCCCTTGCCCAGCGGTGCAGCATCACTGAAGTCAGAGCTCTGATGAGACAATCAAACCCCAGCAGGTTGCCAGCAGCACCACAGAGACCTCTGGGTCTCCAGCCTCTTTCGACCAGCTTCATGGTACTCAGAAGTCTGGTAAAGTTTGCAAAACTGGAAGCCATATGAAAGCCCAGACAAGAGCCAGTGCCAGGTCTGGAGGCACGTTTCAGAACTCTCCAGTTTATTTACCATAACCATCCGACTCGACGTTCCTGAGACTATCTTCCTAAATTCATTTATGACCCTACTTGGTTTGCACTGTTAAAACAGAGTCGTGGTAAGGAATCTAAATATATATGAGCTTATTTCAAACAAATGTAAGCAAATATGCTTAAAAAGGGAACTGGAAGCCAGTTCATCCAGCCTGTCTCATTCACTATAAGTAGGAGGTTAAGTTCCATGAGAAGGAATCCGGGATGGGACCTTCTGTAGCACTCTCTGTGTATCTCAGCAAGTTTGCTGCCATGGAATAAGTACTTCTTGTCCAGCTGTTGCACATCTTGCCTATGCCACGCTTTTGGTCAGTTTTCATAGCAACACAGAACCCCAGCATCCCAGCACGGTGGGGTGGGCAGGGCCCTCTGGAGATGCTCTGGTGTCCCCCCTGCTCCATCCAGCAGGGACACCCAGAGCAGAACGCCTAGGATGACATCCAGGAGGGTTTGGAAAGTCTCCAGAGACTGAGACTCCACAGCCTCTCTGGGCAGCCTGCCTTTTCTCATGCAACAGAAATGCAGCGAGCCACAAAATTTTGAACCATTCTTAATTAAGGCAAATAATAATACATCTTCTTGTACTGATTTATATGCAAGCATCAACAAAGTTTAAGTAACCATAAGCATTTTTAACACCAAAGTGGTCTCAATTGTTGGAGCACGATACTAAATTAAATTTCATAGTCTGAATTTCATAAGCACCTGGCAAAATCCATCATCTTCTGAAGACATCGAAGGCAGCTCTGAAAAATGAATGCGGCGTGAATGATACATGCATAATGCTGGGCTGTATTTTGTCATCCACCACGCTGTAAATCATCTTCACAGCAGCTCAGCTGACTCTGGCAGCCTTTCTTTTCAGTAGGAAAACCCTCCAGAGCACACTTCTCCCTTAGCTTCCTTTTGGGTTTTTTTCAGCTGGCTTCCATAGGAAGACATAAAGGAATAAATGTTTCCTAAAACGCAGGAGTCACTGGTCCTAAGGGCAGCCAAGCTTCCAGTCACCAGCTGGGTGACTCTAGTGACGCATTTAAGGTCAGGGGAAGATGCCAACAGCACAAAAAAAAGCGAAGACTATATATCCCAGGGCTGAAATATTAAATAGATTAAAACGAAGCTTCTGGCATTGTCAGCTTGACCCAGGATCTCTGTGGGGAATGTGAGGGATGACTGGAAACAGGAATCCTCCCCAGCACATCAGGCTTTACCCACAGGACATGTTTCTGAAATAACTAAGAAGAAGTTGTATTTATTTAGACTGATATTTTACAAGTATCAGGTCAGAGTGAGTTTTATGTACGATCCTGGAAGCAAAACAACGTCGTCACTTTTCAGGCAAAGCTTTCAGCATCTTTGAAAGCCATTGCCTGGAAGCTATGAACGATGAGCTAATGCCAGTCTGAGCAGGGTCAGACCATTGACCCTTGTCCTGTCACTACAGGACTTTTTACAAAGTCCCTCCCCAGCTTTCTTCCAGTCCTGCAAGGCCCCCAGAAGGTCTCCCCGGAGCCTTCTCCTCTCCAGGCTGAACCCCAACTCTCCCAGCCTGGCCTCCCAGCAGAGGGTTCCAACCCTTTGATCATCTTCATAGCCCTTCTCTGACCCTGCTCCAACAGGTCCATGCTCTTCTTGCGTTGGGGGCTCCAGAGCTGGATGCAGGACTCCAGGTTTCCTCGTGTTGGTTTTGAGCAAATGCAGCTTTCCCGAGAGCTTGTTGTAAAACACTCTGGCTTCTGGAGACCCGGATTCCTCCTCCCCCTGCACACTCCTTCCCTGGCTTGCTGCCACCCACAGCCCCTTCTGGACTTGACTACAGACGTGCCCTGCAGCAAGCAGCAGCAGCTCCATCCAGGGCATGGCACGGTCACGTTGGCCCTTATTTGATGCCATGCCCGGCTCTTCAGTTGTGATCTCACCACTCCTATTTTCCTAACAGTGAGCGCAGCTACAACCCATTACCTTGTTTAAGTGAGAGACGAGTTTGATGGAAATCAACCCAATTTTGTCCAGGTACTGAGGTCTGCTCATAAACAGAGCAAGAAACATGCCAGAGGATGAGGTCACCAGAGCGCAGTGCTGCGGACACCCCGTGTGAGGCGTTCACAGAAGGAATGGCCTTAAGTTAATACGAGCTAATAATAAACACTTGAAGACTTAGGTCCTCCAAGATTACAACTGACAAAAAGAAAGCAACCATGAAAACCCAAACCAAGCACAAAAATTGACTCCCCAAAAGCACAAACTCCCCAGATCACAGATTCCTAAGCTGAGTCAGGAACGAGTTTTCTTTTTTAGCGAACAAAGAGTACAGACACATGTCTACTGACAAAGCAGCTGATTATGGGAACACTACATCCAAGCAGGAAAAAAAAAAGAGATTAATTACTCCCCAAATGTGTAAGACTATGAAAAAACCCCACGAGGTCTTCTGAGACAAAGCTAAAGGGCACGTCCGCAAAACGACAACGGGACAACAGCCCACATTTATTTATATGAAAATAATACAGGAGCAACACAGACAGGTAAGTGCCTGGAGAGCAGGGGGATACACTACAAAATAAACTATTTGCTCTGAGCAAGGGAAGGCAACGGGTTTTTTCTGCTGTCCCTAGAGCAACGCGTCCTGGAGACTGTAACTACCTCAGCAGCTCTGTATCTACTCCAGCATCTTTGCTCCTGGGGGGACAAAATATGGTTCCTGCAGAAAATACTGCAGCCCAGGTCTGTGTACACACATCAGCATCTTTACACCAGGAAACGAGTGAGCAGAGTCAAGACCTTGGTCCCATCAGCTTGCAGAAAGGCGAAGGCAGTAGCAGCAAAAAGAGGCTCGAAGAGTAGGGAATCATTCACGTAAAACATTGAAGAAAGGATGAAAAGGACTCGAGTAAGGGGAAGGGGAAGTAGAATGCTGTGGGTTTTTTCAGTGGTCATGAGGGAAATTGGAAATGGAGGAAAAAAAAAAGAAGCTTCCTCCAAAAATTAAGTTAAGCACAAATCTAATATGAGAGAAAATTACTGAAAAAAAACTGAGATGGAAGAGATTATCCCCAGTAATGATTCACTCCGCATTAAAGGGAGAGAAGAGACATAAAGAGAAAAAAAACCAGCCGAGCCCAAATCCCTAGGAAGGGCTCTTGCTGTGGCAAATTAGAGAACTTAGAGAAACACGTAGTGAGCAAAATTAATCAGCAGTTTTTCCAGATGATAGATGATATCTAAATGTACTGGTAATAAAGCACAAGAAAGAAAGAAAGAAACATGAATGAAAGGAAAATGTGTTGTGGCTGCAAATGTGAGCAGCGATTGAAGGCAAAGCACAGAAGCCAGAAAACCACGTTTCATGACTATTGCTGCATACACCACCTTCATGATGTCATAGCATCCATCAAGAGATGTCAGAAAAGGAGGAAGAACTCAGCAAGGTGTGTTGGGATAATTCCTGAAAAGATGGTAACCTGAAAACTACATCTGCTTTTGCATAAATGATGATGATGATGATGATGTAAAAACAAACACCCAGGTATTCCAAAGAGTAAACGACACCCAAATGAAGCTTCTCTGGTATTGGCAAGTACCCCAAAGTCAACCTGAAACATCTCCTGCTCTGATAATAAGATGCCCTCTGCCTGCCTTCAGCGTTCAAACCTTCTGCTAAAGAAATTGGGTTTAACGCCCAGCAACGCGCGTGGCAACAGCAAACCAGCCCGGGATGCACGGAGGGCTTCCTGCAAGAGCAACATTTGGTGAGATTACAGTAAAGCAAAAGAGGTATCAAAAGTTCCAAATAAAACAAGAAAAGCACGGCAGAGACATAACAAGTTTGAGAAACTCTGGACTAAAAAAAACCCCACCCCACGCTGACACAACGGACAACACGGGATTTTCACTTCACCCGTTAGATTTTATGTGTTTTCTTTGGTCATTTAGCTCAGGTCTGGAAAGGTTTGAGCGACTGTATTGGGAAGATGCACTTTGCAAAAGGAGAAGACTAAACTCTCAACCCCGTGAGTTGTCAGCCTTTCCTTAAATCACTGGTTAACTACACCGGGAATTTGGACTTGCAGCTTTGAGGCCAAAAAAGAATTTCTGCCAAAAAGAATCAGTTTTCCAAATTAGGAAAAACTAGAGCTGCTACCTGGCTCCTGCCTCCCTGCTCTCTGGGGACAGGAACAAGTACCTTCTGCAGTGGACCAGCGTTGATGTATCCCTGTGATGCACTTGGTTCCTACTCCCCTCCCCATCACCCGGGGCGATCACGCCTCTAATGGCCTGGTACACCCCAACTGCCACCCAGCACAGACCCCAGCCCCAGAAACATTCACGCCACACTGCTTGGGTAACGCGAACAACGACTCAAAGGCAGCCAGGCCTTGGCAGAGGAGGCAGTTCAGGCTCTGACCTGGTATTTGCCTTCAGTTGCCTGTCCCTTGGGAGCAGAGCCCGACCCCCCTGGCTCCAGCCTCCTGCCAGGAGCTGTCAGAGCCAGAAGCTCTCCCCTAATAACGCCTCCTTTGCTCCAGGTCCCTCAGCCGCTCTCCACCAGAGCTGTGCTCCAGATCCCTCACCCTTAAGTAACTCAAAAAAAAACCCCCTTCAAAGCAGGATTGTCTGTAATAAACTGCAATCTGCCAAATCTCACTGAAGTCACGGGGAAAACACCGAGTTATTACTAGACAGTTACCCGGTTTCTGCCTTCTTTTCTGCTCTCCCCTTTTATTTGTCATCAGTCTTTCCCCTCTGCTGTGACCAGCTGCCCGGGCATCCTTCCCCCAGCGCAGCTCCCCGGGCAGCAGCGGCTCAGTGGCTCCGGCGAGCGGCCCCCCGGGCAGGCATCCATCCATCCATCACCCCGAGAGGGCTGCAGCCCTCGCTGCCACCGCTCGCTTTTCATCTCAGTAATTTCATTTCATTATCTTCTGTTTTCAGAGCGGGTACATTTTTTTTTCCCCCGCTGTACAGATGTTCACACTGACACGGGCAATGCATCACTCTGAGTTTAACAGCTCTCTGTCGTTTCGGCCACCAAGCCCTCCAACGTGCTCACTGTAGAGTCAGTTCAGTTGGAAAAGATCTTCAAGATCACGGAGTCCAACCATTGCCCCAGCAGTGCCAGGGCACCACTGCCCCCTGTCCCTCAGCACCACAGCTCCACGGCTTGGAAACCCCTCCAGGGATCACGGGGACTCCCCCCCTGCCCTGGGCAGCCTGGGACAGCCCTGGACAGCCCTGCAGGGGAAGAAATTGTTCCTCAGCTCCAACCTAAACCTCCACTGGGGCAACTTGAGGCCGGTTCTTCTTGTCCTGTCCCTTGGGAGCAGAGCCTGACCCCCCTGGCTCCATCCTCCTGCCAGGAGCTGTCAGAGCCAGAAGCTCTCCCCTAATAAAACCTTACGGAACCACTGGCATGTTCAGCCAAAACGCAGAGCTTGGGTTTCAAAAGCAAAGAGACAGAAAGTCCAAGAAAGAGATATTTCTTAAAAGCTGCCTTTCCTGTGCACTCTAAGAAGGCGGGCAGTTGGCCTGGACAGGAGTCACACACCAACACACTTCCCATGCAGTTACCACCGGACTCCCATTGTAAGCCTAATTTTCACATATTAGTGCCCAGAAAACCAGTGTCTGAACTGCGCTTTCCTTTGAAGGAGCCACTTCCGAGCCCACCTGCATCTGCCCCAGTGGCAGGGTCTGGAACATGTTTGTACTGTCCTTGCAGGGCTGGCCCATCAGTGCTCTCTGGGAGCAAGATGAGCCCTGGGTCCGCAACTCAGCGCTGCCAGCCAAGGCAGGGCCAGCCCGAGGACTCCCATGGCGAGGGGCTGAGCTCACAGCCCGCAGCAATTCCAGCTCCCTACAGCACTGTCCTTCTGATGCACCAGATGCTCTTCCTCTCCTCAAAATATGACAGCGATTTAGAAGAAAAATACAGCCCTGCAAGCAGACACGCTCCTGCCGCCACATTCACACGCTCAAAGAAGCCCTGGGGGTATCTGGGCTGGAAGCAAACAAGGATGGGTTTATTCTCCCAGTTTTTACCCATTAGATTTTGATTCCAAGGTCTGCTTCGCCAGAAATGCCCCTGCCCCTTCTGCCTTCGCTCAGGAGTAAAGGCAGCATCGTCTCGAGCAGCCTCGTGTCTACACACGCTACGTGAAGGGATCCGCGGGGTTCCGACCTCATGAAGGGATCCGCCGGGGTTCCAACCTCATGAAGGGATCCGCCGGGGTTCCAACCTTTACAGGATCGCATTCGTGCGCGGATCTGACCCCACGCCTCCCTCACAGCCCCGGCCAGCCGAGAGGAAAGGGTTTAGCAAAGCTCCCACTAGGCACTGCCTCTCCTCGGAGGACTTCTACAACCCAGCATCCCACCTCCACCCTTCCGAGCGCCAGAGAGGTCCCCCCGAGGGCTTGTGGGGGTTCCCCTGGAGATGATGCCCTCCGATCAGACGACCACAGAGCAGGAGAACGGTTCATTTGTAGTACGCAGCTGTCTGATTAAACTTTTCCTACGAAATGACTAAAATAATCCCTCTGCGCTGTCACTTAGCAGAAGCACGTTCCTTTTTAGCAGAACAAGCTACCTAATCACGCTGCCAGCCTCGTTTTGCTTTTTTTTTTTCCCCTTTTATTTTTTTTTTTATTTTATTTATGTAATTATCTCCTGGCCCTTTTCATCTCTGGCACAACGACAAAACAGCAATCCTCTCGTATGAAGAGGTTATTTACTGAAGCAAAACACACCTGAATAACTGCAATCAGATTAGGAGAGGAAACGCAACCTCACGGCCAAAGCATCTGCTTGAGCGTCTGGGAGAGGCGGCCGCTTTCCTGGCTCTGCCGGGGGTGACACGTGGCAGGGGGCAGCTGGCACTGCCCAAGAAGATGCCTCCCGGAGCATCCCGCTCCCAGCGCACACAGAGGTGCCGGGCAGCACGGGGCAGCTCCTGCCAGGGTGGCATCCTGGCCTGCACTGCTCACAGCCTTGCTAGTCCCTGGAGGGGTGAGGCTGTGGGACAGTCCAGCTAGAGAGAAAAAGAAAAAATGGGGTTTGATCCCCCCCCCCAAAAAAATCCATATTTCAATGTCTACGTTTGTATTTTATATATTTATGTACATTTTCATGTTTCCCTGTTTAAATGTCTCAGTTTATATATTTACACATGGCTTGGACATTCATATATTTATATGTCTGTGTTTGTATTTTATATATTTATGTGTGCTTTAGATGTTTACATATTTATATGTCCATGTTTGTATTTACAAATATCTGTATTTATATTTAAGTACTTGTATATTACATACTTATATTTACCGATTTACAGGAATTCACACTGTCAGTAGAGAAATGGCAAGAGCAAAAGTTATTTTTGTAACTGTCCAGTGTTTGTTGTTTAAGAATTAAGAGGCATGGGCAACTTTGTGTTCCTTTTCATTTTAGAAATGCTATTTTTCTCAAGATCTGGGATTTCTTCCCTGTGCATCATGTACACATAACTCCAAGTGACAGTAATGGGAATTACGTGATCCCTTTATGAAGAACAGAATGAACCCTTTCGCTGTAAAACCTTTAGGTTTATTTGGTGGTTTGTAGCCCCCAGTGACACCTGGAGGTAAGAGCTCTCGTGCCAAAAAGGAGATCTGTTTCCCAAATGCAGGGCGAGAAAAATCAGCCACCATGCGAGGCAGGAATTGTTGATATGAAAGGTCAGAGCTCAGCTGGTGTGAGTCGGGCCAGTCCTTGGAGCTGGGCAGTGACTCCAGTTCACAGCGGAGGGGACTGGGCTCCTTGTGTCCAAACCCACTGTTCCGTCCCCGCTCCACGTGCTTCCCAATGCTCCGTGGTGGATCAATTACATCAGGGCAAAATACATGATGCAGCCCAGGGGCACTGGCATATCTTACACAGGCAACATTCCAAGCTACTTCTACTTCTGGAGAAGATACTTCTCCTTGTCTGGAGAGATTCCCACCCCGGCTGGACCCTGCGCTGCTGGGCCCCTGCTCTGGGTGCCCCTGCTGGATGGAGCAGGGGGTGGCACCAGATGGTCCCCAGATGTCCCTGCCAACCCCACCACACTGGGGTTCTCTGATTCTTCTGTGTCTACAGAAAGATTGGGAAAATGATGGTAAGAGAACCTAACTGACTTTTAATTGTCACAGCAGACAAGGATGTTTTCATGTGAGAAAAACAAGGCTAATTCAATATGCAACCTGCTTGCCACCTATCCAAATTATATGCAAAATGCCTGTTGTGTCGACAGGCACCAGTAGAAATCTGACCCTAGAAGTGCTGCAGCACATCCTCAGCTTTCCTTCTCTGGGTAGCACTGTCCGGTGTTATTGTCCCTCTTCCAGGCTGGCTATTCCAGGGATGCTTTTAGCAGAGAGAGATGTGTGGGGTGGCCAATCCAACCAACAGAACCAGAAACGGCCCCTACCCTGGGCAGCAGAGAGACCTTCAGCACACCATGGTACACTCTACATTTCTAAAGGAGCTTACTGAGTATTATATCAGCCCTGCACAGTCCATTTTTCCTTGCTGATGCAAAACACCAAGAGAACATTAGCGACTGCCTGAGGCTGGCCATGTCTGCATCACTGCTTCTGCTCAGCAGCTCCATTCACTCGCTCCTCCGACACGGAATAATGGCAAGTTCAGCCTGTCCGAGCTCATCTTTGGGTTCTCCTTTCTCCTGCCATCCCAGCAACAAATCACAAAACAGAAAAGCTGCAAATATTTTGTCTTTGTTGCAGTTGCACGGGCCAAGATCCTCCAAAAGGTGATTAAAAAAACAAACTTTTTTTTTTTTTGTATTTTAAGTCCCAACTGTCCATCGAAGGAAAATAAATAAACAAAAAATAAATAAATCAGGCTCCACACCAACTACCAGTGATTCATTTTGCTTCCTCCACTGGACAGCTAAGAGGCAGCAGTTCAAGACCACTTAAGAACCCTTCACAACACGAAGCACGCGGAGCTGTGGATGTGCATGTGTATCTGCCACAAGCCACTTTGCCCCAGCCTCCTGACGCTCTCCTTATGTACATCACAAGGCACCGACCAGAATCTCTGGGTGGGATCCAAAAAAAAGCATCGCTCTACTCTCGCAGACACACGTGGTTTCTAATGTCATTTAACACTCAAGGCTGCCAGCAATAATTGAACACTCCGTGGATCCGAAAAGGATGGTCCTGGTACTGAGAGAGGAGGAAAGGGCATGGAACCGAGACGGAGAAGGGGCAAGGGGACCAGCTGGGGCTGGCTGTGCTCAGCCCGTCTGCAGGACCAGGACTTCTCCGGAAGAGCTCCTCTCGGCTTTCCTATCTTACAGCAACCTCCAAACACAGCAGCGACAGGAGACTCCTGCACAGTCTGAGACTGAGTTTCTTTCTCCCCTCCCTTGTTCTCAGAAAACGCCGAGGTGAGAACACCACGTTTCCCTTTCCCTGGAGCTTCTCTGAGATTGCACTCCTATCGCAGCCCTTAATTAGCAAACTTTTCAGAAGCTTAGCCAGCGTTCCAGCTGCCCCCAGCACTGCCAGGCTCGCAGAGTCTCTGCCATAAGCAGCAGCCCCAAACACACAGCTCAATAAACCTCCCCTCCCTGGCCCTTCAATGGCGTGGGCCGTGAGGATGAGCAGAGGACAGCTCCGAAACGCAGCCATTTCTCCACCGCCACGGTCCCCGCAGCAGCCCCTACCCCACCGCCTTCTGCCAGCTTAGTGGCTCATCCCACCAGCAGAACCCCGCCGAGAAGCATCCCCAGTCTGGAGCCATCCCATTTATCAAGCCCGCACGGCGGTGGCACCCGCGGCCCTCGGCAAAGCCAGAGCAGATGCGCGGCCCTGCAGGGCTCTCCGTCCCGGGGCTGCACTGCGGAGATGATGAGCTATGAGCCACGGGTCCACGCAGCCCAGAGTCACCCCCGGACCTTCTCGCTGCTCCACAGAACAAGCCACCCTGCAGCTCTCACAGCAGCGTTCCGAGCCAGCAACATCTGCACACAAACTGGAAGGCTCTAGTGATATACAAGGCAACTCCAAAGCGTTCTCCACCACGGAGAAGAGATGGACCTCCATGAGTCTGCATTTCCTGAGCCCCTGGGGGGCTGGGGGCAGCTGAGTGACATGAGGAACAATCTCTTCCCCTCCAGGGCTGTGCCAGGCTGCCCAGGGCAGTGGGGGAGTCCCCGTGACCCCTGGAGGGGTTTCCAAGCCGTGGAGCTGTGGTGCTGAGGGACAGGGGGCAGTGGTGCCCTGGCACTGCTGGGGGGGAAGGGTTGGACTTGATGATCATAAAGGTCTCTGCCAACGAAAACAACGCTGTCACGCTGTGGCCACGCACTGGAGCAGTGGACACACTGATGCCTCTGTAGGTCATGCTAGCATCAGCTTAACAAGAATTTATAGGAGTCTCTGGGGGTTTATTTCAGCCAGAACCACCAGGACAGTGCAGGTCAAACTTCCCCACGTGTTTTGACTTTATATTGGCCTTTCTTTTCTTTTCTTTTCTTTTCTTTTCTTTTCTTTTCTTTTCTTT
>JANVCC010000074.1:1241729-1253213 GCA_025345505.1 Todiramphus chloris collaris
TGCAAGTCGGGCTTCAGAGCAGCACAGAATGAATGCTCCTCTGGCACTGAGGCCATCGTCTGTGCCTTCTCCTGACAGCACCTTCAACCACGTGGACTCACACTGATTTTCCCTCAGAACAGCTCTTCCAGTGCACACCCAGGATGATAGTTTATGGACAGCTATTCTTATCTCTGTTTTCTTGTTATCTTTGCTCAAAGAACAGTTTTATTTACTGAACGCTATTTAAAGCCTCAGGAACCAGAAGGACTCTCCATGTGACTCTGTGTTTCTGCAGGTATCACACAGCTGCTGCAGAACCTCGTCTTGGACCTGCCATGCCAGTCCCTGCTCTCCTGCCCAAAAGTGCTTGTTCTCACCCCTGGGACTGAGCAGCTCCATGCCAAGCATCCCAGCCACTCAGGGTGATGAAGCTCCTGAAAACCGTGGGCATTCCCCAGGACAGGATGGGCCACGCTCTTCCAAAGGATGATACGTTGGATTCTCAGGTGGGTAGAAGAAAGCTCCCCAGTGAAAGACTGGCCACCCCACCCCAAACCAGAGCATGATCTTCTCCCAAAAGGGGGAGAACATTTCAAAGCAGAAGGCCATCAACGGTTACTGCCCAGCATCCACCCTCGCAGCTCTTCCACAGGGAACAGCTTTGCCCATGTCAATCAGAATCCCAGTGGGACCGGGTTGGAAGGACCCTCTGGAGAAAAGAAAGGCAAAGAGCACTAATGCTCTGCAGCCTGCAAGGAGAAAACAATCCAAGCTCCAAGATTTCCCTGCTGTGCTGTTTGCTTCCACGCTGCTTCGCGGAGCCCCTGCCTTCACTCGCTGCCTCCTGCCAAGTACGCGTGAGGATCGCGACGCCTCCTGAAGACAGCCAGCACCCAGAACACGCTCTGCTCGCCCCACGGCCAGTTTAACCTCCTCCAGTGCAAATTATTCTATTCCACGGCCTTCAGAGGGAACCAAGAAGCCAGAGGAGGCAGACACAAAGCCCTGGCACCACCACGTGATGAAGGCTTGGAAAAGTCCTAAAACTCCTTAATGGGTTCATGTTTTACTTGCTGAAAGTTTCCAGGTCCTCAGCTGGCATGAGCATGGAGCAATCTCAGTGACTGGGGAGAATTCAAATCTTTATGCCTGTATTCATATCAATCTGTATTTTTATATATATATATTCACACATACACACACAACAGCTATGTGAGAAACAAGGACTGGTAATAGGCTTTGTGCTCAGAGCTAAAGTGCTTTTTCTTAACCCCAGAGAAAGAAAGGGGCAAGTTCTCTAAAGGAGCCGGAGAAAGCGGATGGTCAGGAGCTCAGAGGGAACTTTTGTAGACGATTTAATATTCAGACTTATCAGTTCATTAGAGAGATAACGATCGCTCTTTTCTCCTTCTCGTCAACGACAAGCATTCCTCTCACGGGGTATCGTATTTTGGGCAAGCATTTATTAAGAACAAACTCCCTGGATTCTGTTAATCTTACCTTTCTGTTAACACCGTTTCTGCTTTTCACGCTGCCCACCCCTTGCTGCCACAGCCAGCGCGTGAAGGCGACGGCACTAGAAAAACGCCAAGTGTTTCATAAAGGACACAATTCCTTTTGCTTTAAGGTTTCTCAGAGCTATTCTAAAGCTCCAAAAAAAAAAAACCATGGTCCCTTCATTGAAATAAAAGGGAAGGACAGATCAGATACAGAAAATGAACAAAATAGGATGAAAAAGATGGGCTTCGCTGTGAAGAGTCACTAAGTAGGTCAGGTTGAAAAGAGATGAGCTGAGGGGACCGTGATAGTTATCCACCAGATCCTGGGTGGCAGGGAGAAGATGGACCAGGAGAAGCTTGTCATCGTCACCAGAGCAAAACCAAGAGCTCCAACCAAACCTGTCAGGAGAGGGTAATTCCTGCACATTAAATCCTGCCTCTCGGGCTCACCCAGGCGACCTGTAACTTATTAGAATGAGCTTAGTGCAACTCGTCAGAAACAAATCTAGCAGGAGTAATTAAGATGTATCTAATCTCGGGCTAATCTGACAGTCAACACCAATGAGGGTTTTTTTCTGCTTTAACCCAATTTACAGATGATATCCCAGTATGATATGGGAGCTCCACAGAGGAGATGCGGGTCCTGAGAAACACCAGCCTCCCACCTCCTTACTCGTGTCCTAACTTCGTACCCTGGGGTGAGGCAGAGCCTGAGCGGGTGGCACCAAAACACCACACCACTGCTGTGGAAGGGAACAAAGAAGCCTTGGGACAGCGTTAAAGTACCATCTTACTAAGTGCCATTAAAGTATAATGGGCTGCATCCCCAGCAGCATGGGCAGCAGGGAGAGGGAGGGGATCCTGCCCCTCTACTCTGCTGCTGTGAGACCTCACCCCGAGCACTGTGCCCAACACAGAGACAGGGACCTGGTGGAGCGGGGACAGAGCAGCCCCAGCGATGCTGGGAGGGCTGGGACCCCTCTGCTGGGAGCCAGGCTGGGAGAGCTGGGGGGGTTCAGCCTGCAGAGGAGAAGGCTCCGGGGAGATCTTATTGCAGCAGTCCAGTGTCTGGAAGGGGCTACAGGAAAGCTGGGGTGGGACTTTTTACGAGGGCTTGTAGTGACAGGATGAGGGGTGATGGCTTCAAACTGGAAGAGGAGAGATTTAGATTAGAAATGAAGAAGTTCTTCCCTGTGAGGGTGGTGAGATCCTGACACTGGTTGCCCAGGGAAGCTGTAGATGCTCCATCCCTGGAAATGTTCAAGACCAGGCTGGATGGGGCTCTGAGCAACCTGATCTAGTGGGAGGTTGGAACCAGATGATCTTTAAGGCCCCTTCCAACACAAACCAGCGTGTGATTCTATGGTATTGTGAATAAGGGATGTGGACCTCAATGTCTGGAGGTGTAGATGTGGTGCTGAGGGACATGGGTTAGTGGTGCCCCGGCAGTGCTGGGGGAACCGATGGACTTGAGGAGCTTAAAAGGTCTCTTCCAAGCAGAACAATTCTATGACTCCACGTTTCTCGAGGCAGCTATGGAGTGGAGCCAAACCCAACCCGCATAATCCCATTTAGCTCCACGGGCTTTGAATTTGCCACAAATTAAGCAGCCCTTTAAGTTACTGCACAAAACATAAACCTCGCAAGCAGGGCCATCACTTAACTGTATTCTTTGGAAGCTATTTTCTTGGTTGTATTTCACACAAAGGCAGTTCAATTAAATTAAACCTGGGGAGGGAAGCAAATTATACAACTCGGTTTCGTTTGCTTGTTTTTCCCCTACCTCTCCCCACGGCCACAGATTGACTTTCTTGATTCATTTTACCCAAAGAGCACCAGAACTAAGATGTCTTGGGCAAGGACTAAACACGGTTTGACACTTCGCATCGCACCTATTTATGCTAAATCTGGCCACACAAAAATAGCAGTGATGATTAAAGAATGCCAGCAGCCCTCGCGCTCTGACTGGCAGCTCCGGGATCTTTAATTTTTAACTTGTCGAAGTTAACATATTGTTGCTATTATAAATGGAAATAATCACTCAGCAGCAGAGTGTTAATGACATGCCATTAAAGAGAGTGCCTGTCCCCGGCAGGATGATGGCACGGGCACCGCTGCGCCTTGGGAAGTGCACAGAAATACTGAGCTTTAAAGGGGTTTCTGTGCACAGCTCTGCAAGCTGAGGCTCCAGCACGTCCCTCCTTGGGTTTTAGTGTGGCCTCTTTCACAGAAACCTCTGCAGGAATCCTGAAATGTGGCTTTACTGGGAGGGAAGGCGGGGAATACAAACAAACAAACAAAAAACCAAACAAACAAAAAAAAGAGAAAAACACTGCAGCATCTGCAGCCACAGGACAATAAATAAAGACCTTATTTTATGGCCCTACGAGAACCACAGAGCAGCTGAGGTTTGTTCTCAGATTTCATGAAGACCATCGTTCCCCAACACGGCACAGCAGGCAGGGGACCACAGCAGGGTCCAAGCCTGATCCATGGGGACTGGCTGTGTCCCGGAGATGGTTCCGAGTCCGATCCCCTGCTCCAGGGGACAGCTCTCACCCACAAGCCATGCGCAGACCGTGTCAGCACGTGGCTACAACTGCAACGCGTCCACGTCCTGGCACTTCTCACAGAAACTGTTATTCTGTTAACAAATACTGTTCAAAAAACAATTGTTTTGTCTCAAAACTCCCATTGCTTCTTCCTTTCTGAAAGCAAGGGACGGCTCAACTTAACCGAGAAGATAACTAAAAACCAGAGACTTCCAGGGCATTTCTGATTCAGTTCAGTTTGATACTTAAACTCTGCCTTAAAAATTAAAACCATCGCCCCGGGAAATAAATGTTTTGCTCAGTTGTAGAAATTTCAAGGTAACTATTAATCCCTGGGATGTCATTAATGGCCATCATAACGGAATTTCTGTACTCCAACGAGTCACCTTCCTGCTCATATGCAGGATTACAACATTTTCTTAATTCATGAGGTGGCAAACGTGTCTGCGCATCCACAGCAGCACATCTGCTGTGCTCAGACCCCCGAGGGGACAGTGTGGGACAGGTGACACAGCACGGCTCCCTCGGGCACTGGAGGCAGGTACAGCCCTGTGCTGTGCATCAGGCATCAACAGGTCCTTCCCAGAGCGCGGGAGATGGGATCTGGTGGAGCCTCCAGTCCCACAGCACAAGTCACAGCCGGTGCTGTCCTACCGGGATGCAGAGGTGCAGGACATTCTGCCAGACAAGCCTTTGAAGCAATACTTTCTAAGCTATCAAAGGATAAAGCATGGATGGAAAAAGGAAGAAAGTACCCAAGGACCACCAAGGAAATGCAGAATGTGACCACCAGCACAGGTTGGCCAAGAGGATCCTGAATCCTCTGTTCAGGCTGCACTTCCAGCTGCTTCCCAGCACCTGTCTGATCCCCTCCTGTCCCCATGGATCCCTGCAGATCCCCACGGATCCCTGCAGATCCCCACTCCTCCACAGAAGGCCATCTCCTTCCCTTCTCACCATGTGTCTATGCAGGAGTGAACCAGCCAACAAGGGTGGTCAGGAAAGCTCACAGATGACGTTGCTCGCCCCTGGCTAGCAGCATCCACGCTCCTGTCTTTACCCTTCTTGTGCACTCAGACTGGGTGCCCCTTACATCAGGTGGGCACACACAGACCGGGTGACCACACAGGCCTGGCACTGAACCACCCACATGGCCAGGGGCCTCCGAACCGTGCCAGGCGACCATGCCAGGGCTCCTGCCAGCTCCAGCTGCAGCACCTTCATCCTGCAGCCTCAACCTCCAGCTTTCCCAGCAGCCAGCAAGGATGAAGCCTCACACCTCCTCCTCCTCCTCCTCCTCCTGCACATAGCCATGAGCATCACAAAGCCTTCCTGTTACAAACCAAAAGGATTTTGGGGTGGTTTTCTGCTGGGCAGAAATACCTAATGCCAAAATGAGTAGTCCTCAGCAAAATCCGTTTGAGGGTAACTCTGCTCTTCCAGCACCCTAAAGAACTCTTGATCTTTCCTTTCCCACGCTCGTGGCTCTGTAAGCAGCCCCTGGGAAACACCACGAGGCGCTCCGCTGGCCCGCGTGTTTCACAAATCCCGCTGCAGAACACGGCGAGAGCCTCCTGGAGAGCTGCCCCACGGCTCCACGCGGACCTCTCGGCTCCTCCTCAAGAAACCTCCTCCCGCAAGAGACCCCGCAGCCGACGGGGCTGCACGCGAGCCGCCCGTAAAGCCCCGGAGAAGGCGGGGAAGAGAGAGGTGATGCCAGGCAGCAGTAGCGACTGGCACCCTTCCTGCCCCCGGGTGCTTATCGATTACTTTGGCATCTATAGATCGATCGGCTGGTGGGGGCGGTCAGACACCCCTAGGAACGGTTTCGGAACAGTTTGCCAGACAGAGCAGGTTACGCTGCAGGATATTTTTGCCAGGGAAAAAAAAAAAAAAAGACTAAGACAGACCATTTCATATTTGTGGTTCATAATCGATACCCAGCCTACGAAGCACCAGGAGGATAAAAAGCGCCTTTATTACCGCAGGAGAAAACACTGATGGGCTGAGGGAAAAAAAAAATCCCTCGCCATATAAGGGCTGTGAACATTTTCCCACTTAAGACAACGTGTGGGATCATATTCACAGACACAGAAATATGTTCTGTTCCCTGACACCCACAGTCCTAGAACACCGGGCTGAAGCGCTGGCAAGAATAAGAACCATTTGTTAAGTACAAAAAAAAAAAAGAAAGAAAAAAGTCTCACGTAATCAGAGAACTGCTGAAAGCCACCAATTTAGTACTCAGGCTTCAAAACTGAAGAGTTTTTATTGTAGCAACAGCTCGAGCTCCAGCATGCCGAGAGGTGAAACCGCCCAACGCGTGCGCCACGCGGGCCGAGCGGGGCAGAACTCAGCGCCAGGGTTCACACACCAGCTCCAGCAGATTCCGTGCCAGTTACCAAGCGAGGCAGCCCACCCGGTACCAGGAGGCCCCTTCCCGCTGGGGTGACACGTTCCCCACCCTCACCCAAGCCACACCAGCTCCCCCAGCATCCAGGCATCACTGGGTACCCATCCCCTCCTCCGGCTGCAGTTCCAGCCTCTCCAGATGCCCTTTTCTCAGGAGTAGTGAGGACCACAAACCTCACACAGGGGGTCTGCCAGGGATGAAGAACCTCTGCCTGAAATATTCCTTGATGGTCAAACGTTGAGAACAGCAACAGCTGAGAGAAGATGGGAATGTGGCATTGAAAACAGAACCGAAGACGTTTGAATGGAGGCTTTGAAATGTATTTGAGAATAAAGTGCCACCAGAGAAGCAGACAGTGGGAGGGAGTGGTGAGGTTTGACCTGGGAAGAGCTGGAGACAGAGCAGTTTCTGGCGAGCCACCTTTCTCCTGCCAAGATGTCACCTTCCTTCCACAACCTTCCCTAAGTCAACTGCAGCACACGTTTTAAAAGTGTACAAAAAAAGAGACAACAAAGCAGTAGTTTAAAATCTGCAGCTGAAAAACAAGCCAAGCAAAGCTTTAAATCCTGCTTGATTCTCCCCGTCAGAGCCGCGCTCTCCAGGGAACGGAGCATCATCTCCATGACTCGAGGTCAGTGCCCGCTGCCTGGTGACTCCTCCCGTGAAGGGGCAGCTGGGCACGCTCTGCCCTGCCATGCTCCTCGTGATGTCACACCGCACGGAGCGCTGAGGTCACACAGGTTTCTGTTTCTCAAAACACTCTGTACGTATTTAATGCCTGGAAGATTGCTCTATTGATCGCTCTATTTATAGTCCTGGTCATGTCTTCCAAGCATCAAACTTGGAAGTGATAAACTAAGCATCAAATATTTCACAAGTCTGTCTTTACATCTCTAGAAAATAATCAAGAAAAGACTAATGAGTGACCATCTACGTGACAAAGCCAAGGGTTTGTTGCCATCCATGAGAACTTGCCCAGCAAGCAGGACCCACAGGAGTCCCACCAGCCATTCTACACATCTTCATTGTACCTTTGGACTGGGCACTGGGGAGGCTGCCCCTGGAATCCTGGGGTCAGTGCTGGGCCCCTCACTCCCAGCAGGACATTGAGGGGCTGGAGCGTGGCCAGAGAAGGGCAACGGAGCTGGGGAAGGGGCTGGAGCACAAGGGTGCTGAGGACTCCATGGTCTGAAAGGTCTCTGCCAACCCACACGATTCTAGGATTATTGGATCTGAATAAATGATATTCTCTCCTTCAACCAATCCTGGTGAATTTTGATTTTTTTCTGCTCACTGCCCTCTGTCTCCTACGCTAATAAAACGTTATACTTTCTCTCCTTGGGTGCTCTTTGCACCAGCTCTTGTTTTCATTTCTTTTCCCCGGCAAAATATATTTTGGGGGGAGGAAAAAGAAACCAAACTCCTGTAGCTGTGTATTCATTCACTCTACATACAAGTGAACTAAATGATGAATGTTCTCCACCCTCCCGAGCTTATGGCCTCCTTTCCTTCTTCATTCACCAGAACTTGCCCCATTACCATTTCCCTTGCTTCACCTCAGCAGAGCACCTCTGGAGCTGAACGGATTTTATGCTCTTTTACTTCCCTAATTTTGCACTTGGCTCCAAACCTGCCCGTGGCAGCCTCTCCACAGGGCTGCCAGAGCTCGTACAAAGAAGGTGCCCCCAGCCTAATCCACAGCTCCTGCCACACGTTCTCCTCCCGAGCGTTACAGCTCTCCACCTTCGGCTCCTCCACGCACGTGAGGAAGAAGTTCTTCGCTCTGCGGGTGCTGAGACACACGGATGGGTTGCCCAGAGAAGCTGTGGGCACCTCATCGCTGGAAATGTTCAAGCCCAGGCTGGAGGAGGCTCTGAGCACGCTGCTCTTGTGGGAGGTGTCCCTGCCCATGGCAGGGGAGTTGGAGCTGGGTGATCTTTATGGCCCCTTCCAACCCAAACCAGTCTGTGATGCTATGCTAGCTTCCAAGCCAGTCACACTAGAAGACATTTATCTGCCCAGTAAAACTCGCAGGATTTCTCTGCCATCAACAAATTGCTGCATTCCCAGTAGAAAGAAAAAAAAAAAAAAAAGATCTGACAAAAATCTAACAGTTCTGAAAGACTTCTCCCAGGATTTGATGCAATCTGCCGTGCCGGCAAATTAAAGCCTACAGAAACCACACTAAAATTAGAGAGAGCTGAGCTGATACCCGAAGACACATGGTGGCTCTTAAAAATCTTTAAATAGGGCTTAATACAACATTTAGGTGCCTGGTCTGTGCTCAGCCTCGATCTACCAAGATCTTTATATTACAAAGCAGCACTATTTCTAGGACAGTTTCCTACACAGAACTTCACAGGGTGTGGGCTTCCAGATGCTGATCTAATGGACCAGAGGATTTTCAGAGTGCCTGCAATGGGTCTGATGGATCCACACACCCTTCTTTAAAGGGAAACTGTTTCTCCTACACCCACCTACGGAAGGTCTGACTCCTAGGTCACCAGTCCAAGCCCTCCCCAAGCGGGGCCACCCAGGAGTAGAGCTGGGGCTTCTGTGTGCAGCTCCAGAGATGGAGCCACAGCTCACACGTCACCTTCCAGCAGGTCAGGGCTGGGGCTGTGTTCGCTCAATGTCTCGTAGGCTAAAAATCCCCATTTCGGAAGCACTGGAAGCCTTGGCTGCACATCGATCCGTCCCCCACTCCTCTCCATCACCCCAGGCCCCCCCTGGGCAGCCACTCCCAGTGTTTGCTGGAGGACCCGGTGGCACAGCAGTGGCTGGGGACAGGCTCGGGGGGGACAGGCTCGGGGGGGTTCCCCCACGCAGCTGCAGCCTGCTCACCCCCAGGAGCATCTGCTGGCTGTGGTCAGATGTGGGTTAATCCCCCATTTTCTGGGTCTGTGCTGAAGTTCGATGCTCTGTTGTATTTTTGCATCGCTGGCATCTCCGCTGCGAGATTGATGCCCGCAGCTGAAGCTTCGCGCAGATGCAAACACCTCAGGGGCTATTAATTCCTCATTAATCCGAAGTTTCGTGGCTTTAAGGGTGAGCACACGCTGCCGCCTTCAAATATTCAATGGACAGCCTGCCTTTGAAAAATCCTGGTCTGCAGTCAGCCACGGCTTTAACCGATTTTTAATGAGTGATTACGAAGCGTTTATCAATTCCTGCGGGATGGAGGCGTGAAGAATTTGCTGAGGACCATGCCCCACTCTGCCTCCCGACGGGCTCCCGCCAGCGCCGGCCACGGCCGTGTCCCAGCAGCCGCCTCCGCAGCGAGCGGGCTTTGCTGCTCCCGACTCGTTCAGCACCAGGCTTAATTACCAACGGTGGCTGTGACTTCAGCCACTGCAAAAACTGGTTTAAAACCCACTTTTTTTTTAGTAAGTATTTTGCATTGTTTGTGTAACGGAAACACGCGGAAAAGCTCCTCCTGCGCGAGAGAATTGTTAAAAATCTTTAAAATACCGACAAAGTTTTTACATGCCAAAGACTGGCAAAGGTCGAAGTTCACCCGGGCATCCAGCTAACGCAACACGCCAAGGCGCTGGGTTCCAACATCACCGAATTCATACGGGTTTAAAATAAACTACAGCAAAATGCAGACACCTTCCTTCCCTGCAGCTGCACGAAAAGAAAAATTCCGGACCCCCTGAGGAGGCCGATCCCGTTCGCATCGCCCCCCCACCATGGGCTGAAGCAACATCTACACTGTCGGAAACAAGAGGTCGGGTTTGCCGAGAGGTGCAAGGCTTCAGAAGGATTTGGATTCTGAAATCAGCTGAGCCTATTGCTTTAACAAGTCCTGCTACTCCCAAAAAAGTGGCTGTGATGCGCGAGGTGGAGGTTGCCATGGCGAGCATACATCACCCGCTGCCGAGCGCCCGAGCGAGCAGATGCAGAACGGCAAAACCCACCAGATTAAGTCACTTCTGCTGTCATGGAACGACAAGGAAAAACGCTTCAGATTTCAGCTGTTCCGAAAGGACTAGCGGGGCGCAGAACCCCGCCGGTTAACGCCACGAACGGCACGTGGCCGGAGTGAAAAATCTCAGGCGTACAAAAGCCAAAGGAAGGGATTTAATTGGAGCGATAGGCAAAAACGGCCAGGGTACCAAAGGGGTTTTATCTCCTGAAAACAAAGGAACTTTCGGCAGTGCTTTCAGGGACGCGACCCTTCCCCAGTCCAGCCTCAGAAATAACCAGTGAGCCCGGCTGCCTCCTCACGCCCCCTGGCACACGCCGCTGTCCCCGCTGCCCTCGGGCACATGGAGATGGGGCTGGGGGAGCCGCAGGCCCCGAGTCCCCGCAGCCCAACCCTCTGCCCGGGACTGGGGGAGGTTCCCCCAGGAACAGGTACGATGAGCTCATACCCATCAACCCTGAGGTTCCCCGAACCCCGGGCAACCAACTTCCAGCGCACGCTAGCCATCTCCCGAGGGGCCAGGATGTAGAACGGGGGCTGCACTGGCAGGGGGATGACAGCATCCAAGCCACACGGGACCGCTGGAAGCCGCGGTTTCTGGAAGCGGCGGCGATGCCCCCGCCGCGCAGCCACTGCTGCATCCCCCGCCGCTCCCCGAGGCTCCGGGAGGACGGTGCCGAGACGGGGAAGGGCGCGGGTTCCCCCGGAGCTGTGCCGAGCCCCGTGCCTCACCCCAGGCGGGCTGAAGGGAGAATCCCCCCAGGGATGTCATGCCGGTGCCGGGGCGGGGGCGGGGACCGAGCGCGGTCCGTGCCCGAGGGCTGCCCACCGAGGGGAGCCCCGCTGCCACGCCGCCCTCCCGCCCGCTCCTTTGTCCTCAGCGGAGCCTCCGCGAACCCCCCCCCCCCTCCCCCCCAAAACACCTCCGCACCACGGGGCGCTCCTTCCCCGCGCTCCGCGGCCGCGGACCCGCAGCATCCCGCACCGGCGGCATCCCCGGGCGGAGGAGCCGCTGTCACACACACCCACCCACCCACCCACACACCCCCGGGACGCCCCCCAATCCCCCGGACCCCCTCCGTCCTCCCGTCTCCGCGGTACTCACGGTGC
>JANVCC010000074.1:1253613-1308415 GCA_025345505.1 Todiramphus chloris collaris
CCCCGGCGGCGGCGGCGGCGGCGGCAGCGGCGGGGCGGGTCCCGCTGCGCGCCCGCGCTGCGCTCCGCGGCGGCGCAGGGGCGGAGCGGAGCGGAACGGCGGGGGGCCGGGAGGGAGGGGCGGGGGGGAGGGGGGGTCGTGTGGCGGCCACGCCTTCCTCGCGGAGCCTTCCGCGGAGCGGCGCTCAAGGGTGCGGAGCGATGCGCGCAGCGATGCGCGCAGGCGGTGCCGCCCCGATTCCCTCCCCGATTCCCGCCCCGACGGGGCAAGCCGTGGCCGGAGCATCCCCTCGATGCGGGGGGGATGACAAGAGGCCACCGCTCCCGTCCCCCGCCCCCGGCTGCCTTACAGCCTCCCGCCTTCCTCTCCCTGCTTCCCACAACGCCGGAGCCATTTTCTTCACTTTGGATAAGTTGCGGGGTCTGGGGCGGTTTCCAGCCTCTCCAGATGCCCTTTTGTCACGAGCAACGAGGACCACAAACATCTCGCAGAGCACCTTCCGGGGATGAAGAGCCTCTGCGGCTCACGACAGCGGTGGGAGATGGCTCAGCATCCCTGCCTCCGAGGGACGGGGATGTCACAGGCCACGGGCTAACAGGAGCGTGGGCAATGGGGGAGACCTCACAGGAGCATCCTGCCCCGGGGTTGGAGGCTGTGCTCCGTCACCGGGAACATCCAGCCGCTGCGGGACAGGCAGGCACCGGTGCATGAGCATCAACCCCCCGCTCCCGTTAGCTGACCTGCCCTTGTGTTCGCGCGCTCCCCAGGAGCAGTGCTGAGGACGTGGCCACTGTTGGGTCTCCTGCAGCTTCTCCGGGGTTCTGCGGAGCAGTGGATGCGGCTGGCGAGTGCAGGAGCTGCTCGGCTTGTGTGGTTCCAATCTTTGTTCCCACATGCGGCAGAACTCCCAACAGCAGCCATGGCCCATGGTGTGTCCTGTTGGTTGCCCACCTCTGCCTCTGCCCTGTGCAGAGCTGGGCTTGCTGGGGCAGCTGCTGCCAAGCACAGCCCCAGGGCAGGCCGTGATGCTGGCACATGACCTCCCTGGTGGCAGCCTGCTCTGTGCTGTGTGAGAATAACGGTGGGCAGGGCCCTCTGGAGCTGCTCTGGTGTCCCCCCTGCTCCATCCAGCAGGGGCACCCAGAGCAGGGGCCCAGCAGCGCAGGGTCCAGCCGGGGTGGGAATCTCTCCAGACAAGGAGACTCCACAGCCTCTCTGGGCAGCCTGGCACAGGCTCCCACACCCTCACACCAAAGAAATTCAGTCATCACCTTCCTCTTCCTGCACAGCATCAGAGAGGGACAGTGTTTAGTAAGAGCTGGAAGGGGATCACAGGAGGGTTTCTACCAGTAATGACTTCTCCATCCCTCTTCTATGTGGTTAATCCCTCACTACAGGTCACCTCTCCCCATCACTGATGCAGGAACACCTGCTCTGGGGACAGGCACCTCCTAAACTCTCCTGCTCTCGCCATCTCCAGAGTGGGAATTAAAATTTGGCCTGGTGTCGTTGCTGAAAAGCTGCTGGCAGAGGGATTTTCTCAGGGTCTCACAATATTTGGTGAGAACCCTGCCTTTCTCACCAGTGTTATGAGAAACAGTAGGATGGTTTGTAAACTGGACCAACACCTGGTGTTTTGCTGAGTTCTGTTTATAGCACATTGGAAAAATATTTTGCAATGGGTGCTGTAGGACTTTAGCCACTCACCCTAGGAGATGGGTGATCACTGACCCATCACCCTGTGGGGCTGGGGGATAGAAAACGGGGTTAGAAATTAATAAAGGGGCTTCTTCTTCTTCCTCTCTTGGCTCTCTCTTTACTGACTTTGTGATGCTGCATCGCTCTACTCCCGGGATAAGCAGCGACAGCCCAGAAACGTTTTGCTCCAATGTTTTCACAGTGCTTGATGTGGGTATTCATTGTTTGATTTCAGCAGTGAAATCACAGACATACAGACTGGTCTGGGTGGGAAAGGACCTTGCAAGGTCATCTGGTCCAACCCCCTGCAGGGAGCAGGGCCATCTGCAGCTAGAGCAGGGTGCTCAGAGCCCCGGGCAACCTCCCCTGCAATGGTGCCAGGGATGGGGCAGCCACCACCTCTCTGGGCAGCCTGGCACAGCCTCTCAACACCCTCAGCATCCAAAATTCCTCTTTTAACTTCAAACCATCAGTGTGTATGTATCTCCCCCAAGCAGAGCAGATAGGGGCAGAATGGGGAGGGGTCCTCAATATTAGCATCTCCCCATCTGTGGCAGCTGGCCAGAGAGCACCCACAGCCTCCTGGGCCCCTGGCATGGCACCAGCCTGAGCCCTGGCTGCAGCACCCTCGGGGGTTACCAGCCTCCTGAAAGGAATGGCTGTGAAATTAAATATTCTTTCAGTAGAAACACCTCAAAGAAGAGAAGAAGCCTTTGCTGTTACAACCAGTTGCACATAAACTCGGTGCCAGCCCCACTCAGGGAGCAGTGGGTGCTGTGCACGTTGGAGATGGCAAGCTGCAGCCTGCACGGGAGCCATGGGGATGGCAGGGACGGCTTCTGGTAGGCAGGTGATGGAAATTTGTCTCCCAGGAGATCCACTGTAGCATGAGATACATTTTTTTCCTGTTAAAAGAGGGAGTTCTTCTCCCTTCCTATGTGTTCCTGATAAACATCTCCAACATTTTGCGGGGTAGAAAGACTTGCAACTGGAAAAACCCTGGAAGAGTCCAGTCCTTACCTATAAAACACAGACAGATCTTTCTCCCCAGCAGATGAAGGGGTAGACGATCTGGTTCTGAAGCCTGGGGCTATGGTGTGGGACCTGGTCATCCCTGCCCACCATGAGATGACCCAGGAAGCAGATGGATGCAGTACCTGTAGCTCCAGCCATCCCAGTGCCTCTCCATGTGTGCTGAGATCTTATAACGCATTGGTGGGTTTTGCTGTCCTACGCTGGCTTGCACAAGTGGAGGTTTAGGTTGGAGTTCAAGCCCCTGCAGGGCTGTCCAGGGCTGTCCCAGGCTGCCCAGGCGGAGTCCCTGTGATCCCTGGAGGGGTTTCCAAGCCGTGGAGCTGTGGTGCTGAGGGACAGGGGGCAGTGGTGCCCTGGCACTGCTGGGTTAACATTTGGAATCCATGATCTTAAAGGTCCTTTCCAACCAAAACCATTCTATGACCCTACGATCATGAAATACCTTCAGCAAACGTTATAGGAAGCTGGGTGTGTTCCTTAAGGGGGTTCAGCAGTTTGGGCTCAGTAGTGTCTGTTGGGGGTCACACACAGTACGTATGTCAGAGCACAGCCATAGGACTGATAACCCTGAAATAAAGTTATTTTCTCTTTTCATTTTTAAAAAGCCTGTAATACATAGAGAGGGAACAGTTATTAAGGACATGGTTCCTCATGTTTAATAAATGGTGGTGCTACACTGCTTTGAAAATTTTCCCTACAAAAGTCCCAATATATATTTTTTTTCACTTCTGCTTGTACCGTTCTCTCAAGTGCTACTTTATATATTCCCAGACAATGACAATCTCCATTTCTGGAGGCTTTAATTGTAAGATTGAGAAGAGCCGATGAGTCATGGGCTGTGGTGTTAGAGATGGATGCTGATTTTTAGGTCACCTTCTAAGTAGGCCACAGTGGATGGCAAGTAGATGTCCAGTTGGGTGCTGCAAGACGGTAACAGTGGTTCCAGGTTGGGCACGTAAGGGACCTGTCAGTGCAGGATCTGGAAGAGGATGTCAGTAACTGGAAACGTGGAAATGTGTCTTCTTGGGAGTCTTGGTGGAAAAAGCAAAACTGGCAGGAATGGGATAGGATAGGCTAGGATAGGATAGGATAGGAGCATCCCTGCCTGGGTCAAGACTCAGCACATTGCTGCACTGCCACTGTCACTGCCACTGTCCCCACCACTGTCCCCACCACCACCACTGGCACTGCCACCATCACTCCCTGGCCTTCCCGTGCCAGCACAGCAGGCTGTGTGGCTGCGAGGCAGCAGGCACTTGCACACTTTCTGGCATTTTGAAGAGCAAAGTCTCTGAGATCTCTCTGTCCATGGAAAAAAACTGGTGGGCAAAGTGATGGAGCTGTGATATGGGGACCAGTCAGAAGGAGCAGAGAAGGCTGTGGATTTCAGAAGCTCCTGAGCTACATGGGACCATGTCAAGGGTTGGTGTTAAGCACAGGTTGCAAGTGTTGAGAAGGAGCAAGGGGCGATCGGTGCTGGGGGGCCGGGGAACGTGCTAGAATGACTTGGGGCATTTGCATCCCTGCCAGCTGTAGTAGCTCAAAAAGCTGAAACTCCATCGGATGGGGCAAGGGAAAAAGTTAACTCTTCTTGAGTGTGTGCCATCAGCAGCCTGTAACCCTTTTCCAAAGTGGAGCAACTCATTTCTTCTCCTTAACAGGGAAATTATTTCAGCTAGGTTGTCCAGAGGCCCTTTGGAAACCTTTTCTAAAATAAAATGCCCGGGCATCTTAACCTGCTCACTCCTGAATTAAATACAGAGCTCTAAACCCCTGTGGTACCCTGGACACCGAGGTGTTTGCTGGACACCACGGGGACACCTGGCTGGTGCAGCAGCTCAGACCAGGACAGCGACGAGCCGAATTGCTTTCAGATCATGTAGCTTTTCCATGTTACCATTGCAGGCGATGCGTGGGTGCCGCTGGGATGTCCCGTGCTGGCCCCAGGGGTCAGGGCTGTTGTCAGAAGAATCCCTGATCCTCTCCCTTCCATTTGGTTCCCCTCCAAGCCGTGTACCTGTCTCCCAAGAGCTGCCGTTCCGGTGGAGCACAAAAGCCTTCGCTGCTGTTTCAGTTCCACCCCAGAGAAGGCTGAGCTCTCTCAGTCGAGCCAGTGAAAAGTATTTCAATGTCTGCTTCAAACCTGCTTACAGCTGTCTCTCAAACCCGTAATTCCATCTCCATTTGCCACAACTCATGCATGACTTTCCCTGTCAGAACCGCCCGTTATGAAGAGCAGGTGAAGGTCATTCCCAACTCTGCTGCTAGTGTGGGGAAATCGGAATTGCTCTGATGCAGGGGCTTCCCACCAGTGTTTTCTGCCAGCGCCCACAAAGTCGTTGGCTATTCCGTTGCTGCCGTACCGCTCCCCAAGGCGCACGCACCCTGCTCGCCGCCGAGCACAGAGGGAAGGAAATTCGGCTTCCCTCCTTTGCTGCAGTGGGCTGCACCCTGCAGCAAGCGTGTCAAAAATACATTGCAGACACTGCAGCAGTAGCAAATACTCACCATGTGCTCCATTATATTTTCACAGAGACCGTCTATGTTTATTCCCTGCTTCATATCCTTCTGACCTTTAAGATACTTCAATTCTTTCTCCCTCTAAAATTAAAATACATGCCGTGTAGGCGAGGTGCTCGGGAGGGAGAGCTGCCAAGCGGGTGCCCGCGATGAGACCCCCAGAGGCAGCCAGGATTCCAGCCCCAAAACTCTGCAGATCCCAATGGGTGAGATAAAATTAGAGATAAATAATAATCCTGTGCCAGACGTGGACCGATGTGGCAACAGGAGGGGAGACAGCGCTGGCCAAGCGTCCAGTGAGAGCGCGGCTTGCTCTGCTTCGGGCTTCAGACTGAAAGAGGGGAGAGTTACACTGGGTATTAGGGAAATGCTGCGCTCTGAGGGTGGTGAGACAGAGGAACAGGTTGCCCAGGGAAGTTAGGGATGCCCCGTTGCTGGAAGAGGTCAAGGCCAGGTTGGATGGGGCTTTGAGCAACCTGCTCTGGTGGGAGATTGCTGGAGCGTGGTCAGAGAAGGGCAACGGAGCTGGGGAAGGGGCTGGAGCACAAGGGTGCTGAGGAGCGGCTGAGGGCCCTGGGCTTGTTCAGCCTGGAGAGAAGGAGGCTGAGGGGAGACCTTCTGGCTCTGACAGCTCCTGACAGGAGGCTGGAGCCAGGGGGGTCGGGCTCTGCTCCCAAGAAACAAGGGACAGGACAAGAGGAATTGGCCTCAAGTTGCCCCAGGGGAGGTTTAGGTTGGAGCTGAGGAACAATTCCTTCCCCTGCAGGGCTGTCCAGGGCTGTGCCAGGCTGCCCAGGGCAGGGGGGGAGTCCCCGTGATCCCAGGGAGCTGCACTTTTCACACTCAGGGCTCTGTTCATAACATTCCTTTCATCAATTTTTAAAAAACACATAACTTCCCCACATCCTCTTATTATTCACAGCTACCAAAAATGCTCTAAATAACTTCTGGGATTCTGGGTATTTGATAGCTCACCCTACTTTTCTATCTGTAGAGGTTCCTGAGTGGTTTCTGTGCCCAGGTTTCCCCTTCCCAGCAGGACATGGCCCTTCCTGGGACCCTCCGTGGGCAGGAGGCGAGGAGCTGGCAGCAGAAGGCAGCTGCTGCAGCCTGGCAGGGCTCCCAAAACAGCGTCACTGGGATATCTCAGAAAAATAAAAATAAAAAATAAATAAAGCAGCCTTTTATGTTCTGGTTTATTACTTTCTTATTATGATCATTTTGCAGCAGGAATATTTGCGGCGATCAAACGCACACGCCGTGAACGGCTCTGCAGTTACCAACACCCCGTGCCTTGTTTTGACATTTCATCAACCACAGAACAATTGATTTTTTGCACATCTTTTATACCAAAGCCCTTATATAAATATCTTAAAGCCGCGGTGGCAGGTAACGGTGGCACGAGTCCTTAGGGACAACCTGTTAGCAGAAAGAGCAGCTCTTTATTGGCACTGGGCTCTCCTTGGCCAAGCACATTTATGTCCCCGAGGGATTTCAGAGAGTTTATCTCCTGTATCCTCCAGAAAGGAAAACGACTAATAAACACTGATCATTAGACCTGGGTGGAGGGAAGTGCTCTGTCTGCTGCAAATCCCAGGGAAGCAATGAACTTCCCACGACCTTCAGTGGATCAGGCACAGGGGACAGTCCAAGACAACTCATCCCATTTATCTGGGTACTTTCAACGAGGGAGGATGGCACGGGGGCAGCATGTGGCCAGGACCACCCCAGTGCTGCAGGGGGGCAGTGAGATGGACGGGCTCCACTCCTGACCCCATGGGACTTGCAAAGGCATTTTCCCAAATCAGATGCTCAAGACATTTGGATCCTCCTGGAAATATATTTTAGCAGAAGCTGCTAAGAGATTTCTTTCTAAAGTGCTGCTGGGGTGGAGGCAGATCACCCAGGGAAGGAGGGCAGCTGGTGGGTGTCCCTGAAGACCCCCTTGCTCCTGCTTCCCAAGCTCCACCACCACGCACCCTTTCCTCCTCAGCCCACCTGTAGCTGCCCTAGGGAGGTCCCATCACTCATCCAACAGGATTTACCTGCCCGCTCCAGGAGATCACCACGAGCTGACAACACTGAGGAGTGTGCAGGTTTTATCGCCGGGTTTGGGTTTTTTGCTGAAATTCTACTGGAAGAGTGGAAGGTTGGTGGAAGCTCGCCGTGTCCGCAGCCCTCCCGGGCTCAAGCCAGCTCCCCCGAGGCCAATGCCCATGTCCTGGTGAGTTCAGCGCCTGGCAGATGGGAGATTTGAGTAAACTTCCATTCTTTTTTGGTCTAATACCCTCTCAGCATTTAAAAATAGAGCTGTTACTAAGCAATGGCAGTAAGAAGAAAGCAAAGCCTATTGAGGAGCGTTTCTGTGAACAGGTATTTTTCCTGGCCTAAGTACTGTAAACATTGTGGGTTGACAAATTATGAATCAGAGCCCTCCCTCCCTCCCCAGCCCGCGCTGCCGCGCTCCCATTATCCCCGGGAACAATAGCAGCCACCATCAGGAGCTGTTTATTTTCACTCTGGCTTTGAACATCTTGGTTTGCAGGTCAGATTTTCCAGTCTCTCCACGCGTTCTGACATCTTGGAATAAAAATGAGGGATGATATCACCATATAGTGGTGTGACCACAGTGGGAAAGAGCTGGAGAAACAGCCATGGTCCTCAGGTGTGAAAGCAACGTGAAGCCATCGATTGCTACCCCAGGCAAGTTCACGCATCCTGGCATCACCACCACATCACCTGGGATGGGAACCCTCTTAGATGATGGCAGGTAGGAGCAAGGAGGTGACTCCAGCTTGCTCTCAGCATTGCTGCAGAAATTTCCCAGTCTGCGTTAAAGTTCTGGGTGGAGAAGAGTGAGACTCCCACTTCCCAGGATGCAGGCTGGGTGTGCATGGGCAGCAGGCCACAGACTGATGTCAAATCCCTTCCAGTAGGGAGGGGAGAGAAATCCTGTCATGAGACACAGAATTGAAGTCCACTACTGCCAGGAGCAGCTGTCCAGATTCAACAGCATGTTCTTCATTCCGTTTGATCCCTTCTTTTTCAGCTGCCTTTTCTATTCCCACTTTAAAGAGATGAGACAGGTTGGGATGCCCACCCAGAAGAAGGTGTAGCAGGAGATGACCCACACTCAGCCTGCACCTTCACAGCACCTGTCCCACAGAGATGCCAAACAGGATGAAAACTGATTTTTTTTTCTCCTGACTTACCTGATTACCCTGTGGCTGTTTGCTCAAGGGATCCTATTTGTTGCAGAACCGTCTCAGTGATGAGTCTGGGTCCACCTACAACCACAGCAAGCTCACAGTAGGCAGCTCCCACCCTCCAGTAACAAGCACGCTGCATCCAGAAGCATCAAGGGATGTTTTGCCTCCGATGGGATGTGGCTGGAGATGTGTTTCTTAAGGACAGATTCTGCTCTCGCCTTTAATTGTGGACACCAAAATTATCTTTACCAATCTCAGCAGGGCTGCTTCCACGGCGAGCTCTAATTCAGGGCAGTATTCATGGACTTAACATTCCTGACACATTGGAGTTCACTCACCATCTGCTGACATTTGTGTTGGGCTCAGATGGAGGGAAGCCCAACATCCCAGTGTCCCGGGGCTCTGCTGTGCCCACCCACCCATCTCTCCCCGAGGGGTCCCCAGCACAACACTGGCACCCATCAGCATTTGGACATTTGTTCCTAAACTCCTATCACGGACTGTGGGGACAGGACAAGGCAGGGTGGTTTGAAACTAAAAGAGGGAGATTTAGACTGGAGAGAAGGGAGAAAATTTTGATGCTGAGGGTGTTGAGAGCCTGTGCCAGGCTGCCCAGAGAGGTGGTGGCTGCCCCATCCCTGGCACCATTGCAGGGGAGGTTGCCCGGGGCTCTGAGCACCCTGCTCTAGCTGCAGATGGCCCTGCTCCCTGCAGGGGGGTTGGGTGAGATGACCTTGAAAGGTCCCTTCCCAAACGGTACCTGCTCTGGGAGAGGGATTATGAGCCAGGGGTGCCTGTGCTGCAGGGCCAGGAGAGGCTCCTTTGGCACCAGATGCCAGGTGCCCCGTGTGCCCCTGTTCCTGCTGCAGAGGGGCTGTGCCCAGGGCCCACTTGTCCGCTGTGCCCACGTCCAGGACACGCTGTGGCTTCGGGAGCACCAGCAGCTCCCTCTCACCAGCTGGGACAAGCAGCAGGACGGGACAGAACTTGATTTACTTATTGTGCTGGCTCAAGCATTGAGATCTTGGTGAGATGTCCAGGTTTTAATAAATTATTTACAATTCTTTTCTTCCTTACAGTGGGGAACGCCGGTAGGATTCATTATTGCATACACTAATTACTTCAGTTAAGTGTCAAACCCGCACAATGTAACGCTGTGTTTTCATATATTGAAGACATTAATTGCCAGGAAACTGTATGCCACAACTGATTCATATTATTTAATTTTTTTTTTTTAAAAAAGAAGAAGAAATCAATATTAAGTATTTTGACTATTAGGAGCTGAAGCAGCACAACATATCTGAAGTCAATGTTTCCCCACTGAGCCGTGCTGGTTGAGGACCCAGGCTTAGCAATTGCATTATTGTTATCAAAAGCCGTTATTGGCTCTGTGAATCACGCTGCTGTCAGGTTACCACGAAGGAATTAATAGGCTAATAACAGCCAGAGCCCAGGAGAGCGCAGCGGGAGGGATGCAGGATGCGGCCGGGCCCGTAGCCGAGGGGCTGAGCCCCAGCCCCCTGCCCAGGCTCTGCTGGGGCAGCGAGGGGCTGGGGGCAGAGGGGAAGCGATGCCTTTGATTCTCCTGTGCTTCTCCTGTGCTCCTCTGCTCCTCCTTGCTTTTCAACAACTAAACCCATCGAAACTGGTGACCACTAAATGAAAAGCAAGAGGGAAGCCTGATGTTGATGGCAGAGAGGAAAGCAGGAGGTGAAAGCCCTCACTTACTGTGTGCTTCTTTACGAACCTCACGCTCCCCTAGTTCTTGACTTTTTGTACTTCTCTTGGCGTTGCGTTCATCGCAGAATTGCTAAGGTTGGAAAAGACCTCTAAGATCATCGAGTTCAACCACATCTACACTGCCAGGGAAACTCTGCTAAAATAAAGCTTTGTGCCCGTGCAGCGACCCGGTGGCTCCGGGAATTTAACTGCTCATTTCAAGCGTTGCTGTGAGTTCCTAAAGAACTCAAGTCAAAACGGAGAGAGAAAAAAAAACCAACCTTTGCCCCGCAAAGCCTGGGGCTCACTGTGCCCAGCCTGAGACAGCCCCTTGGTCAGAGCCAAGGGGAAAGCCCTCCAGGATGGAGTTTGTTTTGATAAAGGCACAGCAAACCGGAGTGCATCGGGATAGCAATCATGTTTGTTACAAGAAAAGCAGCCACCCGGGTACACAATGTACCCATAATAAAATTAGGTATCTCCTTGGGTCAAATCTTTTGCCAACACTGGATACTCAAATTCCACTTAACGATGTTTCCGTGCAGGCTCCACAAGCCCTGCATCCCTGCCCCGTGCTGCCCCATCCCTGTCCCTGGGGGAGGCTGCCTGTGCCCAACGCGCAGCGTGAGCTCTCCTGGCTCCCAACGTGGTGCCACAGGAGCTTTTTCCCCTTTGCTTGTAAAAAGCACAATATTTCTTTGCACGTGGCCGGCTCGCGGCCGTGCAGACAACCCCCTGTAGGCTCCCCTCCCCAGCACACAGCCGGGGCCTGCCTCTGAGATGAGCCTGGCATCACCTCCTGGGACTATTGGATGCAGCTCAAACCAGAATTTCTATTTCTTTCAGGAAGTAGAATCACAGACTGGTTTGGATCATCTCACTCCAACCCCCTGCCATGGGCAGGGACACCTCCCACTCGAGCAGGGTGCTCAGAGCCCCATCCAGCCTGGATCTGAACACACCCAGGGATGGAGCATCCACAGCTCCCCTGGGCAGCCTGGGACAGGCTCTCACCACCCGCAGAGGGAAGAGCTTCTGCCTCATTTCTAATCTACATCTCCCCTCTTCCAGTTTGAGCCCATTACAGTGGGTAGCTAGCATTTCATACCCCATAAAATCAAAGTCTCCCTTCATTTAATGGTGTCGTTTTTTATAAGCCGTAAGCCACCACACTTGCTGCCTCCTCTTCCTCAGCAGCCTGCCAGTGCAGCCCCCCCAGGGCCAACCCCACAGTCACCAGGCAGCTCTGATGGGGAAAGCCCCAGTTCTGTACTGGGTGGCACTTTCAGGACACCATAAGCACATCAGTTTCCCGGGAAGGGGCTGGATTTAAGTCTCTGAATTACTTGTAGAAACTCAGGGCTATCGACAGTAAGAGCAGCAGCTGCTGAGGAAGGGATGGCAGCTGAGAATGGATTTTAAAGAGCATCAGCCATCACAGGCTGGCTCCAAAAGGTGCCAAGACTTGAAGGATTCCCATTCCACAGCTGAAGTGGAATAGCCATGTCTGTCTGAATGCAGAGCTCTTCTCCCTGCGCTCATTTCCCCTCCTTACTCATTTTTCTCTTCCGTACCCATTCTTCACCAGTCAGGTGGTGAAGGACAGTCAGATAAATGTAAGAAAAAGCACTGATGTGAGGATCACCTTGTGCCTTGTCAACCTCTTTCATGATGATTAGGAAAGAGGTTTGGACAAGATGCAGAGTGAGTGATGTCTGCAGCCACAGAATAAAAATGACACGGCGAGTAGACTTTTCTCTCAGTGACGCTGAGAGAGGGTCATTGTTCTTCCAGGAAAGAGTGGTTCACGGGTCCTTGCTCAAATTCAATTGCACATTTTCTTCTGCCTTAATTCTCTGCTAGCGATTAAGCTGAACATTGCCTAAAAGTCTGGAATAGTAGAGAGAGTCTTACACTTCCCAGTAACTCCCACATCTTCCCAACACAGCAGGGGAAGGAGCAATTTTAGGGATTTCAGATCGCAAAGTAAGCCAGCTGCAATTGTCACCTTTTTTTCTCCCCCCCCCTCAGTTTCTCCACTCAATCCCCTACAACAGATTTTTCCAAGAGGATCAGGTTGTAATTCTCAGTCACAGCAGCTGGGATAACTGACCCAGACAGCTCTTCACTTGCTTCCCCCTTGCCACCGCGCTGCTGCTTCCCAGCCTTTAATTCATTTTCTGAAACTTTGCAGGTAAAATGAAAACTCTGGAGATTTCTTTTCATCTTGGACTTGTGTCTGGAGTTTTTCGAGAGCTGGGAAGGGACCCACCTCCCCAGCCTGCAACCATCCACGATCCAGACGTCTAACAAACCACCCTCTACCACAGAGCAGAAAACAGCTCCAGGGGATTGATCCTGACCAGGAAACCGTGGCTGTGGTCTCCTGGGGGCCCTGTTCCTTCCTGATGACGGCAAGGTGCCTTAGACAACCTGCCTGGCCATATCCAAGCACCTCTGGTAGCTCCGAGTGCTGACCCCAGCAGTCAATGCTGGTGGACACAGGTTAGCCATGAGCTAGCAGCGTGTTCCTGCAGCCAAGAAGGCCAATGGTTTCCTGGGGAGCATGGAGAAGAGAGTGCCCAGCAGGTCAAGGGAGGTTCTCCTGCCCCTCTACTCTGCGCTAGGGAGGCCACCTCTGGGGTACTGGATGGACCAGATCACCTCCAGAGGGCCCTGCCAACCCTCACCGTGCTGGGTTGCTGTGACTCTGTAAAGCAGCAGTGCACGTTTCATCAGGCTCCCTTCATTTCATGGGTCTCAATATATCTGTAAGAAGCAAAGAGCAGCACTGGCAGAGATGTCGAACACATGAAATTAAAAGCAAGATGAGGAGAAATTGGAAAAATACCTGTACTTCTCCTACAAAGTATTAGACAGATGAGAACTGAGGTTTAAATCCTTGTTAGCTGAAGTAGCTCTCCTGAATCCCTCATTGATTTATGGCAGCACAGACTCTTGCACCGTGTCTTTATGACTAGATTTAGGATAAAGTCCCTTCTCACAACAATCACGATCACAGCCAGAGTTAGAACAGGGCAGAGAATACCATCAAATACAATAACTGACATTTTCAATTAACCAAGACTTTGCAGAGGAAGAAAGCTGCTTAGAATTGATAGGTCTGCTAGAGAAAATGGGAAAAAAAAAGGTACAGCTCATGGTAATAAAAAAAATGGGAAGATGCAGCTGGAGAAGCCCCGGTATTAAAAATAAAAGTCATACATTATCAATAGGAATTATAGATTTGTCCATTCTCTGGGCTTTTTTTGTGTCAGAATAATCACACACTGAAGCAGAAAAGCAGACGCCTTCCCCAATACCTACAGCTTCCTATACTGGAAGAGCCACAGCCTCACTGGTTTAAAATGGTGCAGCTCAGCTAGCCTCAGTGGCTCTCTGGAAGGGAACCAGACACCTCAGTCTCTTCTCAGCAGGATTTCTGGCTCTGAGTTGGATTGAGGTATTTTAGATTTGTGACCACAATTAGGTAACTTCAAGAAAAACAAAGGGATGAGCAAATCCTTCATCCATCAGGTTCTTCAACCTCCCTTTTTTTTTTCCCCACAGTAAGAAAGAATTGTGGGTTTTTAGCATCTAAGAAGTCCCCAAGTTCAACGTATGGGCTGCACAAGTTAGATGGGATGACATTAACATTCGCAACCTTTTCTGCTTCATTACGAAGAAAATTAGAGTCATTTTGGTTGGAAAAGATCTTTCAGATCAAGTCCAACCATTGCCCCAGCAGTGCCAGGGCACCACTGCCCCCTGTCCCTCAGCACCACAGCTCCACGGCTTGGAAACCCCTCCAGGGATCACAGGGACTCCATCCCTGCTCTAGGCAGCCCGGTCCCCTGCTTATCAACCCTTCCAGGGAAGAAGTTGAGAATTTGAGGAAAGATAACAGGCTGAAGACAGAGGGCAGGGGAACATGAGGTGGCATCTGTGTCAAAAACACATGGCTTCCTGAAAAATTGCCGAGGGATGAGAACCAGAGACATTGGTCCCTCCAGCCTGGGCTGGGGGGGCACGGGACCCATCTTCCAGTAGTCTCCCGAGCACAGCCCAGTGAATTGCTCCCGTGCTCAGGTGCTGCTTTGATCCATCCATCTTTGATGCATTTTTCAGTGCCCTGACAAGCCTCTGATGCTGCTGTCAGGGTTGGCTCATGCAAAAGCAGCTGGTCACAGCCTGGCCAGAGCCCCACAGACAGCTCTCCCCCAGGGCAGCAGAAGGGCTTCGGTGGCCTGATGGGACCCTCACCTCCTCTGGCTCATCTCCATCCACTGAGGGTGATGCTGTGATCCTGTTTATCGGGCTCCTTGTATTATCCTTCCCCTCAACAGAGGAAGCAGCTCTACATTATTTACCACCAACCTTTCTCGTCCGTGCTCTCAGAGACATAGTGAAAAAAACCTCACTTAAAAAATTTATTTTCTTCAGGAAAAAATAGCAAGTGAATACGAAAAAGAGATTGTTTCCTGCATTAGCTGCTCCACACTCCCGACCCATCATGGGGAACATGCTATGCAGGTGTCTCAGCCAAGGGGGGATGTGGCTGGGGAGTACCAAGTGGAAGCTACAATTTCATCTCCTTTTACATTCCTACAGCCCTTCTTACAGAGTTCCATCCTGGAGCACTGCAACACCTGTAAGGGACAAACCTTCTGGTGCTCCACAAAAGCTCTCCCCGTCCTGCCTTGGCAAGAAGGGAGGTTTGAGCCTGGTCCCTTGGCGTGGTGCCTCTATCGTGAGAGCAAAGTGGTGGGGGATTGATCCGTGCTCACCTGTGCTGCCCATCTGTGAGACTTGGGGTACACAGAGAAGGTCCTGATGGCTCACAGAACATCCAAACACCAGGCTCAAGGTACACCCAGACATCGTTCACACGGGTGGTTTCTGAAGACCAAGCTTCTGCCAGGAGGCCAAACAGAATCCCAGCGTGGTGGGGTTGGCAGGGCCCTCTGGAGCTGCTCTGGTGTCCCCCCTGCTCCATCCAGCAGGAGCACCCAGAGCAGGGGCCCAGCAGCGCAGGGTCCAGCCGGGGTGGGAATCTCTCCAGACAAGGAACCCCTCAAGGCACCCCAGCACCTGGCTCACTGCAGGCAGAAAGCCCATCTCTCCCCTCCCAAGGAGAAGCCCCATCCACCTCCACTCTGAGCCGCAGCTCCTTGACACCAGGCAGCAGAGCATCCTTTGGACAGCAGCTCCCCCAGCGCAGGGTCCAGTGATGCTGAGCTGTCACATCCCCTCTCTGGCATGCAGCTTGGCTTCTGGGGAGCAGAAAGGGTGAGGAGCAGCCTCCTCTGGCCAAGCAAACTCCTCCAGCCGCCCAGAAGCATGGGCAGTTTGCTCGTAAGCTGCCTGGAAAGGTGGTAGAGGCAACGTTTGAAGGAGGGCTGCACAAGCCTGGAGCCGTATCTCCTGCCCTCCGCTGGGAACGCCTGGCAGGTTTTAACATGAGCCAGCATATGAAAATAAGCAGGAGACAACGCTCCAGAGATCTCAAGTCGCCCTTAATTACACTTATAAAGGCAAAATCAAGCAGACATCGAGCTCACGCTTGATTTAAATGTAACACTAGGAGTGGGGAATAAAGGGAAGCGCTCCCTGGCTCCGCTGCCTTTGGCCGTTACGGACAGCGTTGAACACATCCCTCTGCTTGCTCTGCCTGGGCGCAACGGTGATGTGCTCCTGCTCCAACAGCACGGCTTTTGCTCCAGAGATGTGCCCTAATGCTTTGAAACTAAAAGAGGGAGATTTAGACCAGAGAGAAGGCAGGAATGGTTGCTGCTGAGGGTGGTGGGAGCCGGTGCCAGGCTGCCCAGAGAGGTGGTGGCTGCCCCATCCCTGGCACCATTGCAGGGGAGGTTGCCCGGGGCTCTGAGCACCCTGCTCCAGTTGAACTCCCTACTCAACCACCTCCCTGGGTCATCTGGGGTGGTTATTCTGAGGGACATCTTGGCCCTGCAGCAGGGCTGGGGGACAGGCAGCTCCCCCCAAACCCGGGGGGTTCACCACATCCTCAGGTGAGGATGCAAAAACGTTCACTGCATAGAGCTCCCTGCGAGGAAAGAACACATTTTTTCACCTCTACCTAAGTTTGGTTCCAAGTTCCAAAAGCACTAAGTGGCCCCAACAGAGTCTTAATTTGTTATTTTGATGAGCAAGCTCAGTGCAGTTTCTCCAGGGACTGTTTACCAGCTGGGGAACGCTTGTGCTGGAGAGCCAGAAAGCTCTGGGGTGTGCAATTCATCTCCTGTGGAGAGAAGCCTCCTTCCTCCCAGCAAGTGTGGGCGCTGCCTCCAAACCCAGCTCTGCACCTTGGCATCGCTGAGGAATGAGAGATGCGAGCTCGGGCACAAGGTGTGGCAAACGTATTCCTGAGACAGCCCACAGCAGGAGAGGTGACAGCGTCCTTCCCACCGTGCTCCCTGCCACGCTGCTGCCTCTGGAAGCCACAGGGGCTGGCATGTGATTGCATTTGAACCCCCCCAGTTTGTTGGAGGTTGGGTTCCCCCCCCTTTAAGTGTTGCTCAGTTCCCTCTCAGGCTGCTGGATGGCAGCCACCACCTTCCTGGAGCAGAGTCAGGTCTTCAAGGTTCTCATCAAACAAAAAAACCAAAGCAAAGGGCTCCAGGATGCATTTGAATGGGAGGGGGAGCCTTTCCAAGTGCATGAAAGTGCCAAAATCTGCCCTTTTTTATCTCTCTTTTTTTTTTTTTTTACATGGAGAGAGGAGTTGCCCACTCTTGTCTGGCTCACAGATGATCTCTGTCAGTAGCTGAGGACCAGGAGGTCCACAACAGCAGCAGCATCTCCTTCACGAGCCACGGCTACGTGCAGCAGGGTGCGATTCGTGCTCAGGCTGTTGCAAACCCGCCGTTTATTTTCTGCCACCGATGCTGAAGGAGCTGGCAGGGAAGCAGGTCTGTTAAAATTCAGCTCAGACCATCCTCCCTGACAACTGAGGGAGAAAAGTTGGGCTGGAAAAACCTCCACGCCACTGAATCACTCGCCTCCCTGCGTCACAGAAGGGGCTCTCCTGCAGGAGGAATGTCTTCCCTGCGAGTGAGCAGAGAGCAAGGAGGGAAAAAACCCAACAAGCCTCACAGACATCCTTCGTAATAAATATCACAACACCAGGAAAAAAGCCTGAACTCCTTATTTTTCCCAGTTAACAGCACAGGGCTGCGCAGGTTTCCTCCCACTTCAGAGGCTGCTCGGTACGAGGAGGAGCCAATGCACATCCTTGGCTCCAAGCCCCACAGAATTAATTGCACCACTAATTTCCTACAACAGACCAGGGACAAGGTGTGTGGGAAGGTCATTGGTGGAAAAGACATTATGCACACACAGGCAGGGATAAAATCCTAGAGTCGTCTAGGTTGAAAAGACCTTTGAGATCATGGAGTCCAACCACTGCCCCCTGTCCCTCAGCACCACAGCCCCATGGCTTGGAAACCCCTCCAGGGGTCATGGGGACTCCCCCCCTGCCCTGGGCAGCCTGGCACAGCCCTGGACAGCCCTTGTGGGTGTCCCTGCCCTTGGTTATGGGCCTCTGCTCTGGTATGGGAGTCTGATTCTACATCTCACCAGTGGTGACCAGCCCACCTCAGATGTCCTCCTGTTTGCCCCTCCTTGCATTCTGCAATAGCTGCCCTTGCCTTAGGGATGTCTGCCCTAAGTAGGCTGTTCTTCTCCCTTAGACGTTATTATTATTATTATACTACATTTTCACTCCAAGCCCTATTCTCAGTTTCTTCCAGCTCCCCAAGTTAATTATGTTGGGAACTGGAATGTTTCATGTTTTCAGAGTTGAATATGTGAAGGGTTTTTTAATTTCAGCTAGTTCTTTTTGTTTTGTTTTGCATGTGAGCATTTAAAGAAAGGCCATGGATTAACACCTGTAGATAAAGAAAGCCTTGGAGAGGTTTTCCCTCCTAAATTATATTTCATGGTTTTACTTCACAGCCTATCTGGTTTCCTTATGGATTTAAAAGGATCCTGATGAAGCAGAAAGCCTCAAGAAAGGAGTAGTAGAGAGCACACAAGCTCTTGTTTATTCCTGCAACAAAGGAAGGATGAACCCCTAAGAACCATGGCCCAGGAACCTGTGGGTTGGGATGTGCACCAGAGTGGCTTTGCAACCCAAAGCCATTATGGGCTGGCAATAGGATTAAGTACCTGGCTCTCGGCTCTGTCACAACATTAAGGGCTTGGTGTAAAACAGCTGTCTCATGCTGGCCTAAAAATAAGCACTCAAAAATTATTCAAGAGCACTGAACGGAATTTTGCTTCCTCCTCACACTTAGTCATTAAATTCTTTAATCAATATTAACACAATAAACCCCAGCACATCCCTGCCTCGCACAAAGCACGGACCCTGCTCGGCACGGGGGACGCAGCTCCTGGTGGGTACCTGCCAGGGGTGAGGACATGCAGGGTCCATCACACTTGTTGTCAGGGGAAAAGCTGCTTTGTTCTTTCCTTCAATTGCAGAGTAAGTCTTTTTCTAAACCCCACATTAATTACTACCAGGTCCTGAGCTGTCCTCTCAGCATGGAGCTCCTGGACCCCAAGACAGCATCACCAAATCACAGTATCACAGGGGGCAGAGGGCAGAAGGGTCCTCTGGAGCTGCTCTGGTGCCACCCCCCTGCTCCATCCAGCAGGGGCACCCAGAGCAGGGGCCCAGCAGCGCAGGGTCCAGCCGGGGTGGGAATCTCTCCAGACAAGGAGACTCCACAGCCTCTCTGGGCAGCCTGGCACAGGCTCCCACACCCTCACACCAAAGAACTTTTTCCTCCTGCTCAGCTGGAACCTCCTGGCTTCCAGTTGGTGCCCCTTGGTGCCCCTTGTCCTGTGGCTGGGCACCACTGAGCAGAGTCTGGCCCTGTCCTCTTAACCCCCCCTGCTTTAGATATTTCAGTGGTTCCCTTCTGCCATCACCATTTCCCTGACAAGGACTCTGTGTGTGAGCTGAAGCCCAGGAGCAAGGCTTGCAAGCCGTTGGGCTCTGCCCAGCAGAGTTCAGCGCCCATGGTTGCTGCCTTGGGAAACCTGAAGGATTTTTGGAGCCCAGCCTGGCTCCCAGCAGAGGGGTTCCAGCCCTCCCAGCATCGCTGGGGCTCCTCTGGCCCCGCTCCACCAGGTCCCTGTCTCTGCTGAGCCCTCCCGAGCTGCCCCAGCACTGCAGGGGGGTCTCCCCAGAGCAGGGGGAGCAGAGGGTGTTCCCAAGGACACACGAAGCCTGAATGTCACCGAGCACATACTCGTTTTGTAACCGTCCTACGTGTCCGTGGTGGGTTCTGCAGCCTGAGGGTACCAGGGGCTGGGCTGGCTCAGGAGGATGACTCCACAGCAAGTCCCCAGCAAGCCCTGCTTGCTGATGAATGGATTCCCAGGGTTCTGTTCTAATAGACTGGTGGAAAAGTAAATAGATGTGCTAACATGAAAAATCAAGTTTCCTTTTAATGAAATGTTTATTCACAGCAAGTTTAATATTAATGCTAAATTGATCTGTGGAGTTTTTCTCCCATCAAAAATTAATGTGATGCAGTCTTTGCTTTTCTGCACTGAAAGCATCTTCCAATTAATTGGCAGATAATGCACCATAAATCCAACGCTGCCACTCACATGGTCACCAGCCATTATTTTTTTTAAGTGCACGACCACTGTGTGAATAATTCATACTGATTTATAGTGGCATTCAACTATTACTGGTTTATGGCAGAGCAGGTACCATTTTTTTTATTTATTGTTAAGAAACAATGAAAATTAAGAGCATATATATTAAAGCTGGTTATTGCACATATTATACATGCATTAAAAATCTGACCTAACACCTACACAGCAAGGTGCAGATCCCACCTGGTGCTCTGGAGAAAGGAGTCCTGAACTCTGCCAGAGGGCTAAACGAATTCTACACAACTTTGTGTCATATGGCAGTTAATGTGCTGGCTTCTGGGGGGGCATGGAGAAGAGTGTGGGCAGTGGGTCCGAGGAGGTTCTCCTCCCCATCTGCACTGGTGAGGCCACATCTGGAGTACTGGGTCCAGTGCTGGGCTCCCCAGTTCAAGACACACAGGAACTACCGGAGAGAGTCCAGCAGAGGCTGGGAAGCTGCTGAGGGGCTGGAGCATCTCTGTGCTGGGGCCAGGCTGAGAGCCCTGGGGCTGTGCAGCTGGAGAAGAGCAGCCTGAGAGGGGAGCTGAGCAATGCTGAGCAAGAGCTAAAGGGCCCCGGGGGGCAAGAGCCTGGGGCCAGACTCTGCTCAGTGGTGCCCAGCCACAGGACAAGGGGCACCAAGGGGCACCAACTGGAAGCCAGGAGGTTCCAGCTGAGCAGGAGGAGAAAGTTCTTTGGTGTGAGGGTGTGGGAGCCTTGTGCATCCATCAGTTTCAGCTCAAATGCAAAAAGAATCAAAACTACAACTCATTTACACAAGTGCAGCTTTGAGCTGGAGAAAAATGAGGGCACTGGAAGCCTTTATGTGCATGGCAAGGCTCCATGCCCCAGCTTCCCGGATCAGGTGTGCAGAGGGTCCCACACGACCTGCCTGGGCTGCAGGCTTTGTCCCCTTAGTGCTCACAGAGCTGCTTTTAGGCACAAGCCTTCTACAGGAAACACTCCTGCTGAAACCCACTGGATTAATCATAAAATTAGAAAAATATCCTCAGTTTTACTACATAAAAAGCTCCAGCCTTGTGCTTTCACCTCTAGTTTCTGTATAAATATAGAAGCTGTTTTCCTCCAATTTTTTTTTATCAGCTTAATTTAACTTTTATTGACTTGAGCGAGGAACCAGCTTCATTCCCTCTATTAGGGAATGTAGAGCCTGAAATGAGTTCCAAGGGGCCTTCCAGATGGAGAGAGGAAATAATATGTATATTATAAAAGATTCAAGTTATGTGCTTTCCACAGTTTTAAAAATAAAGCCTGGCAAATACATTAGTGTAAAAAAAAAGTGGAGGAAAAAAAGCAGAACACATCAGTAACCATTATCTCTCAAAGGGGGGGACTAAAGGGTGTGATTTTGTCTCTCAGCAGTCCCAGTATCCAAGGATCCCAGCAGGGTTTCCACACATCTGGGGGAAGGTGGGCACAACTGACCTGGGGTTGGGGGGCAGCTCAGGACCCTTCCCCTCGGGGTCCTTAGCAGCAGCTGAACCTCCTGGGGTCAATTATTGTCCCTGGAGCCACCCAGAAAGACACGGCCCTTGCCCAGGTCGTGTTTGGGATGCAGCCCCTGTACAGACCACCCCCCACGCCGTGCCCAGGAATCCTGAAATCTCATCCCAGGCAGTTTTGGTGGGGGTATGAGAAGCCTGCAAGGTGCTCTGGAAGCAATGCCATCCCACAGCAACGCATTCCTGACGTCTATTAAGACCCGAGCTAACGATGGCTTGCACAGCTTCCTGCACTTTAGGTTCCTTAACTGAGTTTTGGGATTTTTTTCTTGCTTTGTTGTTTCAGAAGCAGAGTGGTGTTGGAGCCTGGGGGCTGTGGGTGGCTCACACCCACTCACCTGGGCATTCTATCATTCGATGTCTTCGCCTACTTTCAGAAACTTCCCTACATCAAAAGATCATTAAAAAATAAATCACAAAATTGGTCTGATTGGCAGAGCCCTTTCAGATCACTGAGTCCAACCATTGCCCCAGCAGTGCCAGGGCACCACTGCCCCCTGTCCCTCAGCACCACAGCTCCACGGCTTGGAAACCCCTCCAGGGATCACGGGGACTCCCCCCCTGCCCTGGGCAGCCTGGGACAGCCCTGGACAGCCCTGCAGGGGAAGGAATTGTTCCTCAGCTCCAACCTAAACCTCCCCTGGGGCAACTTGAGGCCGGTTCCTCTTGTCCTGTCCCTTGTTCCTTGGGAGCAGAGCCTGACCTCCCCCCTGGCTCCAACCTCCTGTCAGGAGCTGTCAGAGCCAGAAGGTCTCCCCTCAGCCTCCTTTGCTCCAGGCTGAACAAGCCCAGGTCCCTCAGCCGCTCCTCAGCACCCTTGTGCTCTTGTTCAGCCAAAGCACCTGAACCATCCCCTTGCTAACACCTTGCTCACAGCAGCGGCTGCAGAAACACCCCAAACTCCAGCCCAGAGGGTGACACCGTAGCCTTCCCTCCCTTACCTCAGTCACCCATCTCTACACCCAGAGATAGCTCTGCTGCAGTTTTACCTCTGCCAGCAGCTGAGCAGCACCCAGCTGCCCAGCCAGCACTTCCCCAGCACGCTGCAGGACGGGGAAGAAGAAGCAGCAGAAAGAAAAAATTGAGACCCCCATGGGCTAAGATAAGGACAGTTTAGCAAAGCAACACAAGCAGAACAGAAAACAACAGTACTAGCATCAGCGCTCACAAAACGAGACACAAAGCAAGTGATAAAAACCGAGGCCCTACCTGTGCCCAAGACACCACTTTCCCCGCTCCAGCCGCAAGCTCCAGACCAAGCTGAAAAGAGCCAGGCCCAGCCCTCCCCTTATAGAGGGGCAGGACCCAGCGTGGCATCAACTCTGCGATGGGCTGGGTGGGTTCTTTATCCCACTGTGGCCCCTCCCAGATGCTTGGGCAGCAGCTGCTGGGGATGAGGAGCCCCAGCCCAGCCCAGATCAATAAAGACTTTTCTTTTTATTTCCGCAACCTGCCACAGCAGTTTCTCTCTATCTGTCCATGGTTTGATCCAGGTCTCTGCTTTTTAGTTAACATCATTGGTTTTTATTTTTCCAAGCACTGATGCTCCAGCTGCTTTTCCAAAGGGAGGATTTTTGTGCATCATTCTCATCCTGCACGTTGTGAATAAATGTCTGTTTGCTTGTTTTGAATGCTTGACACTAACTTTGTGTTAACTTTGCACATTTATTCAAAGCAACTTGCTGTATCCCAATATGAAAGACCTTCCTGGGAGACCTTCTGAGGGCCTTTCAGGGCTTCAAGGGGCCTGGCAGAAAGATGGGGACAGACTTCTGAGCACGGCCTGTTGGGACAGGACAAGGGGTGATGGTTGAAACTAAAAGAGGGAGATTTAGACTGGAGAGAAGGGAGAAAATTTTGATGCTGAGGGTGTTGAGAGGCTGTGCCAGGCTGCCCAGAGAGGTGGTGGCTGCCCCATCCCTGGCACCATTGCAGGGGAGGTTGCCCGGGGCTCTGAGCACCCTGCTCTAGCTGCAGATGGCCCTGCTCCCTGCAGGGGGTTGGATGAGATGACCTTGCAGGGTCCCTTCCCACCCAAACGATTCCATACTTCTATGGAAGCCAAGTGATGATTTCCCAGTTTCGAGCTGTATTCCATCCGCAAGCGGTCCAGTTGGGATGGAGAGGTAGGGATGCTGTGCATGTGACTCTCCCCCCCCAGCACTGCTGGCAGCGCAGGGCTGTCTGGTGGGCACCAGTAACCCCCAGTTTTGTCAGGTTTCCCAACCATCAGCCCATTGCTGTCGCTCCCCTTGATTTTATGTGTGTTTTGGTGTCTTACTGAGGTTGGGGTAGGTGTTCTACACGAGCCCAATCCTCCCTGCTGCTAAAGCCAGCACTTTAGGCTACTCCTGGCTCCACATGTAATATAATTCCTCATCCATATGTGCGGACTCCTCCCACCTCGTGGACTGCCTCCTTTATGGGCTGCAGCCCAGCACTTCGGCGTCTCACTCATCATCGTGATTTAGACAAATTTCAGCTGCTCGGTGATCCATCTCTGCTCCGCTGACACCCTGCTGCTTATCTGCCCTGCCTTGGCAAAGGAGGGCAGGCAGCAGCTTCGCTATCTTCTCATTTTGCTTTTCCTGTGCTATCAGAATTCCCCCTCCATTCTCCTGCCCCCCGCCCCCACCCCTTCCCATTTATCATTTCTGGGCAGCCTTCACCTGCAGCAACTTTCTGATTGTCTGTCAGCATTTCCTGCACCCTCCTGTGCTGCTCTTTATTGCTTCATTATTTTGGAGATGTTTAATGGTGGCAGCTCTTGTCTCTCATTTTCTTATTATTATGCAGAACAGCGCGTAGAGTTCACTCAAGAAATGCCAAGGGAACCAACCGGACACTAATTGCAATTTTTGCTCCTCATGCTCTTGGTTTCACCGCGTTGTAGCAAATTGTTCCCACCATCCAGCCCCCAAAAAGTCAGAAACCACGGGTCTTCAGCCATGGGAGAAGAGAGCTGGGGCTGCGACTGGGAAGTGGCACTGACACCCATCTGCCCCTCACCTCAGACATGATATCCCCATCCCCATGTGCCCAGCCTCCTCCAGAACCTGCCCGTCCCCATGTGCCCAGCCTCCTCCAGAACCTGCCTGGCTGAGAGGCAGTGATGGCAGCTGCAGGGTCAGGCGACCATTGGAGGAATTCACCTTCTAATGGGGACCGAAAAATGAGCAAAAGATGACTAAACTCAAGTGGCAGCACGACTCGGTGTCCCGCGGGTGTACGTTGTCTCTGGAGAGATCCCAACCCCCCCTGGACCCTGCGCTGCTGGGCCCCTGCTCTGGGTGCCCCTGCTGGATGGAGCAGGGGGGGACACCAGTGCAGCTCCAGGGGTCCTTTCCAGTCCCCACCAGTCTGGGATGCTGGGATGGCTATCGTCATTAGTTTTGCAACCTGTATTTTTCTCTGCAAATTCATGAGCACTTTCAAACTTAAAAAAAAAAAAAGGGGGGGTAAGATTCTTATCAAAGAGTGTTCCTTGGTAGTTTTTAAATAGTAATGTTTGCAGAAGGTTCAATATTTCACATAAATTAATGAAAATACATCCTGTTCCAGAAATGCTGTATAACATCCTAAGGAGGGAAGCAGGGCAAAATATCACCTAGTAAGTGATAATATATCAAGGTTTCTCTGCTCGTTATCAGCATCAGAGACATAATATACATAAAATGTAGGTCACAGCATCCCATTTAACACCGTGTTTATCCGTGGTGTGAGAGGTAGTTGTGTGCTACTGCAAAACAAGGCGTGTTCTGATAAGACATTTCAGTGGCAAAAAGCCTCCATATCTGTCAGATGAGCGAGGTGCTGCCTCTCTCCACGGATGCTCCTTGCAGCTCTTGCTGCTCCAGGGTGGGTAAGGCTGCGAGAAACTCCCTGGTTACAGAGTGTGGACAGCGGGGAGCGGAGACTGAAAGCATCAAGGAGCATCACCAAAGGTCAAAGGAGAGGATCATAGAATCACAGAACTGTCGGGGTGGGAAGAGACCTTAAAGATCACCCAGTTCCAACCCCCCTGCCATGGGCAGGGACCCCTCCCACTAGAGCAGGGTGCTCAGAGCCCCAGCCAGCCTGGGCTTAAACACTTCCAAGGATGGGGCTTCCACCACCTCTCTGGGCAACCTGTGCCAGGGTCTCACCAACACGATCCTGCCTCTCTGCTCTGCTCTGGGGAGACCCCCCTGCAGTGCTGGGTCCAGCTCTGGGGTCCTCAGCAGGGGGGCTGGACCAGATTGCCTTGAACCCACCCAACCCAGTCTGCGATTCCACGCTTCTGTGTCCACCCACTTTCTGCAGGAGAGCGCCAGGCTGTAGCACAAAGGAGCACAGCTCTTGAAGGATTCAGGAGATCCGTTTGAAGAGCAGCCCCGTGTCTCCAGGCAGGCAACACCTAGTACCAAATGTGGAGCCTGGGTGAGGTTTCCAGAGCCGGTACCCCCTGTCCTACGTGTTCCCACACACGGTCTTGGCTAAGCCGGTCACGCACATCTCGGAGCTCTGGAGCGCAGAGAGCGGATGAGGATGAGGGGGATCAGCGTTCCCTGCCCCAAGGCCTCACGCTGTGTGTTGTTAGTTGAGGTGCAACTTTAATCAGGCTCTCGCTGAGCTGCAGTTCATCAGCTGCTGCTCCTCCTGAATCCAGCGAGATGGTTCTGCCTGCCCAGCCTCTCTGCTTCCCAGGCTAAGCCATCATCTCTGTAGAGCTCAATGCCTTCTGCAGCATCAAACACATCATCCTTTCTTCCTGGAAGCATGAAAGATGGATGCGCTGGCAAATGTGATGAATACATTCAGGCACTGAAAAAAAGCTCCCGGCAACTGCATCTCCTGGAGAAATCATGGAGACTCCAAGCTGTCGGAAGCCCTGGTCAGTCCTCGGAAGCAGCGGTCACGTAGGATCCCACTCCCAGGAAGCTGTGCCCCCGTGGGAGGTCGCGTGCAGGCGCCGCGGTTCCGTGGGCTCTCCGGGCGAGTTCCCGCGTGCGAGGCTGGAGTGCAGCAGCAGCGGGTTTGCGGGGCGTGGGTGGCTGCTCCTGTCCCTTCCCACTCCGGTGTCGCTTCGAGCAGGGTGCAACGAGCTCCTGCCAAACAGCAGCTCTGGAGATCTTTCTAGATGGGCCAAAACTGAGAGCTCGGCGTGAAAATGTGAATGTCCTAAGGAAACGCTCCTTTTTGCGTTATCTCCTCTCAGAGACCCACGGACAGCGCCAGGGGAGAATTTTTCAGCCTGCCACGGCACTGAAACACCAGCCACGCTCAAGGGAAGGGATTCCTCCAGAGGAGAAGTCCCCACGCCCAGCGAAGCCCAGCGCCGCGGGCACTTTCTGTGCAGAATACTCAGTGCCAAGGAGAGTCTCTGCATTTGAATTAGAAGCAGCTGTAATCTGGCCATCCTTTCTCTTTTTCTCTCCGCTCCTGATGAGGGAACAGGGGAATATTTTTCAATGGATAGACCAGTATTCACACGCCGGAATTATGGTATCTCTTTCCCAGCAGACTGATTATAAGCGCTCTCTGATTCTCCCCACCACACCTATGCCTGCTCAGATGAATGTTAATTAATGCGATCGGTTACGTAAAATGAGCAGTACATTTTGGAACAGCACCTTGGTGATTACATTTATTTCCCTGACAAAAGGAAAAGCGAAAATACTTTAAAGAGCCAGGGCCGAGCTCAAGCAGGCAATTCGCAGGAGCGGCATTTTGAAGTCTCTCCTGAAATAGCAGTGATTGCTACCCCAGCTCCTGCTCTCGGCATGAACGGTCCCACTGTGACATATCACATCATCTTCCGCGCTAAAAATAAAGTTGCATGAACACTAAGGGCCTCAAGTACCTGGGAAGGAACAGAGAACGGTGCTGAGGGACATGGGTCAGTGGTGAGCTCGGCAGTGCTGGGTTAATGGTTGGACTCAATGATCTTGAAGGGCTTTTCCAACCAAAACACTCCTATGGTTCCATGTAACCAAGCCAATCCATCACCAGTATTTAGCTGGTGAGCACGGGATCAGTGCAGGGCTGGCAGGGTGGAGGTAGACTTCGAGGGACAAAAAAAGCAGCATCGTAGCAGGATGGTTGGCTGCAGAGGGATCACTGGTGGAGCTCCTCAAAGAGCTCAGGTCTTGGCTTCCGTTTCACTCAGCACTGCAATCTACAGCCCCAGCACAGGAGGAAGAGCGTGCAGCTGGCTCAACACCAGCAGGCTGCATCCAGCCCAAGGATGGAAGAACTGGGATGCCCTTACGGACCAGGTAAAGCAAGCATCTCAGGATTTATAAACAAAATAAAAGCCATCAAAAAATTAAGTAATCCTGCTGTAAGCACTGAGTTTTGCATTTGGAAAGGCAGGAGGGATGGGCCAGCATCCCCTGCATCCCAGAACTGGCAATGGCCGCTGCCAGCCAGCCCTCACCAGAGCCAGGCAGTAAGAACACAGGTCACCTCTACTGCTGTGTGCAAGACCAGGAACAAACTGGGGGGTTTTTTTGACTCACAAGTAAGTTTTCTCTCTTGGTTTTGTTTTTTTTAAATAAATCATTTATTAAAATTTATAAGGAATAAATATAATTTCTTTAGAGCCTTTTCAAGTCCCACATCTCTAATTATTTGTGGCCTCCTTAAACTAACTCATCACTCCTTCGGGGTGTTGCATGCCCTGGTTGGAGGACGCTGAGCTGTCTCGACGGAATTGGACCCTTTGCTCACAACCTCCCCAGATTCAGTAAGTCTGTAGCAGAGGTGCAAGGCTGACTGAAATGCAGGGGGGTTGTTGTGGTGTTTCTTTCTTTAAAAAAGGATTTTGAGCCCGGATGGGGCTGAGCATCTTCCGCAGCTGGCCGGCCAGACCTCTGTCGCTGTTTATGCCGGGAGTGGAGAGATACAGCAACATATAAATTCAGCAAGAGCAGGCAAAAGAAGCAACTTTATTAATTTACAACCCCATTTTTATACCCCAGCCCCATAGGGCGATTGGTCAGTGATCACCCATCTCCTAGGGTGATTGGTTAAAGTCCTACAGCACCTATTTCAAAATATTTTTCCAATGTACCATAAACAAAACTTATCGAAACACCATGTGCTAGTCTAGTTTACAAAACCGTCCTACTGTTTCTCATAACACATGTGAGAAAGGCAGGGTTCTCACAGAATATTGTGAGAACCTAGGAAAATCCCTCTGCTAGCAGCTTTTCAGCATCCACAGACCTCCTCTTACATCAAGGCAGGACACGTCACAGAAGGCTCGTCCGCGAGAAACCTCAGATGCTTCCAAAGACTCTGAAGTGATGCAAAAAATGCTCAGTGTTTACTGAAGTTTCCCAGTTCTTCTTGCCTCTTCCTTTTCTTGAACGTCGTAACCATCTACGACAAGTGTTTCTTCAAGCCTCTTCTTAATCCAAGGGCAAGAGATGAAACAAGAGATTTGGGTCAAGCCCTGCAAGTATTATGCTTATTCAATCAGGGCACAAAATCAGCATCGAGACACAGTTCAGCTAATTCATCCCTAACCAAAGCAGGCAAGGATGGCTGAAAATTCCATAGCAGAGATATAAACTATATACAACCAATCCATAAAATAAACCTGAGATTCAAAGCCTCACTCAGCTTAATTGAAGAAACTCAAACACAGCTGAGGAAATTGTTTCTATTTTACAGACAAGCCTCGACTAGGAAAAGAAACTACATTTTCTGCATAAATTATTGGTTGTGAATTATTCACTCCCCTTCATCCTGGATCCTTTCCAGGGATTCGATGCAATTCTCACTGACGTCAAAGAGAGTCTTTCCTCCTCCTGCAATGAGAGCCGGCTCCGGCTCCCCCTCGATGAGAGCTGGGAAGAGCAGCTCCCCCAGTTCCACCACTGAAGCCAAAGCTGGAGGCTGGCAGGGACAGCAGGTTGGGTGCACCAAGAGCTCTGTCCACCACTGCTGGTCACCCACTGCTTTCCTGAAAAGAAGAACATCTCCTCTGAGTACCAGCCCTGTCCGGAGAGATTTTCACTGGCTCTCAGGAACACTGTAGGGTTCAAGCAGAAGCATTCCTTGTTTAATCGCTCACTGTTTTATTACCTGAACAGAAAACAGGTTGTTTCCTGTCTTACCCTTCGCCCAGAGACTCTTGGAGGATGGCAGCGTGTGCCCTTGCTGAGCTCCTTGTGCCAGCTATCCCCCCCCAGCAAGGATCATAGAACCGTAGAGTTACTTTGGTTGGCAGAGACCTTTCAGACCATGGAGTCCAACCATCAACCCAGCACTGCCAGGGCACCACTGCCCCCTGTCCCTCAGCACCACAGCTCCACAGCTTGGAAACCCCTCCAGGGATCACGGGGACTCCCCCCCTGCCCTGGGCAGCCTGGGACAGCCCTGGACAGCCCTGCAGGGGAAAGAATTGTTCCTCAGCTCCAACCTAAACCTCCCCTGGGGCAACCTGAGGCCAGTTCCTCTTATTCTGTCCCTTGTTCCTTGGAAGCAGAGGCCAACCCCCACATGACTCCAACCTCCTGTCAGGGAGTTTGGGTCCACAGCCCTGGGCTGCTGTGCTGTGCTGGCCTCATACCACTATCAGCAGCTGCTGAAACCTGGGAGCTCCCCCCGTGATTTAGGTCTGCTCATCAAGGGCTTTTTTCCCGGCAGACACAGGAATTGATCCGTGTCTTGAGGCTGAAGCAACGAGGAACTTCAGCAGAAGGGGAGCCCCCTGTTGCAGCCCCGTTTCTGACTGGCTCTCAGCACCCTTAATTTACCCCTGAGCAAGAAGAGCCTAATATTCTGTTCAGATCAATTAAAAGCAATACCTTGGAGGCTTGTGGGCAGAGTCTGAGCAGCCTACATGTAATTAACCCTAAACTGAATGGCAGGAGTTATCGAACCCAACTGAGACTAAGTGCTTCGGCTGTTAGAGCTTCAGCAGTGCCATCGATACCCCACGTTGCTGCCAGGCTTTGCTTCAAGTTCTCATCCCGCCTCTGGATCACACAAGACCGAGGTTCCCGGCCGGAATTGTATTTTCTTATATTTGTTTCTTCCTCCAGCTCAGTCCCACCACTGCAGGACCCTCCTGAGAGCCTCAGCACCCAGGGCCACGTGCTCGAGCAGCGGGAGGGGAACTATTGATTTGCCCTGGCGCTTCCCTCTTTGCAGTTGTGGTTTTCATTGGGGTTTTTTTTCCTGCTTTTATCAGCCACTGCTCTCGTAGCTCTGTGAGTGCTCTTCTGCACTCTTATTTACTGTCATGAGGAGGAGCAGAAAAAGTCAAGAAAGCAATTTTCACTTGCTAAGAGTTTTTGCCTGTCGCGGACATAAGCCTCGACTCCTTTCGGAGGACCAGGGGCTGAACTGTCGGCTGGCACAGGACCACAAGAAGTTGTGGCAATCCACACTGGCTGAGAGTTCACCTGGGAACCTTCGTAGCTGACCCGGCGGAAGGCGGAGGTTTCAGCAAGTGAGAAGTGGCAGATGCTGCCGACCCAAATCCGTCCTGCCCTTTCGCACCCCTGGGTATCAGCCTGCGGATTTCAGCTGCAGGAAACCACGCTGCCCCCCGGGTGGGTGAGGAAGGAGCGGGGGAGGCACACTGCAGCAGCCCTTCCCCTCCAGATCCCTGGTGAGACAGCAGCTGAGCCCCTGCAGCCTTCGGAGATCAACGGTGGGGCAGCATCCCACCGGCAGCCCACGGAGGATCCCACCCTGGGAGGGGACCGATCCTGAAGAAAGCCATGGCTCTGAGGGGAGGATTACACCTCTGTGCTGGGAGGATTGCAGCTGGTGGAAGGGACCCCTGCTAGCTGGAGAAGCTCATGGAGGACGGTCTCCCGTGGGAGGGACACTGTAGTGCTGCAGGGGAGGACTGAGGAGCTTTCCCTCTGGGGAGGAAGGAGTGGCAGGAACACCACAGCACGCACTGGGACTGACCACAGCCCCCATTCCCTTCCCCCCCGTGCCACCCGGGGGGACGAGGTAGCCGAGCTGGGACTATGGAGTAGGGCAGTCAGGTCCCCCCCACTGGCATCCTCTGACTTCTTTACAGCTGGAGCTGTGGGTTTCAAACACTACGTTAGCTCTAGGAAAACCTTCTCTGGATTTGTGTTGTGAATATGTTATAAGGAAAGTATTTGTTAAGCTCCTGCCTAAACCAGTCCATAGCTTTACCATGGTCCCCAACACACCTTGCAAGGTGTGAATCTCAAAGTGTCATTACATTTTGCTGGGCACCCAGGATCTGGAAGAGGTTTCTCTTCCAGGTTTCTCTTCCAGGTTTCTCCTCCAGGTACTCCGTTCCCATTCCCACAGGTGGCCCAGAAGAGCCCCAGGTCAGGGGGGACCCCAGGCCAGAGGACGATGCACAACCCGATGTGCTGCGCGCTGCTGGGTGACCCGCTTTGCAGGGAATTTTCCAGCGAGCACAAAGCAGACCCTCTTTCCCAATTTCATAAACCAACTGAACCAAACCAAGCCAGACTTTGCTCATTATGGTAATGAGCTACCTCTGGGACCATTTAGAAAAGAACCTATCAGCAAAGAGGATGTAACAGGGGACTGCATCTCCTTGCTTCAATCACGTACCTACCTGTGAGCGCCCAGCGAGGCTCCAAGTGACAGTTTTCATCTCGGCAGTGGGGACACAAAGGGAGGGGGACGAAGAAGCACAAGTTTCTTTCCCCCTTTCTGCTCTTGACCTGCAGAGTAGAAGCAGCAAAGAAGGTGCTGGCACTTCAAGAAGCATTGGGGTCATCGGGAGCTTTGAGGGCTCCTCAGATCTCCTCTGAGCACCTTGGCAGCGGGCAGCTTTGTACCATCCAGCTCCACCTGCTCGTGTCGCTGGTACCCAGCCACGCAGCCCTGCCTTCTTGACAGCACAAGTGCCAAAGCCAATGCAGAGGTGACAGCTCCGTGCTTAACGCATCATATCCCGGCACCCATCGGACCTCACGGCTGTGAGGACATGACACCTAGCACCAGCTTCTGGGGCTGGTGGGCTGCTCAGACTCTGTGGTGGTTCACGCCTTGCCGAGGGGCTGGATGTGCTGTCTTAATTACACACTCAGCAGAACCCCAGCAGAGGCTGGGGGTGGGAAGGTGGAAAGGCAGGAGAGATGTAGCTCCTGTGCCTCTGCACTTGTTGTGGTGCGTGAGTCACATCAGCTCCTTCTAGGGAGCGAGCTGGGTTTCCATGGCTGGCAGCTAGAAATAAATGCCTTTCTAAGTGATGAGCTACACAAGTGCATACAGCAGTTATCCGGGACAAGGGTGGACCTTCAGCATTGCCCTTCAAAGCCCACTCAGGTACTCAAAGTACATTGAGAAATAACTCCAGAAATCAGAATTCTGAGCCCCTGTTGTCGTTTCTTATTACAAAGAATTCAAAACACTGGCAGGGAACTCCTGAGACCGCTGACTCACCAGCAGCTGCTCAGCGGTCAAGATGCTCAAGTCCACCCTGGGCTGAGAGCTTCAGCACCCAGCCTGGAGAAGCACTGTGCCCATCAGCTACCAGCTCAGCCCACCCATTGGGCACCAGCTTCACGGGCACCGTGATCACCATCCCCAGACGGGCTGACCTGCAAGTCCAGACCCGACTGACCCCCAGAGCAATGGAGCTGAAGCAGCTGCTCACCTTGAGTGGGTCCCAAAGATGCCCCCAAGCCCTTAGCTGCCAGGCTGGGGCAGAGCGAGGACAGCCGGGTTGCACCCTCCCCAGTGATGGTCCAGCCCCACACCGTGGTTTATTTTAAACAACATTTTCAGTACAAACCCTGCTGAAAAACAGAGAGGCTGGGTTTGCACAGAGCAGAACATTAAACTATAAACATCTCGCCGCGGAGGACTGAAATAATTCAATAAATCTTAATGCTTAACATGTATTAGCTAGAAGATGGAGCACGGAGTCTTCCTCTGATGACCCAGCAGGTCAAATCCCAGCTTTCCACAGAAAGACAAAGTTCCTTTACTCCATTTTTCCGCGTAACGATCAATAAGTCCATCATTATCCGGCCAAGGGCACGGCTGACAAGTCAGGCTCAGAAACACTGACGTCCTTGCTTCAAAACAAGGTAACTGCCAATTTAACCTCACGGCAATATTGATGCTTGCGAAGAAAAAGCACGTACTTCTTCTGTCTCGTTTGGTGAAAATGTAATTACTGGGAAATGCTAATGGCAGGCGGAGCAGGGGGAGGCAGCCAGGAGCTTTGTGCCGACCCACACAGCAATCTCCAAAACATCATCAAATGGCCAGAAGTCAGGCGGTCACTCTGCCCCGGGGAAGGAAATTAAGTGCTGTCGTGTAGTCACTGCAGCTTTTCCCCCGGTCTAATACTTTAATCTTCTTTTCTGAAGTCCAGCTCCTAATTTTTAATTACGTCTCCATTTTTTTTGCCCTGATTTTCTCTGCCCACGGTCTTGCCAAAGAGCCTCCTCCTTGGGGCCCAGAACTGACCCCAGGATTTGAGGATGGGCAGCTTCCCGAGAGCCTGCTGTTAGTGGCTGTGCTGGTTTTGCCACCTGAGACCGTAAGACAGCAGGATGAGCTATGCAGTGCCTTTGTTTTACTTAGGCCATCACTGAATTTTGAGAGATCTCAGTGTAATTTTTAGGAATGAAGCAATTTTTAGGAGGAAGCTCTGATGGTTTATACTGCAGCCTCGGATCTTCCAACTCATTTCAAGTGAAACCCTCGTAATTTCATTTCGACTTAATGAAGTTATAAAGCCTTCTTGCAAATTAGTAAAAGTAAAAGATCCCTTTGGCCTTTGGAGTTTATGAAGGGAAAAGCAGCTGCAGTCAAAGGGTGCAGCAGTTAAAGTCAGACAAACCCCACCCTGGGCTGTGTTTGGAAACACAGATGTAAACACTGTCCAATATATATATATATATATATATACAGGAAACATGCAGCAATGCAGCCAGTCCATCTGCCTTATGTGCCAACCCCCAGGAGCCTCCCCTTCCACCTCTGCCCGTGCCCTGGGGATGCCCAGAGGGCATTTGTGTCTGAAAACTCCTGTGCATAAATGGGTTGAGTGATCACAGAATCATTGAATCGTAGAATGGCAGGGGTTGGCACAGACCTCTGGTGATCACTGAGTCCAACCCCGCTGCCAGGTGTATTATCTGCAGTGCTCCAGATGGGTTCCTGAACATCAAAAACCCCTTTAAAGCCACAGCAGCAGCAGCAGCACAGCCACGGGGGCTGTGTTCTTCCTTCCACAAGAGGAACCCGCCTCAAGTTGCCCCAGGGGAGGTTTAGGTTGGAGCTGAGGAACAATTCCTTCCCCTGCAGGGCTGTCCAGGGCTGTCCCAGGCTGCCCAGGGCAGGGGGGGAGTCCCCGTGATCCCTGGAGGGGTTTCCAAGTCGTGGAGCTGTGGTGCTGAGGGACAGGGGGCAGTGGTGCCCTGGCACTGCTGGGGGAACGGTTGGACTCCATGATCTGGAAGGTCTTTTCCAGTCTAAACATGATTCCATGTTCCTAGAGACCAGACCCACCTGACATACCCAGCATGTTCAAGGTCAATGTAATCTCTCTGCAGCTTTTCATCCCTGAGACCAAAACTGAAGAAGCAAATCCACAGCCCGGCAGGGTGGCAGCTGGCACCCTGGCCCTGCTGCTGTCAGGGGGACACTGGCACCAGTGCCTGGACTCGATGGAATTTGCTTCTACCGGTCTCAAATGGCAGTGCAGGCTCCTGGTGTCCCCACTCTGAAAATCCACAAAGGCTTTACTGCTCACACACAGCACGTGAAAGGTGTTGCTGCTGCAGATAATACTTCTCATGAACCTTAAAGGAACTGTTGCTCTAGGGAAAAAAAAAAAACCAAAACCCCATTCCCTTTCCCCCCCCATAAGCTTCATTTAACAGAGTTCACAGCTGGGTAGCGTTGCTTTGTGGTGATGCTCACACCAGCACCTCAGCCTACCCTCTGCCCGTGCACCAAACACCCCGCTCCGACACCACACGTCACCCGCTCGAGCAGCAAAGCCCCGCAGAGCTCGGTGCTCAAAGACTCGGAAAATATCTGCACCGCTCCCGGAGCGAGCGGCCACGCACGCGGAGCCGGGGGGATGCTTCGGCAGCCACCTCCAGACTGAACTGGGACGGACGGATGGATGGATGGATGGATGGATGCATGGATGGATGCATGGATGGATGGATGGATTTCCACAGAGGTCCTTTTTTTCAGCTGGTCTGCTGCCTGCAGGATTCCTTCACTTCGGAGGTGAATTTTCTCCTTAAAATGAGAGAAGTGGAAGCGGATAGAGCTGAATGTCTGCGAGGAAAGCTTTCGGCCTCACGTGACGGGAAAAGCAAAGCTGTCCATTACCAATTATAAACCACTTACAGCAGGAATAAAACCAGATCACAGGAAAATCACATCACAGAAGAAAAATTCAGCTGTTCTAGCTGTATCCAGCCAACACAAGGAGGGGATATTAGGACTAATGAACTAATTTTATTGCTTTTCTGTAACGCCGGTTCAAAGACCAGCCTGTGGCGAGCAGAATCCGACGGTCGGCGCGGCCAGCGCCGGGCTCTGCATCCAGCCACAGCAATTTGCCAGAACCCAGTAAAGCCCCAAACCCTTTCCAGGAAGAGCGGCAAACCCACACCGAGCAGCGACCAGAACAGTCAGGAGGAGCAACAAGCAGAGGCTGCCGTGGCCTCACCACGGGTCCCAGTGGCACCGCTCCGAATTCCCGGCCACTCAGCCTGCCATCATCCCCAGCTTGAATTCAGGGCAAGCGAAGGAGCTGGCCAGTTTAACTCCAGACCTGACATCATTCACATGAAAAATCATAGGAAATAAACTCCGTGGTTATTAATAACTTGTTTAGCATATCGAGGTGGAAACCGTGGAGACGTGCTGTTACCACAGAAACCAGTGGCACTGCCAGGGGCTGGAGGTGGGATTCTCCCCGAGCGCACGCACGACCTCAGGCAGCTTTGTGGAGAGACCTGAAATGAAGAGCTGGCCTAAGAGCAACTCACCTTCACCTTTCATGCCAATAACCAAAAATAAATTCTCAGTCAAAACAGGGTAGGGGGGAGAAGGCGGAATCAAACGCTGCCTACACCGAAAAAAGCTTTAAATGTTCTTACTGAGCGTTCCCATACAGAGATTCCAGTGTCTCCAGTTTGAAGAAGGCTGGTAGCTGTGGGCTGCAGCTGCACACTAATGCACTGCTGGGAAAGCAAACCCAGCCCCAGCCTGGTGCTTGGGGGGATGAGAAGGATGAGGTACCAGCACCACACAGCTTGGTGTCACCTGCACACTTGAGCCTGCCCTCCATCCCACTGTCCACGTTGCTGGTGAAGATATCACACAGCACTGGTCCCAGTGTGGGCTCCTGAGCCACACCGCTCCTCACTGATGTCGGAGAGCTACAAGCCCAAGGCGATGCCTGGCTGCTTTCCCTCCCCACACCCTTCCCCCAGACAGCATCTCAGGATGCTGGGGAGTCTGAGGAAACTGCCCGTCCCTGCCAAAGGAGCTCCTCTCCCCAGACACGTCGCTGTGGTCCCCAAGGACAGGGGACAAAGGTGCTGCAGGAGCCCGGCACTGCTGGGCTGGTGTCACACTGGCCCCAGCAGCCAGCCAGGGATGGCCACTGCCGCTGGGAGATGGGTGTGAAACCATCACAAGGGACTGGGAGATGGGTGTGAAACCATCACAAGGGACTGGGAGATGGGTGTGAAACCATCACAAGGGACTGGGAGATAGGTGTGAAACCATCACAAGGGAGGTGAGAATCAGCCCTCGGGCATGCGTTTATTCAGGAAGCACACTTCCCCAAGCCGCCTGCTGTATTGCAGCAGAGCACAGTAAATTATTAGCAATATTGCTAATCACCTCCACCGGGAATTGGATGTCCTACGGAGAAGAGACAATCTCATTCTCAGCGCTCAGCTCTGGCCACGCTTGCTGCCGCTTTCTGTTCTCAAACGTTCTCGTCTCCGTTATTTCCAGACGGTGTAAGGGAAGGCGGGCAGAGGGGCTCTGCTGCCACAGGACTGGCAGAGACCCCCCCAGATCCTCCAAGGGACCCTGCTGCTGGGGTGGGAACACATCTGAGGGAAGGGCAGGAGCAGTACCAGGCTGCTGCCCTTCGTGCCCTCCAAACAACATCTCACAGAACATGTTCACGGGAGGAAGAATATGAAGTATTGACTTCCACCCACAGATCATAGAACCATAGACCCATCAGGTTCCAGCCCCCTGCCATGGGCAGGGGCACCTCCCACTAGAGCAGGGTGCTCAGAGCCCCGTCCAACCTGACCTTGAGCACACCCAGTGTTCGCTTCAATGAACATCTTCTTCAGCAGATGGATGTCACCTCTGCAGCTCTTGAATCAAACACCAGGCAGAATTTATTCAATGGAGATGAAGGTTTGTGCCCCACGGGTGAGGCACGCGGCAACCCTCCGGGACGCAGTTTCTTCTGCAGCAACATCTGCTTTCCTGCCTGGTGTTGTATCAGTAAAATTAATGAAGTCAAATTTAATTCATTCAGCATCCCAGACAGCCTCGCTCCTGCTCCAGGACTTCCCTCAAACTCTGGAATGCTTTTGGGAAAAAAAAAAACTTTTTGGGGAAAAAAATGTCAGCAAATGCATTTAGAGGGCAGCAGAGGGGTAGGGCTACAAGGGGGCCAGCCTCTTCATCCCAATCTCCTGCTGGAAAAGCTGGTTTTGCTGCTGTCACTGCTGGATCCCACCAGGAAACCCCTCACCTGGCAGCTCTTAAATCTTCTATTGCAAATGCAGCTGGAAATACTTCCCAGCTCCTACACGCCAGATGCCAAGGATGTTTGTCACGATTTCTCCATCTGTACCTTGGGCAGAACCTCCATGACATTTTTTATGAGCAGGTAACACTGGGGAGGGAAAGGTTCCAAACTGAAGTCATTGCAAAGCTCCCGGCGGATCAACTGAAGAGGAAAACTCCTGTGCTCAGGACACAGGCACGAGCATTTCTGCTTCCCGCTTGATTCCAACCAGGACTGATCCCACCACCTCTCTGCGACTGTCACCCGGGGGCAGACACGTGTCCCTGATGGCAGTATCGCAAGGACAGGACTCTCTCCACGGAGATATTCATGTTTCAAACCTCTTCTCACTCCTATTTCCAGTGCTGGTGACCCAGCCAACCCCAGACGATGCTTTGGATGCTTTGGAGCAGCTTAGCTGGGCTGGTCCCCGTGTCCAGGGTGGCTCAAGCTCCTGGGCTGCTGCCCCAGCAGGCCAGCGGTGCCGTGAAGGGAAGAACTGGTGCAAACCCAGCTCTTGGTCCTGCTGGGGAGCGTCACCAGAAGCTGTTTGTCCCCCCCGGTCTCTGGAGGGTAGGGATGAGTTTCACTGAAATTTTTATTACAGCAGGATGAATCTTTCTTCGCAAAATTGGCACCGATTATGCTAATTAAATTTGAAGAGTTCATTAGGTAAATGGTAATTGCAATAACATGCTTTAAAGAAGGGATGAAACACAAAACCTGCTCTCAGGAAAGTCACTTCTCTCCTCTGCAGATAACCTCCCAACAGCTGTGTCAGGATTAACGAGAGAAAAGCCTTTCTGAAACCCCACCTTTCCTACCCGGCTGCTAATTAATACCTTGCAGCTTTCTTCCCCAATTTGCTTGGTTTACTCCCACACTCTGGGTGACTGGCAGGACACTCTGTGCTGCTGGGGGCACCAGGCTCTGGGATGCAGCAGGAGTGTGTACCCCACATCCCACTGTGCCTGCCCCCGGGCACCACACACAGCGGGCAAATGCTGGCTCAGCAGTACTGAGACACAGAACCCCAGCATCCCAGCACGGTGGGGTTGGCAGGGCCTCTGGAGCTGCTCTGGTGCCCCCCTGCTCCATCCAGCAGGGGCACCCAGAGCAGGGGCCCAGCAGCGCAGGGTCCAGCCGGGGTGGGAATCTCTCCAGACAAGGAGACTCCACAGCCTCTCTGGGCAGCCTGGCACAGGCTCCCACACCCTCACCCCAAAGAACTTTCTCCTCCTGCTCAGCTGGAACCTCCTGGCTTCCAGTTGGTGCCCCTTGGTGCCCCTTGTCCTGTGGCTGGGCACCACTGAGCAGAGTCTGGCCCCAGGCTCTTGCCCCACAGAAAGGGGGGTCTCAGCCAGGGGTAGGGACAAGCCTCCTCCTGCCCCACTGTTCCCGAGGGCTCTGCGCAGGAGGAGACACAAGGAGAAGCTGCTCTGGGAGCAGCACGTGGCAGCGCCTGCATGGAGTCGGTCAGGTTGGCACAACAGGTCTCTGCATGGGCTACAGAAAGCCTTGGATTTGGCCTCGATTCGCCCCCAAACTGCAACCAACGCCCAGAGCTATTTTCTGTCGGTCCCGGTCAGTACAGAACAAGACAAGGACCTCTTGCTGGAGGTGTCTCTCCCTTCCGCACGCTCCTGCAAAGTTGACTCTTCTGACGGAGCCCCAGGAAGCACACGTCTGAGCCTGCTCCTGGGAGACTTGGGGCTATTCTTAGCCAAGCGGAAGGAACAGCGCTGTCACAACACGGAGAGGGGAAGAAAGGAGCTAAAAAGGGAGCTGTGGCTGACTTCACTCCCGTTTTGCCGAACGAGTTCATATTCACCTTACAAAAACGTTTGTTTTCCTTCTCTGACGATTGTTGTCTGGCTTTCGAAAGAATCAAATCAATAAGAAAAAAAAAAGAATTGGTTCAAACGAAGCTCACATCAAATACCTGGGATCCAGGAAGGTGGCACTTCGGTGAGGATGGATGAAATCTATAGTTACTGGATCTGGCAGACTTGACATCCCGCTGCAACGAGAGATTTGCAAGTCCTGGACACACAGCCCCAGGATCTCTATGATTCTCTAGAGCTTGTTACCCATGGAGCATCTCCTGCTCATTGCAGTGGATTCTGAGCAAGCCTTGCCATCAGGTACTGCGGGCTGCGGCGTGTGCTGCACCCCTGAGCCTCCTCGCTGCCACGCGCTTCACCCCCCTAATGGCATCCCCAGCAGGTCCCAGGTTTCTCAGCACAGACCTGCCTCTGGCTTCTTTTCCAGAAATAAATAATTCCGGGGATCCTGCTCACGCTGCCGGCGCCAGGGGTTCGCTGGGGGCTCTCCGGCAGCACCGTGCCCGCGGGGAGAGGAGGACTGGCTGTGCCCTCGGCCCTGGCAGGGGCTGCAGCTCCCAGAGCTTTTTTCCCCAGGCAGCAGCAGTTGTCCTTCCCTTGGTGCTCCTTGACAGGCACAGCCCGAGGCTGCATCTGTGGGGTCTGGAGGCTCCCAGCTCCTGTTCGTTATGTGATTCGGGGGATAATTTTAAAGATGCTCTCGGAGTAAGCTGATGCATCTTGAAAGACATTTGCAACGTGGTGAACCGAGCGATGTAAGAATCTCCCCCGCGCTCGTGAACGCTGCTCTGCAGCCCATGGGCCCCTTCGCTGGGTGTCCGCAGGGCTGGGGGGGGCCAGATCCTTTTGCATCTTCTATTCCTCTGCTTTTACTTAGACTGCTCCCGTTGTGCCCCAGCTCATCCATAAACATACCATCCTGGATCTTAATTAGGTGCATTAACTCTATATTTATAGGTCATTTGAGTCTTACTCAGATGTTTAAGATCACTTCATAATACTTAACTGAACTTGAATAAAGAAAATGTATTTAACGACCACGTATTCCTTTCTGCTGCTGGTCTAGGGCTCGTTCTTGCTTGCACATGCAGGCCACAGCTTCTCAGACCTCTTTCACGTTCTGTTCAATATTGCATTGCAATCTGAAACATCATATATTATGGTGTAAATATAACACAGGTGATATTTCACAGCTTAAAAGGAGAAGAAACTGGCCCCGTGAGGACCCGCTGGCTTTGGGGCCCAGCCCACCTCAATGATTTAATTGAAGAAAATGAATTATCAAGCCTTTTTAAATTGTACTTTCAATGGAAACCCTCTGATGTATCTGTCTACCTCCCTTCCTCTTCTCCCACCCCTCTTGATTTGGATCCGTTATGCCTTCTGTCCCCCTGGGGTTAGACCTCCATCCTCTATGAGCACCTCTTTTGAAGTGCTCCTGCCTTGAATCCCTGCACCCTCCAGCCTCCTGGCAAACTGGCCCTGAAGTCCATGTCTGTCTCCAGCCCCACAAAGGATAAACTCTTCCATCCTGTGCTCTAGCAAATCCCAACCCTTCCAGACAACTTGACCTTACTTCCGTGGTGACTTCCAGGGAGGTGATGTCCCATGGGTAGAGCCCCACTGCAGCCTTGGTGCTCCCTGCCAGTCTCTGTCCTGGAGCCATCCAGAGGGTTCCTCTCCTGGAGCTCCTGCAGGCGTGGAAGGAAAGCGCACACCTCCTGCAGCAGCCCTGGTTCCTTACTTGCGTGTTCAGAGGAAACTTGTGGGGCTAAATTCGTTTCCTCCTAAATCTGAGCTCCTTAGACTTTAGATTGCAAACTGTAACCTTGAGACAGGACCAAAACTTGCCCAAACTCTGTTCTGAGCGTGGCTCTCTCATCTCCTGAATAAGAAGGGATGGCTTGGTGGTTTCGATAGGAATGAGCCCTACCTAACTCGCCGCTTTGAATCCTGGCTTGAGAAGCCCAGAAACTACGAGAAGAGAAAAACTGATGCTGGAGTCCCCACAGCCCTACCGGCAGGACGTCAACGCCGGATTGTACACGGTGTACATGCTGCTAAGGTCCTGAGATAAGCAAAAACTCAGAGATTTCCCTGCCTGGCAACTCGCTGATGCTCTTGATTTCCTAAATCTCTTTATTTTATCGCACGTGATGGGAAAAGGCCAGGGTCAGAAACAACAACGTGTGCTTACCATCCAGCTTTGTGTCTAAAGCCCTTTCATGCTTGGATTAAAAAAAGAAAAAAAAAAAAAAAAGCTGCTTTTATTATTTTTTTGAGAGTTTTATCTCTTCAGCTGGTCTGGAGACAGCGTATTAGTCAGATGTGTGGGTAGTGAACTACCCGCGATGTCAAGCTCTGTGCTGTTGTTTAAAAATGCACGCTTTGGCCATATTAAGCTCCCATTAAAGGCACTGTCCTTTGTCTGGAGAGGCACTTAGGAACGGAATGAGCTGCCCAGACACCAGGGCTGGCTGGCAGAGGGCAAGACTGGGTCAATTAAATGTAAAGAATGGGGCTGTTGCTTTGGATTACGTGTTGCCTTTGACTTCTCTCCCCAGGAATGGCTCTCCAGGGCTCAGCTGGCAGCCGGGCGAGGAGGAGCTGGTGAAGCACTGCCCTTTCACCAGTGACTCTCAAACTGCTGTTCCAGTCTGGCCAGCACAGCGTCTGCTGGGGAGCACAGCCTTAGAGCTGCTGGGTTTACAGGAGATGCGAAGCTGTGGTTTTTAACCTCCCCCTGACATGCTGCTAGGAGACACCGAGTTTCTTTTCCCACAGGCAACGTTTTCAGAGATGCTTCTGAACAAAGGCTTGCAGAGCTGACTTCAGACCCCAGCTTAGGTTTCATTTCTCTAAGGAGCAGGTATTAAGCTGTCCTGGTGTGAGGTGGACCAGAATTAATTCTGTGCAGGGCTTTCCCTGCTCAGCTGGGTCTCTGCTCGGGGACGGCTCTTTCTGGAGCTCAGGGCAGAGTTGCCCAGACCGTCTCTGATTCCAGCAGTGACAACGCTCCGTGTTCAGAGTCACTGCCAAGGGCTTTCCAGCAGCCCTTTCCAGCAGCTCCCTGTCCTTCCTGAGCTGAGGGGCCAGAACTGGACACAACACTCCAGATGTGGTCTCACTTCAGCCAGACCCTGCCTGTTAGCGAGGGCAAGATGCAGCAGTGCTCCTCTCCTGGTCGGCACATCCACCGCTGGCATCAAGAAGTTATCGTCGATGCACTGGATAGCGTGTCCTGTGCTGAAGCCAGAGGAATACAAAGCTGCCTTCGGTTTCCTTTCCCGGTTGCTTTGGTGTTACTGGGTAATGGGAATTGGGATCAATCGGAATAAAAGATGCAGGAGCTCTGCCTCACTCTATCGCGCCCTGGCCGAGAAGAAAGCAGCTCGCTGTGGGGAACGGAGAGGAACGTGGCATTATTTATGACGCTTCCTTCGGCGCTGTTTCAGTGAGTAAATAATTAGGGAGAGAGATTAAAAATTGCTCTGAATGAGCTGAATTTTTAAACGCTCCCTCCTGCCCTACCTATGCTGGCTGGGAGGATTGCTGAAGTCACGCAGTTTTTAGAACAGCTGGCAAAAGGGAACCTGGCAGCGTGATAAATACAAACATTTGCAGTCATGTTGGAGACAAAACACGTTCGGTGCGTTTCTGAGGAACAGCTCGGAATGCTTTCGGAAGGGTTCTATCTGCTGCTGGTACCTCCTGCTCTGGAGACTTTCAGAGCCCACCTGGACAATGCAGCCTGCTCCGGGTGAGCCTGCTGGATGGAGCAGGGGGTGCCATCTCCAGAGGGGTGCCATCTCCAGAGGGCTCTGCCAATCCCACCACGCTGGGATTCGGTGATTCTGTGATATCTGAGCCGGTGCCTCACCACGACTGGCAAGGAGATGGTGTAACTACAGCAAAGGCAGATTGTAACCCCCGGTCGGCAGAGGCTGGGGCTGCAGCCCAGCAGAGGAAGCCCCATCAGGTTTTAGTGGGATGGCCACAGGTCCCAGGCAGCGTGCTGGGCGAGCAGTGACAGGGTTCCCTTCCCTGAGCACTCCTGGACGTCCCCACACGGGTGGCAAGCAGTGCTCTGCTGTCCTCCTGAATGCAGAAGGGAAAGGGAAATTAAAGGATGCTCTTGATGAGCCCAACCACAGTCAAAATCCCACCAAGCTCCCACCTCTTCTGCACATGGAGTTTGTGGGGAAGGCAGAGGCAGAGGTGCTGGAGAAAGACACAATCTGCTGGGAGCAGCTCCAGCAGAGAGGTCCCTCCTGGTGCCGGCTGAGCCGCTGCTCGTGGCTGGCTCTGCAGCACGGCCTCGCCAGCATCTCCTCCAAAACAGAGCTGCCAGAAAACTCCTGGGGCAGCACGAGGAGCTGCTGCCTTCCAGAGCATCTCCAGCAGCCTCACTGCCCCTGGGGGTCCAGAAGTCCCCAGGGCACATGCTCCAGCAGATGATAGCGAAGGGCTCAGCTGTTTCCAGGTTAGCACAGCGGCTGCCTTGGAAAGGGAACGCTATCCCTGGTGTCAGACTTACCCCTGAAAGGAAAAATCCACCTCAGAAGGGGCTCCTGTGTTCTTGCTGCTCTTTCCCCTCCTATTTTAGTGTTATGTTTCATGCTTTCACGTGGATGCCCATCAAGTCAAACAGGTAGATCACGGTGGGCTTGCCTTGATACATCCTCTGTTACCTGCAGATGAATTATTTCCTCCAAATTAGAGGAGTTTCAGGAGACAAATGACTTCAAAAGGCTAAATTAAGGTAGCAAATGGAAATTGTGGGGGATGAAAATGTGGAAGCAGCTGTAAAAACATTGGAACTCGGTGGGATTTTGACTGTGGTTGGGCTCATCAAGAGCATCCTTTAATTTTCCTTTTCCTTCTGCATTCAGGAGGACAGCAGAGCATCGCTTGCCACCCATGTGGGGACGTCCAGGCGTGCTCAGGAAAGGGGACCCCGTGACATCAGCCAGGCTCAAGCTAGGGGGAGGTGAGAGGAAAGGTTTGGAGATGGGACCAGAGGGAGGGGAGAGGAAAGGTTTGGAGATGGGACCATCACACTGTGGTGAGGCATTCATGGCACGTTAGAGGGCTTGGAATGGGCACGATGTTGAATTTGGGAAACAGATGCAAGCTTGGGGTGGGGGTTTTTTTGGTGCCTTTTTTTCTCTTTAAATATGTATGTTACGGGTCAGCCTTGCTACAGGACAGACACAGACATTGCCTGGAAAATCCCAGACTGACTGCCTTGGTGCTGCTGCTTCTGCCAGGGAGTGGCCACGGTGGCACATGGGCAGCTCCCATTCCTTCCCACTATACCCATGAAGTTATTCTCATATTCTCCTTACTGGGAAGGGAAATAACAGGATCCGGATTAGTATGAACCAGAGGCAAATAAAACAGTTTGATGCCTCTGGTCCTACGAGCAAGCCAAGGTGGGGAGGCCAGAGCTGGGTCTTGCCAAAACGTGGAGAGCTTCTTCCCCTGCATCCTCCTCTTCACCTTTTTTTGTAGGTGCACAGATTTTTCTCACTTTGGGTCCCTGTTGATTTGTGTTTCTACCCATTTCAGCTGCCAACAGTACCGAGCTGCTTTGGCACGTGGGCTTGCATACTTCTGAGCAACGTGGCTTTTAAAAAATGAATGCCTTTTGTCCTGCTCTTTAAACACATACCCCGGGCTCCCAGGCTTATAAAGATGGCAGCAATTTTCTGCTAAGTGGCTAATCCGGGGCAAGCCTCAGTGATTCAGCAAAGCAGTGAGTGGCTACGGCTGGCAGAGGAGCGGCTCTCCACATCCAACCCAGCATTTTCAAAAAGCAAACTTCTTGTTTCCTAATACCTTTTGGTACTTGAATATCACATTTATTTATTTATTTGTTTGTTTCAGTCCTTTTTAAATACCAGCAACCCCCTCCCCGAAAATCTGCAGCATCTCATGGTGAGGGGCAAACTTCCTGACACAACAGAACATTTCTGGCTCAAATGCCTGATTTCCAACACCCACCGGTGAGACAGGGCCCATGGGGAGGGTTCTGGGCTTCCAGGGCTTACATAGCTTGCGGATTATTAATAAATGATTAATTACTAATAGAGAACTTCTGAAGAAGCGCTGGCTTGTGACATAGCAGAGCTGCACACACCCCTGACACGGGCCGTGCTGTGTGCAGTGCAGATTGACACTTTCATGACTTTTTCCTAAATAAGACCTTCCAGACCTCCTCCGAGCATCCTTTTTTGCAGCCGGGCAACGCTTTTCCACAATATTTTTATGCACGACTCCCATCTGTGGATGGCAAAAGCGACTCAAAAAAGAATACCGTGTTTATATGGGGACACACCAACAGCTTGCTAACACACACAGACCGACCAGGCTGGTATAACTGAGAACACGGGGGCAAACTGAAATCAGAAATGGGAATTTAGGAACCAATTTTCAGCTAATGGGAGCTGCTGGGACTCAGATACTTCTCATGCAAGCACAAAAGGAAAATAAAGAGGAAAAAAAGTAGCAAAAGGGGCAAAAACTAGAACACATGAAGATCCATCCTATCAGGGGGAGAAAGTTCTTTGGTGTGAGGGTGTGGGAGCCTGTGCCAGGCTGCCCAGAGAGGCTGTGGAGTCTCCTTGTCTGGAGAGATTCCCACCCCGGCTGGACCCTGCGCTGCTGGGCCCCTGCTCTGGGTGCCCCTGCTGGATGGAGCAGGGGGGACACCAGAGCAGCTCCAGAGGGCCCTGCCAACCCCACCACGCTAGGATGCTGGCATTCTGTGGAAGAATTAAAATGCTTTGCAGTAGTCACTAATTCAGTTAAACTTGTTCACTCTCCATGGACATTCTTGCCATTGAATTCACCAGCAGAAAAATTCACAAAAACATGGTTCAGTGCATTGTTCCTGCAAAAGGATTTGGTGCTTTTTTTGTCCCTCAAGTATTTCTGTGAGAATCACATTTCTTCCCCAATTCCTTCCCCTGCAGGGTTCCCCAGGGCTGTCCCAGGTTGTCCCAGGCTGCCCAGGGCAGGGGGGGGAGTCCCCGTGATCCCTGGAGGGGTTTCCAAGCCGTGGAGCTGTGGTGCTGAGGGACAGGGGGCAGTGGTGCCCTGGCAGTGCTGGGGGAACGGGTGGACTCGATGATCTGAAAGGTCTCTGCCAACCTAAATGATTCTGTGATTCTAGATCCATCCCCCTAGATACTTCCTAGAAAGAGCTGAAAAACTGTATCACCGAAGGCAGGGGTTCAGCAGTGGAGCTGGTGGTGCAAGGGCTGGCTCCTCACAACGAGGCATTGAGCACTCGACCAGAAAAGGTGCAGCAGGGAAATTCAGGGCACCTGTGATTAAGCAGAGGAGATGCCCGGCTGACCAGTTCATGACCCTGTAGAACATGGTGACCAGGCTTTTGCTATCAGGGATAAGGAAGGAAAATCTGTAGCTCTCAGTGAATCCATCTGGCAAGGTGAGAGCTGCCGTTCTGTAACCCCTGTGCTGGGCAGGGGCTGTCTCTTGCCTGAGCAGATCCTCAGCAGCACCAACTGCACATCTTGGAGCTTCACCCGCAGCTTCGACCTTTCACTGCTCCCGTCCTTCACAGACCTGCCAGCCACCGCCACTCCTCACAAGACTGGGAATTTTTATTTTTAAGTCTGAAATGCATCCCCGTGTCTTTTCACATCCAAAATGCCATCTGAGGATGAGAAATAACAAAACTGAAGCCAGAATAACAAAGAGCAGGTCCCCGGAATGCACCTGGAGCTACCCAAGCCCCTGCCAGCAGGAGCTCAGAGCTTTTTCCCACGCTCTACCATCAGGTTGCCTATTTGTGGCTCTACCTCGCAAACACACATCAGCCATCTGCGGGCTGCCGGCTTGACTCACGGGAAAAAATCTTTCCAACGACAACAACAAAATTGCAATTGATGCGACCGGGGAGCCGAGCACCAGAGCGATGGGCAGCGGAGATGGGGGGTCCGTGGGGTCGGGCTGTGCCCTGTGGGACAGCCCACGTAGGAAACAAAAAAAAGACCTGAAAGCCACTGGTTTTTGTGCACAGCAGTTCAGTTGGAGGCAGCCTGGTTCTTATTTCACGAGGGATGAACACAGCGAGCCACCGCGCTTGGGTTCACCCCGCGTCCTCGCCAGCAAACTCCACGGCTTAGGGCCGGGGTAAAACCGCGCCGAGGATGCACCGGCACCCGCGCTGCGATGGCTTCGCACGGAGAGGTTGGCATGGCAACAGATGCTCCCACTCTGCTGGGTCTGCCTCGTGCTGCCATGTTGCTCCGGATCCCCGGTGGGTTTCGGATGAGCTGCCCGTCACCCAGGGAGCCACTCTCGGCCGGAGCGCCGAGCGAGCAGCGGGAGCCTGCGATGGACGGTGAGCTTTCCGCTGCCTGGCTGCTCTGCGAGTTTAAACCACGGCTGTGGATGCTGCAAAGCTGCTGGCAGAGGGATGTTCTCAGGCTCTCACAATATTTGGTGAGAGTCCTGCCTTTCTCACCAGTGTTATGAGAAACAGCAGGATGGTTTGTAAACTGGACCAACACCTGGTGTTTTGCTGAGTTCTGTTTATGGTACACTGGAAAAATATTTTGCAATGGGTGCTGTAGGACATTAGCCACTCACCCTAGGAGATGGGTGATCACTGACCCATCGCCCTGTGGGGCTAGGGGATAGAAAACGGGTTAGAAATTAATAAAGTGTTGCCTTCTTCCCCTCCTGGCTCTCTCGTTACTGATTCAATGTTGCTGCATCTCTCTGCTCCCGGTACAGACAGCGACACCCGTCCTTCCGAATTCACACCGGTTTCGGTCACTCACGTGGCGAGGAGCAGCTCTCACACGCCTGTGCTGCCTGTGGCCACCCAGCCAGGACTGGGCGAGCGATGCCACCCCAGAGAGGACATTCTCTGCTATTTTGCTGCCCCTGGCGTCCTCTGCTGGGCCTCGTCCTGGGGCTGATTTCACCCCCTCTGAGCAGCAGCATCGCGGTGTCTGCAAGTGGTTTGTTGGGCTGGGTATTTGAAATTTAAAATACAGAAGCTGTCGTAGACTTCTCTTCCAGGCAGACTTCCATTCCTGCCTAAGGGAGAGTAAAAATCCAATTTCTTCTCAAATAAAATGCCAAGGACCTGTCAGCAAGGGGACAGAAATCAGCCCTTCCCACCGCAGACAGACCAGCCCATTAAAGGTAACTGGGCAGGGTTGTGTTGTTCTGCTGCCTGCTGTTGGATGTCTCCTGTGAAAGAACCACATCCAGGGGGATTGACAGCACCAAGTGCTCCTCCAGCAAGCCAAGGTGGGCAAAAGCTGCCCACCATTAATTCCACCTGGTACTGCCAGCGAGGAGCCCCCCAACATACATCCCAGCAACATCCAACCTTAACAGCCTCTCCTTGGAGAGACCTTCTGGCTCTGACAGCTCCTGACAGGAGGCTGGAGCCAGGGGGGTCGGGCTCTGCCCCCAAGGAACAAGGGACAGGACAAGAGGAACCGGCCTCAAGTGGCCCCAGGGGAGGTTTAGGTTGGAGCTGAGGAACAATTTCTTCCCCTGCAGGGCTGTCCAGGGCTGTCCCAGGCTGCCCAGGGCAGGGGGGGAGTCCCCGTGACCCCTGGAGGGGTTTCCAAGCCGTGGAGCTGTGGTGCTGAGGGACAGGGGGCAGTGGTGCCCTGGCACTGCTGGGGGAATGGGTGGACTCCCTGATCTGAAAGGGCTCTTCCAGCCCAACCGATTCTCCCTGGGTTATCAAAGGAGACATGAAACAAAACGTACCCAAACAGCCATGATCCTGCTCACCACGGCACGCCTGGTGCAGGATCCAAACAGCTCCTGGGTGCTCAGAGGAAGCTGGGTTCACTGCCAGTGAACGGGGTGGGCTGGTGGAAACACTTCCTGGAGGCAGCAGAGTAGGCACAATAGGCAGGAGAACACCATTAAAAGCAGGGAGGACAAACCAACCCTTTTCATCCCTTTTTACTTCTTTTTGTTACAGAGGAGATTCTTTTCTGGTTTGCCTGATTCCCAGGGCAACCCTCAGCAAGGTGCAGCTCTCTGCTGGCAGCTTCCCCAAAGCCAGCGCTCGCTGCCTGGCTCTCAGTGCCCGAGCCACGGCTCCGGGCTCAGCTCCAGAGCCCTGCCTTAAATAACTCCACAGACAGGGATATTACTGCAAACGTGAAGTCAGGGATGCTCAGACAAGCAATCGTTTCGGTTCAGAAGGAAAAATACTGCTCAGAGCAAAGTTATGAAGTTTATTCATAAAATCCCTTCTTATTTTAACAGGTTTCGGCACCCACGCTGTTCACAGAGCAGCACCATAAAGCAGAGGAGAGGATGGGTCAAGAATGCAGCTGAGTTTCTCAAAACAATTTGTGCAAAGCACTCTAAAGCTGTTAGAACTTGACACCAAACCCTGTTAGAAGGTAATACCAAACCCCAGGACAAAATAAGGGATCCATTCATAGCCTTCTGAAGTTTTCCCAAGGGAAGGTCTGTTCTCCCCAGAGCAAACCCACCGGGTAAAATCTCATTCTCTTCACAGCACCCTCCAAACACCCCTGCAAGATCTCTCCATCAGCAGCATAAGGCACATTGGCTTGTCATCAAATCCCAGCACGGTGGGGTGGGCAGGGCCCTCTGGAGCTGCTCTGGTGCCCCCCCTGCTCCATCCAGCAGGGGCACCCAGAGCAGGGGCCCAGCAGCGCAGGGTCCAGCCGGGGTGGGAATCTCTCCAGACAAGGAGACTCCACAGCCTCTCTGGGCAGCCTGGCACAGGCTCCCACACCCTCACCCCAAAGAACTTTCTCCTCCTGCTCAGATGGAACCTCCTGGCTTCCAGTTGGTGCCCCTTGGTGCCCCTTGTCCTGTCCCTGGGCACCACTGAGCAGAGTCTGGCCCCAGACTCTTGACCTCCACCCATCAATTTTCTTACACTGTTCCCGACATCAACTTTTCCAGCATTCTTCTGCTCTGACATCTTTACCTTTCTCTTAGCTGCCAAAAACAAAAAACCCAGAGAAGACTTGAGGGCTACTTATTTGAAGCAGCACTTAGTATAAGAGGGCATGGGCTAATTAGGATGGGCTTGTGGGCAAGTGATACCCATGCTGAGATTTTGCCTGGATCACCCTGTGGCTGGGAGAACTCCTGAGTAGCGAAAGAGAGCAAGTTGAGAGATGAGCTGCTGCTTGTCCACAGCAATTCCATAGCTTACATGGAAGGGTCTCCGGGTGGCTTCTAAACCAGCAGGAAAAGAGGAGGAGAACTGAAGAAAACTCGTTCTATTCCAAGGATGCTATTCCTGCTGATCGGCCACGCTGGGAGCTGCTCTGAAGGTGGGAGATGTGCCCACTGCCCTCCACACAAACTCTGCCCAGGTGAATTTTACCAGCCTTCTTTTCGAGGTGTCTTTGGCAGTGAAACTTTTGTGTCGGCTCTGAAGCATCGTCTGTAATTCTGGATGTTGTGGGAAAGCCAGGGCAGCAACAAAGCTTGAATGAGATGCCTTCAAATGTATCAGCAGAACCAAGGAACAGAAAAGGAATCATTACATGGTTAATTAGGAAAATACAAGCCTCATTTAAAAATAGTGCTATCTTGCAAGGAAAAGAATTAGGCAAGATAAATACTGCACAGCAGAAAACTGAATTTCAGAGAGTATTCTACTCACAGAAAGAAAATATCCCAATCCATTTTCCAGAGACATAGTACTACTCAGGGCTTAACATATCTTCAAAGCACCACGCGAGCAGAAGTTGAGCTTCACACTTCATTCTTAAATTTAGCTCATTCTGAAACCCTGTGAGTGGCAGAGCTCTTCCCAGAGTCAACCTCACCCTGGCTCTGTGCTTCCCTGTAATTACCCATCGAACGCCTTTTACTCGCACCGAGACCCTGGGCGAGTGCAAAATGCCTGGGCTGGTGCTGGGAAGAGTGTGGCCATGTCCCCAGCCCCAGGGGCAGGGTGGCAGGGTGACAGCTCTCCCAAGATACAGCAGAGCATCCTACGGTGAGATATGAGCTCTTCAACCAGCAGTGCTGGTTCTGCTGGTGCAGAGACAGACGGGCACATCTCTAGAGCTCCAGAGATGTCCCAAGCCACAAATCTATAGTTCTCACATCTACAGCCACCACCAAGCCAGGAAGGTACCAACAGGCTTTCCAAGAAAACACCTCAAGCTCTCTCTGTAGGCACCTCACAACAAGCCACGGGTTAACGATAAGCACTTGCCATGACTTAAATTCTTCTGAACATTTTATGGCTGAATCAGGTGACAGGAAGAGAAAATACCCCAGTCCCACGGGGTTGCTCTGTGTTACCACGGACTGTAATGACCACTAGGAAATCAGCTTGGCAGAGCTGTTGGTATTAAGCATGTTGCAGCACCAGCCTCATTTACACAGCAAACATACCACTGCCTTACTCAATCCATGGTTATGCTTCTACGCTGTTAATTTATCAATAATAATCCTAATTAGTTATGAAATCCAGCTCTTGCTGTTTAAAACAACTTCAAACTTAATAGATTACATTTTTAAAAAAAATATTAACTACCCTGAATCAAGGGAAAAATGCATGGACTTTATTATGCAAAAAAGATTGAGATTTAACACCTCATCCAGACAGTAGAACAAAACAGCACCTGATTTTCAGAATCATGGAATCATAATCATAGATTGAGTTGGGTTGGAAGGGACCTTCAAGATCATCTCACTCCAACCCCTGCCATGGGCAGGGACACCTCCCACTCGAGCAGGGTGCTCAGCGCCCCATCCAGCCTGGATCTGAACACACCCAGGGATGGAGCATCCACAGCTCCCCTGGGCAGCCTGGGACAGGCTCTCACCACCCGCAGAGGGAAGAGCTTCTGCCTCAGTTCTAATCTCAACCTCTCCTCTTCCAGTTTGAAGCCATCACCCCATTACCAAGTGACGGAACCATCACATGGGTGGTCCCCATGCTCCAAGTCTGGGTCAGCTGCAGATCACACCCTATCACCCTGATCACCCAGGAGAAGGCAGCGCTGTGGGCAACACGCTTTGACCCAACCGCCTCACCAGCTGAGATGGCTTTTTAACTGACATCTTTCGAAGCACTACCCACAGCACACGTGACAAGGACACAATCCCGGGGAAGTTCATGGGGATTAGGCACGGAAAAAGCAGAGGCTCTGGGCTCAGGGGGTCTCTCTGCCTTGCAGACCACCCTGCCCACAGCTGGGACAAAGGGTCTCCCCAGGGGGCACAGGCTCTGCCAAGCATCAGGAATGGAAAAGCCAAATGCCAAAGACGTTCAGCAGCTCTGCTGTGAATCTTGTAGGCGCACGGTGAAGTATTTTTCCTTTAATTACATTTTCTACAGCTCAGAGGATGCTGGGGGACCGCTACAATCTCCGCTGCAACGCAAGAAAACAAAGCTTGCAGTTCCACACTTCCAACGTCTGAACAGTTTGGACAGAGTGGCTTGAAAAACAGGAATTTGCCTAAACACAAATCACACAGCCTGCCATGGTACGCGTGGACGAGCAGGCTGGTAAAGCCACTTCTCCTATCGGCTGGGAGCCCTGGGAGGGATACTGGTATTCCTAAATTGCCCCAGTTTCAGGTGCTCCAGAGCTCCAGGGAAGTGCCATCGTGCACGAGCACCCCGGCAATGGCTCCTTGTCCTGAGAATATTTAAAGGACACTTTGAATGGGTGCTGCTGATCATAGAGTCACAGAGTCAGTCACAGACTCACAGAGTGGTTTGGGTTGGAAGAGACCTTCAGGATCACCTCATTCCAATCCCCCTGGGCAGGGTGACCTCCCTCCAGAGCAGGCTGGGGAGCTGTGGGTGCTGGGGACGCTGCTGCAGTCGCGGTGTCCCCAGGCTCTCTGCAGAGGGCTGTGCTGGCTGAGCTCTGCTGCACTGAGCAGCGCTGGAGTCCTTCAGGATGGCCCTCAAGTGTCAAGAGCAACGTGCTACCTTCAGATGAAGCAAAAGCATATGAAAGAAGGGAAGATTTTAAGGTTGTCGCTAGGAGAACGTTATTTATTCCTCTGCTCTACGCCGGACTCATCACATTGCTAAGCAACCCTGCCTCCCGGCACAGCCGCGCTGACGCTGCAAGCGCTGGCACCTCCTGCCCTCCTCCCGTCCCCGTGCCACCTCCTTGGGATGCTGCAGCTTCACCCCTGCACCTCGAGCCCCCCAGACCTCCACGCCTTCTCCTGCTACCACCCCCTGCCCCACCAGCTTGTCAGGGAGGTCCGCTCAGGAGACCCCCCTGGAGCTGGACTCCTCCTGGTGTTTTTGGTTTCTCTGGAGGGTTAAGGGGGTTGTTTGGCTTTCATTAAGCTGAATCCATCTGCTGCCCCACAGTGCAGCTCCATGAGGGTTATGCTGGCTGGTCCGAGGCCAGGGGAGCACAAGCAGAGTGCTTCTCAGTTCTCTCTGCTTGAGAACAAGCAGAGAAAGGCTGGGGATGCCCCAGTCCAGGGCTGTCCAGTGCTCTGTGCACACAAACTGGGACACGAGGAGATGCCCACACAGCAGTTACCTGCCATGGCCACCACCAGCCAGGCCCCATCAGCTGCTCTGTGCTGCCTCCAGAGAGTGCCAGTGCTATTAATGTACTGGATACCCTGCCCTTTGGTGCTGCTCCTCCTCACCTGCTGCCATCTGACCCTGTTCTGAAATTGCCTTTTGTTACTGAACCTGTAACAGCCCACTTCAGTGCAGATGACCCTGTAAGTTCACTCACTCACATTCCTTCAGCTCCACTGTACTCACAAGAAAAGGCTGAGAGCCCTGGGGCTGTGCAGCTGGAGAAGAGCAGCCTGAGA
>JANVCC010000074.1:1308815-1374676 GCA_025345505.1 Todiramphus chloris collaris
CTCTGGGTGCCCCTGCTGGATGGAGCAGGGGGGGACACCAGATGATCTCCAGAGTCCCTGCCGATCCCCACCATGCTGGGATTCTCTGATTCTATGCCCAGCAACAAACTGGACAGTTTTAAGTATTTACAGGATCAAACACAGACAATTGAATTCAGTGCTTGGCATATTTTGAAGCAGCAGAAAAGGTGCCCTGGTGATGCTGGCAATGGCACTGCCCGTGCAGGGGAGGTGGAGATGCCACCAGCCTCTCCGATCACCTCCCGCCAGGGGTTGTATCCAGAGAGCCCCTCAGGTTTGCACATCCCCCTCTACATGCGATGGGCACGGGATGGCTCATCTGGCACAAAACACAACCCTGCTCTGCTTGAGGACTGCTCAGTGCTATAATAAATTTCCATTCACACTACTTCTTAATCAACTGGTGGGGCATCGGTTGCTGCAGGGTATCCGCTGCAGGGGTGTTGGTTTACAGTATTCTAATACTGGACCACATGGGGACACTGTAATTGGAGTTTCAATTCAATAAAAATATCTCCAGAAAGAAGTAATCTTGTTTAACTCAACAGCAGCAAACCAACAGGTAATTAAAACGAGACCTCGATCACTTTCTAAAGGGGTCTGACTACCTTGGTCGGCTGAAGCGCTGAGAAAGCTGCCAGCACATCAAATATGCCAAGTCGTGCTCTGGGTGTGCTGCCAAAGGGGGGATGGCAGCTGATGCTCCCAGCCCTTGTGCTGTGGGACATGGCTGGGGCCCTGTGCATGGTCCACCTTCCCCAGAATATTCTGAGTGGAGGTTGTCTGCACAGTCATCTCTCCTCACACATCCACCTGAAGGGACAAGGTGCCTGGAAATCCCAGAGAAGAAAAGTACTGTGGGTCACTAAGTGCCTTTTCATAGATGAGTAGCTGCTGGAGGCTGGAATAGAGAGCCAGTACCTCTTGATCCATCATCCCACAGCTATCGGTCACCGTCAGACCCCTCTTCAGCCAGCTGCAGTTTCAGTGGGTGATGTTTAATGACTGGTCTCAGCAGTTTGGTGCCTCAGGGACTTATCTGAGCATGAAGAGTGGGACCAGAATCCACGGCAGAAGAACCCCCCCGCTCATCACAGGGCTGGTAATAGTCCTTATTTCACTGGGCTTGCTGAAAAATGTGTTGAAGGCCTTCATGCAAAAGCAACCAGGGATTTAGAATAAACTTATTCCCTTCAAAACCAGCCTTTGAGTCCTGGAAGAACAGAGAGGAGGGAAGAGCATCCATGGAGAGTGACTTTGGGCATGTCTCTGAGGCAGGTACTGCCTGACCCACCGCTGGGCTGGTAAATTCGTCTCTCCTATAGATCTCCCTAAAAATCCTGCCTGTGTTTCACAGTGCTGTGTGTGCCAGCAGCCTCAGGAAGGGAGAAAGAAAAAAAAAAGGAAAAAAAAAAACCTTCTCATCTGTAACTACTCTGTGCTAAAAGCAATTAAAGGCTGAATTTGTCCCAGAAAACTGAATTCTTGTGGGATAAATGCTTCACTCTCCAGTCTGGCAGCTCTTGCCCGGTCTCGCTCTGCCGCTGATCTTTCTGAAGTTAAATGTGTCGTGGTGAGACCATTTATTAAGTGAAAGGAGCATGGATTGGAAATGTCTCCCTCCCTTTGCAGAGAAAAGGGGTTGCTGCAAAGGCACGAATTGTTGGACTGTGATTTATTTATTTTTTTCCCCCTCAGGTATCCACTTCTGTGGCAGTGAGGATGCTGGTTTGTGACGATGGCATTCCCAGGACGCTGTGCTTCGGCTCGCTGCTCCATCACGGTGCAGTGCTGCCCTGTGTCCCCTGTCCCTTCGGGAAGAAGCACCGTGAAGCAGAAGGTGTCAGGTCCTACACTCCATCACGTTCTGAAGGGAGAAGGCGTTAAGACGGCATCTCCAAACCTCCTAGCTGACCTGTTTTGTAATTCCATCACATCACAAATTTATAAGCAAATAGGTTTTTATTCTCAGAAGCTCCAAGCAGAGAGAACCTGACAACAGCACAGGAAATATTTTACCAAACCCATGTAGCCCTGAAATATTCATGCTGAATGACTACCGAGGACAGGCTCACCGCGGGCAGCGCTGGGAATCTCAGCTGACATGTAACTCCTCTTACAGGTTTTGCTGGTAAATTTGGGAAATGGTTTCCTGCCTCGAGCAGCCCCTGGAACTCTTGTCTCACAGCAGTTGGGCTCAGCAGGCCACAGAGCCATGCGTGGCTGAGTGCCATCGCACGGGACTGCGGCGGGACAAGTGGTTTTGTGTGGATGCTGAAAAGCTGCTAGCAGAGGGATTTTCCTAGGTTCTCACAATATTTGGTGAGAGCCCTGCCTTTCTCACCAGTGTTATGAGAAACAGTAGGACGGTTTTGTAAACTAGACCAACACCTGGTGTTTTGATAAGTTCTGTTTATGGTACATTGGAAAAATATTTTGCAGTGGGTGCTGTAGGACTTCAGCCACTCACCCTAGGAGATGGGTGATCACTGACCCATCACCCTGTGGGGCTAGGGGATAGAAAATGGGATTGTAAATTAATAAAGTTGCTTCTTTTGCCTGCTCTTGCTGAATTTATATGTTGCTGCATCTCTCCGCTCCCGGGATAAACGGCGACAGTTTTGTTCCTCTCAACAGATTGAGGTGTCTTGGTTTCAGCCCCTGGCAGCATTTTACAGCTCAGCATCAGCCCTGGCTACTCTCCTGCCTGGAATCTCCTTAGGAGATTCCCTGCTTTGGCCCCCAGCAGTATGAGCTGCTGGATCTTAGGTTGGATATTAGGATCAGTTTCTTCCCCTGCAGGGCTGTCCAGGGATGTCCCAGGGCAGGGATGGAGTCCCCGTGATCCCTGGAGGGGTTTCCAAGCCGTGGAGCTGTGGTGCTGAGGGACAGGGGGCAGTGGTGCCCTGGCACTGCTGGGGCAATGGGTGGACTCGATCTGAAAGGGCTCTGCCAATCCTAACAAGTCTCTGGTTGTACTCTACGATCTGCTTGTGCCTTTCATAACCTGCCCTGCTGAAAGCAGCCTTGCTCTGTGTGCTCTTGCTTACAGAACAGACAGGAAAAAAGCGAACAGAAGTGTTTCTGTCTTAGCTCTAAAAAGCCTTTTTTTTCCGGGGGGGGGGGGGGTTGGGTGTGGAATGGGGAGAGCAGGGAGTGTTTCTATTTATGCTTTGTGCTTCTGATGCTTTTTTGTTGTCTCTTTCACCCCTCGCCCTGTTCTGGTTTAGGTTTAAGGATGGCGATGCGGGTACCAGGCTCCTGTGTGGCAGATACAGGTGCAGATCTGCCTCCCTGCTGTGTTTAGCCTTCGACTCTGGCACCAAACACAAGGGCAGGGTGTGCGGGAGCCTCATGTCCACCAACGGGATGCTGCTCGGCGCAAGAGAACACAGCCCAGACCCCGGGCTGCTCGGCTCCTCGCCCCTTGGCAGCAGGGCTTGCGCGGCTGGGTGGCGGAGGTGGAGTTAGAGCTGCTACGTGGAGGTTCAACAGAGATGTGGAGGAAGCATGATTGGTACCCAGGGGGGTCTGCCCTCTACACAACATCCAGATGCAATAACGCAAATCTGCTCTTTACACCAGGGCCCAGATGGCAGATGGGGTCTCGGTCTTCCTGTGCGCATTAAGTTGCTGCTTTTGTGGTCTCCTCCTCCGTTCACAGCTCTGCAGCAAAGAGGCTCCAAGGTACTTGGGGAGATTAAAAGGATGATTAAAAAATAAGAACAAAACCAGACCCGGCAGTCTTTTAAAAGGGGATTTATTTGTAATCACAGAGAGGGGAAAATGAGGTCCCAACCTGCTGTGCCGCAAAGCGGGAGCGTCACGTTCAGGACTTGAGCTGGATCCCGCTTGATTTATGATCGTCACCGTCTGTAATTAAATATAAGTTTATCTGAGTGGAGTGTATCTGCCAGTTTATACTGCGCTGAAATACGATACTGCGTCCTTAGCAAATAAAACTAAAGTGTCTGTATTTTATTGTTTCTCCTGTTTGTTGAATGCCAGGACTGTGCGAGGCTGCTGCAGGAGCACAGTGCAGCACGAGCATCCCCAGTGCTGCTCCGGGCTCTCGAGGAGCACTGGGGACAGGCCCTGGAAGTCACTGAGCTGCCTAGGTAAGGTCAGGCTTTGGGATAAGCCCCATACAGCAGCAAGAAGTTGAAAGATTTCATTTTTGCTTTACAAAAATTTTAAAAATTCCATTCTAATTTTGACCTGCTTTCAAAAAATATTAGGAAATAAGAGAAACCTTGCATTAGGAACACGGGACGAGCCTCGTCTTTCCCGTCCCATAGCTTTTGGGCTGTCTCTTGTTTATCCTTCTATCCTTTGTACAAGAGGAACACCTTTTTATTCTAATTTTGGCTGGAAAACAATTTCTGAAGGGAATAATCATGTAGCACTTCTACTGTTTCACTCGCAAGTCTTCGCAGCAACCGAAGGCAAAATAATTGTGTTTCCTCTCAACGCATTAGTGCCCGAAGCGTGAAGCCCTGTCCTGCAGCACCGGGGCAGTGCCGGAGGCCTTTGTTTGCCATTCGTTTGTATACAGAGGAATTATGTAAACAGGCATAACCAGAACACACGAGTCAGTATCTTTGTCTGTAGTGCCCAAATTATCAGCAAGTTCTTCCAGTCCTTCCCGAGCTCGGACACTTGTCCAAGACCTGGTGGGTGCTGTTGGAGCAAAGGGCTGCTGGTACGATGCTCTTCCAAGCACCAGCGGCCATGAGCATCGTCCAGCAGCTCTGGGCTCAGATCTGCTCGTGTGCAGCCTCTGTCCTGGTTTTATCCTCAGCATTTCATGCTCATAAATTCTGATCAGTCTATTGAATAATGTCTTATTAAGAGTAATTTATTGGTAGGTACTGAGTGAGGATCTTCAGGCGCAACCTTGGGGAGACCTTCTTGCAAATGTCCCCTGAGGGCAATGCCTGCGTGATGCAGGGATGGGATGGGATGGGATGGGATGGGATGGGATGGGATGGGATGGGATAGGATGGGACGGGCGGCTGTGCTGTGCAGGCTGCTAAAAACAAAAGTCTCCGCAGAAAAAGGAAAAGGAAAAGAACCTAGCATAAGGTTTTCCTGCCCATCTTGAGAATTAAACATCTTTGAGTTGGGACTTTATCAAACTCAGCACGGTTTCCTGGCAGTTCTGGTGTCTAACTGGAGTCTTTGGGGAAAACCATTTGGAATCCTGGAAACCATCACTGTTCCATAACGTTATCACAGCTTCCTCTTCTCTTTCTCTCTCATATTTCTGCATGAAGAAGTTCACAGGTCTTGTGAGCCCAGAGTATTACTTGTGGTTTCATTTCTTTTGCACTGGGGGATGCCCAGGGCTGGGGCAAGCAGCCTTTGCCCTGGAAAACACCTCTTTGGGGGCTGCAGAGACCAGCTCTGGAGCAGCAGGTTGGAGGAGAGTAAATCGCTCACCAGACCCTCACTGATAGCTCTAAATCGTGCGAAGGGGCCGAACGCTGCACTGTCCTTGTCCATTGCAGCTTGTTGCAAATGCTGTAATCCATCAGCACCTTGTCTGAGCAGCATAACATAACTCCCCGAAGAGCGCAGGGCAGGACACAGCTGGCACGTCTAGACCAGGAAAATAGGTTATGTCGGAATCTGGTCGCTCTTCCCCAGAGTCACTCACGACCAGTTAATATATTTTTGAAAGTATTAAATTGCATTTGCACTAGGAGCAAGATCATGTTTAAATTGCTATTAACTAACGACTTTCCAAGGGTGGCCTATTTTTCCTCGTGTAAAAGCGGCTGTTATCAGCTGAGCTGTCACCAGCATGAGAGGGGATGGATGAAAGGTGGAGAGGTAGGAAATGTTAAGGGAGGCTTTTTATTATCCCCACTATTTGGTTTGGGTTTCTTTCCACTTTTGGCTGCAGATTCCTCTAATCCGTTTTACTGAGGACAGTTTGTGCCTCTGTTAAAGAAAGGGGAACGTCAGGCTTCTTGCATCACCAACACAACTCCGCAAGCGGGAAAGTCTAGGAAGACTCTGGTGTTGCATCTCTCAGTCCTTCACCCTATCTCTTTTTTGATGAGAAGGTTTTTATCTTGTTTTGCCGACGAATCTGACAGGCGGGAATGACTAGAACCACAGAATCACAGAATCATTTAGGTGGGAAGAGCCCTTTCAGATCATGGAGTCCAACCATCCCCCAGCAGTGCCAGGGCACCACTGCCCCCTGTCCCTCAGCACCACAGCTCCACGGCTTGGAAACCCCTCCAGGGATCACGGGGACTCCCCCCCTGCCCTGGGCAGTTCAGTAGCTCAGCTTGACCTCACTGGGTAAAGGGTAAAAACTCGTCAGGTAATTTTAAATGGAACAGAGAGCTGTCAGAGGGTACAGGATTGCAGGCCTCGTGCCTTGGATGAACTGAGCAAATTCCTCCCATCAAGGGGCTTTCCTGGCCCCATCCCTGTGCTGCGTGTGTCCTGCAGACCAAACCATGGGGCACCTTGGCTCTGCTGCATTTGGGATGTTGCATGTTAAATAACACTTTTTTTAATTCCTCAGTTTCAAAATCAGGGTGAAAATTAGTTAAGAAATGAGTATGCGAGCGTCAATTAATCTCACTATCCAATTCTGTTTAAGCAGCAAGTATTTTTAGCTGCTGCTCATGGTGATAGTTTTGCAAGTTATTAATAGTTAGATTGAATTTCTGCGCTCCTCTTGCTCAGGAGCAGACCTCTGGTGCTGGATGAGCCATGGGCTGCTCTTGGGAAGGGTTTTGCTTTTCCAGACAGGGAGGGCATCTGGCCCTGAGACTGTATTTAAGTTTGACAGAACCATTGCCACTGGTTCTCCCACGAGGTAACTCAGCAAGAGTCTCCCACCGCTGATGGGCAGCTGGCTGCAAGTGTCAGGGACCCGCACACATCCACCCCATCCGGATCCTCTGCCCAGTGGGAGCCTCACACAGCTACTCACTTCCCATGAAGAACGCAACGTGGTCCCCCAGCCACAACCCCTCCCTGCCCTTTTTCCCAGCAGGCAGTACAGGAGGTAAAGCTAAATAATGGGTATCTCCTCCTGTACTGTGACAGACGTGGTGACTTCACCGGGTTGTGACAAACACTGCAAACAGCTGTCTTGGCCAGGAACCTAAAGTGCTGGATTATCTCTGATAAAGACCAGTAGTGCTGATATTCCCTATGGAAGTCACCACCAGTCCCATTTATGTGGAGAGACTACAGACAAGCGAAGCCTCCTGTTCCAGCAGGTACAGGCATCCAAAGCAGCTCCAAGGCCTTGTTTCTCTTTTGACTGCTCTCCAAGACAAGAGATGCCACTTCGACGTTAACGGCTTGGAAAGTTCACCGGAGAGCATGGCAACTCCAGCAAGGAAATGTGGGGCAGTTCTCAGAGCCCCTGAACTGAATCCTTTGTAGAAGTGGAAGGAAAAAAAAAAGAGAGCCCAAAGAAAGCTTCAGCAGATAGGCTGTTAGGTGACCTTTGGTTGTGACACGGAGCTTCTCCCTGATGAGCCAGAAAATGGAGAAGAATAGAGCAAGGGAACAAAAGCAAAGCTGAAAAAATAGCATGAAAGGGGCTGGATGGTTGAAATCCAGGGAGTATTTGGGCTAAATGAGTGCAGCGTATCAGGAGCAATCCCCTGGACTCGGCACTCCTTGCAGCAGTTTGGTCAAACTCTCCAAAAAGCCAGCACGCACCTGACTTTGCGTCGGCCTTAGGAATGGATTAGTTGGGGAAAACAAAATGAAAAGCCCACAGAGTTCCCACGGCTCAGCCAGCGTGCACAGCTTTGGATTTACAGTCCTTTATGAACCAGTGGCTTCAGCATAGCAACCCTATTCACAGCAATCCTCATCTAGATGGTCTTCCAGCTCTGCTGTGGCCTCCATGGACTTGGCAAAGGCAGCTGTCTCCTCCAAAAGCCAGGATTTCTTCTGTGCTCTCTGAAGCCTTGGCCAAGCAGCACAGAGCTAGAGCAGGAGCCAAAAAGAGAGGCTTGCCCTTAGCAGAAAAGGATAGCAAAATTAAAGTCTTCATAAAGAAAGCTGGAAGCCAGAAATAGAGGACAAAACCCCATAGAATCATAGAATTGGATTGGTTGGCAGAGCCCTTTCAGATCCTGGAGTCCAACCATTGCCCCAGCAGTGCCAGGGCACCACTGCCCCCTGTCCCTCAGCACCACAGCTCCATGGCTTGGAAACCCCTCCAGGGATCACGGGGACTCCCCCCCTGCCCTGGGCAGCCTGGGACAGCCCTGGACAGCCCTGCAAGGGAAGGAATTGTTCCTCAGCTCCAACCTAAACCTCCCCTGGGGCAACTTGAGGCTGGTTCCTCTTGTCCTGTCCCTTGTTCCTTGGGAGCAGAGCCCAACCCCCCTGGCTCCATCCTCCTGTCAGGAGCTGTTGAGATCCAGGTCTCACAGCTCAGGGGAGCACAAGTCTTATGAGGAGTGACTGAGGGACCTGGGGTTGTTCAGCTTGGGGAAAACTCAGAAGTGTTTCAGGGGAAAGTGAGTCCAGAAGATGGAAATGCAGAACACCGGCATGATCTCTGTGCTGTCACAAGCAAAACTAATTTTGTGTCATGCTAGAAGTTTATAGCCAGCTGCCATGTTAACATATGAGTGAAGGCTGGAAAGGTCTAAAGGGTGAAATATCTTATTAGCAACACAGGAGAAAAATATTCTACAGATAACTGGTGATAAATGGTTTCTGAAGAGTTTCACATAAATAAGCCTAAAGTTGCCATTTTTCAGCAGCGCTGTCAGTTGCACACCAGAGAGTGTCAATGAATATTGTATTTGTCTCATGGAGGCTTTTCCATTTGAGATTTGTTTTGTTTCAGCAGTAAGACTTGAGGGAAAAAATAACTCTTTGCAGGATTACATTTCCCACCCTCACCAAAAGCGGGTATTCTCACTACAGCAGGGAAAATGGGAACATTGTTTTAGTTAATCTTGTTTGAGACAATTATTACTGTCAATAATTGCTTCTTTTTCTGTGTCTTACTAGAGGGATGAAAACAAAGATTAATAAATTGTCTGCTGAGATCTTGCTGGTGACTAAATCAAGCCAAAAGGAGTCTGGACCTCAAGTGAGTATCTGATTTTTCAACACTTAGCAGATTTTCTGCATTTCCTTCTCCCATACACAGGTATGGGTTGCAAGGATCCAACGCGACAGGCGGAAACCAGCAGAGCTACAACCCATCCTGACCAGTATCAGGCAAAGGCTGTGGGCAAGGCGATGCTCGATGGCACGGGGGATGGCTGGCTGGGAAGCAGCAGGATCCTCGGGCTGTGTTGGACAGCCTGGGGACTGTGGTTGTTACAAAAGCAGCATTCCCATTTTGTGTGTGTGGTAATTCCGGTTCCAGATGGGGTTTGTCAATCCATCCATCCATCCATCCATCCATCCATCCATCCATCCATCTATCCATCCATCCACTGATCTATCAGCTTGGTACGTTGGATCCAAGCATGAGAAAGCTGGTTTCTTTTTTCCAGTACAGTCCTTGAGATGGGAGATTGTCCCAAGACATTTCCAGACCCAAGCCCCAAATTCTGCTCTGATCCCATCCTATTTAATTACTTCTCCTGCCTCCAGACCCTCACCCACCTACCTCCTGTGCTCTGCTCCACCAGCTCATCACTGGAGGCACAAACTGGGGGGTTCAGAGGGAATAAACTGGAATGATTCAAGAGATGGATGGAGCTGATGTATTAAAAGAACTAACTCATTTTAGCTGCCACCATTGTGTGTATTAACTTGGCTGAACGGCAAAGGGGGAGTCAATCTAAAAATACCCAGACTAAATACCCAGCATGCACTACTCGGAAAAAAATAAGGGAAGAGTACTGGAATTAACATTAAAGATGAGCTGCTAAAAACACTCTTCTTTTGCCTGGATTTGTTTCTTTCTGTGGGCCCAAAAGACTGTCTAGAATGGCTTTGCTGGATTTATGCTTTGTTTCATCCTGAAAATACCAGGAATGCCAATATTAGCCTGGTTTGCTGCACAACCCCTGAAGATCCCAAGGACGTATTTTTAAGCCAAGCCTTAAGGAGAGACACTGGGTTTACAGCAAAGCTTTCCTGTCTCTGAAATGTTAATTAGCCACTGAAGTGGAAAAATTAGGGGGGAAAAAAGCAAAAAGCAGAAATTCACAATATTTCCCTCTCAACCTTTCCCTTTTAAGCACAGATTTTCCACTTCCTTTCTTCTCGAAACTTTATCTTTGCGTATTTTCTCAGGTTTTTGTAGATCAGACACCTAAGAAGTTTAAAATAAATACCCTTCAGCCCTTTAAAGCCTTTTTTCCAGCTACCAGTATCTAATTCATTACATGGTCCATCTTAAGGGAGCTGACAGTACCCTATTTTTGACACATTTCAAATTTAAATAAGCAAGATAATATAATTCTCTATTTTACTATGGTTTGTCATCATAAACAATTCTCACAGCCCTTTTCTCATGTTGGAGATGTATAATCATCTCCTGGAAAGCGACCTTGGACTGATGGTATTTCCAGATGAGCTGTGAGCTTCTCCTCTTTAGTGCATGGCCGTTGATAATGAGCAAAGTTATACAGTTAATTGTATGATCGTGTCCTAAAAACTCATTGTGGGACTTGCCCTTAGCAGCTTCCAGCTCCTTCTCCCTTTTCAGTAACAACGTGAACAAAAAAAAAAGTGCATCTTGCTATAAAGACCAGATGAAAGGAAAACTAAGGGGCTGCAACAGCCTTTTCATCTACAGGTCTGTAAAAAATACCTGTAGGGCAAATACTTCTGATTCCTCCCGAAAACTCCCTCAGCCTCAGCAGCAGCTCTGGGAGGAGCTGCAGAGACCTGTGGTACCTTGGGCTGGAGTTTGGGACATCATAGAGTTGTTTTGGTTGGCAGAGCCCTTTCAGATCATGGAGTCCAAGCGTTGCCCCAGCATTGCCAGGGCACCACTGCCCCCTGTCCCTCAGCACCACAGCTCCACGGCTACAGTCCCAATCCCACAAGAAATAAGCCTTTTTTTTCGGGTGGGAGGGGGAGGAATAAAGCCTTTGCCCAGTAGTACAGTGTCTGGCTCCGCTCTGTTTAACCAAATCATTTGCTCGGACTGAATTACTCTAACCTGTATGAAATGTTGAGATTATCAAACATGGGCTTGTATAGAATTAATATTTTATCGCTCCCGTGTCCTGTGTGGGCTGGCTGCTCTCCTGGAGTGCTTTAGCACCATGGAAACGTCGGGAGACACTTTCTCCTAATTGCATGAATGGCTGACAGCTAACAGTACGGTACCCTGGAATTAAGGCCGGCTTGCTGATGAATTCTGATGAGGCACAACGCTGTTTCTGGTGGTTTCACTTTATTTTTAAACCCGGCAACATCTGCCTGTGTCCATTATCATTTCTGAAAGCTTTAATGTCAGCAGGTGATGCGTCTGTATGACAGGTAGTATATAATTACCACAGCTACACCTCACACAGGGGTGAACTTAATGGAGAATTTCGGATGAGGAGGAAAAGAATAAAAACCCCTCGAGTGATCAAAAACTCTAATGAAATGTTTGTTTTCCTTTTCATTTGTGTTTTTATGGCAAGGCTTATTCCATAAATAATAACCCTTTGGTTTTAGGACTGTGAGGAAACGAGCATTTAAGCAGTGGTATTCAGAACTATTGTCAGCAAATAGAGGTAGCTCGTTATAAATCAACTTTCCGTATGTCTCATGTTAGAGTTGTTCAACACCTTGTAGGACAGAGCCCTAGAAATCGCGGAGCGTTATTATATAATGAAGCAATTTTGCAAAGTGCCTCTCTTTTTTCAGCATAGTTTGTGCTGCATGATTCACTACACAGCAACTGCTCAGGACGCTCGTTTTATCCTTGCAAAAATATTTTATCCGCCCGTGTAAGGTTGTGACACACACCTTCTCTGCACCACTTGCTCTGTGTTATCCTTCCCCTGCAGGGCTGTCCAGGGCTGTCCCAGGCTGCCCAGGGCAGGGGGGGAGTCCCCGTGATCCCTGGAGGGGTTTCCAAGCCGTGGAGCTGTGGTGCTGAGGGACAGGGGGCAGTGGTGCCCTGGCAGTGCTGGGGCAATGGGTGGACTCCGTGATCTGAAAGGGCTCTGCCAATAAAACCATTCCATGATCCAGTGATTCCAGGTGCCCCCCACACAAACACCCCCCCCTTTACTGCAGGTGGGTTCACACAGAGCCATGCAAACAGCACAGGTCTCTCGCTCTGCGAACACAGGAGCAAAAGCCACAGAGCCCAGCTGCCCGCTGACCAGTGCTCTCCAGCCCCCTGCGAGACCTGGGCATCCTCCTGCTACTGGGAGTCCTGGGATCCCCCCTCCTCTGTCTGGTACCTGTGTGCTTTCCTTTGAGAGCAACAAGATGCCAATTACGTTTGAAAAACCTCTAAATTCAGTAAAACAAGAGCTAAACACGACCATGATCAGGTCATAAAACATCTGTTTATTCTCCACAGTTGTTTGGAAAATTACACCATTATCTATATTTTAAAACATAGTAAACTACCTTTAAAATGCTGAGGCAAGAGTTTGATTCTCCATTAGAGTTATGGCCCAAACAGAGAAAAGCTTTTACCAGCCAAGCAAACAACTTCTCTCGTTAGTTAAACTGCAGCTACTTTTCCTGTCTTTATGGGATTGCAGGTACACACATATTGAGGGACTGCCACTCTCCTGGGGAGGAAGCCTCCCTGGAATAACAGTTTCATATTTTCTTACAATTTCATCTGTGTGAGGACAAAAGTGTCATAATCTAAAGGCTTGAGAAGCTGAACTGGGGAGCTGAGCAATGCTGAGCAGGAGCTAAAGGGGCCCTGGGGGCAAAAGGATGTCAAGACTCTTTTCAGTGGTGCCCAGCCACAGGACAAGGGGCACCAAGGGGCACCAACTGGAAGCCAGGAGGTTCCAGCTGAGCAGGAGGAGAAAGTTCTTTGGTGGGAGGGTGTGGGAGCCTGTGCCAGGCTGCCCAGAGAGGCTGTGGAGTCTCCTTGTCTGGAGAGATTCCCACCCCGGCTGGACCCTGCGCTGCTGGGCCCCTGCTGGGTGCCCCTGCTGGGTGGAGCAGGGGGGGCACCAGAGCAGCTCCAGATGATCTCCCTCCAATCCCCACTGTGCTGGGATGCTGTGAGCCTGTGAACTGCCCAAATTTGGCACTTCTAAGAAGAAATGTTCCGAGTGTTGCACAGTGTTTAACTCGCACTGAAATCGAGAGTAACCGCCGAGCTAAAGCCTCGCGATGTGCTTTCAAAGACAGGATTCATGGAAACACCACTCGGCTTCGCCTGCTCTGGAGTAGAGAAGCGTTTAACGTTGTGTGCCGCTTCTCTCCAGCCTGAATTCAGATTTAAGGAGCGCTTCCCGCACACAACCCCCACCAGCAGCAGCACTCACACCCTGCAAACAATACTGTGAATGGTAATGAAAGAAATTACCACCCAAATGGAGAAGCAGCCACCTTTGGGTGGAAGGCAGAGCTCCCCGCAGCGACTGCCCCGGGGGCTGCAGTGACAAATGGTCGGAGTAAGCAGACATTTGTTCTGCACACATGAAGCTGAGAATGTAAGTATCAGGCAATGCAAAAGCGTGACTCCTTCAGACTGCTCTTTGCCTATACAAATGTGGGTAGTCTGGCCCATTTCCATCAGCACCATTCAAGTTTAAATCAAATAAATTCGATTTCTATTTCTCCACCACTTCTGGCACTGCTGAATCTGCGTGCGGAGACCTAGTCTAAAATTAGAGTTGTTGGAAAGTGCGTTATCCGGGGTGGGGGGGAATGTTGCCGAGGAGAACGGAAACCGAGCTAATTAGGGATGGGGCTGCTTGCATTTCCTGTTGTGGAGATTGCTCAGCGCTGGAGACTGGGTCCTTTTAAAGAAGAGGTTTCTCATCAGAACACGGTTGGTATTTCATTACTCTTCCCACTCTACTTCAGGTAGAAAAGAGATTGCCTATAATTTTTAAATACAAGTCCAGAGGGAAAAACCTCACTTTCCTAAAGCAGCGTTTAACCCGGAGTTCAGGCACTTGTATGAGACAGATGAGAGCTCCTAGGTGGGCCAAGGACGTGACCTCCATGACGTGTATCACATCTACCATCATCTCTGTGCTAGTAACTATTCTGGACAGGCTGTCTCTAAGTCGTTCCTGCTGGACTGTTTTAGTGCTCATAAATATTCACCAGGCCAGAAACAGAAGCTGAAGAGAAGCCAGGGCATGAATATCTCAAACTGGCTGGACAAAGCCACTAGAACAACCGAATTTGGAAGGAAAGATGCAGCTGAGGTGTATACTAAAGGTGAGAGGAGTCAAACTGCAGAGGTAGACACAAAGGTTCATATTTATAATGACAGACCATCAAATGGGGTCCAACATGTGTAGATATGGTGCTTAGGGACATGGTTTAGCAGTGGACATGTTGAGTAAGGTTAGTGGTTGGACTCAATGATCATAGAACCATAGAATAATAGACATAGAACTCCCCAGGTGGGAAAGGACCTCCAAAGGCCATTCAGTCCAAGGCCCTGCAGTGAGCAGGCACCTCTGCAACTAGAGCAGGTTGCTCAGGGCCCCATCAAGCCCGACCTTGAATGTCCCCAGGGATGGGACCTCCACCACCTCCCTGGGCAACCTGTTCCGCTGTTCCACCATGATCTCAAAGGCCTTTTCCAGCCCAGATGATTCTATGAAACTACTACAAGTTCCCTGCTGTCCTCTGTCCCAGCTCCGTCATGTTGGTCTCTTCACTGATCTATCCTTCTTCCAAACTTCCTAGGCTCTCTGGTGAGCCACAAGATTCTTCCTAACCCAAATTCTTAGAGAGATGGGGCCAAGCCCTCTTCTCGCCTGCCCCAACAGCTGGCACAGGACTTGATGCAGTCCAAGAATTTCTTTGTGTTCTCAAGCTCATCAGCTCAGTTAATGGTCGAGCAATTCTTTCAGTCTATCAAAATCTGCTCTGCAGAAACATGAGGCTAAATATAAGTCCTCCATTTAAACAAAATAACCTACTATTGTCTGAAGGTCATTTTTAACAACAAGCTCTAATAATTTTAGAATAGCAGCTCCTCTTTTTGAGTCAGTGAATATTTATTTTTAAATATTGTTGCCTATAAACTGAATATTGTAATCTGATTATAAAGGCTGCAGCTGATAACGGGGTACAGTGACCTAGAAAAAAAATAAAAGGACATTTTTGTGCATAACTTGCAAGCAAATTAAGGACAAGATTTGAAAAAGTGTAACTCCACACCATTAATTCAAACCCTACTCATCTTAGATTCCACTGTAGCATTGCTCTGAGTCGGTGGCAAGTACGTGAGAGTTGCAGCGACAAAGCCCTCATGGAAAAGTACTGTCAGTGCTCAAGCTGGCACAGTGAGGATTATGCTGTCCCTGACCCCAAAGAGGGGACAGCCACAAAACACCTTCTTTTCTGAGTGTCTGTTGAAATGAACTTTCCTCTTAATGCAACAGGGTGCCCATGACACGTGGTATCACCAACTGCACGAGGTGCTGTTTCAGCTTTGCAAGAACTAGCACATATGCTGGGAAGATCAGGACCATTAGGCAATGTGATTAAAGTGCAAGTGAATGGTTTCCTTGGGGTGATGGGGCAAGGGAGGAGGAGGTGGCAACAGCCTCAAGAGCAGGTCCCTCTCTTGTCAGATGTAGGGACACTGGTACATGCAATTATGTGAACATCTATCGAGCCTCTCTCTCGTGAGGGATGCACTCAGCCTGGACAGGCTGGAGAGTCAGCTGGAGGGGAACCACATGGAGTTCAACAACGGCCGGTGCAGGGTCCTGTACCTGGGGAGGAACAACCCCCTGCACCAGTACAGGGGAGGGGGGATCTGCTGGGAAGCAGCTCTGCAGAGAAGGACCTGGGAGTGCTGGGAACACTGCACTGCTGGGCCCCCTGCTCTGGGTGCCCCTGCTGGATGGACCAGGGGGGACACCAGAGCAGCTCCAGAGGGCCCTTCTGACCCCAGCCACTCTGTGAGCCCCCTTAGCCAAACCTGCAGCAGTTTGGTACATGTTCCAAAGGAGCTGAAGGCCTGAGCTATAGCCGGGCCAAGAACTCCTTTTGGGAAACCCACAAAGGAGCAGAGTGGCACAGTGAGCACCAATGGGTATGAGCTTGGAACACCCCTCATGTGATAAACACGTGAGTAGCAGGTGGTTCTTCCAAGAGTCCTTCATCGAGGAACAAAGCAAGCTGTGTGTACAAGGAGTCCCGTGCGTACATCTCCCACTGTATGCAACAAACCCAATAAATACGACAGCCAAAGTGAGCCTCCTTCCAGCTCTCCCTGCATGGCAGCATGGCTGGGTGGTGGTGATTTTCCCTTGAGCCAGGACACCCCTGAAGGTTTCAGAGATATCGGTGGTTTAGCTTAAATGAGTAAGTTTTATATAGACTGAATCACTTAAGAGGAATAACGTGGCGTGATTTCGCATGCTGCTTGCTTGGTGTTACCTACTTAGCATGAGTAGCTGGATTTGCTGGAGCCCAAGGCCACAAGCTGTAAACTCTCACTGAGATTTACTGAACATGTACCTACTTAAGTAAAACAGGGTCCCCAGAGCCAGCACAAACCAGAAGCCTTCAAAGTTACAACCGTAAATGGCAGCTCTAACTCGGCAACATAATGGCCTGTCTGGAGAGAGGGAAAGAATCTGACTAGAAGTCAGAAGATCCCAGACTAGAATCACTATTGGATCAAAGAGCACGTGGAAGGTACAAGGAAGGGAGTACGAAGAGTGTGTGAGGGGTAGGTGGACAGTATGTAAGGGAATAAATGACGTGGGGTTTTTTCGTTCAAGTACAGCACTCTCCAGGGACAACAGGTTCTGCATGCTCGTCACCTATGGATCAGGAAGAAATACAGTATCAGGGACACCGAAGTCACAGAGGAAGCAGATGGACAGATCTGGATGCTACAGAACAGAAGCTCTTTGCATTGTCCCCTGTCTTCTGCCAGCACTGCCAGCCCAGGCAGCCACTTGCACCGATGCTCTGGGGCTCTCTCCACATGGTCTCAACCTGCCTGGCTCCTCCTTCTCCTTGCCAGGAGGCTGCATACCCAGGGAGGAGACAGAAGCAAGGCAAGGGCTTTCACTGTGTCTACTGACTCTGTTGTTTGCTGCTTTTGCCCAAGGAGGTGCTCTGGTTCCAAGTACGACAAAATCAGAGCACTATTTCAAGGTCAACAGTGTTCATGAGAAATCCAAGTAGAAGTGGCACCTGCCCTTGCATGAAGCTACAGCACACAAGAAGCTCTCCAAGCAAGACTAACAAGGGATGGAGAAGCACAGGCCATGTCACTTTTACAGTTTATTCCATTCCCTAGAATTAAGTTGGGTTTAAATCTGAATTCCTACTTGGGCTTCTGCTCTACATCCCAACCTGTAAACACAGACACCAAAGGACTGCTGGATTTCAAGGACTTTTCAATTACCTCCTTTTCTCATAGTCCTCTCTGGCTACCTCCCAGGCTTTCAGGAATGCTTAATATCTCTACAGGACCTGCAAGATATTTGTCCAAGGACATCTGAACCGTATCAGCCTACTCCAGGAGCTCAGGGACCACACACAGCAGCTACTGCTACCTCTGTCTGCCACTGGAGCAGCACGGCGTGAATCATTCTCCCCAGGCAAGACGGTCCAGGCTGCCAAGCAAGACATCTCTGCAGGTTTCAGCCTGTGCCAACATGAAATTGAACCAATACATTCCTCATAACACGATGCCTAAACCACCTTTTTACAATCAAAATACGGGGACAAAGCAGCAACAGACCACCCAACGCCCTGATACAGGCCTGCTGTGCATTGATGACACAGCGACACTGGACCCTGGCTGCAAAAGTAGCACAAAAAATTGCATGAACATTCATGAAAATCACAGAATCACAGAATTGTAGGGGTTAGAAGGGACCCCTGGAGATCATCTCATCAATCAACATGTTATCATGAAGCTGCATTTAATAAACAGAGCAGTTTTCATAACTCCAGCTGGTCGTGGAAACAACTTTTCGGGGTTAGAAAAAAGCAACACCACCATCGTGTGGCAGAGACCGATCCCATCACAGGAACCAGCGCAGGAAGACAGGGTGAGTCCAGAAAAGCAGTGCCTGGCTCCATTTTAAGTAGTCAGACACCCACAGCAGGTTGCCCAAGGCACCTGAAGTAAGCAAGCTTTCGTATGGATATATAAGTATTTGAGCTATCTTCTCCCCGGGCAGTACAGGGCACTGTACTTCAAACCCAGCAGCACGGATTAATTGGCTGCTTTGACGGTCTCATTGCGTTGCTGTCATTCCCAGTCACAGGATCCCAGCGTGACGGGCGTTGGAATGGACTTCTGGAGACCATCACTCCCAATTACTCTGCTCCCGCAGGGTAACCCAGAGCACCAGCTTCTGCTTTATTTACTCCAGTATCTCTGGGAAAGATCATGGAATCACAGACCGGTTTGGGTGGGAAGGGACCTTGCAAGGCCATCTCATCCAACCCCCTGCAGGGAGCAGGGCCATCTGCAGCTAGAGCAGGGTGCTCAGAGCCCCGGGCAACCTCCCCTGCAATGGTGCCAGGGATGGGGCAGCCACCACCTCTCTGGGCAGCCTGCTCTGGAAACTTTGCGCTGGAATCCTTTAGACACTAGAAAATCTGTGAAAAGTCTGGAGAAAAGGAAATAAATATATATATCTCTTTGTAAATATTTAGTTCTATTTCCTAGTGGGACAGTTTCTTCCTCGGTTCCTGCCAACATCCCCTTTTCCTGCCTGTTGTTGAACGGGCCTGACAGCTGCCACCTTCCACTTGAGGAACATCTGCACTTCAGAGACTTGCATAGAAGGAGTGAAGAATCCTTGAGATGAATGCCTGAAAACCTGCACCACGTTAACGTTTCCCTGCTGCTTCCCAATACCACTGCAACGCAAACCCCGCCCGGAGCCTTCTCCCCTTTTGAGAGGAGCACCTGCCTTTCCCAAACAGCCAGGGGCTGTCAATGCACATGGTGAGACCACCATCCTCCACATCTGATCCCATCCTTTGATCTTTTGAGCACCCGGCTGCCAAATCGCTGCACTCTGCAGCATTTTAATGTATACTTGGTACAGATGGTTGCGACCAAATGAATGATTTAGTAACAAAATGTTTGGAGTAAACCAATTGAGGAAAACTGCAGAGGGCATGTGCGAGCAGGCTGGATTCGAGGAACAGCTGCTAGACATTTGTAGGATAATAGATCTGATGAACCACTTTGCGGGGAGAAACTGGGCACAGCTGGGATGCAGCTCACAAAGGGAAAGCACCAAATTGTAAGCAACTGCATAAAAGGTCTGGTTTTCAGGCCAACTTCCCTAAAAACTGCATCTGGTGGGGTTTGGGTTGTTGGTCTTTTTAATTAAATAGTTTGATGGACAAGGGAGCTAGGGAGAAAATGACTCTCTCTGAAGTTACAGCTATTTAAAGGTTGGTAGGGGAGTCAGGAAATGTTTCTCTTAAAGTACAGGAATAATTCAATCGCCTTCAATAAAAGCTATGTGAACAAACACATTGAAGGCAAACTCTACGTTTTTCCAGATCAAAACTCTTAGCATACTAAAGTACAGATTAAATTAGCACAGCAAACTTCCATTTCACAGAGTGTTAGGGGTTAGAAGGTATCTCAAAAGATCATCGAGTCCAACCCTGCTGCCGGAGCAGGATCACCTAGATTAGGTCGCACAGGAACACGTCCGGGTGGGTTTGGAATGCCTCCAGAGAAGACATTTGCTGTTAAACCCAAAAGGAAGCCACAGTTCGCACCTTCCCACCTTGCCTGACTATCCTGGGGTTATCTGTAAAATAGCAAACAGCTAAAATTACCTTTTAAAAATATCTGAGTTAAATGATGTGTCACAGAATCAGAGAATCCCAGCCTGCTGGGATTGGCAGGGCCACTGGAGCTGCTCTGGTGCCACCCCCTGCTCCATCCAGCAGGGGCACCCAGAGCAGGGGCCCAGCAGCGCAGGGTCCAGCCGGGGTGGGAATCTCTCCAGACAAGGAGACTCCACAGCCTCTCTGGGCAGCCTGGCACAGGCTCCCACACCCTCCAGGGCTGCCCTCCCGGGGGCAGAGCAGAGGGGCAGGAGAACCTCCCCTCAGCCTGCTGCCCACACTCTTCTCCATGCCCCCCAGGAGCCCCTTGGACTTCTTGGCCACAAGGGCCCCTTGCTGGCTCTTGGTGACCTTGTTGTCCCCCAGCACTCCCAGTTCCTTCTCTGCAGAGCTGCTTCCCAGCAGGTGCCCCCTCCCCTGTACTGGTGCAGGGGGTTATTCAAGACTCAACAACCTCAAGGCAGAGTGGCTGGAGCAGGTAGTGCTGTGTCACTTCTGGACTCGGTATCTTTGAATCCCATTAAAAATAAACCAGGCTTTCATTAAGGCTGCAGCCTTCATCTAAGATGGTTGCAAGCACTACTTGTTAATTATAGATTAAACACTTCCGCGGTGCTTTGAAACTGTGCTGGAAACTAAGCCAAATATAGACAGTGCTCGCAGCATAACGTTGTGAGAAGTCCAAGATCACACAACTCCCTACACGTTTTGTTTGCACCTATTTCTCATTGCACAGATTTTCTCTGGCAAAAAAGGCTGTGCACATCACCCCATGGTAGCATAATGCTCATCCTGCTATAACTCCTTAGGCTCTGTTAAGTACAATCCTCTCATCCACTCGGCTTTTTTTTCTTTTCTAATGATTAATAGTAACCAATAGAGGGCTATTAGTTGTTATTTCTACACTGTGTCCCAAAAATGCCTCAGTAATATTTTTATTCAGCTCCAAATTAAGAGCTATTTACATTCTAAGAGACATTTACATTCTTGAAGCAATAGTCTAAACACAAATTAAGCTCCTGCAAGGAGTAGAAAAATAGATGGCTCCAAACTGAGATTCTTCTCCCAAGTTCTCACATGCACATTTTCACGAGAACCTTCACAGGTATTTTCTACGCCTTCTATTTCTGTCTTCTTCCAAAAAGTATCTGCACTGTCACCATAAAAAAGCAGTCATTCCATCTCCAGAAAGCAGCAAACCAGCCAAAATATTGTTATCCAAAAGCCGGTAAATTCCACAGAATTGCTCTTCTAAGGAAAAAAAAAAGTATTGTTATGAAATGACAACAATCACTGCAGTTTGCCTCCCGTGGGGATTTTTCCCCCAGGCACATCCTGCCTGGATTAGATTCTTTGTCGACAAAATGTTGCTCTAATAAATTCTGTACCACATATTTAAAAGAAGATAAACTCAGCCCTCGCTGCTCAGCATCCTCAAAGAACGATGAGAAATGTTCATGCAGGAAAAAAAAAATGGCTTCAATATTTCATTGGGAAATGTAAAGAGCTCAGCTCTTCCCTTGTTACCTCAGTGGCACAAGGAGAACTGTGTTAAGGACTCAGGTCTTTCAACTGTTATGTATTTTTATTTCACTGAATATCAGGCGATTTGTTTCGCCTACTGTACATAAAGAAGCTGTCGCCCCGTGAATCAGAATTTGAACAGCCAGCTGAGAGACTAGCAGCAGAGTGCTGGCAAAGCAGGCAGCTGGGATCTTCACAGCACTGCACAACACTGACTGTGCCCACACCAGCACATTCAGAGACCTCGGTGCACCAACACCGCTCCCGGCAGCAGCACTGTGCCGGCTGTAATTACAGTCGCACGCGCTTCACCCCACCAGAGACCAAACCCAACACTCAGCTGCGAGAAAGTCATGAATGCAGGGGCCAAAGAAGGTCCTGCAGGGTCAACTGTTGTGTCTGGTTTGGGATGTGAGCCTGGTATCTGTATTCATTTGGACACAGGGCTCTGAATTTCAGACTCATAGAATCATGGAATTGGTTAGGTTGGCAGAGACCTTCCAGATCATGGAGCCCAACCATTGCCCCAGCAGTGCCAGGGCACCACTGCCCCCTGTCCCTCAGCACCACAGCTCCACGGCTTGGAAACCCCTCCAGGGATCACGGGGACTCCCCCCCTGCCCTGGGCAGCCTGGGACAGCCCTGGACAGCCCTGCAGGGGAAGGAATTGTTCCTCAGCTCCAACCTAAACCTCCCCTGGGGCAACTTGAGGCCGGTTCCTCTTGTCCTGTCTCTTGTTCCCTGGGAGAAGAGACCAACCCCCCTGGCTCCAGCCTCCTGTCAGGAGCTGTCAGAGCCAGAAGGTCTCCCCTGAGTCTCCTTTGCCCCAGGCTGAACACCCACAGGTCCCTCACTGGAAGCTCAAGGAGTGCAGTCCACGCAAGGCTGGAATGCCAAGTCCTGAAGAAGCTCCGGGTCTCTGGTCACTGCAACACTTCCAACGGGAAGAACAATCATTTACTGCATCACCTCCCAAACCAAAGGGAATATGCCTTTGTAAATGTGTATTTGTATTCTCAGCACAAGAAGGACAAGGACCTGCCGGAGCCGGGCCAGAGGAGCCCCCGCAATGCTGGGGTGGTTGGAACCCCTCTGCTGGGAGGTAAGGTACCACTGGCACTCTCCAGTCTATTCCCTTATGCTTTAAAATCACTTTCTATTCGAACTTAATGTCAAGGATGTTAATTCAGCCACACTAAATACCAGGAGATCAATATTAAGTACTTCCAATTAGCTCTATTCCTATGCTAAATCCAGCAGCACAAAGACCTACAGGCATACAGCGCACACCTTTTCAGAGTGAAAAACAATCCAGGGCAATGGTAACCTTGGGATTTTAAAGGAACTCTACTAATATCTATTTTACCTTCTACTGTTACTAGCTGTAGATGCCAACATATATAAATGGCAAGCAGAAAATCTAACGTTTTACTTTTCCCATTACTTTCCTACGTGTCTTTTACAGAGCTTTTCACGCGCAGTTACACTGCTGCCCGCCTGCAGCTGAGCTGGGATGGGGTTTGTGCAGGGATATCCTCAGTATTTGGTATTCTCTGATGAGAACAGAGGAAAGACAAGCACAAGATAAGGAAATCGCATTGTAAAGCCATGAAAGTGGCTCTAAGCACATTGTTGGCGACCTGAAGGCACTCGCCAATCATTTTAAAGGACTGTTTATATTGATTGCATCTATTGATGGCAGGGAGTGACAGAAATGCAGCACACCTGCCTCTGGGCACTCACTGCTCTTTGAGAGGGGAACCTACAAGCAAGAGCAGACTTGAAATTGAATGGTGAAAGCAGGAAGAACTCTGGTTTTTGTCTCCGAGAACATGAATTAACACACTGTAGGCTGCAGGAGTGTAACACTGCTCACGCTCCTATGAAGAAGCTGGACTGCAATGCTCCCCAGACTATTCCAGTTATCGCTGTCACCATATTTGCTGGGCACGCCCCTAAAAATCTCACTACTTGACATAAACCAGGAAGTTTTACTCCATGTATTAAATAATCTATATGCAGTAGGTTGAATGCAAATACATCAAGCATTGTATTTTTTCACATGACCTGAGAGGGGGAGTGCGGGAAGCGATCCATAGTGAAACAGTTGCAGTCATCACTTTCTGCAGGTTTTACTTGTGGAGGTTTCACTGAGATAATCAGTAAATTGATTTATACTCTTGAGCAGGTTTAGAGCTTGGGTCACTGGAAAAATCAATAGCACTTTCTGTCTTGGCAATGTCTCATCAGGCAATTTCGTTAGAAAGGAAACCAGGAGGCGAGTTATTGAAATATGAATTGATGACGAGCATCTCTCAAGTTTTTGAAACTAGGGAGAGAATCCACATCTTCCTTCTTCACAGGCCCCTCACTCCCAGCAGGACAGTGAGGGGCTGGAGCGTGGCCAGAGAAGGGCAACGGAGCTGGGGAAGGGGCTGGAGCACAAGGGTGCTGAGGAGCGGCGGAGGGCCCTGGGCTTGTTCAGCCTGGAGCAAAGGAGACGGTCTGGCTCTCTGTACCCAAAACCCAGCAAAGACCAGGGCTTCACAACCATTAAAATCAGTGAATTTGTTTCAGGCACTTGCCCTCAGCTCATCTGAATGACCACAGCTCATCTGTGACCAGAGTACAAACAGAGCCCAACAACAAGGCACTTTTGAGTCAACCTTCTTAGCACAAGGGGGTTTTGCTCAAAAGTCTGTCCCCATCTTTCTGCCAGGCCCCTTGCAGTCCTGCCAGGCCCCCAGAAGGTCTCCCCTTGGGGAGGCTTCTCCTCTACAGGCTGAACACCCACCCCCCCCCCAACTCTCCCAGTCAAACAGCGACACGAGCATCGCCACTCCGCGCGACTATCGGGACGAGAGCTCAGAGGTGCTCGGGGCACTTTAATCGCTGTTCGGATCCGCTGAGGCCACAACAACCCTCGCCCGCAGCGGCCGCTCCCGGGGCTTCTCCTCTCAGGCCCCCGCCCGCCACTGCGCCTGCGGCGCGGCGCGCGTCACGTGACCCCCCCGCCTCGCCCAATCCGCTTCCGCCAGCGGCTCGCGCAGCGAATTCAAACGGCCGGGCCGCAGCGGCCGTTGGGCTCCCAGGGGCGGGGCCGGGCCGGGTCCCTCCGCCCGCCGGTCCCGCAGTCCGCCCGCCCCGGCGGCCCGAGGGGCAGTGCCGAGGGACATGGAAGCCCGGCCGGCTGCCCCCGGGCCCTACCGAGCCACCAAGCTGGTGAGGGGCCGGCGGGGGCTGCCTGGCGGCGGGGGGTGGGCTGTCCGGGGTTTCGGGCTGGCTCGGGACGGGTTCGCGGGGCAGCAGCAGGAGAGGGAAGGGCGGCGGATGCTGCCGGCTCAGCCCGGGGTCCCTGCCCCTCACGGGCAGAGCACAAACTCACGGTGACCCTTCCTAGGGCGGCCGCGCTCGCTGCTGCCTGGGTGCTGTGGGGGGAGGAGCAGCGGGCCCGAGGCTGTGGGAGAGCAGGGGGTTCTGCCCCCGCCCGCCATGGGCACGGTGCCCTGCGGCCCTCCCGTGCCGCTGGCACGGCTTGGCAGTGGGGGGACAGCCTGCGAAGAGGGGCCCGCTGATTGCAGCCTGTCGTCTCATTCTGCGCGAGTAAATGGGATACGAGGAAAATACTTCCAAGGTGGAGTTTCCGTCCCCTGGGAGCTGGGTTCGCCCCCTGTCCCGTAGCTGCTCCAGGCTGGGGCTTGGCAGCACCTCGGGGAGCGGGGCTGGCAATGTGCAGACTTGGGATGTTTCCGAGGCTCACACTTTGGTTTCAGTTATAGAAGGATGAGAGAAAAACCTAAATCAAATGTTTATGTTTTTTGGGGTTTTTTTTTTAATCTGAATTTAAATGTTTACTGCAGGGGGGTTGGCCTAGGTGGCCTTTGAAGGGCCCTTCCAACACAAACCAGCCTATGATTCTAGGGTTTCTTTATTAAAGCAACTACAGTATTTAGTATAACTACCAACATTTGTCAGTATTGATGTTGTGTTTTCAGGCATATGCTTATTAACTTAATATTGTCTTAATTGATACCAACAGGCTTTAATCTGACATTCTCTACTGGTTTTGTTTCCCGTGCAGTGGAATGAGATTACAAAATACTTCCGAGCAGGCATGCCGCTAAGGAAACACAGGCAACACTTCAAGAAACATGGAAGCTGTTTTACTGCCTCAGAGGCCGTGGATTGGCTCCACGAAGTATTGAGGAGTAACAGTAACTTTGGTCCCGAGGTGACTCGGCAGCAGACTGTTCAGTTATTAAGAAAGTTCCTCAAGAATCACGTAATCGAAGATATAAAAGGGAGATGGGGGTCTGAACATTTAGAGGACAACGGTGTGCTATACAGGTACTGGGTTGAAGGCCAGTTAACAGAGCTCTTCAGGTTGAGAACTTTATTTCAAAATCCCCATGCTCAGATTCTCGAGAAATATCTTGCTTTGGGTTGAGCAGTTGGGCCCCAAATCAATGATTAGCACCATTTTACTCCACTCACTGCTTGATTTGCTTTGGCTCACGGTATAGACCATACATCCTGTGTGCTGAGGGCTCTTTCCATGCTTTTGTCCAGCCAAGTATTTCACTGGCATGTGTGCTTTGGAGGGGAGCCAAGGAGAATTCGTTGGAGTAGCTCTGTGCTGTGTTTACTTCTCTTGTCAATTTTACAGAAGTCTTAAGAGGGCAACAGTCTTTCCTCAGTTCTTAAAGGTGTTAATGACCTGCATTTGTGAAATTCTGCTCTCAGTGACGGATAAATAATATCTGAGGATGGTCAACTTGACTTTGGAATCAAGAAAAGTAGCCCAAAGCTACTTTACAATATGATAATATTAAACAGTGTTCTAAAGAAAAAAAGTCAGATTATTTTTGTTTTCTTAATTTCCCAAATCCCTTTAGAAGCTACGGGTTTCACACTGGTATGAAATCGTAATGGCAGAGGTTGTCAGGGCCCTCTGGAGCTGCTCTGGTGTCCCCCCCTGCTCCATCCAGCAGGGGCACCCAGAGCAGGGGCCCAGCAGCGCAGGGTCCAGCCGGGGTGGGAATCTCTCCAGACAAGGAGACTCCACAGCCTCTCTGGGCAGCCTGGCACAGGCTCCCACACCCTTGTACCCTCATCTTATGATATGATTTTGGTTGAGTGACTTCCTATATTTTTAATTTACTCAAAATCTATTTAACATCTCTCCTGTTCATTACAGGTTTCCTTCAACATCTCCAGTTAAACCTTTACCAGGCTCCTGTCCGCCAAAAGAGAACTTGGAATCTAACTTCTCTAGAGACAGACTTTTTAAACTGCCCCATTTATCCAGGAGAGCCTTGAAAAAACACGAGTTGCTGCAGTCTCTGGTAATAACTTATGTTTCTTATGTAATTATACTTGCCATTTAATTTCTTTACTCATTAAAAAAAAACAAACCACCAAACAAACCCACTTGGAAGCAATCATCACATTGTAGTGATGCTGTTCTGTTGTGCCATCTAGCTGAAAAAATTGGGAAGAAAGGTCACTTGGTCCCCTCCATCCATTGCAGTATAGGGCTAATTTTGCATTGATACAATCTGGGATTAGAGAGTGTTAATTCTGTGTGTCTTTGTATTCTTTTGGATTGTTTTGTTTGGTTTGTCTCCCAAACAACAGATTTACCCCTGCTACAGTGTTTTAAACTATTGGGAGAGCTGGAAGGTGGAGTTCTAGAAATGATCTGGTTAATATGATCTTGTCAAAATTTAAGATTTCTTTTTTTTTTTTCTTTTTCATTTGGGACAAGTAAAAGGCACACAGTTTGAATTCTCGTAAGAAGCTTGTTTATCTTGCTGTATAAACCACTCATTTTCAGGAAAACTTTGAAAAACCAGACCCAGATCTAACAGAGGAAACCAAGGAAGATATGCTGCATAGGAAGGAAATAAGCCAGGAATATGTGCAAGAAACTTGGAGAAATATCATTATAATACAGTAAGTAATACACTGTAAAAAAAGCACCTGCTGGTGTATATACTGGGCTGAACAAGCTTTTGGCTTCCAATTTTTTTTAAATTCTTAAAATTGTGTTTTAGGGTGAATATTTTTTACCAACTATTGCTTGTATATGGTTTCTAATGTATTTATTACCCTTGGATTGTGCCACTTAAGAAATTTATTGGCATTTATTGTTGCTGGTATTGAAGTATGCTCTAAGTACCATAGATGCTCTTCCTTACTGGTTTTTGGTGCTTGTCCCAGGACAAAGTATGTCCTCAAATTGTCCTGGAAGGGACAACTAAATAGTGACCTAGCTTATCAAGTAACTACTCGGATGTGGAAGAAACTTGTTTTCATTCATTACTAGTAAACCTTTTAGACAACACCTGCTCTCTTCCTCCCTGCAGTTTACAAACCATTTTAGGCCTCCCATCTTTAGAAGAAGTCTTGCAGCCATCGCAGATAGTTCCCGAGTACGTCATGTACAACGTGACTCACACAAGCAAACACGGGGTTGTTATTCTGCAGAACAAATCAGGTAAGATTGCTTTTTTTCTGGCTTTCCTTAAAGATTCTTTAAGGTGCAATTGCAACAAACAATAAATAATAATTAAAGTAAAATGTTTCATGGGGTTTTTTCCCCTCAACTAGAGTACAGTTCACTGTTTGCCTCTAAGGCTTTTTTCAAGTGTATTGAATTCACTTTTAAATTACATGTGTAGCAATACTTTAAATTAGCTATAAATTTGATCTTTTGTATTTATTGTGTGTGCCATTATTTGTATTGGCTGTTAAGCCTTTGGGGCTGTGTATAAATAATGTACCTGTTTGTTTCTTTTAGAAGACCTCCCTCACTGGGTGTTATCAGCTATGAAATGCCTCGCATACTGTAAGTCATCAAATAGCTTTTAAGTTCCAGAAATCTGTTTGGAGATGAAAGTGAAATACACTTGCGTGTGAAGATCAGTTGTCGTGTTTTGCTTTGGAAACCCAGATAATCTAAATGCCTTGTTAGGTCGAGAAGCAACAAAGGCAAAACACATCAAATTGTTGCACAGAAATGTAACCTAAGAATTAACTCATGTTAAAGACATTATAGTTCAGGTAATCAAGATACCAGTCCAGCCTAGGTATCCTGCTTTTAGGCTTCAGTGTTCCACAATCTATGAAAAGTGCAGGAGAAGTAACTCTGAGCTTTTAGTGGAAGAGTGTTGTCTGAGGCCAGGAAAAAGTGAAGGACTGGGGTTTTTGTTATGAGAATAATTCCTATTAAGAAAGAGTGAGGCAGGGAGAAAACTTGAGTACTTGGGCCAAACCTGTGAGTTCTTCTAATGCAGTTTTTTAAGAGTAAAAGGACTTTCCTTTTCCAGTTACTGGCTTTGAGCTGGACCAAACCAGCTCTTACACTTCATATTAAATTGGGGAGGCCAATTCATAGAAAATCAGTCTGGTTTTTTATTTTAGAAGAAACCAACCACAATTTCACAAGGGTTTGAGATAAAAGCACGTTCATATAGTCAGCTTCGTAGTCTCATGACAAATTCAGTAGAACAGAAGGAAGAGTTCTACTCACTTGTGGATCCTCTTGCTAATAAAGGCGTGGGTTTGTTCTTCAGCATGTGCTGTAGCAGAGCTGTGTGGTACTAATGGTCTTTCTCCTTTACAGTGCCACTGATTTTTTATGAAGCTTCACAGAATCTGAAGCTTCAGTTGTCAGCTGTGCTTGAAATTGTTACAAGCATGTTCAGGTTGTGATTGTATGAACTTGGCATTGTTATGAAGCAGGCTTTGAAAAGCCTTGGAGAAGCAGAGAACAGCCAGACAAGGGGAGAAAAAGTCCATCAATTTTTTTTCTTTAGTAATAAAACTGCCTCTTTAAATGGCTAACAAGGCATGCCAGAGTTAGATGAGTGCCTCTCCAATGAAATCAGAGACAATGATCTCTTTTTATGTGTTTGCCCCTCTGTTTAGCTCTCACCCCTGTTCCTGGCAGGCTTCACCAGCTCTCCTCAAAGCTGCGCTAGCTGGAACGTGGGTGGATGGTGTCTGTGTTTACATCTGCCTGTATCTTTAGCAAACTGGTGGAGGGTTCCACACAGGATTAGTGTGGCTTCAGAAGTTCAGTTTGCAGCATACAACCTTGAGAAAATGACGCTTTTTTCTTCAGCTGCATTTCCAAAATACATAGGGCCTCTTGGGCTATTAGGAGAAACATGACAGGGCAGAGCTTGGTGTGTGGATTTAAATCAAAGTAGAAAATAAAGCTGAGCACTGGTCTTTGGCACTTCAATACCTTATTTCTCACTTGGCTCCTATATTTAGAACTGCCAGGTCTTTGCTTTAAGGAGGCAAAAACTGCAAGCAAGCTTTCTGGTTTTTTTTTTAATTCCTAATTTCTGAGTTGGTTCAAGTGGAGGCTTTATCTGTGCTGTGCTGTGACCAAGTGATGAAGGCAGTTGTTATTTTGCACAGTGAAAACCGAAAACGCTTACACTGGCAAGGGGAATACTGCTCTGCTGTATTTTTAGTGTAGTGTGTGGTAATGTGATTATAAAGTTTGATCCTACCAAAAGTGTTGGGTTTTTTCCCTGGTACTATGTGTAATTAAAACTGCCATCCCTGAATTCATTGGAGTTGGCTCTGTAAGGGTAGCTAATTTCATTTGTAGAAGCTCAGAGGAACTCCAGTGAACATTAGGGGTAAAAGATCTCCATAAGGTCAATTTTTTATTCATACCAGGCCCCCTTTCAGTCATTCTTTTTTGTCTGTAACAACTCAATCAAGGTTTATTAACCAGATCTCTTGGATGATGATGATTATTATTTATTATATTGGTTATCTGTCTACTTTGGAAGAAAAAAAGTCCACAGACAAAACTTTCCCTTGGTGAACCATTTGAATAGAGGAGTTGAAAAGAGGAAGTTAATTTATTTTTCCTGGTGTGGAACAGCTTGTTGGAAGGGAGCACAGCTCCCCAGTGGCTCTACAGAATGCTGTGTGCTGGCTTTGCTTACAAGTGATACGGTGCTGAACCAAGCAAAATAGTGCTATATTGCTGACATGATTCTTCTCTTGTGAAAATCATTCTTTCAAGAACAAATTTATGTTGAATTTTTAATAATGGAATTGTGAGAGTAAATACTGTTGTGCATTTTCTTTCTTCACCCCTTTTTTTTAGGGCCTAGAAATAATGACATGACCCAACCAACTTACAGTGGGTTTGAACGGGATGTGTTCAGAACGGTTGCTGATTACTTCCTCAGTCTCCCTGAGCCATTACTTACTTTTGAATACTATGAACTTTTTGTTAATATTTTAGGTATGTATGAATTCAGAAATTATCAGGGCGAACTATAAGTTTCTATCAACTGGGGAAAAAAAAAATCTGTAATTCAAATCAGACCTTGACCACCTAATCCGTGTGACAGCTTGAATCTGCAGGAGACCATCAGTGTTGTTCTGTATGGCAGGCTTAATGGCAATGCAGTTCTGCCTCAGTATTCTATACAAACTGCTGAGAGAGCTGATGTTCTACATCTGCAATAACCATAATTTAAAAACATGCCCTTGTTCCTCTGTTCCTCACTATGGCAGTGTGTTAACTTGCTTTATTCTTGCATGTTGGTTGCAATTACCTTCTGTTGGACTGAGCTAAGTTTTTCTTAGTTTTTACTAACAGAGTCAGTTAAAAATTGGTGTCTTATACCTGTTGTCTTCTCTGCTCAGTTGCAGCTTTCTTTCTGAACTTGTTCATTTTCATACCACTTGCATCTTAACTTATATTTCATTTTCTGATAGTTATGTGTGGCTACATCACAATTCCAGATATATGCAGTGGAAAACATTCTGTCCAAGATGAGAAATGTGACCCACAACCTTCCAAAATTCTTCCCTTGAACTCTTTCAAGTCAACTGAGTGTCTTCTTCTAAGCCTGCTTCGCAAGGAGCCCGACAAAAAAACCAAAGAGCACGAAGCTGCCAGGAAGTCTTCAGGAGAGCTGACTACTCAAAAACAATGTGCAAAGGAATTGCAAAAGGGCAAACTGATGTGTAAACAAGGTAGTGCTGATAATCTAATAGGAGGAAGCTGTCAAAATCTTTCAGGTTTCAGGAATGAGCAAGATCCACTTCAAACCTTTAGGACAAGATGTTATTCTTTGGAAGGATTTGGAGATACTGCTTCAAGCGAACATGATAAAGGAAAATCTCATTCCGTCAGGCAAAGTGACGTGAACACCAGCCTGAGCACAAGCAATGGAAAACAATCACTACCATATGAGCGTGATGCTAATTGGGCATTGGAGCCTGGTTTGAATAACACGTGGCAGAAACAAACCCACGGTAGCAAGCGAGCGTCCGCCTCAACTCTGCGGGATACAGAGCTAGTGAACGAAAATCACGGATCGAAGCAAATAGGCAGGTCTCTGAGTTTACTTGGCCAGAGGAACTCCAGAAGCTGCTCCAGCATTAATATACCAGTTGCTGAAATCACAGTAAAGCCAAGGTCTCAGCTACACGGGCAAGGCAAACCAAATACCTCTGGCGTGGCTACTTTGGTGAACATCAGGACTGAGGTTTCTGATACCACCGTCATAAAGAGACTCTGCAAAAGTACCACAGAGCTCTCGGGATACTCTTTAACTCACTCTTCTTGTATGTTGACTGGCACGCAAAGTAAGACCGCTTTCTAAAGCATGTTGTGTTGGCTTAGTGCACTAACTCAGCTCTGCTTCCTTAACCTTTGTGCTGTTCCAAGGGGTTTTGATGTGTGCGTAACATCATCTGTGGGGTTTAAAAACAAATTCTGCTTGCTAAATTGTGCTGTTTAAAGGTTGCCCTTTGTAGCTCTGCTAACAAGTAGTAGCATGTAGTATCTTTGGAGTCTTAAATTTGATGCGTCGGTGATTTGCCTTTCCGCTCAGGTAAGTGATACGTAATTTGGTCCTAGATGCTGTCAAAAAGTGAGGCAGGGAATTGACACCAATCTGCCTGTCAGAGGAGATGTCTTTTTCTGATCCTGGAAACCCGTTTTCCTGGAAATACTTCTGGGAATAACATTAGCATACTTTCTTAGCTGGATTATGGTCTTAATAGTACCAGCAGTTTATCTTAATGAAGCAACTTGATGACCATGGAAAACAAGGCCCCAGCATTATCTGCCATGTTACAGCTGTTATCTATGAAACACAGATTATCATCTGGCAGGGGGGAGAAAGGAATTTCTTGTGCTGAGATGGTAATACCCTGCCAGTTGGTTCCAATCTCACTGATGACTATCTTTAATTACCTTGTAGATCTCCTCCAGCCTCACTTAGAAAGAATTGCTGTGGAAGCTCTACAGATTTGTTGCTTGTTGCTCCCGCCACCCAACCGCCGGAAGATCCAGCTCCTGATGCGTATGATCGCCCGGATCAGTGAGAACGTGGACATGCCTCGGCTGCACGACGCCGTGGGCACGCGCTCCTTGGTAACAGAGTCACCTCTGTGGTGCACCTGGACTTTTAAGAACGTGGCTGAAATAATGCTGAGAACACCAGCAGTGTTCTGTACTTGAGCTGCTTCTCTCGATGCAATTAAATGATCAACAGGCAGACAGTTGATCTCCAAAATATTTACTAAAATGTGACTTGCAGACAAAAAGTGTTTGCTTCATCTTAAGAGATTTCAAATATTGGTGTTGCTTTTGTTTACTTTGGGAGGAGAAGGAAAATAAGTGCAAATGATTGTTTAGTCTGATTTCTCATGTTTAACTTCAAAGGGGTTGGCAAACTGTAGAAACACAAATGTTTAGCCCAAGAAAGGTTTGGGTGAAGCTCTGATTAAAACAGTCCCAAAGAAGTAAATGCTCTGCCTAGTGAGTTTGCAGACTACCTTCAGGATCTGAATTCCATCTTGCATGGGATGACAGAAGATTTTTGTTAAGCTTAGGTAAAACAACCAAGTACCTGCATGTGCTAATTTGAAATGAGCCTACTAAAAGCTGGGACTATGAAAGCTGTAGAAATGGGAGTCTTTTTAAAGCTGTTAAAAACTGGCTCTTGTTGTGCATTAGATCTTGGTTACGTTGGCTCTGCAGGATCTTTGTCTCACTTGTCTCAAGATGGCTAATCAAAGACATGAACTTTTCTACAGGGGCAGACTCTTTCTTGTTATTAACTCTTTAAAATATGTATTTCTTAATTGAAAGTACTGTTTGAAAAAGCACAAGTCTTAAGGTTACAAAAAGTTACTTTATTTCAGATGAGGAAAAAAATTAAAATCTGTTTTCCTCCTCTCTTCACCAATGGTGCAGGACAGAGAGGTTGCTATGAAAATTGGCACTGGAGAATTCAGTGTGTCACCTTGTAGACTGGAAATAAGGTAAATCCCCCAGCTCCATCTGCTAATGATCTGCTAAACACTTGTAGATGATCCAGACTTTTTCTCGATGTGTCCTGTGCTGTGCAGAAGAAGTAGATCTTGATGAGCTGCTGTCCACACGATTAGTGTCGTTTCTGATGGACCATCAACAAGAAATATTTAAAGTACCAACTTACCTACAGGTCGCCGTGCGAGATCACATAGAATACATGAAGGTGACTCAGGTGGGTGGCACAATAGAAGCTTAAATTCACTGCTGATTGCAGAGTGTTTGTCACTTCTGAAGGTGGGGTGGGAAAACTGACTAAAACACTGCACTTGGAATGCAGACTTTAATTAAACAGTTGGTGCAGTCAGATCATAGAATGTTAGGGGTTGGAAGGGACCTAGAAAGATCATCTAGTCGAACCCCCAGATATTAGCTATGTGATAACGTCTGGCAACTTGTGTTAAATCACTTGGGTGGTTTAGGTACCTCCTTCCTGAACCAGAACATCATTGAGTGTGTGCAGACCTTTTCTTCAACTCTCATTTCAGTGCAAATGTCCAAAGGAAGAGATTTGTGCCATATTGCCAACATATTCATACTGCAAACAAATAACTCCTCAGGAGTTTGAAGAACAAAAGGTTTCTACCTCTCAAGCTGCAGTGGCCGAGCTCTTGGAGAACATTATCAGAGATAAAAACTTGTCTGTGAAAGACAAAAAGAAAAAGCTGAAGCAGGTAAGACAGAGGGTGAATATTTCATCTGCTTGTGCAAACATCTCTGAGGGCAGGATCTCTGCCACCAGACCCTGGTACAGAACAAGAGCAGCCTGTGTAGGAAGAAATGCTTGCTTTGTAGAGAGCTGTCCAGAGTGGGTTGATTGCTTGGGGTTTTAAAGCCAGTGTCTAACACAACACTTGATGCTGTCTGGCAGCAGTGGTGTTCAAGACAGGGTTGAAAACCAGTCTAGAATTATTCTGTGATGCTGCTCTCAGTTAAATAACGATGGAATCACAGCATGGCTTCTGCTGGGGCACTGGCTATAGAAGCCACCCTTAAACTGCCATAGCTGGGCTTGAAATCAACAGGTGATAAAAGCAACACTCTTATTGATTTGTTGTGCTTTAAGAGGCTGAGCTCTATCTGTTCAGGATTCTGAAACGTTCCTTTCTGTGGACTTTGTTTTGTAACATGTATATTGCTCAAGATTATCTGGCACTTATGTGCCCTACTAACGTATTGCCCAATACTGAAGCTAAAACACAGCAATTCTGCCAGGATTTAATACTGGGGAGTGTTTTTTTTCTTTTTTTGGAAAACCTTTGGCAAGTATTTCTGACCAACTGAATAGTATTGTACTTGTCCCAGAATCTCCTAAGCAAGTCTTGTGACTCAAATTTGAAAAAGCAGCTTTTCAGAGCGAGCACATTTCTTTGGCTTTGGTGCTCCAAGGCCAGTTTCTGCCACACTGACTTCACGTGTGTTGGGAAAGCTCCCTGGTCCTGGAAAAGCAAAGGCTGGACTCTTCAAGTTCATCAAAACTTCCTGCATGTAAAGGGGGGTAGTTAATTACAGTCAATTAAAACCTGGAGTGAGTAAGCAGGGAGAAGTGATACACAGCAGCACTGAAAGCAAGTGAGGTGGGGAGGAAGGAAACAAACTAAAAATCCTCTAATAGTAAAACTTGAAGTACACACTTAAACTTTTGGGGAGTTGCCACCAAAATCCAGAAGCAGCTTGGCCTGTAAGGGCCACGTTAGCAAAGCTTAACAATACAGCTCTGTGGGTTTTAAAAAGACAATCTTGTCACTTGTGCTGAGATGGCAAGTGGTGTGCTAAATCCCAGCTGCTGGGATTCCATTTGGATATTTTGTATTGGGAAAGCCAAATCCATGGTACTTATTAGAGGGCCAGGTCCAACTCGTTTCAACAGCAGAACTTACAAATGATGCCACTACTAAGGGTATGAACCTCGGGAGGTTCAACAAGGCCAAGTGCAAGGTCCTGTCCCTGGGTCTGGGCAGCTCCCAGTGTCAGCACGGGCTGGGGGTGAAGGGACTCCTAGGATTTAACTCCTGGTTTATCAGTTGTCACTCACAGGCAGGAAGGCGACGGGTTTGGTCACAGGTTGCAGCTGTCCCTTTACATGCTGGTGGCCTTGCTCCTGCTGATACATCTGTACAAGGTGGTTCATGCTCAAGCCCTGCACAGTTACGAGGCTTTGGAGTCTGATATTTTATGTTCTTGTCTGCTGTTGTTTTCTAGTTTCAGAAGGAATACCCCCTCATCTACCAGAACAGGTTTCCAACCACTGAAAATGAAGCAATGCTGTTTGAGAACAAACCTACCATCAAACCCCCGATGCTTAGCCTTAGAAAACCAAGATTTCGGAGCCTAAGATACTGATTTCACCACACTTCAGCCCCTTATTTATTCCACGGATGGAGGAATGATTTACCAAAGGGCATTTGCTACAGAAATTCCAAGGTGCCTGTGAGTGTAGAAGAAAGAAATGTTTACATGGACACTTGAAAGGTGCCAAAAGAACTTTTTTTGGGGGGTGGCTGGGGTGCAGATAACAGAAATAAATGTTTACCTGTTTACAAATGATTAAAACATATCATGCTTATGAAAATAAATGTGAAGATAATCCTGAAGCTATTAAGAACCAAAAGCTTATGTATGGTTTTCATGCAGGAAACTAATGATATGCATATTGTTGGAACTTTTTTCCATGTCTGTTCAGGAATTTGTGCCATTTATTATTGTTTGTGTATGCTTGGAAATGTCTCTCTGTTGTAATAAGTGCCTTCTTTCTACCTACAAATACTTGTCTTTAAATGAGTGTTCTTTGAGTTCAGCACTAATTTAAAAGGGGTTTTTTCTGTTGTTTCCAAGAGAGCCAAAAAAAAAACCTGATTCTCTGACTCCATAAAATAATTACTTCTGTTCATCTCATCTGTAAAATTCACATAAGCTTTTGTATATTTATTTATATTAAAAGTCTTGGGTCTATTCTGACACTTTTGTGGAGAATTTTTTGGGATTTATTGGTAAACAGCTCAGCAGTGCAGCACTGCTGGACAAAGGCTAGCATCGGAACACTCCAAACTTCCTGATTCTTATTTCCAGAGTTTGCTTATTAGTTCTGATGGGAGAGAGTAGAAATCCACATGAGTGTTTCTGGGAGAGAACAACTCAAAGCGACTGGTTTTCTGAAAGAAGATCCTGGCTTCATGTGTAGACAGGTAACAAAGTCGTAAGAAGTCGCAGGAGGTGAATGAATGAGTGTTCAGTACTGGGCTGGGAGAGAAGTGGGTGCTTTTCTCGCCTGTGTTTGCATCCATTAAAAAAAAAAAAAAGCCTGAAATCCTTTTATTTCTTGTCAAAAAGAGGTGTTGAGAGTGTGAGAGCTGAGCCTGAGCATGCGAGAGAATTGTAAGAAGGATCTAATGGAAAAAGAAGCCCTTCCCTGTTCCCAGGGCAGCTGTATTTACGCAGTTCAGGGTCTTGAATGTTCGCGTGCTGCTGTGCTTGAGCTGCTCACGTTGCTTTGGTCACTTGTCAGGCTCCAAGCCCAAGCTGTGACCTGTCCCTCCTGACCTAAGCTGGTGCTCTGGTGGGCTCCTTGCTGTGTAATAGCTCCCACTGCTCTTCAGGTGAAGGTCCCTCTCGGCTCCTATGGTCACAATCAATGATACACTGTACTCAGAAACCATTCTGCATTGGGAACGGTGTTAGAATTGGGTTTTGTTGTGGGGAATTACACTGCAGTTGTAATGTTGCCTCTAAATGCAGCCAAAAGAAGCAGGTAGTGATTTTGACCAATTTTGGCTGGCACTTCAGTTCTCTCAGGTTCTTTAGTGTCCTGTGGAGAACTCTGCACTCCTGGAGTGGGTGACGGCTGCTCCTCCTCCAACGCCCGCAGGAACCTGCCTTGAAAAATCCCCTACCTGCCTGAAACTGCTCCTAATGATTCTCAACCCGGTGAGTGTTGCGTAAATGCTTTATTTATTGATGTGTTCCAGTTAAGCAACTTACGAGGCGAGCAGCTCACATTTCCTAGGATTTAGCTTTCAAAGGGCTGCCCTCATTATTCAGAGTTCTTGATCCATGTTATTTAATGTTTCCTTCCAAGGTTTTGACAGAACTTAACAAAAATGTGAATAAGTAAACAAATGGAGGACTTAGGGAACAATTAAAACATTCCAGATCAGTGACAGCTACAAATGTAAATGTAATCTCAAGCCTTCTTTGAGCTATCATTTTTTCAAGGGAGATTTTTTTTTTTACTGGAAGCTTTTTATCAAGATACAATGTTGGGGTTTTTAAAGTTTTACTGGGCTTTGCTCCCTTTCTGTGCCCTGAGGCACAGAATGAGAAGCTGGGTCTCATTTGTCAGTATCTCGTGTATAAAAAAGGCTCTGTGTGCACATCCACTCCCCCAGCATGGCTTTAAACTTCTGTTCTGCCACAGTCAAGCTACTAAGAAACTCAGGGTTGTTTTTTTTATTTTACCACCTCGGTGAGGCCTTGAGCACCCTTTTGGTGAAGATGGTTTTTTTTCTCATGTCCAACCTAAACTTCCCCTGGGGCAACTTGAGGCCAGTTCCTCTTGTCCTGTCCCTTGTTCCTTGGGAGCAGAGCCCGACCCCCCTGGCTCCAGCCTCCTGCCAGGAGCTGTCAGAGCCAGAAGGGCTCCCCTCAGCCTCCTTCTCTCCAGGCTGAACCAGCCCAGGACCCTCAGCCGCTCCTCAGCACCCTTGTGCTCCAGCCCCTTCCCCAGCTCCGTTGCCCTTCTCTGGCCACGCTCCAGCCCCTCACTGTCCTGCTGGGAGTGAGGGGCCCAGCACTGACCCCAGGATTCAGGGGTGGCCCCCCAGGCCTTTTCCAGCCAGGCACTTCCCAGCTGCTCTGCCCCAGGCTGGGGCTGTGTGTGGCTCTCCTGGTTGCAGCACAGCCCCTGTGCTGGCAGTGGGCAGGTGCCCAGGCACGCTCTGTTACACAGGCTGGAGATGTCCTTGTGGGAAGCAGCGGTTTCTCGCTGCCCTGGGTCTGTGTCAGAGCTGGGAAGTCTCCCTGGTGCCGGGGGCGAGCAGAGTGGCCCTGCCAAGCACCCGGGCTGTTCAGCCTGCTTCGTTTCACTCCTTTCTAATTTTTTTTTTCTTTGTAATCACTTCTGCTTGGGAAGAATTTAGGTCTCAAAAACATTCAAAGCCCCTTTTTGTGTGAACAGCAAGACAAAAGCTCTCAAAGCCCAGGAGGATTTTGGTGGTGAAAGCTCGCTCTGTTCCCAGGGTGCGCTCGCTGGCAGGGGCGGGTTCGGGCACAGGGCTCCCCTGGGCAGGGCTCAGTGCCCCATAAATACCCCGCACAGCACCCCGCTGCTCGGGGCCTTCGCCGGGGAGAAAATGTACAGCCAGTGAGTATTCCTGTGGGCTGCTTAGAGGGGAAAGAGGGAAGGAATTGTTGATGCTGAGGGTGTTGAGAGGCTGTGCCAGGCTGCCCAGAGAGGTGGTGGCTGCCCCATCCCTGGCACCATTGCAGGGGAGGTTGCCCGGGGCTCTGAGCACCCTGCTCTAGCTGCAGATGGCCCTGCTCTCTGCAGGGGGCTGGACTGGATGACTTTGTAAGGTCCCTTCCCATCCAAACCAGTCTGGGACTCTATGATTCTCTCTTGCTGGCCATTGTGTTGCAGCATTGGCCGGGGTGGTTTTGTGGGTCTGGGGGCCAGTGTGGTCTGGACGGGAAGAAGACAGGGAAGAGGGAAGGTTTCTGTGTTTGGGTGTCCATGCTTGTACATCCCCTGCCAAGGTGTGGTTTTGGTCCAGGGGGACAGAGCATGGTCCGTACTTTGGAGGTGAAGAACAGAGCCCTGCCCAGCCTGCGTCTGGTGCATCTTCCTGGGCTCTGCAGTAGATGGAATTGGGACCTAACAATTCTCAGCTACTTTTTTCTCTTCTAAGTAAATAGCAAAAAAAAAAAAAAAGCTCGTCCAGGACCTGGGAGGTACAAGTTGGATTTTGCTTCCTGATGTTTGAGGACATCCTGGATTCACCTGCTGGCTGAGGGCGTTGACCCGCAGGGCTGCGGCACAGGCTGGCCCCTCAGCCTTCCCTGGTCCTCCCTGTGCTCGGGATGCTCGACAGGTGGCTGCAGTAGCTGCTCAGAGCCCTTGGGGCCTTTCTGCTCACCAAGGCTGCTGCTTCTCCCTCCTCATCTCAAGTTATTTGGAAGTTGCTCATCGGTCCATCTGGAAACAAAACCAAGGTTCCAAAGCTACCCCCAAACCAGGCTAACCCCAGGTCTGCTGGCCCTTTCAGAGTCGAGCATCCCGCTGGAGGCTACAAGAAGCTCTTTGAGACTGTGGAGGAGCTGTCCTCTCCAGTGACCGCCCATGTCACAGGTTGGTGGGAGCTCCCTGATCTCATCTGCCCAGCTTGTGCTCTCTGGAGCTCATGAGACACCAGAGCTTGGGGCTGGGGCAAAGAGTTGGGAGTAAAGGACCTAACAGGGCTGGTGTGTTTTGGGGTAGAGGAAGGACAGATGGCTTGGGGGATCTTTAGACATGTCCGTACTCAACATCTTTGGTCTGTAGATGAAAGAAAAGGAGACCTCATGCAGGTTTAAAACCCAAGTTTAATAAACATTTCCAAAGCTAGTTTGAAGTTTTATTCTGCCTGCTGACACAATAGAAATTACTTGTTCTGATCTGCCATGGGCTGCGCCTGTCCCAGCATTGCCTCTTCCCCAGGCAGGATTCCCACCTGGCTGCGAGGAAGCCTCCTGAGATGTGGTCCTGGCTTGTTCGAGGTGGGTGCAGAGCCCTTCTACCACCTCTTTGATGGCCAGGCGCTGCTCCACAAGTTCGACTTCAAGGAGGGGCACGTTACCTACCACCGAAGGTGCGTGGCATTTCCTGAGCCAACAAAAAGATTAATAAAGAAGCATTTGCTCAACTACACGTCCTGGGGGACGGGCTCTGCTGCCCAGCGTGGGGGAGGCGCCGGTAATTTCAAATCCATGCGGTTATTGGAAAGGCTCTAAGGGTGAGATCACTAAAACCGGCTGAAAATAACTGAAACTTAGCCACAGCAGAAATGCAACTATTTGTACAGGCTAAAAAACATCTGGAAGGGAGGGGAGGAAGGGAGGGTGGGCTCCATGTAGCTGCTGGTGGTGACAGAGCTACATCACAGTCTGAAGAGCGGAATGTGGTTGTGGTTAAAAGCTGCTGAGCTGTCAGGTGCTTGGAGCAGGAGATTTAGACAAAACAGTTTCCCATCAGCTTCAGCTCCCCGCTGGCCATCCCTTCCTGGGACCGTGGCTGAACCCCATGTGCTCCAGATGCAACGTGAGTCTGCAGAGACCTGCAATTTCCAGAGGTCTCATGAGGCTCACCACAAGAATATTCATACTATTATTCCACTGCCCGCTGCTTTTTCCTGGCTGCCCCCCCCAACGTGCCCTCTCGCCCGCCCCAGGTTCGTCAGGACTGACGCTTACGTCAGAGCGATGACCGAGAAAAGGATCGTGATAACGGAGTTTGGCACCTACGCGTACCCAGACCCCTGCAAAAACATCTTCTCCAGGTACCTCGGGCTTGCATGGACGTTGCAGCCGCGTCCCGCGGTCCTTCCGCTTCCACCAAGACCCTGACTGCCCCGTGACTTTTCTCTGCTCAGGTTTTTCTCCTACTTCAAAGGCGTGGAGGTGACCGATAACGCCCTCGTTAACGTCTACCCCGTCGGCGAGGATTACTACGCCTGCACCGAGACCAACTTTATAACCAAAATTAACCCGGATACGTTGGAGACAATTAAGCAGGTGAGCTTCTGAATACCTGGAGGGGTAAAACTAAACAGAAAAAGTTTAATAACGGCCTCTTACAGCATAGCAGGAGTTGGGGTTTGTTGGGGAGATGATGCAGAAGCCACCACCCTGAGAGTTACTGGGAGCAGAGTCGGAATGAGCTTGTAAATGAACCCACTGCTCCAAGTGATATTTAATTAGGAGGTGATGGGGGCCCATAGTCCATGGCCTCGTGCTGGGATTGGGGTTTGCAAACTGGAGCGAAGTTGCCACCTGGCCACAGGGACTAGAACCAGAGGGCTCCTGCCAGAGCTTCACTGCTGCCTCTGTTCCCATCGGAGCTGAGCCGCATGTGCCCCCCAGAACTACATGTAACAAAAAATGTGTGTTTTGTGTTTTTCTTTGCCGTGTCACCAATGTCCAGCCTGCGGAACCCTTTCCTTTTGGACCCGAGGAGCTCAAACCTCTCTCTGTAACCATGTCAGCTCCTCTGACCACCTCAAATTGCTTGGCTTTGCTTGACAGAATGATGGCGGTGATTTGACTCATGGGAGTTTCTTCTCTGTCTCAAGCAAGGACATATTGAGCTGCAGAGCTGGAGACTTCCCATCTCCTGCCCACAGAGCTCCTGATTTTCTCCATCTTATTCCGCAGGTGGATCTCTGTAAATACGTGTCGGTCAACGGGGCAACGGCTCATCCCCACGTGGAGAACGACGGGACCGTTTACAACATCGGCAACTGCTTTGGCAAAAACTTTGCGCTCGCCTATAACATCATCCGCATTCCCCCGCTCCAGGCAGGTCAGTTAACCCCGCTGCTGAGCACACTGGGCAACTCTGGTCCTATAAAGCTTTTTTTATCCTTCAAATGAGTTCTGTCATCAAGTTACTTTTTTTTTCTTATTTTTTAATCTTCTTTGGATTTTATTGCTTTTTTTAGTAACAGAAATTTTAGCTTTACAACACTTGTAAATACAAAGTGGGGGTGAAGCTGCCTGTAACCCTTCAACCATCCTGTTCCAGACAAGGAAGACCCAATGAACAAGTCAGAGGTGGTGGTGCAGTTCCCTTGCAGTGACAGATTCAAGCCCTCGTATGTTCACAGGTAACGTTTTGGAGGTCCACAGAGTTGTACAAGTGTTTTGGTTGGGTCACAGAGATGTTCAGTTTGGTTTAAGGTCATCAAGTCCAACCGTTCCCCCAGCAGTGCCAGGGCACCACCGCCCTCTGTCCCTCAGCACCACAGCTCCACGGCTTGGAAACCCCTCCAGGGATCACGGGGACTCCCCCCCTGCCCTGGGCAGCCTGGGACAGCCCTGGACAGCCCTGCAGGGGAAGGAATTGTTCCTCAGCTCCAACCTAAACCTCCCCTGGGGCAACTTGAGGCCGGTTCCTCTTGTCCTGTCCCTTATTCCTTGGGAGCAGAGCTTGACCCCCTGGCTCCAGCCTCCTGCCAGGAGCTGTCAGAGCCAGAAGGGCTCCCCTCAGCCTCCTTTGCTCCCAGCTGAACCAGCCCGGGGCCCTCAGCTGCTCCTCAGCACCCTTGTGCTCCAGCCCCTTCCCCAGCTCCGTTGCCCTTCTCTGGCCACGCTCCAGCCCCTCACTGTCCTGCTGGGAGTGAGGGGCCCAAAGTGTCAGACAATGCAGGTCAGCAAAAGAGAGGGAAGCTGCTCACATGCTCCAGGCAGCGCATTCCCAGAGGAAAGGAGTTGCTCGGAGCAGTGAGTGCAGAACAGGGTCCCCTTTTGTTTCTGCAAGCACGGAGTGGGGGGCATGGCTGGGGCTGCGAGCTCTGCACAAGCGGCACCCAGGGCTTGTTCTTGCACGTAATCCCCTAACATTCAGTGATTCACCAAAACAGGGGTGTTTGTATTCCTGTCCTTCTAAGTGATGATCTTATCCAGTGCTTAAGATGAACACCTACATGGGTTTTGTCCAAACTAACCACAGCGAGCTTGATGTGCTCCCCAAACAGCTTTGGGCTGACCTCCAACTACATAGTGTTTGTTGAAACACCAGTGAAGATCAACCTTCTTAAGTTCCTCTCCTCCTGGAGCCTTTGGGGAGCCAACTACATGGACTGCTTTGAGTCCAACGAAACCATGGGGGTAAGCAGCGGGTTCTGCCAAACTGGGTTGTACTGGGCAGCCAGGCCTGAACTGGGAGGTCCATCGTATTGGTTTCACCTTCATTTTTCTGAGCCTAAACCAAGCTGCTGCTTGCTGCTCAGGTCTGGCTTCACGTGGCAGAGAAGAAGAAAGGCAGGCTCCTCAACATCAAATACCGCACCTCAGCCTTCAACCTTTTCCACCACATTAACACCTACGAGGATAACGGATTTCTGATCGTTGACCTCTGCACCTGGAAGGGGTGAGTCCTGGTGGGGCCGAGGGTCCCAGCTCTGGCCCGTCCCTTCCCAGTTGGAGTCGCCGTTGGCCCCTGCACCCCCTCCCTCCGGCCCCTCGAAGGATTCTCACCTGCTGACACACAGGCCATGGAGCGCGGCAGCTGCACAGACCCTGTTTCAAACTCATCTTCTAAGAGAAATTTTATCTTCAGTTTGCCTTGACCTTTAATAAACGTCAGCGGCTACTCAGGGGTGGGTGTCTGCCATGCTGGCTTTTGCAGGTTCGAGTTCGTTTACAATTACCTCTACTTGGCCAACTTACGGGCAAACTGGGACGAGGTGAAGCGCCAGGCGGAGAAAGCCCCGCAGCCCGAAGCTCGGCGCTACGTCCTGCCCCTGAACATCGACAAGGTACGGCCGCGGCTCCGGCCGGGCTCAGGGACCCTGTGCCTGCACTGCTGCTCGCAGGGCTCCTGGCTGAGCATCCCCAGTGCTCTGCCCGACCCCTTTAATTAAGAGTAAATGTTTTAATGGGCGGGGAGAGCTCAAAGTACAGGCTGGGAAACTTAAGAGTCTGGCTCTTCAAAGAAACTTTCTATTTTTGTGAACTGATGTAGAATAGTGGAACTGTTTGTGGCCATAAAAGTCATCTCACCCAACCCCCCTGCAGGGAGCAGGGCCATCTGCAGCTAGAGCAGGGTGCTCAGAGCCCCGGGCAACCTCCCCTGCAATGGTGCCAGGGATGGGGCAGCCACCACCTCTCTGGGCAGCCTGGCACAGGCTCTCCCCACCCTCGGTGCCAACAGTTTCTCCCTTCTCTCCAGTCTAAATCTCCCTGTAGTTCTCATGGCTATTTTTCTTTGGCCCAGGCTGACACGGGCAAGAACCTGGTCACCCTGCCCTACACAACTGCCACAGCGACCTTGCGCAGCGACGAGACCATCTGGCTGGAGCCTGAAGTGATTTTCTCAGGGCCTCGCCACGGTACGATGAGGACCCCAAAGCGCAGCCCCCTGCCCTCCGCTGCCCACTAATGCTCACACGTATCTATCTTTTTTTTCTTTTCTTTTATTGTAGCCTTTGAATTTCCACAGATCAATTACAAGAAGTACGGTGGGAAACCGTACACGTATACGTACGGGCTGGGGCTGAACCACTTTGTCCCAGACAGGGTAACTATCAGCGAAGGGGCGGGACACGTCTTTCTGATGAGCTTTCAGTTGAAGGGCAAGAAAGAGTATTTCTGAGATGGGGAAGTTTTCTGGATTATTTTTTTCCCCCCTCCTTTAGCTTTGCAAGCTGAATGTTAAAACCAAGGAGACCTGGGTTTGGCAGGAGCCGGATTCGTACCCATCGGAGCCGATCTTCGTTTCCCACCCGGACGCGCTGGAGGAAGATGACGGTAACACCCGTTCGGCAGCGCGATGTGGGCTGTGGGTGTCTGCTGGTGCTGGGGACCGGCGGCACAGCTGTGCCACTGGCCAGCACAAGCCTGGCCAGCAGGCAGCTCTCAGACACAATGTGCTGGGTTCTGATGCTGGGGGGAGGCTTCTGAGGAAACATGGGAAAGTTAAGACTCAGAAAACAAAGGAGGAGAAAGATCTCTAGGTTTAGGTGATCTGTTGTCCTCATTTCCTAGCCTTTTCCATCAGGAATTGTGTCATTAAAAAAATTACAGGTAGCAGAAATTCAGGAGACCCTTTGGTTCTCAATAGCTCCTGACAGGAGGTTAGAGCCAGGGGGGTCAAGCTCTGCTCCCAAGGAACAAGGGACAGGACAAGAGGAACTGGCCTCAAGCTGCCCCAGGGGAGGTTTAGGTTGGAGCTGAGGAACAATTCCTTCCCCTGCAGGGCTGTCCAGGGCTGTCCCAGGCTGCCCAGGGCAGAGATGGAGTCCCCGTGACCCCTGGAGGGGTTTCCAAGTGGTCAGTGGTGCCCTGGCAGTGCTGGAGGAACGGTTGGACTCCATGATCTCTGCCAACCTAAACAATTCTATGATTCCAAAATCTGAACTCTCCAACCAAGGGAGTTTTGCACCCCAAGCCCTGCTCCTCCTCGCACAGCAGTGAACTGGAAGAGGTCTGTCCCTCGAGGACACGCAGCCGTCCCCGTGCTGGGCGCTGTTCTTGTTCCTTCGCAGGTCCCCAGCCCTGCCCCTTTCTGCAGGTGCTGGCAGCACTCAGCCCAAGAGGGGTCACTAATTCCCTCACCTCCTCATCTCCCAGCAGGACTGTGTGAAGCTGGGAGGTCTTGCCCATGCTGAATTTAAGAACCCACTCTCTCTGGTTTACACGGAGAGTTCTGTATTTCATAGCCAAAATATCTCCTATTTCAGGGTGAAATTTTGTATTATCTGTTCCCAGTTCCACAAAGTGCTTGTGCAGGAGCTCAAATCCCCTGGGACACTATTTCATAACCAGTTTGCACAGTCAGCCAATCTGGTGACATTTAGCCCAAATAGGTCTGAAACTGAAGCAAGCAATATGAATTTTAGGAACCTGGTTACAGTCTCTCCCACCTCCCGGGACTGGAGCCCCTGCAGCAGCACTCCCCGAAAGCTCCCCTCTCACAGTTCTGCCATCGTCCCCAGCGCTGTTTGATGCTGTCATGGACCATGGTTATGGTTCTTCTCGTGTTCTGCTGTTATGGCTGACCCAGGGAGTACACAAATGAACACCCAAGCTAAGTGTGAGGTTGCCCCGTGCATTCCCCAGGGGGATGCCAGGATCCAGAAATGGGAATCTTGTCACAATTAAACCTCAGGAGGAGACCATAAGGAATTTTATGAGTTTTTAAATTAGTTACATTGAAAAAATTAATCACCAAATGCCAGCATGCTGGGGTGGGCAGGGCCCTCTGGAGCTGCTCTGGTGTCCCCCCTGCTCCATCCAGCAGGGGCACCCAGAGCAGGGGCCCAGCAGCGCAGGGTCCAGCCGGGGTGGGAATCTCTCCAGACAAGGAGACTCCACAGCCTCTCTGGGCAGCCTGGCACAGGCTCCCACACCCTCACCCCAAAGAACTTTCTCCTCCTGCTCAGCTGGAACCTCCTGGCTTCCAGTTGGTGCCCCTTGGTGCCCCTTGTCCTGTGGCTGGGCACCACTGAGCAGAGTCTGGCCCCAGGCTCTTGCTCAGCACTGATCAGACTCCCACATCTCACCGTTCAGTGCAGAGCTGATGCTCAGAGGGTACCAACAGGGTTTCCTGGTGTCCCGTGTGTGAGTGGCCCCCTCTCCTGACCAGCCCCGGGGAAGGGTGCAGCGCAGGCACACGGGGACAGGCTGGTTGTTTTTCTTGCTGCCAGGGGTTGTGTTGAGCATCGTGATCAGCCCGGGCGTGGGGCCGAAGCCTGCCTACCTCCTCATCCTCAACGCCAAAGACATGAGCGAGGTGGCCAGGGCTGAAGTGGAGGTGAACATTCCTGTGACTTTCCACGGGCTCTTCAAAAGAGCGTGAGCGCCACCTCCAAGATGGCACCTGAGGCTCCTCCTGGCTCCGAGAAGGTGCAGTCGCTGTTTACAAGCACTCAACTGTCCTAAATCCCTCAACGTCACTTTTTATTTGTATGGCTACTGATTTAATATTGAGCATTTCGGTTTTGTTGAGCTGGCAGTGCTGGGTTAACGGTTAGACTGGGTCTTAAAGGTCTTTTCCAACCAAAATGATTCTATGGTCCTTCAAATTACTTAAGGTATTTTCCAGATGCACCCTTTGGCATAATCTCCAGTTGTGCAGTGCTAAGAACTCTACGGTTAAAACAACACAGTTGTGAGGGGAGAGCTTTTTGTCTTCACACAATTAAACTTTGCAGCTGCAGCAGAGTGGAAAACCACAGAACTGCACCGTGTAAACTCAGTACCTCTGCAGTACTGAAGGTCTGGGTTTCAGGCTCAAACATGAATCTGAAGGACCAGTAGCAGGCATTTGTTACTGCGTGGGGTGAATTTGCTTCCTTAGCATCCTATAGGCTCTCAGCTTAATCCTTTCTCATCACAAAAGAAATTGTCTACTAACGTAGTCAGAGGGTACGGTTGGAAACACAAACTTAGTGCTAACAAGACTTAAACCCCAGGATTCTTGTCTGTCTGCAATGGTTTAATGTTATGATATCAAAGAATTAAAAATGATTGCCATTAAAGATTTCCGGTACCCGGTGCTGACTCGCAAAGGCTGGTTCCTGGGGAGGGGCCACGGTCACATTCTGATGACGGGATAGTGGCACGGAGCTAGGATCTGGTACTTGTGCTGCTCTGTGATCTCCAAGCACTGGGCAATTACCTGATTGAAAACAAGAAACCGAATGAGTCTCTGACACAGAACAGTGGTAAAGCTCATTCAGTAATGCATTTGATCTTACTTTCTGCAAAAGAATTGACCAGTTAAAGTGAACAGTTCTTGTCTGCAGAACTTTTGGAACATAACATTAATCATTTTGTGCCTGTGAAAATAACCTGCGTGTAACAACGCTTCCTTTCAGCTATTGCAGGTTTTCACATGTAGCTCCTCCAGAGACGTAGTCTTGGGGCTCCAGTACTAGAAAATACTCCTTGGTCCTCCTCCATTATCAAAGCTCTCGGAAACCCAACAGAAAATATTCAACATCCCCCTAGTACCATAAGTACGTGCCATACTTAGAAGGATTAATTGATAGCAGGCTCTATTTATGATCTTTAGGTAAACCAGCTTCAGCAGGGCAAAGAACACCTGAAGTATTGCTAATAAACAACCTAACAAGGAAAAACAGAAGAACAAAGGCAGTGGCTTTTGGAAAGACTCTAAGGGAGTAGATGTGTGCCAACTTCAAAAACAAATAAAGAAAGAAGTCTGCCAGATAGGCTGGGGGGGGGGGGGGGGGATGCCACTGCAAATTTAAGCAGCCAATTACAAACACAAAGAGAATGTAGCAAAAGGAAACATCCAAGGACAAAAGAAAGGAGGAAACAATGGGAATGCTGAAGGGCTGAACTTCAAAGAGCGAAGATGGGTTGATTGTGCAACACCAAAAAAGAAAGATTTGGCTATGGAATGAAACGAAGTGGATTCAGAGGGTCTGTGAGGAAATGCTGTAGTCAAGTAACTAGAAGGTAACAGGAATTCAACGGAATCTTTTTGGATAGACTAAGGGGGAAGAGAAAAGCTGAGAACTGCAAAGCTAAACTGCGCAGAACAGGGAGTGAGAAGGAATCATTGTTCCTGGGAATCCGCACGTGCTGCCCCTGAGCGAGTCACAGGCTCGGGCATCCACTGCCAGATCCTTCTGAGATCAGGGAATAAAAGGTAGCGTAAGGAACCCCCCACCTTTCTAGAATTTTGAGGTAGAATGACACCGTCGTCCCACAGTCTGGCAGAGGAGTAAAAGGCGCTGCTCTCTTCCTCCAGCCTGGGGAACACAGAGCGTTAAATGAGCTTCACAGCACAAAACCATAATAAAACCCATCAGGTCAGGGGAACAAAACCACAGGTGAGAAAGGCCTGCGCTTCGGTCTCAAGGGAACAGCAGTATTGCTGTTCAAATTAATTAGGATCCAGCAAATGGTAGGTAACAGTTCTGCTCCTTGTGCAGCACAGCCCCCCGGCCACAGACAGGGTAAATATTTGATGTCCTTACTTTTCTTTCAGCTGTTTTAGCTCTGATTCATCTCCTGTAGAGTCATCATCCCCAGCTCGTGGGACTGTGGAGAAATGTCTTGAATCCACAAGAGCAACTCTTGCATTAGGCCACAAGAACAGGAAGTTTGGACTGAATGATCTCCCACACTAGAAAAAAAGCCCCCAAAGATTCACAGTAAAACTCACTAAAATTCATCACAAAAAAAGACAGCCCTAGGATGACACGATTGTGCCTCAAGTGCTATGAAATCTTGGCCTAGTCTAAGAAGTCTGTCCCCAAACCCCCCGGGGTCCCCACGGCCCTACCATGGCGTAGCTCTCGCTCCCGTAACAGCCGCCAATCACAAGGGTGATTTTGGGAACGGCGGCACAAGCGACGGCAGCCATCATGGAGGCCTGGGCTTTTAACCTGCTGGAGTGAGCCTCTGCCTGCAACGAAAACAAAAGCTTTTTACATCCTCAGGGGCTTCTTTCTAGACTCCCTCCCCTCCCACCAAACATGTATTTCTAAACCATTTACTCCTCTACAACCCTGTGTGACCACTGTGACCATGACACTAAGACAGCACCGTTAACTACCACAGCCAGTTATAATGGTTTTAGTTTACGATAAAAATCAGCGAAACGACCCCAACCAGCGTGCAAAGCCCTACAAGGCCGAGCAGCCGGAGCTCTCCTGGGCATTACCAAAGCTCAGATACAACAGAATTACACCAGCTTTGTTTTAAGTGCTGGTGGCAGCTGGGAGGAGCTGGGCTGCAGAAACAGCCTCTGTTCAGAGAATCAAACATAGGTTTTGCTACGAGGCTCTCTGCAGCCCTGGACACAACATACTCTAATCTTCACTCAAGGAATCTCTCTCTTTCTAAGGAGAGCAGCTGTATCAAAGAATCAAGACACTGGATGTGAAGGTACAAAGCACTACGAGTTCCAAGCTGGGCAGCGTGTGCTGCCAGCTGGACAGCACCACTTTAGGAAAGCACAGAGGCCTGCTTAAAATCTGAAGTGAGAACGTTCATGGGAAGAGTGAAGAACAAACTAATAATGAGGCTTCATGGCTTAAACCATCAGGAGTGGTTAAAAACCAAATAATTTTCCCATCCCAAATTTTCAGAAAGCAAACTTAAACACAACAAGAAATAGGCAGTGCTTGAATTAAGTGCATGGAACTGAAAATGCCGTTACCTGTGAGATGCTTGTTGGCTCTGCTGTGTGTGGAGCAGTGTTTTGGAGGAAGAGGATGGGGATGCTGCGCTGATTGCAGAGCTGCACGAAGTGGCTGCCCTTGAGAGAAGCATCGTGAGAGAGCTCCCCGTTGTTAGCCACTATCCCCACCAGGTGCCTGCGAAACACACGTGGGCATTTTCACTTTGGAACCTCAGAAGTTATGAAACGGGTGTCTCCTCATATTCTGAAGGGCAGAAACATAAACGTCCACGTGCACACACAGATCTGTGCTTTGCAGAAACTCAGAGCATAAAAGGCTGCACGTACATGCCTCATTTCATTCCAGGACCTCCACGTACCTAGCAAACTAGGTCTCCTGAGATGCAAAGCATGGAAGTATTACCATGGATTAATACCCAGAGGTGGGGGTCAGTCTACTCTCCCAAGGATCAGGCTCCCTAGAAGTATTTTATTAACAATTCTTGACTGACTCAGATCTTCATAAACATTATTATTTGAACACCATGAGACCCAACGACAATATGAAAGCAATTGAGACAAATATGTCCAGACATTTTGATAGTGAAATGTTACAGCCTTACCCTTCCACGTGGCCAAATCCTGTCACTAAGGTCGTTCCATAATTAGCCTTGAATTCCTGGAATCTGCTCCCATCCGTCAGACGGCTCAGGATCTGCACAGAAATACACAGGCTTTACTCCAGAACTGTAATGAAAATAATTCTGCTAAAAGATACACTCTGTGTGAACAGGAATGAGAGCTGTGTAACACAAGTCAGCCTAAATGAGCACAGAAGGCCCTTTTATGTCTTACACTCAGCACAAAACATCAAATTTCTGTTTACGTTTGATTACTACTCGTGTATTTTTTTCAGCCAATTTCATCTCCCAGATTCTTCCAGTGTTACAGAGCCTAAAAACGCTGTGAAAACCCCAGCATGTGCAGTTCCAGTTGGTGCGAATAAAACCCCCTCAGCAGCACATTGCTTGTGCTTTTTTTCAAACAGTTTAAGAGCTGCCTTCAAAGGTACCCTGCTTTTCGCAGGCAGTCCCCTTAACCAGTGGGGTTTAGCCCTGGAAAAGACGTTGGATTCACATCCTTGGAGACTGAACCTCTAGAGCAACACAATGCAAATGGCGTGGGCAGCTCTGCTCTCGGGTCAGCGTCTGTCCCAGCCTCAAACACATTCAATTTGAGCTGTGTTGGGTTTCAGTCAGTATTTTCATTAGGCATCTAAGTTACAAGACAGAGTCTGGACTATCTGGGGACAAAAAAGAAATAAAAAGAGGCCAGGGGAAGGGAAAAGAGGATGCTGAAGGGAAGTTCATTCTTAAGGCAGCCAACAGAGTACAAGACATTCGGACACAACAGCATCTCAGGCAGCAGCCGGGAAGAGCCGGGGATGAGCTGTCAGATCTGTAACCATCTCTAGCAGGCTTTCCCCCTCAGCATTTTCTGTAATTCTACAGAACCGGCACCATTCTGCTTTGCTGCAGACTCGAGACAGGCTGGCGATTGGTTAGGTTACAACACAGAGTACCTCCAGCACGGGCTGTGGCCTGTTCATCTGGCCAGAGCAGGCTGGAAGGCTGAGGGAGCACAGTATCTGCCACCATACCAGTTTCACAGGCAGAGATCCCTTGTACTCTCTCGGCGCCAGGCCCAAGAGCTCCTCGGAGCTATAGAGGGGACTGTCGTGCTCCGTGACCTCCTCCGGCAGTGGCTCGTAATTCAGTGTAGAGATAACGTTCCGAATACACTCATAGGCTTCCTTTTCTGACGATGCAAAGTGGTCACTACAGCCACTGACTCTAGGAGAGAGAGAAACGTGAATGAGGACTGAATTAATAAAATCTGAACTCTGCTAGAAAAGCTAAAGGAAAGACATTAACCCGTCCTGTGACTCTCCAAACTCCCTGAGGATGCCACGTGGTTTTGTTTGCATCTGAAAGAGTTGAAACCAGTAAGTCAGTGGAATTTCTGTGCAGTCCAACCCCAAAACAAATTCAGAGTGAGAAGAACTTCTTCCCCGTGACCTGTGTGTTTATCTGTATTAAAGAAAGAACTGTCAATTTATTTTCATTATGCTGTCAGTAGTGTGGCCAGCAGGGCTAAGGCAGGGATCGTTCCCCTGGACCGGGCACTGGAGAGGCCCCAGTCTCTAAAGCTAAGTATGTTGCATTCTCTACTGGTTTTGATACTCATTTCACATACTGAGAGTGAAGTTTCGCTCCTCCAAGGTCCTCAGGAGACACATACTCTCCTGTAGCAGCTTTTACCAGAGGTGGGCCAGCAAGGAAGAGCGTACTGATTTTATCAATCATCACAACTTCTTCTGCCATGGTTGGAACGTAGGCACCTCCAGCGACACAGGAGCCGCACACCACTGCCACCTGAAGGACAGCAAAACCAAAGCAAGTCAGGATGCTGGACTGGGGAGAACGGAAAGGCAAAATCTTCACATGTATTTCAGAAACATTCAAGAGACTATGTCACAGCTTGGGGAACAAAGAAGAAAGGCTGGGAGAGCTGGGGGGTTCAGCCTGGAGAAGGCTCCAGGGAAACCTCCTTGGGGCCTTGCAGGACTTCAAGGGGCCTGTCAGAAAGATGGGGACAGACTTTTGAGCAGGGCCTGTTGGGACAGGACAAGGGGTGATGGTTTTGAACTAAAAGAGGGAGATTTAGACTGGAGAGAAGGGAGAAATTGTTGATGCTGAGGATGTTGAGAGCCTGTGCCAGGCTGCCCAGAGAGGTGGTGGCTGACCCATCCCTGGCACCATTGCAGGGGAGGTTGCCCAGGGCTCTGAGCTCCCTGCTCTAGCTGCAGATGGCCCTGCTCCCTGCAAGGGGGTTGGACTGGTCCCTTCCAACCCAAACTAGTCTCTGATTCTATGATTCTACATAAACAGAATAAAAATAGAATATAAAATCTATAAATAGTGTGACCAACAATGCTGGTTTTGAGAGAGTTCAACGATGACTTGGAAATAACCTCATGATTTGATGCTCTCCCTTCACGATCAGTTGGTAAAACACCTAGAACACCCTTAAGGCTGAAGTGTTCTGTTATGTGAGGTATTATTTGAATCTCCCTTCCCCATAAACAGAAAAGGTGAGTTTCAGGAATTTTTTTACATGTTTGAGAGTTTTTTTCCTAGAATCTGGATTAGAACAGAACTTTTTTTCAAACTCCACTTACTTGTCCTCCACACGACACCGTACCTGAGGGATCCTCATGGCAGACATGATTGCTTCATTGTAGAAAACCCTGCCGCCGTGCAGCTTGTCGGGAAACAGCTCTGACTGATGTTACAGAGAAAAGACAAGGTGAGTTCCAGTATGAACGACAAAAGCCAGCTCTTCATCAGTCTGGGAAGGTCACCACTAACAATTGCACCTGAAACTTTCATTTTCAGCATTCCCTATGGTACTTCTTCCTCTTAGACATTGTGCAGTTCCACAAAAATAGCCATGTGTTTCAAAAGCAGAGGTGGGCTTCCTAATTTGCGTAGAAGAAATTGGTTTCATAACAAACTGAGATTGTAAAAGTGAAGAAGGGGAAGCTCTTGTTCATTCTTCATCTGTGAAATGACTCAGAATCATTTTGGACAGCCCTGCAGGGGAAGAAATTGTTCCTCAGCTCCAACCTAAACCTCCCCTGGGGCAACTTGAGGCCAGTTCCTCTTGTCCCTTGTTCCTTGGGAGAAGAGACCAACCCCACCTGAGCATAGTTTCCCTTTTTTCTTAGTTTTTGATATAATTCCTTAAGTTAGGTGAAAACTTTTTCTATGGGTTTGCTTTCAGTCTGGAGAGGGAACACCTACAGACTCTGTGATAAGTGACCTCTGTATATTGGGAAGTATCCTGTGCAAATTCTCCTTTTCCATAATGAGTTTAAAAATACATTTTTAAAGGCCAAGACAGTTAAGTGCATTCCTATCACCAACAGTACAATAAAATACAGCATTAACTTTCTAGATTCTGAAGTTGAAAAATAGAAACCTCAAGCACTGTGCCAATTTAATAAAGACTCCAAAGCATTTCAGCACACTGAGGAACAACTGATGCTTGGTCTGTTGGTTTAATTAGGACTACAGAAATTAATTATGACAGGATTATAAAAGTGAATGTGCTAAAAATGACTATGGCACGGGTATCTTCTCCTGCAAAGTGGTCCCAGCATTACCTGCAGTGGTAGGAACGCTCCCCCGCTGTCCACGAGGTACACAGACAACAGCCTGTTCTGCATGGCTATTTCCTGAGCTCGCAGCTGCTTCTTCACTCCAATGGGGTAAATGGTTCCTCCTTTCACAGTGGCATCATTCGCCATGAAGACGCACCAGACCCCCCCGATTTTGCCAATTCCTGCAAGCGATATGACAGATATTTATCGGGACTCTCTAAAATACCCCAGGCAAAACAAGGGGGCTAAGTTACAGCTAGGATCTTCTTGCAGTCAGTCTGTGTCAAGAAGCAGCAAATTCAGTTGCAAACACCCCAGAGGGAAGAAATCTACAGCTGTTCTCCTCTGCAGTAACAAGCTAAAAGCCAAGAACGTTAGGAAAAAACCCATCCTAAATGACAGAAGATAGAACCTGAAATAAAACTCACTCCTGCTGGCAGAGTAAAAAATAGTTTTTGACTTCTAGCTCTGGATTTAACAGGGAAGGCAATTAAGATTCACTATATAAAACTGAAAAATGCAGCAACCTGTGACAAAAGAGAGGATTTCACACTCTATTCTTCTAGTTGCTTTTTATAGAGCCATAGAATCAGAGACTGGAAGGGACCTTTCAAGGTTCTGTAGTCCAACAGCCCTGCAGTGAGCAGGGACATCATTTAAACTGGAACCGCTCTTCAAAACGTAATGAAAAGAGTTGTCCAGAATGTGAAAAACATTACAAAATAAGTGTCACAGCACCCATGTCTCGTGGTAGCTTGGTCCCTTTTCTTTCACAGACAATAGCTTATTTGACACGTTAGCCTAAATTTTTGGAGACAAAAATCAGTAAGACAAACAGCTTTATCGATACCACTTTATGTATGGCACAAGAAAATTGCTGGAACATGCCTCCCATGAGGCCAGGCTGGGAGAGCTGGGGGGGTTTCAGTCTGCAGAGGAGAAGGCTCTGGGGAGACCTTCTGGGAGCTTGCAGGACTGCAAGGGGCCTGGCAGAAAGATGGGGACAGACTTTTGAGCTGGGCCTGCTGGGACAGGACAAGGGGTGATGGTTTTGAACTAGAAGAGGGAGATTTAGACTGGAAAGAAGGAAGAAATTCTTGATGTTGAGGGTGTTGAGAGCCTGTGCCAGGCTGCCCAGAGAGGTGGTGGCTGCCCCATCCCTGGCACCATTGCAGGGGAGGTTGCCCGGGGCTCTGAGCACCCTGCTCTAGCTGCAGATGGCCCTGCTCCCTGCAGGGGTTGGACTACATGACCTTGAATGTTCCTTTCCCATCCAGACCAATCTGTGATTCCATGTGTCTATGATCATGTTGGTTCAAAACCCTTCTTTGTTTGGAGCAGCCTCTGTTGGAGGTGCAGCAGAGAGCAATATTCTCAAGCCACGTCTATCCTGAGACCTATTATGAATCATATCTAAGACGTGAACAACGAAAGAAGAGATCTTCATCTGTTGCCTGTCACATCCAGGATCTCATTTGGCAGCAATTACCAGTAAGACACCCAGCAGCAGGGACGTCACCGTATGGCATACTGAGGCCTGCCAGCGGGGACAGCTCGAGGAAAGGCTCATCATCAAGGAGCAACTTGAGGCGATCACGAACAAACAGCTTCTTGTTTCTCTGAGTATGACGCAGGATGGCATTTTCTCCCCCTCCTTTACTGACCGTCTCTAGCAACTCTGAATATCTGAGTAAAAAAAAAAAGCCCAACAAAGCCTTGATTAAGGAAAACCACCTTTACACACAAGTTCCCTTTTTGTAGGCTGAATATAGGACTTCAGTGTATTGCCCTGATTTCATAGCAATGGTGTGAGAACGAAGACAAACTCACATTGTCGGATTCTTGTTTCTTACAAAGTGTAACAAAAAGCAAAGGTTTGTTATTTAAAGCGAGCAGTTCAGTTTCACTATTCCAAAACTGTCAATAAAGACAAAAAAGAAGAGCAAAATAATATAAATATTGTATCTGCAGTTTATGCTCAGAGCTGGCAGACATTGTTACGCCCATACCCTCCCCGAGGTGTTGCCCATGTACACCCTACACACAGGATTTCATAATATATGATGCTATTTCATCTCTGCCATGAGAGGAGTGCTGAGAAGGGGCTGATCATGAGTGACCAGTGCTGACCTGGAGAGATACTGCCCTCCAACAACGTTCACCCAGAAACCTGCAGCTGCTAACAAGGCTGTCATCATTTGCTAGTCCTAATTATTTACCTCCACGTTCCAGCTACTCTAGAGAAGATGCCAGCCAAGGTTTGGGCTCCCCTCAGCAAGATTTTCTGGCAGGCTAATGCATATTCTACAGCAGGGAATAGAAATCATTAGGCAGAGAGAACGCTGAGGTGTCACGACAATCATCAGGCGAAGCAGAGATTACAAATGTTATCGTCAGGGCAGCATCAAGTACAGATACTGAGTTGAATAATCTCTATAAAAACAGTGGCACTACGAAGAATTTTGGTCTTAAATAAAGCGGGTTCCTAATTTCAGTAAAATACTTTTCCACAAGATGGATACTCTTCACCTAAAGATCCTGACATAAATATTTGTGCACCACTCTTCCCGTGACTCCTTCATCTTATTGTGGCTTCCTGCACACTGTAGAGATTGAAAAACCTCAGGTGAAAAAAAGCTACAGATTTTTAAACAGTCTTAAATGTCACCACAGGAGGGCACAGAGGGTTCTCCCTAGCGATCCCGCCCAAGCATCCTTCCTCTGAACAAAGCCCCTGGAATTTCTGCCATCTGATCCTTAAGGACAACCCGGTGAAATACCCTCTCCTGCTTTTATCAGCGAATCCCCAGTAACTGCAGTAACCGTCACCTCCTTCTGCAGGACTCTAAATGGTTTGAGTCACCTTTTATGTCTCTGCAGGCAAAAGCAAACGCAAAACAAATCTTATGGAGGTCTAGAAAAACTACTTGTTGGCAATATAACCAAAACGATGTCACGTGGCACTGCTTTAACCACGGTCTGCATCTCGGCTTAGGCATTTCAGGCAACATTCAGGCACCTGCTCTGGGGGGCTGGAGATTTTGAAAGCTGATCCTTGTAAAATTCACTCTGAAGAGAAGCTGCCTGAGAAAAAAAGCAGCCAGGAAATGAGTTTAAGCTTCAAAATGTTTAGGTAAAAAACCCCAACTTTTTTACATTTCTTAATTGCTCAGCTTCTAATATAGCATTTTTCCTGTGTTAAAGAGTTCCTAGAAGTGCCCACAAGTGACTCTCACATCATCCCACAAATAGCAACATTTTTAAACCACCACAAAAACAGTTGATTACCTTTTAATAACAGCCTCACTGTTCCTTAAATTTTCTTCAAACACATGTCGATACACAGACAGGATACGTCCATCTAACACAGGGTAAGTTTTTGCATACTGTCTGCATTTTGCTTTATTACTTACTAAACGGCAGGGAAGCACGTGACGTGTCCTGTCCAGCCCCTGTTTCTGCAATACGTGTGCTGGTTGTTTACCATGACACAAGACCTTATACTTTCTGCAGAACACACAATTTAAGGTTTGTAAGCTTGGGAGCAGCATAGCTGAGGCTTTGGGGGGCAGCCTGCCCAGGGAGCACAGACTGGTAGTGTTCAACATGACCCTAAGAACCAAAGGGAGAAGAAACAGTGTTAATTGCCAACGATTAAACTTCACCTTCCCACGACTGAGTAGGTGAAGCTGGAACCACACCTTCGGCTGGGGTCACAGAACGATTGAATTGTTTGAGTTGGCAGAGACCTTCAAGATCACAGAGTCCAACCGTTCCTCCAGCGCTGCCAGGGCACCATTGCCCCCTGTCCCTCAGCACCACAGCTCCACGGCTTGGAAACCCCTCCAGGGATCACGGGGACTCCCCCCCTGCCCTGGGCAGCCTGGGACAGCCCTGGACAGCCCTGCAGGGGAAGGAATTGTTCCTCAGCTCCAACCTAAACCTCCCCTGGGCAACTTGAGGCCGGTTCCTCTTGTCCTGTCCCTTGTCCCTTGGGAGCAGAGCCCGACCCCCCTGGCTCCAGCCTCCTGCCAGGAGCTGTCAGAGCCAGAAGGTCTCCCCTCAGCCTCCTTTGCTCCAGGCTGAACAAGCCCAGGTTCCTCAGCCGCTCCTCAGCACCCTTGTGCTCCAGCCCCTTCCCCAGCTCCGTTGCCCTTCTCTGGCCACGCTCCAGCCCCTCACTGTCCTGCTGGGAATGAGTGAGGGGCCCAGCGCTGACCCCAGGATTCCAGGGGTGGCCTCCCCAGTGCCCAGTGCAGGGGGACGATCCCTGCCCTGCTCCTGCTATTTCCTCACACCACTCCTAGCCACAGAGCTCCCGCGGTTCTCCCCGCACGCACCTGCCCGGGCAGCAGAGCCCCCGAGGCCCCCGGCGCTGCGGGGCAGGGGGAGCCGCGGGCAGCGGGGCCCAGCCGGGGCCTGCGGTTGCCGCCGCAGCCGGCCCGGGAGGCAGGAGGCTCCTCAGCGCCCGTTCCGGGGACGCGAACCGCGGGACCTCCCCGGGCCCGCCCGCCGCTGCCGCTGCTGCTCCCGCTCCCGCTCCCGCCCCCCGCCCGCCGCGGCCTGACCCGCACCCCGCCGACCCTTACTCGGGCAGCCGCCGCTGAGCCAAGCGGGACGGGCCCGCCCCTCGGGGAGGTTCCGCAGCGCACACAGCGGCCCGCCCCCGGCCCTGCTCTGCTGTCCCGGGTGCCCGGGGCGGGGCGGGACGGGACGGGCCGGGCCTCGCCGGGCCGCGGGCACAGTAAAGCAGAGCTGGGCCGCGCTGCCGGGTGCCTGCAGAGCAGCGGGAGCAGGGCAGGGATCGTCCCCCTGCACTGGGGAGGCTGCCCCTGGAATCCTGGGGTCAGTGCTGGGCCCCTCACTCCCAGCAGGACATTGAGGGGCTGGAGCGTGGCCAGAGAAGGGCAACGAAGCTGGGGAAGGGGCTGGAGCACAAGGGTGCTGAGGAGCGGCTGAGGGCCCTGGGCTTGTTCAGCCTGGAGAGAAGGAGGCTGAGGGGAGACCTTCTGGCTCTTGACAGCTCCTGGCAGGAGGCTGGAGCCAGGGGGGTCGGGCTCTGCTCCCAAGGGACAGGGGACAGGACAAGAGGGAACAGCCTCAAGTTGCCCCAGGGGAGGTTTAGGTTGGAGCTGAGGAACAATTCCTTCCCCTGCAGGGCTGTCCAGGGCTGTGCCAGGCTGCCCAGGGCAGGGGGGGAGTCCCCGTGATCCCTGGAGGGGTTTCCAAGTGGTCAGTGGTGCCCTGGCAGTGCTGGGGGAATGGTTGGACTAGCTGAAGTTCACTTCCAACCAGAATGATTCTATGATTCCTCCCCTGGCTTCCAAAGCAGACGTGCTGGGCTGGGTTCCACTGGTTCCTGGGTGTCCCTTGTGGTGCCTTGGCTCATGGTGTGCCACCCACGACCTCAGGTCCTCTCTGGGTGCCCCAGTATGGTCCCATTACCAAGATGGCCTTGGTAATGAGACCTTCACCTGGCAAGGGCAAACATTACCAAGAATAACAGAGAGAGCAAAGTGTGTTGCTGCTCTAGGAAATCACTTCCAACTATCTCTACAGCATATGGATTTGATCTGCAAATTCCATGTTGTTGGGTGATACAGAATGGTACGGACCCAACTGTAGCCTCAAAACTAAGGCCCTGGTGCTTTGCTCGCTGTTAAATACAGGATAGCCACAAAATGTCTTCATCATCCTCCTTTCACAGAGCACTTGGCACGTCCTACAGCCAACGCTGCCGGGCGCGTGCAGACGACATTTTGAGTGACGCTGTCCCTCTTGAGCCCTCCGGAGCTGTAAGTGCTCAGTCAAAATGCTTAAGCACTTCCCAGTTAAGGTGGTCATTAAAATACTAATTTTTTTTGGTTTTTTTGTCCCCTTCCATCTCTCATCCTGTCCCCAGGCTGCTTCACTCAGTTTGCTATTGTTAGTCATGGTGTAACCTTCCAGAAATGACTGCGTGTTCCCTTTCAGCGACTGCATTAATATGCATTCCTGCCAGAGAGCTCTTTATCCATATGTATTAATAAGGCTTTGTAGCCATAATTAAGAGATGACTAAAATGTTTATGAATGGAAGTACCCAGCACAGGCAGGAGAAAGAATCTGCAGGTAAATAAGTTGTATATGTTATTAAAAAATCTTGGCAGTAAGAATTAAGATTTGGTGAGCTATAGTAATTCAAAATATTCCTTTTTTATTTTTTTCTTTTCCCTTTTAAAGCAGATTGGACTGTCTTTGATGCTGGGCTCCCTTGTATCAAGGAACTCAATGCAGGTGGAGCTGTGGCAAGCCCTGGGTGCCTTCAGCTGTCTCCTGGGATGTTCCAGAGCCTCGCTCACTGCTCCAAATCCTAAGGCAAGGAGATGAAGGTCTGTGCTGACCTCCTTGGGAGCCCAGGGATTATCGGGCAGGGTTGGTCTCTCAGGGCTAACGTTGCACTCAAGGGCAACACAGACACTCTGGGGCTAGAAGAGGGTCAAGTTAAACCTGGGGTGGGGTGTCTGTGCTCGTAAATAGTTCATTGAAAAAAATAGCATCTTAGATCTGATTTGCACTCTTCTGAAATGCTCACTAAATCTGGCCCAGTCAGAATGAGGTGAGCAGCTGGCATTTGTTACTGATAACCACTGAATCCCAGCATGGTGGGGGTTGGCAGGGCCCTCTGGAGCTGCTCTGGTGTCCCCCCTGCTCCATCCAGCAGGGTCACCCAGAGCAGGGGCCCAGCAGCTGGGAATCCCAGCTCTCCAGCCTGTCCAGATGTCACTGAACACCAGCACAGCTCTGGTGTGTCAGTCGCTCCTCCCAGTTTGGTATCATCATCAACCTGGCAGAGAGTTCACTCTGTACAGCCCACAGGGGAAGACAGCAAAGACAGGGAAGAGCAAACACAGAAATTTGTACAGCAGGAGAAAGTGTTTGAGGAGGTCTGGACACCAGAGAGGTGTTGGTGGTAGGGCAGACGCTGGGTGCTCAGCTTGCTGAAGAAGGAATGGCTGATGCAAAGGCTCGAGTATCTATTGCAAGTGAGATTTGGGCTTCCTGTTGTCCCTGGGGTGTTTTCTAAGTCGACCCACATATCATTTCCCTGGGTTCATCAGAATGTAGTGCTGTGCTCTGTGAGCGTACCGGGGGCACTCCAGCTCTATCATTTTCATGCTCCTTAGTTCATGTTCCACCATGAGCTGTCAGAGTTTTCCGTGAGCCCTTGTCTCTGTCACGCTCGCGTGGCCTGGCAGGTTCATTTTCGGAGATCTTCATTTGCAGGAATGTTTTTAAGACACCTTTGGCAGCTCATGGCTTCTGTTGTTGCACAGGTTTTCCAGCAGCTAGAACCTGCGTTCCCGGGTAGCTTGTGCTCCGGGAAGTACACGCTGCTCTTACTGAGGCTTAGAAGGGGATTAAACCGTTCCCATGAAAGCTGAGCGCCGCTTGCTGCGAGCCGAGGGAACAGAACCGCTCTCCATTGCTCTCCAGCCTGCCACGTGAGTGTTTGTCACCGAGAGAAGGCACCAGCCACCAGGTCTTTTTGTACTGGGAGGCAGCCTGGGATAAATAACAAATCCTGTAATTAGGAGCCAATAGATTCTAATTGACTTATCTTGATCCTCAAAATGAAATCTGGCCTTTCTCTCTTCTCCTGGCGCTGAGAGGCCTTTGTTTAACAAACACCCAAGCAAAATCCAGCGAGGTAAGGAAAAAACCCCAGCTCTTCTGAACGGGCGCAGCCTCGTGCAAGCGTTTGAAGTTGTGATTTGAAGTGCTTATTTTAGCCACTTCTGAGAGGAGCGTTCCGAGTCCAGAGAGCAGCAGTTAGGGAGGAGGTTCCCATGGCTCCTGGCTTTACGGTGAGCCGCGGCGCTGGCACCGGGGATCAGAGGGGCCATTTCAGGAACGACGAAGCTTCCAGCGCCGTTTTGGCTCCGCTTTATTTAGAAACTTGCTGGAGTGCACCGGATGCTGGGGGAAACCAGAACACACTTTTTGGATTGTCAGACCAAAGGCAGGAAGGTTCCCACAGAGCCCTTCTCCTTACATAGCTTCTGTTTCTTATTTAGATTTTCTTTTTCAATACCCAAGAGCCTCTCGTGGTGTTCTGACAATTGCAGCCTGGAAATTTGCCTAAATTAAAGCAGGTTTTGTTTGTTTACTTAAAAGTGTGAACAGACTCAGACATTTTTCAGGGCTTACATCATTCTAAAATAGATACAGTTGATTCAAAACAAATTTGACAGAAAAAAAAAAGGTAATTTTCTTTGCCCACTTGATGTATTTTCATCTATAGGAAAGGAAGAGGTGATCCTTGGCAGGGGTGTTGAGCATGGGGTCTGGAATTGATATTAAATGTTAGAAAGCTTATTTTAGTTGCTGGAAGATACGAGAGAACACAAGGAGTTAAATGAACTAGTTTGACAGTGTGAGCCAAAATACAGGAGAAGTTGGGAGCCAGACCCTCAGATAATGAAAAGAAACGTTAAGTCCCCCTGAGGGACAGGGGGCAGTGGTGCCCTGGCAGTGCTGGGGGAACGGTTGGACTCTGTGATTTTGAAGGTCTCTTCCAACTCAAACAATTCTATAATTCCATGATTCTATGATGTGAATTTCTGTGAATCCCCACATAAAGAAGGATGTGAGGAGCCCTGTCTGTCTTCACAAACTGCATGAGAAGTTGAGGAGGGTCAGTTGAGTAATGGAAGTTTTCTTCAGGTGTGTTCATTACAGCCACGTGAGACAGTAGCTGTATTAGAACACCTATAGAAAATGCATATTAGCATCAAATCCCTATTCACATTTATTTATCACATAATTAAACGCAGAATCACAGTGGATTTTTAACCTGTGAGAGGAGAAAGTGGCATCGCAGCCCAGGACCTCTTGCTGTGCTACTCCTGTCACTTCACTGCTGGCTTTTTGAGGACAGATGTGTTACCTCAAGCACCATGAGATACCAGCCACCAGAGCTGTGCAGAAAGGAGAGATGGGTAAGCAGAGGGTCTGGGTTCTCCAGGGGGTTAATCCTGAGGTGCTCCCACAGTAGGATTAACCCCCTCTGCTGTCCTAGGAGAGAGGAGAGGAGGAAGGAAGGCAGCCGGATGTGTGGAAGGGCCCAGTTTCTACACTGACTGCAGAGGAAGCATCAGGAGGCTGTTCTCATGGAGTCGCTTTTGAAGGTAGGCACCTCTCCTGTTCCTCATTCAAAGAAATGTCATCTGCTGTTGGTGGGATGTCCTGTGGAAAAATGAGAGGATGAAGGAGGAAGGCATGTGATTTGGGCTCAGAATTTCAGCAGCTGGGAGTTTTTAGGACCTCGTAATTTATCTTTCAAGCAAAAAGACTATTATGTGGCCCTACACATGTGTTTGGGATACTTTAAAAAAGAAAGTTCCAAAAGAAGCTTTTCTGCCTCAGACTCTGCCCCTCTTCTAAAAATGCTGGGACACCAAACTCCCGGCAGAGATGAAAAGGGATGAGGAAGAGATACGAGAGTGACAGCCCAGTTCATGGCTGTTGGATTTGGCGTTTATCTCTTGCCACAGAGAGCTTACAAACTCGTGAAAAACCGTGTAATAATTCCAACTGTGGAAGCAGAGCTCACATGGAGACGACGAGGAGTGCGGGCGCTTGCTTCCATGCTGGGAACAGGGGAGCTCCTGATGTCTGGTGAGGAGTGGTGCCACCAGCCCCTTGAACATGGTTTTCTAAGGCCGTTTCTAGCTAGTGACTGGTGGCTGGATGTGGTCAGGGTAGCTGGGTAAACACCAGAGGAGGGGGATGAATCACCCAGGAAATAAAAGATGGATGCTGCCGGAACTGCTGTGACGTACGGCGCCTTTGTGGCAGACGTGACGTATTTGTTTTCTCTTGTCAGGAAAATGTTACTTGAAAGAGGAATTGAGTCTAAATGTGTCGTTCCGAATCTGTGTACCCACCCACACCTTCTTGATGCATTTGTTGGCTCTGTTTAGACTCCCAACCAGTTGCTGGCTTTGAACATACCCCGCTTCTTTTTACGTATCCCCTTAGAATTCAATCCCCTCGTCTGAAGTCATATCAGAGGAGTTTTCATTGCTGGAAATGTCAGCGTAGTTGCACCATTAAAAGCTCCCAAAGTAGATGGTCTGTGTTAATGTAAAAAGACATTTATGCCACTAAACCAGCATTACAGTTATTAGTGGAGCCTGTTGGCAGTTTCTGTCAGCAATTCTTGCAAGCGTGTAACATAAAAAGGGATAAAAATACCAGTTACTGTGATTTGTGTGCCACATAACAGAGGACAGAGTGATACAACACCAAAAATTATAGAAGAAAAGCCCTGTGAGTAATTTTCTGTCCTTTCTTTTGTACTTTTTCAGGATCTTGGTGGGCGCACAAGCTCTATGTGAAGAGCTTTAGGCTCCTTCTGAGTGCTGGGGCACCCTGGTAGCCAACAGCTACCATCCTTCAGTGGGCAGAGCCATCAGTCTTCCCGGGAGGGAAGAAGAACTGAGGCAGGGTGGTTGATGCCAGCATCCAGGTAAAGGGTTTATTCATTCCCATTCACAGTGCTGAGGATTTAATCCAGGAAAAGGCCTAATTAGAAGACAAATTAGATGTTTGATCACCCTGTTGCAACCAAGATAAAAAACATGCATATATATTTATGTATGAAGTGTATGTATATGTATAAGTGCTGGAATGAGTTCTCCAATCCCCCAGCTTTTATTTTATTTATAATGAAAACTCTTTGTTCAGAAGAAAGAAAGGTCAAAATTTACTTTGGAAGCGGGGTTAGTACATTCTCCTTATGTGTGTGCCTGACACACGTCCATATATGTGTACATACGTGCAGCTAACTCACAATTTCCAGACCTCAGTTTTCACTTTTGGTCCCACTCTGACACTGACAATAGCTCCAGTGGAGGCTGGGAAGCTGCTGAGGGGCTGAAGCATCTCTGTGCTGGGGCC
>JANVCC010000074.1:1377325-1394256 GCA_025345505.1 Todiramphus chloris collaris
AGAGAAGAGAAGAGAAGAGAAGAGAAGAGAAGAGAAGAGAAGAGAAGGATTGTTTGGGTTGGAAAAGCCCTTTTAGATCATGGAGTCCAACCATTCCCCCAGCACTGCCAGGGCACCACTGACCCATGGCCCTCAGCACCACAGCTCCACAGCTCCACGGCTTGGAAACCCCTCCAGGAAATCCTCTTTCATGGCTATTTGCCATTCTGCAGCTATTTTCCCTTTCTCTCTTTGATTGGAAAGGCCATTTCAGGTTCACCTCAGCAGCTGTCTTTGCAGAAGAGCACTGACCACTTGGCCATGCAAAGAGGCCGAGATGGTAAAGGGCTGTACCTTAAACCAGTGCCGCTGTTAAAACCTGTCCCATGAAACACAACTGAGGGGGGAACAGAGGTGGAAAAATAAGCATGGGCATGAAGATAAACGACATGGGAGGAGAAATTCTGAAATCAGCCTCGCCACTGAAAGAGTCTTTTTTTTTTGCATTTCTACTGTATCTTCCCTGTCCTCCTGAATTTTGGATGTGAGGAGCTGAACAGGCCTGTTTGCTGTTCAGCACCTTTTCATGCTTTTCAGTCAGTCTTTGAGTCTATTTACCTCCTGCATGCATATGTAGAAATCTGTTATTTCAGTTATTGTTTTCCTTTCTGACCTAAACCTTGTATTCCTCCTCCTTAGGGCTGACTGCAGCCTGAGCAGGCATTGTTTAAACGCTTCCCGTCTAGCTCCGCTGGGATACTCCAATCTGTCTTGCTAAAGAGAAAAAGAAAAAAAAAACATTAATCATTCTTAGGCTTTTTATTTTTCAGAATACTTGATACTGTCAGCAAAGGCAATTTGTGTGGCTTCACTGCGATGCAGACGCTTTCCTGCTGCTGTTTGAGTCATACTATCTTATTTTATCCAAGTTCTTAGAAATAACTCTCTGAAAGGTCAATCTTAGTTTAGCAATTGGGATTTTGGGGGCTTGGTAAGAACAGCCCAGCTCCAAATCATTAGCCTGGGCAGCTTGTCATTCAAGGAAGAAAGAAAAATAACTCCCCCATTTGTCTGCTTCCCTCTGAGAGCTCTGCACGGGTGTGCAGCCGGCCAGCGCGGCGGCTCAGCCCTTACCCCTCCGGAGGGCCAGGGCCGAGCAGAACGTGTCTGAATTCCTGCTGCGCAGGAGAGATGAGCGGGGGGTAATAGTTTCCTGCAGATACAGACCGGCGAGAAATTCGTACGCCCCCAAGAGTCTGGAAGCACCAGAGGAGGAGCAGTGACTCATTTCTGAGTCATGGAAGCCTCCCCGGATTTATCCTGCGATGATGTGCAGGACACACCACTCCTTGATCCGGGCTGTCTCGAACGGACGGCTGAGCCCTCAGCAGCCCTGAGTATAACTCTGGAAAAATAAATGTTAGCCAGCAGCAATCATTCCTTGGCAGCAGCAGCCTTTGTTATGTTTCCTAAGATCCTCCCTGTATCAGGTCAGTGTTTTGATAAGAAATGGTGGGGAAAAAAAAAACAGTGCAGGGCAGATGGGTTTGGCTGCTGGGTCAGTCTGTGACCAGCAGTGGTCCGGTCACCCCTCTGCAGCCCTCGGCAGGAGTTCGGGAGCTGCATTAGGGGTGAGCCAGAGACCCCCACGCTGGTAAAGCGGTGGCAGCCACACGGCAGCAGAGACAACACTCAGCGTGCTTTTTCTTCTCTGTTTCTTCTAAAGGTTCTTTCCACTGAGAGCATTTGCACTGCTTGGCACCGATGCCTGAGGCTGCGTCAATCTCCCACCGAGCCCTGATCCCAGTGATGCCCACCATGAGTGTGCTCGGGGTCCTGCCCTTCTCAGCACCAATTCCTGATGGCAGGGGAGGGTGAGGATGGAGATTCTGGGCCTTTGGCACAAACACAGCACCTGGTAATCAAAACCATCTGGGTTCAGATGAGTCCTTTTGAATTGGGTGGAAACTGCCATTTGAGAATACCAATTGTACCAGCAGCATTCACAGTCACATAAAAGTGGTGTAAGGGATTTGTGCCAGTCCTGCGCTGAGCCCTGGGGTGTACGAGACAGCGGGAGGAGAGGTACCTGGAGAGCCCTCCAGAATGGTGTGGTTGGGGCACCAGTGTAATTACAGCAACCTCAGACCCGTGTATGGCACAGCATATAGGAATTGGAGAATCCCAGCATGGTGGGGTGGGCAGGGCCCTCTGGAGCTGCTCTGGTGTCCCCCCCTGCTCCACCCAGCAGGGGCACCCAGAGCAGGGGCCCAGCAGCGCAGGGTCCAGCCGGGGTGGGAATCTCTCCAGACAAGGAGACTCCACAGCCTCTCTGGGCAGCCTGGCACAGGCTCCCACACCCTCACACCAGAGAACTTTCTCCTCCTGCTCAGCTGGAACCTCCTGGCTTCCAGTTGGTGCCCCTTGGTGCCCCTTGTCCTGTGGCTGGGCACCACTGAGCAGAGGCTTGACATCTTTTTGCCCCCAGGGCCCCTTTAGCTCTTGCTCAGCATTGCTCAGATCCCAATCCTAAAGCTGCTTTAAAGTCACGGTCTTTGTTCTTTGCCAAAGCACAAGAGTAAAGGGGATGAAAATCTGGCATTTAGAGTTTGACAAAATCAGTTTGGAGGCAGGAGCAGTTCTGACTCCTCAGAACCTTGTCAAGACAGCTCAGAGCAGGTGCCCATCCTAGAGCCGTGGCTGCGTTTGCCTTACCAGGCACCAAACTCAAGGTTTGCACTCCTGTTGATAAAGTGTTTTGGTTGAAGGCACTTTAATCTCTTTGCAGTGCTGACTGCTCCTAGCTGGCAGGAGAGCTGTGCTCCTTGGACTGTGGACTGCTTCTCGTTAGTTTTCCCAGATTTTTCTTTTTTACGGATCACAAGTATACAAAGACTTTGTGTGTGATTTGATGAGTGACCTAAAAGAAGGAGGCTGTATTCCCTCTTTTTTCTATCTTTCCCTTTAGTCCAAGCCTTATGGTTCTGCTTCCACTCTATTATTCAAAGTATAGCACTCATTAGGCCTTTTGGTGAGCTGATTTAACTCCCTGTCTGGCCAGGAACTATGAGCTTGGGAGGATAAAAAGTGTGCTTTCTGCTTGGTTAGCACTTGGAGGGGCCCAACAAGTGCCAGAGCCAGCACATGATAAGCTTCAGGAATGCCGGGCTGGGAGGAGGAGGAGGAATGGTTCCTCCCCTCATAAGACTCAGAGAGCTATCTGATCAGCTCGCTCCACCTGCTGTAACTTCACCCGCAACCCACCCTGTTCCAAATTGGAACAATCAACAGGTTAGGAAAAAGTGAACAGGCATTCGAAATGTGTACAGGGTGAGGGGACCAGCCAGCCAAAAACACCCAACAGAAGCATCAACACTAAAGAATCAGAGAATCGTTTGGGTTGGAAAAGACCTTTCAGTTCATGGAGTCCACCCATCAACCCAGCAGTGCCAGGGCACCACTGCCCCCTGTCCCTCAGCACCACAGCTCCACGGCTTGGAAACCCCTCCAGGGATCACGGGGACTCCCCCCCTGCCCTGGGCAGCCTGGCACAGCCCTGGACAGCCCTGCAGGGGAAGAAATTGTTCCTCAGCTCCAACCTAAACCTCCCCTGGGGCAACTTGAGAGAGCGACCCAGGAGGCAGGATGATCCCCATGGAGGGGTGGGGCATGTACCACCCCTTTGGCAACCTGGGACAGGGTCTCACCACCCTCAGCATCAAAAAATGTCTTTCTCTTCTCTCATTTAAATCTCCCTCTCTTAGTTTCAACCCATCACCCCTTGTCCTGTCCCAACAGGCCCTGCTCAGAAGTCTGTCCCCATCTTTCTCACAGGCCCCCTGAAGTCCTGCAAGGCCCCCAGAAGGTCTCCCCAGAGCCTTCTCCTCTGCAGGCTGAACCCCCCCAGCTCTCCCAGCCTGGCCTCATGGGAGGCATGTGCCAGCACCTTCCTTGTGCCATAGTGTGATATCAGTAAAGCTGTTTGTGTAGCCATGCTGTGAATTGAAAGCACTAAAATAACTAACACCCACCACCCCCCTGCTTATTTTTATCATGGATGAATTCCTCATCCTGCTCACCCTGCAAGAACACTTGTATAAGTATTTGCACAGCCTCTTGGTGAACCAGTTGGGAAATCAACCCAGCTGGAAAAAAAACCCCAAAACAACAAAACCTACATCCCCTTCCAACAAAAAAATTTCCCTCCCAGTTCCTCAATCCGTGCCGTGCTGTGTGGAGAGCGGACGACGTGCCTGAGTTACACTTTAAGCAGCCCACCCGTTGGATGTGAGACAGTCTGAGGCTACACCTGGAAACCGTTTGCTCTCCACCTCTTTTCCACCCTTTCTCCCTTGCTCTGCAGCGTGCCTTTCAGCTTGGTTTCCCTGTGTGGTACCACAGACAGCTTCATGAGTGCGGGGTGGGGATAATTTGTGTTCCCAGGGCTGGGGAGAGGAGATAGAAGCTGCCTGAGCTGCTGCTGCTGCCAACAGAAATGTCTTTGGAACCAGGGTGAAGGAATCAGGTAATTTGCTTTCTGTCCACCCTCGCCAAGCAGCATCTTCTGCCCTTCTCCGGATATTTACGTCTCCGCCAAATGCATAAACAGTGGTGTCCCCAGCACTGATTGCCAGCGCTGGGCGTGCGGTTGCTGTTTCCATGCTCCCAAAGCTCCTTCGACGTGACTAATCCACCCCGGGTGAGCTCTGGACCTGCCTCCCCAAGGCACGCAGCCCTGCAGCACAAATTCAGGCGGAGATGTGAGGGGAAGCGGTGGCGGGGACGGCCACTCTGCTGCCTGCCTGTGTATCTGCTACTGAAGTTCACATCTCCTTTTATCTCTTTTTCCTTTCTTTTTTTTTTTTTTCCCCCCTCCTTCTTCCTTTTCGCAGCAGTTGATGTAAGAATTGGAGGTTTAAAAGGTGCCTGTCTCTGAACTTTCCAAACAGAAATGCAGGAGAAGTTTGGAACGTTAGTGTTAAGTGTGAATTCAGCTGCTATATTACAGTTCAGCATTTCCTTTACTGTTTATTCACACACACTTTGTATATCTTCTCATCTTAAAATTCTGAACTCCTCGCTGATCTACACCCAGTCACGTAAGAATTCTCCCAGTTAGGATGAGTCACTGAGGAGCTGAGTTAATCAACACCGTGTGGTCTGTGGCAGCCAGGAGAGAAAATTCCCGAGTCCCCGTTAACTGCATTTACTTCCTACAAAAAGCCTTCCTTTTTTATTTTTAGAGCTTCGAGGATGGTGTGGACAGAGCAAGTAACAGCTACATAGCACCTTCTTCAAAAAGTCTGCTCTTTCCTTGATGTGGATGAATATTTCAGGAACTCATGCTAAAAGGCTGCAGTGCGTTCCAGGGCAATGATTTCAGGTTTCTGGTTTGCCTGATGAGGAACGGAGGGTTACTGTGACACAGGTGACATTGTTCACATTATTCTTTTAGATAGGTTTTATTCCTGTGACAGAATCAGATGGCCTGAGAACAGGACTTCATGTTTTTGTAAGAAGGAGCACATGTCCTTCCAGCTTTCTCCCTGTGTTTCCATTCTTGCCATCAGTCCTTGACATCAGATGGGATCATTGCTGGCTGTTAGAGTTCTCTCTAGAAATGCATTCATTCCCTTAAGTCATGAGCCACGCCGGAGTTAAGGGATAGAGTTTACAATTCTCACCCTTTCAGCTCATTGCTTTCCGTTGCTTGAACCAGTAAATACACTTGGATAAAAATGTGCAGCAACAGCAGCACCCAGAGTAACCAAATTAGTCTTTTCCAGCTGAAATGCCCGTGATTCTATTTTAAAATAACAGCAGCCATTTGCATCAGCAGGTATTGTAGCATTTGGGAAATGTTAACTGCAGCACAATTTACATTCCAATATTTAAACGTAGCATCTCATTAGTAATCTTCATTTGCTTCTATTCATTAATATACCAGAAGACCTCTTAAAAACAGCACTCTAACAAATACATTTTCTGCCTACGAGGTGTATGTTCTCAGAAAACCAAATGAGCACTTAAACAACATACAAAATCCCTGCCAGAGTCCAAGATCCATGCTTATACCCACTGCTTTTACTTTAAAGAAAAGCCTGATAGCAAGCGAAGGAAATTACTCTAATTGAAAAACCAGAATGTGAGAAAAGCTGTATGTAAAAGTATCTGGGTCATCCCCCCTTGTAGTTAAAGCAGCGACCTCGAGGAACGCTGAGCAGCCAGCTCTAGCTGATCTCTCGGTCACAGCTCGCCTCTCAGCTGGGTTAGCTGGGTGTTGGTGGGGCAGCTGAGGGGCTGTGGCTTTGTCATGTGGGGAGCAGAAAGGCAGAGGGCTGACTAATAACCCAGACTGCTGGGTATGGATGTGAGATCAGTGACCACAGATATATATATTTTTTTTTCCTTATATTAGCCATCTCTTTCATTAGCTCTTTTAGACTGAGTAAAATGAGGATAGCAAAACTCAGCAATACAAAATCCTTTGACCCACACAGTAATATTTTTTCTTACTTAGCTCATTTAAATGATGCTGGAAGAGCCAGAGACAGCGATTTCCTACTCCAGTTACAAGGCGCTTCCCTGCCCAGGGACACAGATTACAGGTGGGTGAATCTGTGGCAACCGAGGCACCTCCTGCTGCCAGCTGCCCTCTGCTGCCATGGATCACCTCCCTGCAGGTCTGGGATCTCTCTGCATCTCGACTCCACTTACAGCCCAATCCAGTGATGTCATGTGGAATCAGTGACAGGTAATGTAAATATGTCGGGTTGTGAACTGGGACAGCTAAGGAGCAGAAGGTTCCTTGACTAGGACGTGTATTTACAGGGATGGAAACCTCCAAGGAGCACAGCTCACAGCAGTAGTTGCTTTAGCCACCCCACCTCTAATCATCAGCTCTTGGAATAAAAGCCTGTGCTCGGGCTCAGATGGAAAATAAGATCAACAAGAATAGCATTTTCCTCTCTAAATTTTTCCCCACACGCACTTTTATTTAAGAGGACAACAAACCCAATCTTGCTAACTCTAATTCAGCCCCTCGTCTATGGGGCAGCTTGCCTTGATTACATTGTACTAAATTACTCATCTTGGATATATGCTGCTCTGTATTTTTCTCTGCCAAGAGCAAAAATATGATATTATTTGGCAAGAGGAATGTGTATCTAAAATGTCAAATTACAGCTCATAACTATTACGGGATAGTTTTGGCGATAGCCCTTTGTGATTGTTCCAAAACAGATGTCTCTTTCTAGGAGAGCCTTAAAACAAATACATGCTTTAGGTTTGGGTTTAGGTGGTAGTTTGAGAATGTCTTCCCAAGGATGTTAGCTGGGTGCACATATTGCCTTCGGTTAACTTTGAATTTCTAGTTTCTCAAGATTTCTGTGTCTTCCAATTGCCTGTACTGCTAACTCTGCACGTGACATTGAAAACCGGGATCCTTTTTTACAACCACCAGCACAGCCAACTTAAAACACTGGGTGTTGCTGAACAGAAGAGTGAAATGATAAACCTAGTCCATATTTATCAGCTTCTCTATCTCGTGCTACAAGGTTGTTACCACTGGAACTCAATTAAATCCCTCGTGCCTCTGCCATCTTCATTAACCAGCCTCCACTTTTACCAGGACTGAATTAAAGCGCGTTGCGTGGTGGTGTAGTCCTGAAGCAGGTCCCACCATTACAAATGCTCAGCCCATGAGCATTTGTTATTTCTCATGGGACTACAAAAAAACCCCAGCTTTGGTTTAAATGGAGCTGCATCTGCTAATTCAGTCTCCAGTGCTAAACTCATGGGATTCCCCGGAACATGAAGGCTCAGCAGAGAAATGGTAAAAAGCTGTCAAACAACCCCTCTGGAATTCATTCTCTGTATTCCCAATGGTGATAGGAGCGACTGAACTGTGAACATTTTACTATAAACAATTCACAATTCAGCTAGTGGAAGGAATTTACGTTCACTAATCTTATTGCCCTGCGAGAGCACACTGGACATCAATTTAGTATGAAATTATCCATATCTATTAGTAACACAACCTTTTTTGCTTGCTTTGAAGGATTTTCCAAATGTGAGGAAAGGCAGTCTCCCGGGATGGATGGATCGATGGATGGATGGATGCTTGAAGACATCCTGATGTTTCACTGCTCCTGCATGTGCTTCCTACTGGATGTACAACTCCTCAGAGGCCCTTAACCCAACTGTGCCCTGTCTGAGCTGGTGTGGGTGACTTGCGTCACTGGAGTGGATGAAAACACAGACACGTAGGTAGAGGAATGTCAGGCTGGAATGGTCTTTGTAAAGGAAAGCCAAGATAGTACAGTAGATGCCCCAAGTAGCCCAGGCTGCCCAGAGAAGCTGTGGAGCCTCCTTGTCTGGAGAGATTCCCATCCCGGCTGGACACTGCGCTGCTGGGCCCCTGCTCTGGGTGCCCCTGCTGGATGGAGCAGGGGGGGACACCAGATCAGCTCCAGATGGTCTCCCTCCAATCCCCACCACGCTGGGATGCTGTAAAGTGGCAAGTTTTGCACAGGGTTTGATGTGGAGGTTCAACACAAGGCAAGAAGCCCTGTGAGAGGTGGAGTGACCATGGTAAAAGGCATCACAGAAGTTTGATGCAAGGTGGGAGATTCAGCCTGAGGGACAGTGGCTGAGGAAAGGCCCAGAAATGTAGTGAGTCCTAAAAGAAAATAAAAGAGCAGAGCTCTGATCTTGCATTTTCACAAGGACTGAGAAGAGGCAAAAAGACCTGGCAAAAGAGTCCAGGGGAAAGTGGTGAGAGGCTGAGCGCAGCTTTGGCTGATGATGCTGTGGCATTCTGTAAACGGATGTTGTGGAGGTAGGAGGTAGTCATGTGAGGGTGGGGGGTGTTAGGAGTGGTTTTGATGAGAGAAGTCTTCTGGGCCTTCAGATGATTAGTTAATCAATCAAATAGAAGGATTCAAGTAGAGCTGCACTTCCTGCCAGATGATCATTATGTTATGGAAGAGGTTTGGATGGAAGAACTTGGAAATTTAGCAATAGCCTAATGATGAATCTTCCCTAGACTCACTCAGATATCCTCTTGCAGCAACTCTGCCCCTTGATGATTGGATTAATGGTTGAAAGACACGGCTTGGCAGGCTCAAATAAAAGGCTTTCTGCAGATTTGCTTTGGAGGCCTTGAGCCTTTTAACCACGTGGGAATCGAAAAGACTATAAATTAAATTTAAAAGTGGAGTTTAAACAGTCTTTAATAGATTATTTTGATGCACTGTTGTTGGCCCCTCCTTCGGGATATCATAAGTCTGCACTTCCAGTCCAACAAACTGAAATGTGCTCTCTGGCAAATTATCAGCTTGGGTTTGTCTCACCTACTTAATGGAAGCCTTGATGCCCCTATTGAAGCTCCATCCTAAAGTGAGGAAGGCTTTGTCATCTGGTTGAAAACATACCAGAGAAGGGCCATCAGGAGAATTATCTGGGACTGTTCTCTCAGTGTCTGTCAAATGCTGGTCCACACCCAATGAATTATGGCTTTTCTTGCCCAGTTCCTCACGGAGACAGGCGGGACTTGGTGAAGAAGCACAGGGCAGAGGGACAGCAGAGTGGAGGCAGTTGCTCTGAAGGCCCTACGCTGGAAATTGCCACCCACCCAGTGCTGCAGAGGAGCCCAGTAAGTACAGAGTGGCTGGGAGCAGGCGCTTGGGGGTCTTCTGTTCTCAGCTATTTGTGGTTGTTATGTGCTATAAGCTTAAATCCTGAGCATCTGGGTAATTCCCTGGCTGAGTCTGTGTCCCTTATTTTCTTGCCATATTCTTACTGAAGAAGTTATGTGAGGAGTTTGTGACTCCCAGAAGTGATGGGGCTTTGGGTTGCATATGTAAAGCCTGAAGAAGAGGGTGGGATCTCACATCTATCAGGCTGGGTCGCACTTGAGGAAAAAAACTAAGCCTAGCTGAGTTCTCAAATGTAGAAATCAGTGGCAAAGTTCAGCTTTCCTGGATGAATGTTTAGCCTTGAACTACAGTGGGCCTTGAAAATCACTTGAAATATTTACATTGTAGAGTGGGGCTTGCTTGAGATGAACTATCACATACCTCTCGATTTTCTTCCTCACCCCAGCAGGCAGTTACGGGCTGTAGATCTCTCTCTCGTCACCCATCTCAACCCCACACATTCCTTTTTTTTGATGTGTGCCACACTAGATTTTACATTTGAGTATTTTTACAAACCAGAGAAAAGGCTTTTGTCACAAAGATAAAATGTTCCCTGCCATCTGTGCACTGGAAAGAACAGAAAACGCCCTTTTTCCTGTTCTATCAGGAAATTTTCCATGTTATCAGTGTTTTTAAGAGAGCAAACCTGGAAAGTTACCTATGAAAGCAGCTGGTGCCGAGGAGCAAGCTGTGGGTTTGAATGCTTTTCATCGACTTTTCCCCCGTAGCAGCAAACTGCCCATTATTTATTAGGAGGATAACTCTGTCATTCCAAACAAAACAAGAAACTGCAGCTGTGGCATCCAGCAACCAGTACCCAACGCTGGAAAACCGCCTGCAAACTGGAGACTGGGGCCCAGGGATTAACCCACAGGTCTGTCCGTGTTGTGTTTCCTGTTGTCTCATAAATAAAGTAGTCAGTTATGAACGAGAGCTCAAAAGGTGCTATCTGGTGGTAGATGACTGTGATTTAATCAGCTTGGTGTCCACTGCTGTATGGTGTATTTTACATATGGAATCAGAGTCTGCTCTTAGGCTGGTGTGAATGGAATGCTATTAATATGAAGAAAAACCTGGCCTCAGTAAAGCAAAACTGAGGCAGCTCGATCCTGGACTTCTAGGCAGCAAGGATAAGTCCAAATAACTGTGGCAAGGGGTTGATTTTGGCATAGTTTGGGTTTGGTTCTTTTTTTCTTAGCTTTCTAAAGCTAGAAATTATTACTGTGATCATGTCATTTGACTTCCTGATCCAGATCAGAGATGTTCTGTGGCTTGTTCCTTGGGAGCAGAGCCCGACCCCCCTGGCTCCAGCCTCCTGCCAGGAGCTGTCAGAGCCAGAAGGTCTCCCCTCAGCCTCCTTTGCTCCAGGCTGAACAAGCCCAGGGCCCTCAGCCGCTCCTCAGCACCCTTGTGCTCCAGCCCCTTCCCCAGCTCCGTTGCCCTTCTCTGGCCACGCTCCAGCCCCTCAATGTCCTGCTGGGAATGAGTGAGGGGCCCAGCACTGACCCCAGGATTCCAGGGGTGGCCTCCCCAGTGCCCAGTGCAGGGGGATGATCCCTGCCCTGCTCCTGCTGGCCACCCCACATTGACAACACATGGAAAATACACTGAAACTTGCAGAGTTTCACCTCTGTGCAAAGTGCCCATCCAAAGGAAGTTTTCCCAAAGCTTGTGCAGTAACTTGTGGCACGGACACGCAGCACCACAACCGAGGAGCTTGTGGAAATCCCGCTGAGCCCTCACCTACGTCTTTAGGCAGCTAAACCCCTTTGAAGATCCGGGCTCTGGGCCCAACCCTGCAGAGTTCTCTGTGGAAAGACTCCTCCTCCTGCCCGGGCCTGACTGCAGGACAGCTATTTTAATAGCTGAGCCTTTCCAAACAGCCTCAAGCCGGCAGGAAAAAATAATGTAATAAGCAGCAAGTAGATGAATTCCCAGCTGATTGACTCTGGAGACCCAACAGAGGTAGAAATTGTGCTCTGTAACCACCCGAGAGATGTGGTTTTGAGCACACTTTGGGCAGGTTTGTCTCTTGTGAGGTCTCCTGTGTGGTCACTTGCTGGCAATAGCGAGGTCCCGGCTCACCGTGGTACGTGCTCTATACGCCCTTTGGATGCGTGTCAAAAGTCACATGTGATGAACAGCTCTAAACCTTGCAGTATTAAAGATGTAGGAATGCAGTGGGGATGGAAAGCGCCTTGTAAATGTGAAGGATTGTTTCCTGTGGTTTTGTTATTTTACTTTTTTCTACTTCAGATTTTTTTTCTTATGGAAGGACCTCACCTCTACCTCCTACATTTTGGTCCCAGAAATAAGTTGCTTGGAACAAATGGGACATTTAATGGAAGATTGCACCATGCAGAGTCATTAAGGTAGATTGAATTTGGTAGCACTCGTGGCTCCAAAGATGTTTGGTGATGTAGGTCCTTGCTTTTGGATCACTGTGGGACCTCAAAGGATGGCCTGGACTTGTCAGCCTCTCTCCTCGTCAGCAGTGATTGAAGACCAGGGAACCAAGGTAATTCAAAAGCTTGTGCTGCTTCCACAGAGAAAATATCAAAAGTCATTAAATGTTAGATAGACACCCTAAAAAGTAGGATTGGATAGTTCGGAATAAGCCTTTTTAATAGAAATTGTTCTGTCTGGTTTGGTTTTGTTGTTGTTGTTTTTAAATTTCAGTATAAAGTATTTGGCATTTTAAGTCTTTAATTTTCTCGGCAAAAAGCTACCAGGCTTTGATTTTTGGAAGCACGTCGGTGTGAATGATCCTAGTGGGTTCATAATGAGTACAAAGGACTCGTCCATTAAGAGCTATTTTTAACAATGAAGTCATAACTGAGATGTAAAAGGGAAGCTAAAACTGAACTGAAAAAAAAAAGTTAAACTTGCAATGCGCTAGAAGATTAAACAGCAAAATATCCAGTGTTCTCCCTGACACCCATATCCCCACTGGTGCTGGAGGAAGAGAAGAACTTGTAGGCTCTGCAGATCAAGAACAGGTCACTCAAGTACAACACAGCTTGGTTTCCTTGAGTTGTTTGAGACCAACTTCGGAAGCCAAAGACAGTGCTAGAAAAGCAGCAGGAGCACTCGGGGCTCCCTGCTGCACTCCTCTTTGGACAGATGCTGTTGGACCAGGATCTCGATGGTCATACCACGTCTTCTTACGTTGTCCAAAATGACCTCACTGTATGGTTGGTCTGCAGCATGACGTCTTTCAATGTCTCTGGCATCTTGGGGGTCTGACACATAAAATGCTCCTTTGAATGCCCTGAATCTGCTGGGCTGGGTTCTGGGCTCAGGAGAGGAATTTGCACGCTTTATCAGGAGGACACACACAGCTTTATGAGTTGCCAGCTGTGGTGCTTTTTCTGGCCAGGGAAAGGGTGCAAAGGCAGTGAGACAGTGGCAGTGACTGGGGCCAGAACTTGGCCAGGGGCTCATAACCTCCCTCTTTCCAAAGGGAACCTCTTCCTAAACATTTTTCACACCAAGGGTGGTGAGAGCCTGTGCCAGGCTGCCCAGAGAGGTGGTGGCTGCCCCATCCCTGGCACCATTGCAGGGGAGGTTGCCCGGGGCTCTGAGCACCCTGCTGTAGTCTCGGCACAGAGATGCTCCAGCCCCTCAGCATCTTCGGAGCCTCCACTGGACTCTCTCCAGTAGCTCTTTGTCTCTCTTGAACTGGGGAGGCCAGACCTGGACACAAAATTTCCTCCCCATCTTTCTGCCAGGCCCCTTGCAGTCCTGCCAGGCCCCCAGAAGGTCTCCCCTTGGGGAGCCTTCTCCTCTGCAGGCTGAACCCCCCCAGCTCCCCCAGCCTGGCTCCCAGCAGAGGGGTTCCAGCCCCACTGCCCAGCGCTCCCAACCCTCTGCCGGTGTTTGGAGACAAATGCGGGGAGGCAAAACTCAAGAATCCGCCGAGATTAACGCAAGTGGAGCCGAGGGGCGAACAAAGCCCTGCCCGAGAGCCACGGGGACGGCAGAAACCCGGAGACAACGTCCCAGGGCCGCGGCTCCCCCCGGGGTGGATCCCCCCTCTCCGGCTGACCTTGGGCACGATGGAATTCAGCAAATCGCGCCAATCTCTGCGGAGCTGCCAAGCCCCGCGGCCTCACCTGCAGCGCCGGTGCCTGCCCAGAAATGCCGCCTCCTTCCCCCCCCGTTCCCCCCCGTTCCCCCGTCCCCATCCCCGCTGCCCCAGCGCGGGGGGCCCCGGGGCGGGACGGGACGCGAGGCGCTGGGGCCGGGGCCGAAGGGCCGGGGAGGGGCCGGGCCGTCCCGTCACGTGACCCGCTCCCAGCTCGTTAAAGCGGCCACATGCACCGAGCGGCCGCCACAATCACGGCGGGCGGCGGCGGAGGAGGAGAGAGAGGAGAAGGAGGCGAAGAAGAAGGGGGAGAGCGAAGCCGGTTCCCGGCTGGCCCGGGCAATCCGTGCGGAGCTCGCCCGCCCGCTCGCCACATCCCTTCCCGGCCGGCTTTCCCCCCCACCCCGGAGCGGGGAGCGGGGCGGGGGTGTGCGGGGGGCAGTTTGGGCAGCGGGTGAAGATGGCTGGGGCCATCATCGAGAACATGAGCACCAAAAAGCTCTGCATCGTCGGCGGGATCTTGCTGGTTTTCCAAGTGATCGCCTTTCTGGTGGGAGGTCTGATCGGTGAGTGCCGAAAGGTGCAAACTTTCTCCTCTTCTTCTTCTTCCTCCTCCTCCTCCTCCTCCTCGCTCGGGTTGTTGAGCTACTTGTTACAGTATCGCTGACTCGCTCCTATGATCTAATTAGCCCTGCTATTGTAGTTAAGAAAACACGGCTCCCTGGGCCTCTTTGTGCACATTTCACTCTAGTGCCTGCAAGAAAAGAAGGGGCAGAGAAAAGTTTTTGGCTTGCTTGGGGGTTTTTTTTCCCCCTCTTGGTCGGTTTGGTGTTTTTTTGGCCTGGTTTCGGTCTGCACTTAAAGAAAGAGGAAGGGGGGGGGGGGGGGGGAGAAAAAGGGAAAAAAGAAAATCTTCAGCATGGCGACTGAGTCGCGCCGGGAAGGTTCGCGTTGCAAAGTTGGGGCTTTTGCTTCAATAATATCTCTTATTTTGTTTAAAAATAATAAAAAAAATAAAAATCTTCCTCCGCTCTTTTTGTATCTCTGCCCCTCCCCGTTTCCCGGCCTCCGAGCTGCAGGAGGAAACCTCATCAGGGTAACAAAAAAAATTAAATAAAAAAGAGAAAAAAGGAGAATTATTGGGCGCTGCTCCGGGCCCGGCCCTGAGCCCTGCTGTGCCCGGCTCGGGGGTACGGTGGGCAGCGCTCGGGGGCCCCCACTCCCCGCCTTTGTCGGGGGTCTTTCCTCCCCCCGGTTCCAGGAGGCGATGGAAACCCCGCGGGGTTTGTTTCGCTGATGGACCCGCGTGGCTGATGGGCTGGGGGGGCTCCTGAACCACCCCCCTCCCACCCTGCTCCTTGCCCACAGCCCCTGGCCCCCTACTCGCCTTTGGAGCCCCAACCATCCCCCCATCCCCCCCCCCCGCAGGGCAGCCCGGCTTTTCTCACGCAAACCAACCCCGCCTAAAAGTTTTTTAAGCTCAGGATCGCGTTGGCTCCTCGCGTAGCTGGCGGGGATCGTGCCCGGGGCTGCTGGGCACGGAACCCTCGCCGGGCCCGGGCGGGGAGCGGTTCCCCCCGGGGGGGTGGGAGGTGGGGTGGCCTTTGCACGGGGAAGGAGCTGGGGGATGGAAGGAGGAAGATGGAGGAGCGCAGGGATTTGGGGCTGGCCTCCGTGGTTGCTTTTTGTTGTTGTTTTTTGCTAGAAAGCAGCGAAGTTACGCGGTGGCCGCGCAGGTCGGGGTGCGTTTGGGGGGGGGGGTGGGGGTCGGGTCCAGCGCGGGGGATGCTGCGGAAAGAGCGCGGAGCCGTTCCCGGCACAGACCCTTCTCCCTCGGCTGCCTCACCCGAGGGTTTGCTCCTCTTCCTCCTCCGTGGGATGCTCGGGGGCCCTGGGGATGCTCTTGGGGCCCTGGGGATGCTCGGGGGGGGGAGGGGGCCTGGGATGCTCGGGGGGGACCCTGGGGATGGGGTCACGTTGCTCTGAAACGAAAAATTTATTGGCCGTTTTCTTGGGGAGGATGGAATGGGAGCATCCTTGGGGGGGGGTCTTCATTTGAGAGGTGTGGGGAGAGATATCTGCGACTGTTCCTCAGAGGGGTTCGGGGTTCCTGGTGCACGTCAGTGCTTTGTGTTTGCAGCCTCTCTGCTGGGCTGGTTTTAAGAGCCATGGGAGTTCTCAACTTAAATTTTTAACAACTTCTAGTTTCCCTCATATTCTTCCTTCGGTTCCTTGTCTTTGCTTGCTCACAAAGGAGGCAAACACTATTAAAACCTAGTTTTTCTAGGCTTGTGGGTCTGAACCAACACGAGATTATTAGTATTGCCCTTTTTCCCCCCTTTTTTATCTTTCTAAAGAGCAGGTTATGGAACCTGACCCTGACTCATGACATAAATTTTCTTGGCCTGTGTTGCGCAGAGAGGTCAGACGTGGTGTTCATCTTACAACTGTGTTTTTTTTCTAGTGACTTCTCCCTTCAAAGTCTCAAAAAAGTAGGTTTCAAACAGAAAGTCTGAGGGGTTTATTGTTGGGAAAACTCTCTTTAATTGCTGGAAACCACCTCCACCCCCCCTTTCTGATCTTTCAGCAGATAAAACTGCACTGAACAATTGCCCAAACTGGTTTTTCCTCTGCAGTATTTACCACTTCTGATGCACCAGGAGGTCTTCTCCCCTCCTGGGAGCTGGAAGCCTCAGTGTGTATAGTGCCCCTGAAACAACCCAAAGCTCTTCTGGGTGGGCCCCAACATCTGGTGCAGTGATGGAGGAGCCAGGGAGGTTGCATGAAACTCTTCCCGGGAATTTGACCAGGGCAGGGATTGCCCCCCTGGACTGGGCACTGGGGAGGCTGCCCCTGGAATCCTGGGGTCAGCGCTGGGCCCTTCACTCATTCCCAGCAGGACAGTGAGGGGCTGGAGCGTGGCCAGAGAAGGGCAACGGAGCTGGGGAAGGGGCTGGAGCACAAGGGTGCTGAGGAGTGTCTGAGGGCCCTGGGCTTGTTCAGCCTGGAGCAAAGGAGGCTGAGGGGAGACCTTCTGGCTCTGACAGCTCCTGACAGGAGGCTGGAGCCAGGGGGGTCGGGCTCTGCTCCCAAGGAACAAGGGACAGGACAAGAGGAACTGGCCTCAAGTTGCCCCAGGGGAGGTTTAGGTTGGAGCTGAGGAACAA
>JANVCC010000074.1:1401165-1414375 GCA_025345505.1 Todiramphus chloris collaris
TCAGCCTGGCCCCAGCACAGAGATGCTCCAGCCCCTCAGCAGCTTCCAAGCCTCTGCTGGACTCTCTCCAGTAGTTCCCTGTCTTTCTTGAACTGGGGAGCTCAGCACTGGACCCAGTACTGCAGAGGTGACCTGACTAGGGCAGCATAGAAGGGCAAGAGAACCTCCCTTGACCTTCTTGCAGAAGTGATGTCACAGAAGAGTTGATGTTTATTTACTGAGCCTTTGTCATAGTAACTAACTTCTTCAGTTTGAGGTTGGTGAACTGAAACATTTGCCCCACCTTCCATCGATCATTTTGAGATAAGATTTTTTGCTAGGATTGGGTAAATGCAGATGGAAAAGACCTTTTGACTTGGAAACAAGAGGTCTGAAGTAATTGGAAAACTGTATAGTTACAGGAACTGTGGGAGAAAATGCAGTACTGGGATTCCCTTGCAGTATTTGGAACATCATAAAATATGAAAAGAGGGGTGGAAGCAAACCCCCAAACCCCCAAAGTTAAACCCTGAAAAAACCTGCAAATTGCTTTCAGGAGCAGCAAGGGCAAGACAGATCTGCCTCTTGCTGACAGAGGAGTTGTATGTGTGTGTTTGGAATGTTTGGAGAAAGTCTTCTAAGAACTATAACTTAACAACGAATAAACAATTTACTTTTCAAACTGGTCTGAACTGGGCCTTCCGTAGCTGTCTGGCTGCAGCCTGTCTGGTGGTTCACATGACTGGAGTGAATCCAGTTTAGAAGCTGGCTGCTGGGTTGGGGCTGTGGACCAGGAAATGCTTGTGGAGCTGGGAGCCTCCACCCTGCTCACCGTAGAGTTGCTGGCACTGCCTTGACAGCTTTAGGCTTCCTTCAGTGCCTCGCCTGCTCGGTGTGGAGCGGTTCCTTCCAAGGTACTGACTGTGTCGTTATTAAGTGAAAATTATATAAAGCTTACACGTGTATTCCCATCCCTGTAATTATCTCCCAAGTACAGGAAGAGCAGCTTTGTAGCTTTGAAGGCCTCAACAGCTTAGACTTCAATAGGTGCTTGAGTTTAGGGAAAGAAGACTTTGTTCCCAGGCTCTTCAAGTCAGACCACTGAGCTGGAGCCAGGAACTGGCTGAGCACCCGGGGAACAGGTTGTTAAAATCCTTAACAGGCTTCTGACAGGCACGTCTGTGCCAGGGGAGGTTTGGGTTGGACATCAGGAAGAACATCTTCACTTGAGAGGGCTGTTTAGCAGTGGAATGGGCTGCCCGGGGAGGTGGGGGAGTCTCCATCCCTGGAGGGATGTAAGACCTGTAGAGGAGGTGCTGAGGGACGTGGTTCAGTGGTGGGATTGGCCGTGGTGGGCTAAAGGGTGGACTCAATCTTAAAGGTCTTTTCCAACCAAAATGATTCTCCTGCAAGTGCAGTGAGTCATCTTCAGGCTGTTGAGTGGCCAAATCCTTCAGAGGTGGGAACTTCTTTTGAGGTTTAAGAGCAGAAGTGCTTGGCCCACCGGGTTTGGGGGTGAGCTGTAGCACAGCAGCTGGGAAGGACTCGGGTTCTGCCCCTTATCAAGGTCAGTAGCTGCTGGTAGGTTTTTAGAAGACTCATTTGGAGATGAGGGACATTAGTACTTCTGGTTTGAGCTGACTTGGCACCTCCTGAAAGTTTTCTTTCATTAGCCGAAGAAAGTATTTTAAAACCCTGTTTTCCTACACTTTGTGCCAAGCTGAAGGCAGATGTAAATTAAGTGTAAAATCTGAGGAAGTGGTGAGTAAGCATTCCTTGCTTGCTGGATTGTGTAGTGAGATTTAAAAAACAATAAAAATAAGCTGAACTAATGTCACACGTGTCTCTCTATCTTGCTGTGAATTTTGTCTTCGTGTGAAGAACTTCATTGGAAGGTGATTGGAACCAGCTCCTCACAAGAGGCAATGCTGAAGATGTGAAATAAGCTCATTTCTTCTTCTAAACTGACAATTTGAGTGTCTTCTCTCCAGCTCTGAGAGAGTTCAAAGCCAGCAGCCTCCCTGCTGTAGTTAATGCCAGCAGGGGCTGGTGCCAAACCAGGGCTGGCTCCTGGAAGGCGTCGTGGCTGTGAAAGCCGTGGCCAGTCACCTCGTAATGACCGTCCTGAAGCTGCCTCAGATCATCTAGGAAAGCAGCACTGTCTGCCCTCTGCCAGTGCTGCTGTCCTCCTGAAGAAGCTGGCTGCCCATCTCCCTGGGGAAGCAGCCTGGTTCCTGCTGGCTCCCAAAACCCCAGAGTGAGGTCCAAAAATGTTCAAGTCAATGCGAGTCGTGCAGGGTCCTGGGCTTGGCTGCTCTCTCCTTCCTGACCATCACTGGGCGTGCTGCTGAGCCACATCTCAAGCTGTCACCTACTTTCATCCTCAAAGGCACATGGTCATCCTCTTCCCCCGCGAGCCCTAAGCGAGGCCAACCCACAGAACAGAAACTTGCATCCGCTGCGAAGCCGTGGGCTGGGGTTTTCCGGAGGCACTGCCTGCTGCGGGCTGGGGGACAGGGATGCTGGGGGCAGCCAGGCTGCCCATTGGGGTGACTCACGGGCCTCACCTCGGGAGAGCCAGAGTCAGGCAGGGCATTGAGGGGCTGGAGCGTGGCCAGAGAAGGGCAACGGAGCTGGGGAAGGGGCTGGAGCACAAGGGTGCTGAGGAGCGGCTGAGGGCCCTGGGCTTGTTCAGCCTGGAGCAAAGGAGGCTGAGGGGAGCCCTTCTGGCTCTGACAGCTCCTGGCAGGAGGCTGGAGCCAGGGGGGTCGGGCTCTGCTCCCAGGGAACAAGGGACAGGACAAGAGGAGTTGCCCCAGGGGAGGTTTAGGTTGGAGCTGAGGAACAATTTCTTCCCCTGCAGGGCTGTCCAGGGCTGTCCCAGGCTGCCCAGGGCAGGGGGGGAGTCCCCGTGACCCCTGGTTTATTTGCAGTTGGAGAGCACTTGTGTCCAGCTGTATGGGTGAGTGCTGCAGAGCCCACCTCAGCTTCATCTCATTTTGGTGTCTTTGGTAGGTTTCGTAATTTTGCCGAGTGAGTGAAGCATGGGAGTCATCATGCAAATAATTCTGGCAGTTCTTGTGCTCCATGCGTGTGCTTCTTTCCTGACCACTGGAGCAGTGTGCAGCTGGCTCAGAGCCCCCTTCTGAAGCAGCTTCTCTACTTTTAGCCTCTTGCACTGGGGTGAAGGTGTCCTCTGCTAATAACGCACCGGAAAGCGGGTCACGGGGGAGACTCTGGCACTGATGTACAAGATCTGTGCAGGCAGTGCTGACCTGGAGCACGTCATGAAGAGATGCTCTGGCATTATCCTTGTGCGATGAAATCTCCTGGCACAGGCAGTTTCCTCTTTTGGTACTGGACAAGGCAAATCTCTACCTACTTATTTCTACCTTTTATTGTTGAGGAATTCTGGAGAATCTTGATGAACGTACCTGAAGGAGAGAAGTATTTCCTTTCCTAGAGCACGGTAGCAGCTGGGAAGCTGAGCAGAGGTTTGCAGTGGCTGTCTCTGTTCCTTACATGTATTTTTCCTCTTCTGCTGTGGCTCAGCCTTGAATAATTCAGATCCTCTGCTTGCTCTCAGCACTTCCAGTAGCAAAAACCAGCCTGACTGTCAGTCTCCTGCCTCCTCTTTGCTCCTCCCATCTGCTGCTTTGGGGGTAAATAGCACGGATGTTGTTTTAAAACACCTTTTTATCTGGAAGCCAAGCTGGGTAGAACATCAGCTGCTGCTTCTCCTCCTTCCCCTGATGCACACAGCCCCGCAGGGGCACGTCGCCTGCCCCTCGTACTCCGAGGACTTCAGGAGGGCTCATGCCCTGCGTGGAAAGGGCACAGGAGTCCCAGACTGTCCAGTCACTGTCTGACATTCTGCTATTAATGTGAATAACTCGCAAATCTTCCCTAAAATTCAGTCTCTTGTGTTGCCTTGAAGGGTCTCTGTACAAAACTCGGTTCTCAGGGGAGATGTTTTCCCGCTGCAGAGATGGGTGGAAATTCAGAGGGAGGTTCTCACTCGTTGGTCCAGATGGGCACACATGAGTGCATCTTCTGCCTTCTGGTTTTCATACTCGCTGGCAGCAGCGGCAATGTCTGGATTGCAAAGATGAAATAAGGAAAGCTGTTTTTGTTGGATTCCCTCCCAAGCATTCCAGTTGGTTTTATGGCTTCTGAAATGGAGTTTGAAGTTCTTTTTATCCGGGCCAAGTTGAACCTTATGTTCCCATTTATCTGTTTTGCTGGTCTTCTAAATAGTGGATCTGAGATGGCAAACTGATGTTTCATGGCAACCTAACTAATGGCTGCTGGGGCTGGGAGCTGGACCTCGGTCTGGATGGTGTGGAAAAGCCAAAGGGCTCAGAGAAATCTTGATGCATCCACATCAGATGCATAACAGAGCCACCTCCAAACACTGTATAAATAGCAAGTCTAAACCACAGATCCCATTCACGCCCCTTCCCCTTGTTTGGGATGAGTGTGCCACCACATATTCCCACCTAAAATATAACTGAAGAAGATGACACACAGCACGTGGAAGACTCACTCCTTGTGGTGGAAGAGCAGCCCCCCTGGAGCAGTTCTGATGATGTGAAATGCAGAGGAGTGGCTGACACAGCAGAGCTGAGCTGCTGCTCAGGGAGACCTGGGGAGATGCGTGGAGAGGAACCTCATGAAGTTCAGCAAGGGCCAGTGCAGGGTCTGCACTGGGGAGGAATAACCCCCTGCACCAGTACAGGGAAGGGGGCACCTGCTGGGAAGCAGCTCTGCAGAGAAGGAACTGGGAGTGCTGGGGGACAACAGGGTCACCATGAGCCAGCAAGGGGCCCTCGTGGCCAAGAAGGCCAAGGGGCTCCTGGGGGGCATGGAGAAGAGTGTGGGCAGCAGGTCCAGGGAGGTTCTCCTGCCCTTCTATGCTGCCCTAGTGAGGCCACCTCTGCTGTACTGGGTCTAGTGCTGGGATCCCCAGTTCAAGAGATACCAGGAACTCCTGGAGAGAGTCCAGCAGAGGCTGGGAAGCTGCTGAGGGGCTGGAGCATCTCTGTGTTGGGGCCAGGCTGAGAGCCCTGGGGCTGTGCAGCTGGAGAAGAGCAGCCTGAGAGGGGAGCTGAGCAATGCTGAGCAAGAGCTAAAGGGCCTCGGGGGTCAAGACTCTGCTCAGTGGTGCCCAGCCACAGGACAAGGGGCACCAACTGGAAGCCAGGAGGTTCTAGCTGAGCAGGAGGAGAAAGTTCTCTGGTGTGAGGGTGTCCCCCTTCTCCCCAGTGAGTGGTTCTGTAGGCACCTTCCAGTGCTTCTCCAGCAGCTGCAGCTCTCAGAGTTGGGTGCTCTGTGAGCACAGGTCAGGTTTTAGCAGGCATGTGCTCGTTTCAGAATGCGTTCCTCTTTCAGAACCTTCCCTTGGATCAGTGCCTGGTAAATAGGTGGATTTTGCTGCTGGTGGAGCTGGTACGGACTTGCCTTGGGTTTATGAAGCACGTTTGTGTCTTGCTGCTTGGTAAGGTTCAACTGCAACTCTTCATTTCATGAACTTGCTCAGTTACAGCTCCCAAATGTGCCAGTTTGAGCCCCGTTTCCCTCTTGCAGCCCTGAGCTCTCGGCAGCATCCCCCCAGGAGAGGATGTAAAAGCATTTGCACCCCAAACTCTTCCTGTGAACGCGCCTGGGAGAGAATGAGCTGAGTGTGGCCGTGCAGAGGTGATGTGGTGACCTTCCCTGGGTACATGAGCTCTGCAGGTCTTCACTGCCCTGCCACTTGGTGCTGCTGGAAAGGCAGAAACAAGTGGGTGTGGAGGGGAGGCCTTCGAAAGTCTTCTAGAGAATGACTTCAGCTAAACAATGTGTATAGAAACCATCAGCTCCATCATCTGCAGCTGTTTCTGGGGTTTGTTCCAGCGAGGCCAGCACAGCTAAACTTCCATCTTCTAATCTGTTTTCTGAAGGAGCTTTGTGTGGTGTTTTCTTCTTACTCTGGGATCCCTGGTGTATCTGGCATACCCTCTCGGAGCACAGGATCCTCATCTGGGGCAATTTTGAAGCAAGTTGTACTTCCAGTGATGCTATTTGGCTTTTCCCAGCAGGGACTTTCTCCACCTCCTCTCTTCCCATCCCACCCAAAGACCTCTGTGACTCTCTTTGTTTCTTTTGTTTAACATCTGGGTTCAGTAATGGCTTCAAACTGGAAGAGGGGAGATGTAGATTAGAACTGAGGCAGAAGCTCTTCCCTCTGAGGGTGGTGAGAGCCTGGCCCAGGCTGCCCAGGGAAGCTGTGGATGCTCCATCCCTGGGTGTGTTCAGATCCAGGCTGGATGGGGCTCTGAGCACCCTGCTCGAGTGGGAGGTGTCCCTGCCCGTGACAGGGTTGGAATGAGCTGGTTTTTAAGGTCCCTTCCAAGCCAAACGTTGGTGAAGAGGCTGCTGGATTCCTTGGTGGCTTCACTGTCTGTCTCTGCAGCTGTCTAGGTTCCAGTTTTATATGAATTATTGTTTCTGCTGCTCTATGAATAAATAATGTTCTCCACCCTCAACCATAACGTGAGCTGTAAGTCACGATACGTTGGGAAGATCTCAGACCTTTACGGCCAGTAACAATTCTTTCTTCTTCACTACAGAGGAGATAAATGGTCTGAATAAAGGTAATTTGATTCGTATTGCTTGGAATGCAAAAAAAAGATTGCTGTTCCCCTCCGTGGCTGTGCAGGTCTCCAAGGTCCTTTCAGTGCCTGGAGGCTCTCCCACCCTTCTGACATTCTGTACCCTTCCTGTGTAACAAGCCTGCTGTCTCCTTGCTGTTGCAGAAGAAAATGCTGAAATTACCCTGGACGTGTCCCTGGCGTATCGCGACAACACGTTTGACGAATGGGAAGAGATCGCACACGCCGTAGAGATCAGGAAGCTGAAGTGCACCTTTGGCTCTCCAAAAGTAAGGTGTTTGGGTGATGTGGGGAGGTGTAGGGGTGTGGTGGGACTTGTCCTCTTCCTTTCCTTCATGGTGCTTCCTGGAAGCTCTGAGTTCTTCAAGGGTAACTTTCAAACGTGTCGAGAGTTCCTCTTGGCTCAAAGCCTTTGAAAACCTGGTGAGCTGCACATGCAAGTGTCTCAGGTAATAAAAGAGGAGATGAAGTTGGAGGTAGATGTAAAACTGTAAGAAAGAAAAGGTGTCAGGTGTTGCAGAGGTGCTGCCTGGAACTTGAATATTTTGAGATCTTAATAGCCCAAACTCTCCTAGAGAGTGTGGATCTTTCCATGGTGTGCTTCTGTGATGGGCAAGACCTTGTTCTTCAGGAGTGGTGAGGAAACAGGCTGCCCAGGGCAGGGCTGGAGTCCCCAGGATCCCTGGAGGGGTTTCCAAGCTGTGGTGCTGAGGGACAGGGGGCAGTGGTGCCCTGGCGGTGCTGGGGGAATGGTTGGGCTCCATGATCTGAAGGTCTCTGCCAGCCAGAACGATTCTGTGGTCCTGTTCTATGAGGCAGCACCAGGGACACTGCAGCACCTCTAGGGAATAGACACGAGGTGCAGCGGGGAGTTACTGACACTAAAACTGGACATCAGGACCTCCACAGCAAGACGTGCATGATGGGTCAAGCGTTCTACTGTGGCTCAAGCTGTGCTTGCTGAAGGGGGATCTCAAAGTAGCCTTTCATTTTGGAAGGCTCCCTTGACTTTGAGTAGCTGCTTGAGGTCAAATGCTATTGACTCAACAACCCAAAACAATCCATGACTTGAGGGGAAATGTCCCCAAGCCCCTGCCTTGTGCAGGTTCTCCCCAGGCAAGGGTTGGAATTAGCAAACAGGCTCTTGGTGCCAGTGGTGGGGCTTTTGCAGCCCCTCGCCGTGGAGGGGGCGCTGGTCCCTCCGAGGCTGATGGCCCTGCTGCTGCTCTGTGCCCGTTCTCTAGACGCTGGAGTCTGAAGGCCGTCACTACGACTGTGACTTCCTTCCCTTCATGGAGATCGGCAGCGTGGCCCACAAGTACTACCTCATCAACATCCGGCTGCCCGTCAACGAGAGGAAGGGCATTAACGTGGGCATCGGGGAAATCAAGGACATCCGCCTCGTGGTGAGTGCCCGGCTGGCTTCTGTCCGCGCGGCTGCTGCGGCTCCTCTCTCCATCTCCTCTTACACCCACAGCAGGGTCCTGCTCTCCGTCGCGTGCTGCTCCTCCCTGCGCGCGTGGCTTTCCTCCTTCCCGGGCGCTGCCCTCTTCCACCGCTCTGTTCTGAGGAGGCCTCCCCAAGCCTTGAGCAGAGCCACCCTCCTGCGCTGCCCCGTGACCACCTCCGGAGCTGGGCTCTTCCCATGGCTCCAAGAGCTCCCCGCTGCAGTCAGTTCTCCACCTGACTGAGCCCTTGTGGGCAGGAGCTAAGGAGCAACAGGGCAGCAGGGTTCAGAGGGGACCTGCTCTGTCTCCAACTTGGCCATGCAGATGTTTGGGATGGCTGTCAGCTGTCCTTGCTGCTGCCCTCCCTTGAGGACTGGTGGCCATGGGTGCTCCTAGATGGAAAACCTCCCACCACCGTACCTTTCAGCAGAAGCAGCTGGATGTGGTGGCCACAGACAGTGGTGGGAAGGCATGTGTCTGGAGAAAGGCATTAATTTGGCTGATGGCATTTCCCACCAGCGGTGACTGAGCTTCATGTGTTATCTTGAGGGTGTCAGAGCCTGCTGCCCAGAGAGGTTGTGGAGCCTCCCTCTCTGGAGAGGTTCCAAAACTGCCCGGACAATGCGATTCTGGGCGATGCTGCTGTAGCAGGGGGGTTGGACCAGGTGGTCCCACCATGCTGGGGTTCTGTGATCTTGTTATTTGTCTTGGAGCAATTCCACCAGCTTTGTCCACTCCATGTCAGGATCCCTCTCTGGGCTGCTCTCCACCTGGCAGTGGAAGCTCTCTGTGTGTTGGTATTTGCAGGACTTCAGAAGCCTGCTCAGATGGCCTGGGTGCTAAGGGGGCACCTTCTCCCTTTCCTTTGTTGGACAAACAGTTTACACGCTTAAATGTCCTGCCACGTACATGCCTCTCCTGTGAGGAGAAGCTCAGAGTAAGGATGGTACAGCTCTTGCATCCCACTGTGGTTTTCCTCAGGGCATCCATCAAAATGGAGGCTTTACCAAAGTGTGGTTTGCCATGAAGACCTTCCTGACCCCCAGCATTTTGATTATCATGGTCTGGTACTGGCGACGGATCACGCTGATGACACGCGCTCCCGTCCTGCTGGAGAAGTGAGTAGGGGCTCGCGTGCTGGCTAGGGTGACCCTCAAGCAAGAGACCCTGACTGAGGTTGTCACTGCTCCTAGGAAGAGCCCGTGGTTGGGGAGACAGGGATGGTCTTTCCTCTGTCCCCTCCCTCCACAATGGGAGCAGGGGACCTTCATAGCTTCTCTTTTCTTTCCCAGTAAACCCTCAGAGAAGGAGTAGCCACGTTTGGCTATGGCTGCTTGGAGGGGCTTACCCCAGGGGGGTTGCTGGCAGGAGGTGACACCCCACCACCACTGCCAGAACAGTGTCAGGTTTTCTTCTCCTGCTCTTCACATACAGCTTTGTCCTCTGGGGCTTTGTGTCTTTGCCTTGCAAACTGGAAAGGGATGGTGTTTCTGCCTCTCCAGGGTCATCTTTGCCCTGGGAATTTCCATGACGTTCATTAACATCCCCGTGGAGTGGTTTTCCATTGGGTTTGACTGGACTTGGATGTTGCTCTTCGGAGACATTCGCCAAGGCATTTTCTATGCCATGCTCCTGTCCTTTTGGATCATCTTCTGTGGAGAGCACATGATGGTGGGTATGACACAGAAGGGAAGGTGGTTTCCAGCCCCACTTGTACCAGCTCCCTTGTACTTGTTGAGTGATGCCAGCTGAGAGGACTTAAGACTAACTTGCTTTTCCTTTTTCTCCTGCTCCCTCACCTCCTGATCCTCTGATTAGGACCAGAACGAGCGGAATCGTCTCTCAGGGTACTGGAAGCAGGTTGGCCCCATAGCTGTTGGCTCCTTCTGCCTCTTCATCTTTGACATGTGTGAGAGGTAGGTACAGTGCTGCTCTCCAGTCTACGTGAGCCTTCCCTGAGTGGGGCGTAGAGGTTCCTGGCCACCTCCTGCAGCAGGGAGCAGCAGTTGAACCCCTGGGGCTGGATGTACAGCCCCATTTCACCAAACGAGCAAGGGCTGCTGCGAGTGCGCTGAAGCATCTTCATCAGTCACATAGACACTGGGACTGAGGGTGGCCTCAGCAAGTTTACAGGTGACATCAGGCTGTGTGGTGCAGTTCACACACCTGAGAGAGGGGAACCATCCAGAAGGACCTTGCTGAACCTCACAAGGTTCAAGAAGGCCTGATGCAAGGTCCTGCACCTGGGTCAGGGTAACCCCTGGTATCAGCCCAGGCTGGGGGGTGAAAGGATGGAGAGAGCCCTGCAGAGAAGGACTTCAGGGTGCTGGGGTGTGAAAAGCTGGATGTGAGATGGCACCAGATTAGAGGACCTTGAAAGGTCTCTTCCCACCCAAACCAGTCTGTGACTCTATAATAAGTATGCTGGGATGTCACAGCAGCGTATCTTGTCATGGACCACAAAGAAACACTTCCCACCTTGTCTCCTCCTTGCCCATGTTGGAAGGCAGTGTGGCTGGCTCTTCCCAGAAAGCAGGGCAGATGTGGAGCTCTCTGAACCTGTTGGCAGCTCTGTGTTTTCTCCCCTCTTTGCAGGGGAGTGCAGCTGAAGAACCCCTTCTACAGCATCTGGACCACCGAAGTTGGCACGGAGTTGGCCGTATCCTTCCACTCGGGTCAGGGCAGATGCATCTGTGTTGGTCAGAGAGGAAGGTGATCCCATCCTGCCAGATACACCTGCAGGGTGTGGGGGAACCTTCCTACTTTGGGCAGACTGGGGCTGTGAGGTGGGGCTCGGGCACCGCAGGAGATGCTGGTGGTGTTTGGAAGAAGCAGTACTGGCAGGTTTGGTGCTGGGTACTACCAGGGACTGGTGCTGTGCTTGGGGAATCCCAGAATCCCAGCACAGTGGGGTTGGCAGGGCCCTCAGGAGCTGCTCTGGTGTCCCCCCTGCTCCATCCAGCAGGGGCACCCAGAGCAGGGGCCCAGCAGCGCAGTGTCCATGCAGGTTGGGAATCTCTCCAGAGAGGACTTGACCCTCTCTGCAAGGTGCCAAGGACTTTGGGGGAAGCATGAGGGGCTTAAGTCCTGGGCATCATCACGGTAACCCCAGAGCTGGTGCTGTTCCAGCAGCACCCTCTCCGCTTCCCCCAGCCCCAGTGCCCTCCGTTTGCTGCGTTACTTGGGCATCGCTGCTGGATTTCCAGGAATTCCTCTTCCAGGTCCCATGGGATGGGCTTTCTCCCTGCTGTTGGTTTTGATACTGGGTGGGGATGAGCTGCTGTGATCAGTGTCTCCTGCCGGAGCCTCTCTGGAGACTGTGCTGGTTGGAGACGGCTTCCCAAATCCCTGTCCATGGCGAGGGGTGGGCGCTTGGGTGGGTTGTCCCTTCTGTTATGACCTGGGGAATGATATTAAAGTCATCAAATCACCTGAATAACATTTGCTCTTGTTTCTGTCAAGCCCGCAGCTTTTTCTCTTAACCTTTGCTGCTCAGATGGCCTTTATTATCGTGGCGGGAATCTGCTTGTGTCTCTATTTTCTCTTCCTGTGTTTTATGGTCTTCCAAGTGTTCCGAAACATCAGTGGAAAGCAGTCAAGCCTCCCAGCCATGAGCAAGGCTCGCCGCCTTCACTACGAGGTAACGTCCCTCCTCCTCACACACATTCCTTCAGTTGAAACATGCCTTTGGGACCTTAAAGTCTCTTCTTAGAGACCTTCTTCACTCGTGTGCTCCTGAGGTGGAAGATCTGATCTTGCTTGTATTGCTCAAATCCCCCAACTGCCTTTCTGCTCGACAGACGTGAAGTTTCTTCTTTATCCGGGTCTTCTGTACTTTAACCTGCCAGGAGGGGACATAAGCTGGCTCTTCCTTCCTGAGAGCGGTCACCATCTCCCAGCTCGCTGAACAGACTGGGAAAATGGAAGAAAATTGTCCAAATTACCAGTTGAATTACTATGCAGTGTAAGCCCATCAGTTCTCCATACCTCCTTTTCTCCTCCTGGAATATTAATTACTGTGTTTCATGGAAAATATTCCTAAGACCATCCTGGTTTTCCATGGTGTGAATTCAGTATTTTGGGGTTGTCTTTTGCTCACCGAGTCACAGGAGGGAAACTGCCCTGCTAGGATCAAAGCATGAAGTGTTCAGCCCTTTCCCCCTGGGTTTAGCCCTTGATTTTGTCTGTTGTTCCTGCCCTGGCTGTCTTTAACTGCTGCAAAACATGAGGAGCTCGCCTGAAGTGCTTATGCTGAGAGCACCTGTTGTTTCTGTGTAAATATTTGTCATAGAATCACAGGATCATTTTGGTTGGCAGAGCCCTTTCAGATCAGGGAGTCCAACCATTGCCCCAGCAGTGCCAGGGCACCACTGCCCCCTGTCCCTCAGCACCACAGCTCCACGGCTTGGAAACCCCTCCAGGGATCACGGGGACTCCCCCCCTGCCCTGGGCAGCCTGGGACAGCCCTGGACAGCCCTGCAGGGGAAGGAATTGTTCCTCAGCTCCAACCTAAACCTCCCCTGGGGCAACTTGAGGCTGGTTCCTCTTGTCCTGTTGCTTGTTACTTCACCAGTGGCCTTCTGTCAGACAGTCCCTTCTGATTTAAGCCAGGCTGTTATCACCCACCAGGAGCGCACGTAAAAAAGACAGCAAATTGGACTTGAGGGAGTCTGAAGAGGATATTGAGTGGTTTTTACCATCTTTCCCTTTAGCAAGAGGCACAGCTCTTCAGCTCGTACTGTAGAGCTGCCACAGCCGTGCTCTTCCACACGCAAGCATCTGGCGAGCTTGAATCTGATCTGCAAGAGTTAAATTAATAGTTGCTTGTTGTCGCAGTGTGGCACGGTAATTACGCAGACACTGACATTTCCACCCGAATTCCAGAACCAGGTTAAAAAAACCAACACCCGCACAAAAACAACACCAAAGGAATTTGTAAGTAAAAAATGTAAAACGAGGGAAAGCAAAGTGCGGTCTGGAGCCGGGCTCCCGGCCGAGGCATCTCGAGCGCCGGTTTGTCGCGTAACCCACATTCCTCCAACGGCCCGTGGAGCTTTGGTCAGCCTCGGCCCGTGGAGCTTTGGTCAGCCTCGGCCCGTGGAGCTTTGGTCAGCCTCGGCCCGTGGAGCT